>JACGCM010000811.1:2438391-3657587 GCA_014058105.1 Kingdonia uniflora
TGCCTTCATGAACATGTCTGCTAGCTGATGAGAAGATGAGACGAAGGTAGTAAGGCTGTAGCTGGATTGTACTTTCTCTCAAATAAAATAAATGCCAACTTCAATGTGCTTGGTCCTCTTATGTAGAACAGAATCAGAGGCAAGAATAATGGCGGATCGGTTATAATAGAAAAAAGTGTATGAATGGGTGGGTGGAAATCCCAACTCAGATAAAATGAAATGTAACTAGATAATTTCAGAAATCCCCTGAGCCGTGGCACAGTACTCGGCTTCCGGAGATGAACAGGATGTGACGTCATGTTTATTACTTTTCCTGGAAATAAGGTTGACACCATAAAAAGTACATAATCGATAAGTAGAATATAAATCCGTAAGAGAACCAGCATAATCTGCATGTGTAGCATGACATGAGAGGCTAAGATTTGAGATATTGTAGGATCCGATGAACAACATCTAGATGTGAAGTCTATGGAGCATGCATAAACTGACTCACAATTCTGACGGCAAACTTGAGATCGGAGCTAGTCTTGGTAAGATAAATAAAACGGCCTACAAGGGGCTGATAAATAAAAGAATCTGGAAGGAGGTCTCCAGACTCAGCATGAAGGTGGTGGTTCTGATCCTTAGTGGAAGCAGCAGTCGACAACCAAGTATACCAGTATCCTGTAAATGATCTAATGTATACTTACGCTGAGAAAGTGAGATACAATGTCTGGACCTGGCAATCGCAAATGCCTAAAAAATATCATAGAGGAACATAAGTCCTAAACCTCAAAAGCCTGCCCAAGAACAGTCTTCACCTTAATAATACAAATTGTATCATCCCCTATGATAATTATATCATCGACATAGACTAAAACAAAAGCACAAGGACTATATTATCTGTGGCGGATGAAACAAGCGTAATCTGAGTTACATCTAGTGAATCTCATAGAGCCAATCACATATCTGAAGCGGTAAAAGTAAAACCATGCCCGAGTTGTCTGCTTCATCCTATAAAGTTATATAAGAAAGGTGGCAAACCCTTCCCAAATACTCCCCCTGAAGCCGAAAACCAGGAGGGTGTCCATATTAATATCTTTAATCAAATCTCCGTGAAGAAAGGCATTCTTCACATCCAAGTGCTGTTAAGGCCGGAATAACAGGCGGCTAGTGAAATAAGGAAACAAACTGTAGTCAACTTGGCCACTGACCAAATGTCGTACCGAAGTCCTTATTGGAATTTAAGTAAATCCCTTCTGATATGTCACGTGGTCGTCACGATGCCCACGTAGGCGATTGTCTCTCTACCTTGCAAGACCACTCTATCTATTTTAGTTATTTTTAATTAGTTTGTTTGATTTGCATTATAATTAGGAGAAGTCTTCTAATTAGAGTCTAGCTAGGGTTTTTATTTGTGCTAGGTCTCTTCTCCTATAAAAGAGAGCCTAAACTTAGTTTATTTCTCATGTTGGTTTTAGTGAGAAAAAAACTTAGTCTTAGAGAGAGATGTAAAGTTTGGGGTAAATCTAAAAACTTTAGGTCTTCGACCTTTTATTTTTTGCAATTGAGAGATGTTAGTTTTAATTGAGATTAATTTATCTTCTGCAAACATAGTTTTTAACAACTTTGTACCAGAGCTAGCAAGATTCTGCGAGATTTTTTTTTTCTTTTGCGAGGAACGATGGGAAAGAAAATGACAAAGAAACAAACGCAAGGCTAGCAATTGAAAACGGTAGAAGAGTCTACCAAGTTGCTTATGGAGTCTAACAAGGAGCTTACCGAATCGAACAAGATGATGTCTAAACAACTTGAGGTGATGCTTGCGAAATTGCGTGCCTTTGTGAGTTTCAATGGTGACGAGATATTTGCCGAAATCGCGAGGTTAGAGGCGGGTGTTGTGACGGAGGATTCGATGAGATTCGATGGATAAGGCTTGAAAATGAACCACTACAAAGAGACGACGGAGAGGGAGGGTTATTGTGTGATTGATGTTGTTGGAGGGGAAGACAGAGACGTATCAAAAAGTTCTTGATCAAAGTCTCACGATAGGGTCGCGACCTTGATGCGAGAAGTTCATCCGATTGACGTTTCCGATCATCATGAAGTCCAACCGAAGAAGACCAACACCGCCCCAAAACCAATACCCCGAGACAAGTTGTGGATATGGGAATAACCCCGAAAGACGCGGACGAAGCTACTTATGGGATTGAGGAGGATGATATTGGCGGTTTCGAAATCGCGGGGTTCTCCAAAATCGATAAGTTTTTTTGCCAAAATCGACAAATTCGTAGATTCTCGAATTAAGATTGTTTCGACGAAATTAATCAAGAGGTGTACTCCGACGAGATGGGTGCACAAAATCAATTATGGTGGTCGCCAGAGGGAAGCCCACCAACCGAAATTACGATTTCAAGATCAGAATCGTTGGAAAACGGCGACCCAAAGTTAGGGTTTCCACAGGATATCAGAAAAGAAGAAGAGGAAATTACAGCAGGTTTGATTTGAAACAATGGAATGGAGTCGTTACAACCTCCGTGGGAATCTTTAGGGATGGTAATCGAGGCGAAGAGTGGGTGTACTTACAAGCCCTGAATCGGTGGTGATTGGACAAACTCCAATCAAAGGCGTTATCCAAACAATGCCAAGAAAAGTTGGGGCAGATTTTCCAGGCTTGGGAAACGGTTATTCGTCGATGGGGTGGTCGCAGGCCGCGCTTAGAATCATTGGGGAAAATGAAGTTAGGCCGCACGTGCGGGTAACTGCCCACGTACTTGGCACAATGCAAGGCACGGGACGGTTAAATGGTATGGATCGAGGCATGCTAGGGCACATGTCTCACAGGTTTTGGCAGGTCGGTTGGTATGTGTTGCACGCCTCTGGCATGCCACAAGGCACATGGGGCACAAGTGGGGGCACGAGCAGGGGGCACGGGAAAGGCCTACGTGCTTCACCCATGCGACCAACTGCAAAATTTTAGAGTTTTAAGAGACCAGGCTACTGGGAAACCAGACCTAGGCTCAAGCAAGCCCAATTGGGGTTGTGAACCTAGCCCGACTCAACTCAACAAGGATCCATGCTCACTTTTAGCAACACCTTCTTTCCCTCCTATAACACCAGTCATGGATGCTACCGCACCTTCTCCAATGAGCGCATCAATCCACGCCATAACGAACAAGAAGGGACCCACAACGACAATTTTTGTGGCCGGAACGATTTTCCATTCGGTAGAAAAACCGAACACTCGCCAACTACAGTGGGAGTTAGAGAGGGTACCAAATTAAGGGAAACTCCTCTATCTTTAATTATAGGAGAATAAGAAGAGGAGATGAGTAATCTTGAGAAGGGACTCGAGAGGGAGGTTGTCTTTCAGGTCAAAGCGCATACAATCTACGACTAAGCTTCAGGCTGGAGGAATTGAGGTTAGGGTTTTACCTACAAAACCAAAAAACAGTTACAAAGATGTTGTGAAGGAGATATAAGTTGAGGTGCTTCCGTACCAAAGGGTCCACCATGCCTCTCACATACCTCCAACAATTCAGCTGTGGTGCACATGCTTAGGCACTAACTAACTCTAGCAACATGCACATTTATCGCACCCAAGGAACTACAACGAGGCACATGACAAATGACTCGAAAGTTCTACGGGATGGACTCCACTCAAATCCACAGGTTGTTGATCCACTTTGGCCGGAGTTTACAACTAGTTCAAGTATGGCGATATACAAGTTTTTGGGGTATCCAGACAATGTTATATATGGAAATTTTGGCAACAAGTTAGTATCTCTATTCATAGGTAAAGTCAGCGGGTACGGGTAGTACTGTGGGCGGGTTCGCAATTGTCCTCTTCTCGGGGCTACCTCTTCCGAGTTCGAAATTCAAAATTCGTGGACAAATTTTTCAAATACGGGGAGAGTTGATAGGTCACATGGTCGTCACGATGTTCACGTAGGCAATCATCTCTCCACCTTACAAGACCACTATCTCTATTTTATATATTTATAATTAGTTTATTTGATTTGCATTATAATTAGGAGAAGTCTCCTAATTAGAGTCTAGTTAGGGTTTCTATTTGTGCTAGGTCTCTTCTCCTATAAAAAAGAGAGGCTAAACTTAGTTTATTTCCCATGTTGGTTTTAGTAAGAAAAAGGCTTAGCCTTCGAGAGAGATGTAAAGTTTGGGGTAAATCTAAAAACCCTAGGTCTTCGACATTTTATTTTATGCAATTGAGAGATCTTAGTTTTAATTGGGATTAATTTAGCTTCCGCAAACGTAGTTTCTAACACCCGCGCTACAAGTCTAGCCTTGTAACGGCGATACACACTGCCATCTGCCTGGTACCTGACTATAAATACCCATTTGCAGCAACAGTCTTATGCCCGGGCGACAACAACGTTACAAGTCATCTCAGTTGTCATAGCTCATAATAGTAGTCCAATGAGGATCTCGTACAACATCATACAGTGCAAGGTATAGAAATAGCAGAAGTGGTAGCGAGATAAGCCTTGTAAGAGTCTGATAAGCGGGGTAGTCGTATGGTTAGTCACAAACTATATGACATGGATACGACATATTTTTAACATAATTTGTATCGACACATATCCGACGTAGACACTAGGACACAGGGATATGCGTGTCTAACACTATTTACAAGGTAATTTTCCTTTTTTCGCCGTGTTGGACATCCCATACCGTACCCGTAACAAATACCGACACACATATCTGTGTCAATGTTATATAGGTCACACAACTATGTCTACGTTAACCTTAAGCTTTGCGAAGAGCAATAAATTAATCGTCCTTAGGAACAGGTAACATAGGAGTTAAATTAGAACTTAGTGCAGTAAGGTACATATACTTAAGCCAGAATAGTGCAATAAGGCAGGAGGTGTGGGGCAAGGGTGGCAAGTATATACCTTTAGCATAGGAGGAGCTACATGTATGATGGCAAAGCTACTTATGTAGGTATCTTTAGGCTTTCAAATGGCATCAGCATCTTGTCTTATAATGGAACTACAGATCCGTCATCTGATATTGGAGAAATTGAAGTTATAGCTGTCTTTAAAGGTCTTCAACTAGCAAAACAACTGGGATTTCAGATGCTTGAATTACTTACAGATTCTATATATGCAAATAACATAATTGATAAAATATGGAAGCCTCCATGGAGATGTTGGAATGAAGTCAGACAAATGCATAGATGATATAACTTTATTGATGAATTCAATTGTAACTTCAACCAGAGGAAATGGAATCAAGCTGCCAATTATGTTACTTCGAAGATGATGATCCAGCAAGAGAATATCATGTTCCCACAAGATTTTTCTAATGAGTTGACAATTATTTATAAAGCAGATTCCTTTCATTGTATATACCCTAGATTGTTACTTTTTTTTAATTTTTCGTATATAATGCAGGTGAGGATCCGCCATAACCCCAGCTTTCCCCTAAAAAAATGTACTACGATGCACACGTAAAACGTAAGAAGTATGTGTGTGCTTAGAAAATTCACATACAGCGCACTGAAACTAATGAGTGACAAACTGACTTTAAAGGTGGAAATGTGAGGACAACATATACTGAAAATTTGCATGTCCTAGACGGGCATGCCATAAAGCTATGGTATCTGCTGAAAAATAGCGATTTATAAAAGTTGGTAGCAAGAAAGCATGTGAAAAAAGTAGGTGGTGACCTAAAGATATACAAGCCGTCCTGCTTATATCTCCTGCCATAGGCCATTGTAGCTAGGTCCTGAAAAACACTGCGGTCAGGGAAGAATGTCACTGAACAGGCCAAATAACGGGTGAGATGGATTGCAGATAACGGGTCAGATGTCACTGAACAATACATGAACCATGAGTTTGGTGATATACATGAACATAGGCAAGGTGTCTCACCAATCAGATGCTCCGATGCGCCCAAATCTTTGACCCAAGTCGGAAGATCAACTCCGACTAGGTAAAATTAAATGCATACAGAATACTTGAAGGCACGATGGCAGAAGCAGCAACATCGTTCTGATGTCAGGAAGGGTTTTCTCAAAGAAAAGTTACAATCTCCAGTCCGGAGATCTATATTTATACAACTCAAAAGCTCTCTTAGGTACAACGCATGTATTTTAAAGTGAAATAGCATCGAATAACAAAAACCTACTACCTTTAAAAACATTCTATTTTGGTCGTAATTTTCGTTAATTCTAGATTTCAAAAACAATATATATATTTTTTCTCTAGTCGTGTATGTACCAACTAATGGGAACCCTAGGGGGTAGCTTATATTATTACTGGATGAGATTTGTGCCATCGTATATATCAAACATTGATGTGAAAATTTTATTTTTGTAGGAAGTTGGGATGCTGTGGTTACATGTTTCTTCCTTGATACAGCACATAATATAGTTGAATACATTGAAATCATATCTAGAATTCTCAGAGATGGAGGGGTAAATTTTCTTTGATCTTGTCATGGAGAAGGATCAGCATGCATTGTCTTCTGTTATCTTCTTCATTTCCTTCAAGAACATATTTACTTAAATAGTTGACTATTTAACTATGTATTCCTTCAGTTCTTATGTGTTAATTTCTGACTTTTAGGTATGGATAAACTTTGGTCCGCTGCTTTACCACTTTGCAGATGCTTATGGGACAGAAGAGGTCTCTCTCTCTCATATTCCGTGTGGACGATAACTTTTAACTATTTTGTAGTAGTGTATATGCTCGTGTTTAGACTTCAGGTCTATTTCCTAGACACATGAACGCATGAAGTTCGACACAAATGTGTACACACCTTGCGAGACAAGTGCTTAAAGGTTAAGGAAACTGAATCCGTTCGATGAGAATATTCTCTTTCGTAAATAAATCATCATCTATAAAAGAAAATAGATCACGTTGTGATAGTTTTAAACCCTTAAAAGTTTATCCATACCCAAATATATTGTTACACATGAATTGGTAGATACGAGTCTTTATAAACGGCTTCCATCTATTGGCTTCAGGAGATGTCCATTGAACTCAGCTTGGAGGATGTTAAAAGTGTTGCTTTACAATATGGATTTCAGTTGGAGGTAATTATAATGTCACTTTATATTACTCTCCTTTAGCACTCATTGAAAACAAATATTAATGCTTTCTGACTTGGTTCACCAAATTTCTTTGACAGCGGGAAGAGACTATAGAGACAACTTACACTGCAAATCGTCTATCTATGATGGAAGTAAGCTTCTCTTTGTTCCATTTTTTCTCTTTGTATATTAAATAACTATGGGTATATCCAAGTGTCATCCGCCTATGGACCATGAACATTTTGTGATTCATAGCTTAGATGCAAACTTAAAATCCATGCTAGATATCTAACAATAGTTATTTGAGATATTTCCATAATCTGTTATCGACTGCAGAACCGATATTTTGCTGCATTTTGGACAATGACGAAGCGGGGAACTCCTTAATTATTTTACCATTCAAGCTACAAGGTTTCAAAATACACAACTTATAATGAATTAATCTATTTTTACATTACAAGATGTATTATCATTCAGTTTGCATTCCTTCAGAATGATGATGATTAATAATGAAAATAATTTATAGAAGTCATATTGTTGACGTTTCTATGTAATAATGTATGAATATTTTCCAAAAAATATAAAATAAAACATATGAATATTTTGGTTTATTCTATTTGACGTAAAGGATACACACATCACTATTAGTCAGATGGCTTAAAGAAAGGGGGAAAGAGTGAATTTTTATTGGCTTGAAGCAATGGTATTTTTCATGAAATGACTCCCATTTTCTCAATAGTTAATCTTTGTGTTAATCATAGATGAACCCTTGATGACTTCTCTTCATGTAAGGTTTAAGTAGAAGACGCGCCAGAGGTTGCCGATTGCTATGAGAATTTATCTGCCAATCTGTTTTAAGATGTGTTCGCAGGGATGACATCCTGTCTGTTTCGAATTTCTGACCCACACCTCGGTGGTCCTGCTTGCCAAAGAACAGATTGACCGATGCCGCTCTGGTGAGTATTTCTTCAGTTGTGGCCTTCATCAACATTTGGCTCTCTGATTTTAGTGCGCATAAGAGGTCCAAAATATCTGTTACTTAACTGGCCAAAGTGATAGGTGCAGTAGGTTAGCCGTCGTTGTGTTTGTTATGCATTTGTTTCTCCGTATTCCAGAATGAAAACATATACCAGTATCTTTGATGCTAAAATTTCCTTAAGGCGTGAAACATCGTAAAAGTTTTCTATATTTCAAGATGTGTAAAAAAGAAAGGAATTAAGTAAAAAATAAATTAATGTATCTCTAGATGTCGAAAGAAAGACATGTTGCTTAAAACAAAGGTATGTTGCTGTATCTGACTAATAGCTTACCACTTACCATCGTTGAACAAATAATACATACAATGTTCTTGAGGAATTGAATTTGAGGTTTCCTTGCCTCAATTATACAGATACAAAGTTTGTAGAATGTTAATCACTACTCAACCAGCCCTCACAACAAAATAATGATATTAATGATGATGGCAAGATAAACAAGCAGCAAAAACTTACTTATTCGTTATAATCAAACTTCATGAAACTTGTAGTTTTAGTACTACAGCTCGATTGTATACCTAAAGATATTCTCAAACTCCCGTTTCTGCCTTGTTCTTTGTCTTCATTTTATAAATTTTATGCTCCTTCACTTACTTACACAAGACTAGAACAAATAATGGGTATAAAGAAAACTCTACTAAACCAGCCCAAGCTTACTATTAAGTATCAGTTAAGTATATAAATATATGCATGTTTCACCAATTCATTTTAGCCGGACACCATGATCAATAGAAAAGAACCTGATTGCTGCTGTTTTTTTTTTTTTTGAGCTTCACATTATTGAGATTATCTCTTCTTCTGATAACCTTTCAATGGAGGAAAAGTTCCGAACACCTGGTCCCATAGTTTAGTCGTGATCCCTAGCCTTTGTCCTGAATTCTGAAGTGACGATTCAAGTGATATCTATGGTAAAATACAAACAAGCCATTATTGGAAACAGGGGTGAAGCCAGCACTTGAGTCCACTGGGGTCAAAAAGCAAAAGGAGGGGGTTCGGGGCATCGCCCCCGAGAAAAAAAATTATGAAGCATATTAGGGTATTTTAGTATTGCTTATATTGAACTCATGCCAAGTAAAAAAAAAAAAAAAAAAAAAGGAAAAAAAGTCTTAGAAGAGAGTCCCCAATCTAAAAGTTAATTCTGAATCATATATAATGTTACTGTGGAGACTTGAACATTTGTTTAGATAGTTAAAAGCAACGTACTTGTTCACTAGACCAATAACAATTATACAAATTATACATATATGTATCATTTTTAGCTATCTGATAAGTGATTTTTGGTAAATCACTGGTCCCCCCCTAGCTTTGCCCCTGATTGGAATGATCATTTCTTTATCTGCCTATTCCTATGAAAATGATTTATTCTCACCTTCATTTCTCGAGTTATTTCTTTAGTTGGTTGTCCACGGTGTAGGTAGTAATGGGTGAGGTTATACATAATATAACCTAAGAGCCCGCCTTCTAACAATGCAGGTGCAGTAATAGGAGTTAATATGAGCTTTACAATGTTCCGCAACTGCCCAGGGCAAACCACAATTATCAGATAAATACGAGGCGACAGAAAGTTTATATGAGCTTAACCATATTCAAAGTGACCATCATTAGTTAGACTTGGAAGTATTTTGCTGGTAAGGTGTCAAACAAAACATTATTATGTGTGCATCACGGCACGCCATATTCTTTACTGCTGTTTATATTTCTATTTAGGAATTAGGATATTTGTGGCTGGTAGATCTTTTGACTTACGATTGGGGTGCATCAAGAGTTGAGTCTTCCTGATTGATGAGTTCCATACCACATTTTCTTTCATTTTATTTAAACTGGATTAGTTAAAAGAGACGCAACCAGTCTCATAATTATCAAGTATGTTACGAACTGAAATTACAAAAAGAAAGATAATCAAAAACATACTGGAATACATATAGTGGCTGCTCCAACCGGAGGGAAAATAAGACGTAATCTATCCATACGATGCTTGTGATGGAAACCATGAAGATGATAATGAGCAGTATTTGCCCTGCATCAAGTTGTCAATATCTTTTTATCTTTAGAGGCAGTCCCATATAATTGATATTAAACAGTTCCAGTTAAAGATTAAGAGAATATCTAAATATATCATAATTAAAATAGCGGGGGTACTAACCAGTATGTTTTAGTCTTGATGTGGAAAAGAAAGCGGTGTAAACAGTATTCTATCAGTGTCCACAGAAATATCCCTCCGACTAACAGCGAAGCTACCTCAGGAAGTGCGCAGCCCATCTCAATAGATCTGGAGGTGAACCAAAACACAACTGGCAGCCAAACAAGTGGAATCACCCACCATACTGTTCGGGTCAAGTACTGTTCCGTGCAAAAAATTAGTAAGCCAGAAAGGTAATGTCGATAAGAATGCAAGAAATGTCTATGGAATATAATAAAATTAATGCATTTGGGTTACAAGTTAAGGAGATGAAGAGCCTTTAATTAATGTGTGAGTGGTGTGTTTAAGTTAAGAATATGAACAATGTTTATTTAATGTGTGAGTGGTGTGTTTAAGTTAAGTGTTAAGTGTTAAGTGTTAAGTGTTAAGTTTGTAATCCAAAAGGAATATGAAAAGGTGTCTCAAACACCTATAAATACTCAAAAGTGTGATGTATTTTTCAATTCAAATCAATTTGAAGAAAACCTTCTTCTTGAGTTCATATTTCCTTCTCCAATCTTTTTTCCTTTGTTTTGTAATCTACTCCAACAAATTTTGGTATCAGAGCGGCGATCCTACAACCCATAATCGATGGCCAATTCAAATACGTCATCGGCGTTTAAGTACATTCAAAATATCTTACCCACTTTTGATGGAAAAAGTTATGACTATTGAAGTCTTCAAATGAAGACGTTATTCGTTATTCATCTCTCAAGACTTTTGAGAGCTTGTAGAAGATGGTTATGAGGAAACGGAATCCGCAACGTTGCTCGCAACATGGAGTGAAGCAAAACAAAAGGAGTTCAAAGAAAATAAGAAAAATGATGCTCGAGCTTTGCTTTTCATCCAACAAGGAGTTGGCAAAAATTTGTTTTCGAGAATTTTCTCGGTCTCAAAATCAGAGGCATGGGAGATCTTCAAAGTTGCATATCAAGGCTCGGGGAAGGTTATCTCCATCAAGCTTCAACTATTGTGGCGTGACTTCGACAATCTTATGAAGGAGAATGAATTGATTCAAAACTTCTCTAGAGTTTTCAAAATCGTAAACAAAGTTCGAAGTTATGGAGATACATTTGATGATAAAAGGATCGTGGAAAAAACATTAAGATGTCTACCCGCAAAATTCGATCATGTCGTCGCGGCAATAGAAGAATCAAAAGATCTTTCTCACTTTCATTAAACGAATTAATTGGTTCGTTGGAAGCGCATGAGAAGCGAATGGAAAGAAGTTTCGAAAAGTCAAGCCAAAGTAAATTTGGTTGATAAAAGTTTATTGAACGAGGAATATCAAAAAATGAGGAGAATATCAAATCCCGCATGAATGAAACACGAATCGAAGTCATGGATGTGGTAGAGGAAGGAGTAGTTATAATTATCAGAGTACAAGAAAAACAGACTCCTAATGTTTTGTATGCAAAAAGCAAGGACATTTGAGCAAAGATTGTTATTACAAATGCACTAGATGAAAGATACCAAATCACTCTCAACGTATTGCTGGTTCTATGAAGAAAACGAAGAAAATTTTGTCGAGAATAATACCACTCAATTATTCTACTCATGTCTAAGTACACATCAAAATGCAAACAAACGCAACAACCACATGATAGGAGATGGAATGTGTTTCGTCGAACTAGACGAAAAAGTCTTGTCATAAGCAAAGCTTGGAGATGGGAGTCTTGAAAACGTGGAAGAAAAAAAATATGATCTCCGTCCAAATAAGAGGGGAAATCAAACTTATCCATGATGAAAAAAGATGAAAAAACATCGTGGAAATGGGAAAAAGAAAAAATGAAAAGCCAAAGCTATTTGAAGAAATTAATTCTTCAAGGCAAAAAGACCTTGATTCCATGGCTAAACATTGGGAGGGAGCGATGAAAGAAGAGATGCATTCTCTTCGCAAGAATGAAACTTGACAACTTTCAAAGTTGCCTAAGGGAAAGATGGTGATTGGTGGTAAATGGGTCTACAAAAGGAAACAATGATCTCAAGATGATGTTACGCTTCAAGACAAGTCCAGTGATGAAACACTTTTCCATTTGTATCCTATTGGCCTTGGTAGCAAATTTGAATTGAAATTGCAACAACTCGATGTTAAGACGGCGTTCTTACATGGGAAGTTGAATGAAGAGATCAATATGACTTAGCCGAGTGGGTTAAAAGTTGTTAGAAAGGAAGACTATGTGTGTTAATTGATGAAGAGATCGCTGTACGGTTTGAATAAGTCTCCAAGAAAATGGTACAAACGGACTCTTGGTAGGGAGATTCCTAGAGATAGAGAGAAGAGAACAAAACGTCTCTTTCCTATGGATTGATTTAGCCTCTCATAGGGATTTTGGAAACTACGAGCGACTTGATCCATGGTACGTAGGCAACCATTGATTTGGTGCAGTTGATGATTTGGTCCTTTAGGACGCTTGGTTCGATTGAGTCCTTTGGGACATTTGTTTGGATTTGGTCCTTTGGGACGGTTGGTTCGATTGGGTCCTTTGTGACGTTTGTTTGGATTTGGTCCTGTGGAACGCTTGGTCCGATTTGGTCCTTTGGGATGTTTGGTCAATTTTGGTCCTTCAGGGCGTTGGTTTGTTTGGGTTTCTTGGGACATTTGTTTGCTTGGGTCCTTGGAGACATTTGGTAAGAAGAAATTTTGTTTCGGGTCGTTTGGATGGTGGATATGTTCGGCTCATATTTTAGTTCGTTTGGCTGGGGAAATCTTCACTGAGATGGAGAATTGTGAGGATGTTATTTTTTGGTTCAAATAGATTTGTGTATGTTCGAACAGACTTTGCAATTTACTCTGAACCCCTTATCTTCGAATACACTTTGGGTGTTTATTCAAATAAAAAAGAGTCTATTCGAATAGACATCGAGAAAAGTCATTTTTGAGTTTTGTTTGAAGCCTTTGGTTTGCCTCGAGATCTGAGTGATTGTATGTGCTCTTCCAAGTATATAAGGGAGAGTTAGGTTTTTTAGAAGCCACCTTTGGGGAAGATCTTTTATGGGAGGACTTCTTGAGAGAGAAACCTCAATTGTTTGTAAAGATTGTAAGATTGGCCTTGGAATAAACTATTTCTCTATTGTGTGTGGATGTAGGCAATTGCTAAACCACCTTAAATCCTTGTTATTGGTTTTGGTTGTGTATTCTATTTTGCTTATTTGTTGCTAATCAAATTGAATCGGTGGTCGGCTTCCGCGACATGACTCAACAATTGGTATCAGAGCGAGGTTGTTTCCTCGGTGGTGCTCGAAATTGAGGTAACGTCGACTTATCTAAATTTCTTTGGGTTTTCAATTTCGGTTAGTGTATGCAAATTGGGGGAACCATGGTAAAAGAAGATTAACCTAGTTCCTCGGCCCCTAAAAAAAATACAACGGCGATTTTTATCAATGCAAAGATGGAAGTTGAGAAATTCAATGACACCAATAACTTTGGTATGCGGCGATGCGAGGTAATTGATGCGCTAAGTTAACAAGACTTAGATGAGGTGTTGGAGGACAAACCGGAGGATATAAAGGAGAGTGTTTGGAAGAAGATGAATAAGAGGGTTTGTGGTCAAATACCTTGTAATGAACGAAATCTCGGCAAAAGAAATTTGGAGGATTCTTGAGGAGAAGTATTTGGTGAAAATAATCTAAAATCGGCTCCATTTTAAGATGAAGCTTTACCGCTTCACGATGAGATAAACAAAATCTATGTCGGAGCACTTGAATGATTTTACCAAGTTATTAACTGACTTGGCGAATCTAGAAAAAATTGTTGGCGATGAAGACAAAATACTTTTGCTCTTGTACTAACTTTCCGAAGAGTACGAACATTTTGTTACGATGATAACATACGTGAAGAGTTCATTACAATACTCAGACGTGACTACGGTGGTGGTGAATAATGAGTACCAGAGGAAGGAAAAACGTGAGTTCGAGGAGTCAATGTCCAAGGTATTGATAACTAGAGGGAGGTCTTCAGACAAAGGGAAGTCTAGTGGTAATAACTTTCAATCGAAATCGAAAGGTCGCGGTGTAAATAGCAACAACTTGGGTAAAGACCAATGCGTATTTTGTAAAGATACGGGTCATTAGAAGAATGAGTGTCCCGCGCTTCTTAAGAAGATGAAATATATAGGAAATCGGGCTCTTCGATAAATGTTGCTCAAGACACGACAAATGGAGGTAATGATTCTGACTTTTCTTTAACTATATCATCGAGTGCATGCGTTATTGATTCAAAAGAATGGATTTTGGATTCGGGTGCTACTTATCATATTTATCCCGAGAGGGGTTTTTTTCTAGTTTGAAAAAGCTAGAAGGTGGAGCGGTGTTGATAGGAAATGATGATTTCTGTCGCATCATGGGGATAGGTACTATTCGTCTAAAGTTGCACAATGGGTTGGTTAAAGAGATTGAGGAGGTTAGGTATATTTCGATGATGAAAAAGAATATTATCTCAACGGGTTTACTTAAAGCGAAAGGCTACAAGGTTGTGCCTGAGAATGGGGTGAAGAAGATTATTAAGGAAGCTGTAGGGACTTGTCTTTCGAACTGGGATAATATCGAACTGGACCAATGCCAGACCCACGCAACACACACATGACATACACGTTGTCAACAATAACATTTGGACCACGAATGGAAGAAGAACGTGGCTTGAGCACTTCAAATGAAATAGAACAAGTCATGGACGTAGGCACTTAAAATATCCAGCAGAGGAGTCTCAACCTCCACCCAGGGTGCTAGTTCGTGAACGTTTGAGTGAGGGAAGCAGTAATCATAATCCCTGACCATCACGCCAAACCGTTCTAGCACTATGTTAGTACGTCACACAGGAACATATGGAGGGACTTGTGGCTGGCGATCTCTTATAAACAAGAAGCTGACAGAGTGCTCAAGGATTTACATGAAGGGACTTGTGACACCATGCCGCAGGACGATCTCTTATAAACACAATAATTACACATGGAGTATTTTGGCCAGGAATGAGAAAATAGGCAGAAGAATACTCACGCAAATGTGATGCATATCAGCGATATGGTAACTGTAAGAGCCTAATTTTGTATATCGAATTTAGTCTCTCACACCAAAGATAATCAGAATGTTTAGCAAGAAACAATCAATTAGTGACACACGAATTAGGGTGGAAACCTCTGAATAGGTAAAAACCACGACCTCTCACTACTAAAATCAGCGTCAATGGCCACTGCTCTGGCCGTGGCTAATACCATTCGCCACGGGTATACCTGTGCCCAGAGTCGTGTCAACTGGTAGTGTGGCTAATGCTCAAACACGAACTTGACCGTGGCTAATGAATCAGATATAACCACGGATAGTGCCGTGGCTATTTCGTGGCTATTAATGCACATTGGATATATTATAAACCGTGGCAAATGGCTCCATTGGCTACGAATTTTCCCACGAAATGTCCAGTGGCTAATACCTGTTAATCACCACCATAATAAATGTGGCTAATGCTTGTTAATTACCACTGCTTCATATGTGGCTAATACTCGCTATTTACTACAAAACTAGCCGTGGCTAAAACCATTATACAAATATATATATATATTTCACATTTGTGGAGTCATTACAATCACTAGAAACCCAAAACCCAAAACAACAAACACCTAAAGAAGACAGATTCATACATTTGACTCAAGTAGCAAAGTCACTTGCGCAAACACCTTATCCGCGTCTGTCTCAACCTACAATGAAATACCTAATTTCAAAATCAACACCTAAAACCCTAACTGTTCAATGGATAAACCCTAAAATAAAACTTAATCAACGAAACGAAATAGTACCTTCAACTATGCGTCAATTACGCGACAAAGAATCTTTGACAGAAGCTGGTAAACCGGCATCTGCTTCTCCGCAACTTGATTAGTTGATGCATATTCCTGAAGAGAAAAAAACTACGGTGATGTATGCTAGCTTAATCATATGTGGTAGGTATAAAGCAAATGCATCTGTGAAAAATCTTTATAACCAATGGAGTATTTAAATAGTTTGAGAAATGAGTAGTATGAACTTAGATTTAACTAAAACATTTACCTTTCCAGTTATCTTCCTGTACATGGTGAGCACGTCTTGTACTGCAGACTCAAAGTGTGTTGTTGCGTCATAACTCTGAAGGAAATTTACACTGTTAATACTGAATCATGCCGTGAAATCATTTCAAGTGCCACAAGCTAAATCAAAGTCTAGTGAATTTAAATAATTAACAAAGTTTACTTATAAGATGAGTACTAAGAACTCACATAGAATTAGAATAACTACAACCTAGTCAATTCTGTAATAACGGGATTCTATACAAGTACTTACGAATATTGACAATTGTTCAAGATGCAATATATAATTGTGGTTTAGTTTCAGATCAGCCACAAGGATAAGCTCTTTGGATGTTAACACTAAAACTTAAGCATTCTGCACACACCTATATACATGTTACAAGATTCTTTAAGCTATTGACTTCAAGCAGAAAATTGTGTTAAGAAAAGTATTAACGGAGTTTACCATATGACTCGGACAAGTTCAGATCAGCCACGTCTTGCAGCATGGACTGCCGATTGTGTACATGTTGTATGACATCTGGAGGATCGAGGACTATAACTTCTGGATCATTTTGCCTATAATCCTTCAGAAAAATAGAACAGTTATCACAAGGAACAATTTATTTTAGCGCGGCAACAAAACACATTAAAAGGCAAAATAAGGACAAAATACATTTGAAAACAATAGAATTTGCCAGGTCCTGTAGATGGAAAAAATACATCTGAAAAGATACTCGGCAATGTGTTTGCTTGTGCTGCCTAACTAATCATCTTACGACTGCATTGTGATGGATTTTGCCATTAACTTTTCTCCTTAATGTCAAAAAAGGTTTTACCATTCCTTTAGCCATTCACCTACTGGGGGATTTTTTATTGTACAAAATCTAAGGGAGCAAATATGCCCATAACAGTAAAGATGCTCAACCAAAATAGCATTTATACTTTTTTTAACACCTTTGAGCAAGTCGTTTATGATAAGAAAAAAATTGGCAATTTTTCTAAAAACTAAAAGTTGTGGGCTACAACATTACTCACTTGAAGTAACAGGGATGCCTTCACACAGAGGATGCCTCCAGGGATGGGGATCAGGTTAGTCAAATTGACACTTGTGCTCATGTTCTTAAAGTTAATAGTTGTAATTACATCTTTGGCCCCATCACAGTTGATCAATGACCAACCATCGTCATTGAATCCATTAACTACGTCATTGAACCCCCTACAAGAATGTTGAAGTAAGAGAGGAAGTTCACAGAGTAGTATCAGATAAAAGTTAACAAAAAAGAAAAGAAATAGTGATCACCTGCTTAATCTTTGACTAAAAGTTTTTAAACAGCAGGTTGCCTACCCATACTGCATACCACTTCACCGCTCGTCTCCTAAGCTACTTGTCTGATGTGATGCAATGCCTTCAAAAGGAAGTGTTCAATTAGTTGGTTCTTATTGTGGGAGAACAATTACTTAAATAAATGTAAAACAAAAACCAGCTGAGATGTTAATAACTGGGACATGCATATCTATTACTCGAGATTCTACAGCAGCAAAATAACAATAATATAACTAATTGAGATAATATTAAAGCAGCGGAAAAGAGAAATAATCCAAGCAAAGAGAAAATACAGGGTTCAAAAAAATTAAATCACTTACGGTAATTGTCAGTTTTTGAGCTACAACTTTAAAAGACTGATAAAGTGGCCGTAAGACCTCAGGTACACTCCAAGCCTTAACAAAGAAAAATAGTATAAACATATGGTATAGAAGTTGAATATACTTCAAAATTTTACACAAATGACTGATAAAGTGGCCGTAAGACCTCAGGCGCACTCCATACCATTTCATAAGATTTTGTGCAGAAGTTAGCAGTCATACCTCAAGATCCAGGTGGTCGACAATGTGAATGATTGATCCTCCCCCATCACATGGTCCTTTACAAGATATGTATGATGATGATATTAACCAGCACATGAACATAAATGAAGTGATTAGCAACTTAGGTGAATGGCACTGGGATAAAGGGATACTACCTGCTATTATATGCTGGGAAATTTGGTAAACTAGATGCAAATTCAGGTATGATGAAGTCCATATAACTCAAGAAAAAATCATTATGAACATAACATCACTGCATGCTTACAAGACTGTTTGAGAAACGCAAAACTTGCCTCTGATCACAATTTCTCAGATTCTCTTTCTGTTAATCTGCTGAAGCTGAAATCTAAGGTGAGACCACATGTTGGTTATTTTGAACTGAACACTGATGGTTATGTTATAAGAAACTCAAGTGATGCGAGGGGTATTGTTAGAGATCAGAGGGGGGGGGGGGGGGGGGGTGTTTGCGTTTGCTTTCTCAGCTGCTTTAGGGACTGTTACTGACACTGCATCAGAACTGTATGGACTACTCCTAGGATTCCAGCATTGTCAACAGAATGGATGGTTCCCTCTTATAGCTGAAGTGGAGTATGAAGTTATTGTTAACTGGTTCAATAAACAACGCAAGGTCCCTAACAGGTTTAGTGGACTTTGGCAGAGAATACTGCACATTGGAGATCAAATACATTTTCTTTTACAACATACTTTTAGAGAGGGAAACCACTCTTCAGATGGACTTTCTAAAAAGGGCAGTCAACAGATCACTAGACTTCATTGTCATGTTAACAGTCTTTCTCCTAGGGTAAAAGCTGCTATGAGAGTGATAAGAAAGGCTTAGTTTTTTTAAGATAATATATTTTCACGTCTTACTTTTTTTAAGACTTGTTTACTTTCTTCTAAATGTTAAATAGAATTTATCCTCCACCTACCGCATATTGATATCCCAAAACTATAAACTAATAAGCAAACTATTCAATTCACTCTTGAATTATATTCTTAACTACGTACACTAATATTCTATATCAAGTAACACGAAATAAAATTGAAAATACAATACAAACAAAACTTGTAACACTGATAAAAAGAAAATAGGGAAAAGGCAAGGATTAGGTTTTTTAACGAGTACAAACCAGGTCTTCCTTGATGAAGTTACACTTTAAATTTTCATCCCAACCGTCGTATAAGTTCTTCTCCTTTACTACATCTCCGACATTAACGTGGCGAAGCTGAGCTACATCAGCAAGTAGAGGCGACATAGTAGTTTTCCCCGCTCCCGGAGTACCAGTCACTAAAATGTTCAGTTTTGTTCTACAATTTTGCGCCATATGTACTCAACTGCCAAGAGAAGATAAGTTTGGTTTCAGTAGTTGTAAGCTTTTAGTTAGTCACTACTTATCAACATTAGCGAAACTATACATTTCTACACTAAATCATCAGTATGAACTGTAGTGTCCCATAAAATTCTTTTATTTTATTTTCTTGTTCTTCCTTATTCATTCATCTGCATCCATACATTATGCATTCATATCATTTTTCATCCTCATCTCATTCTAGCATCAGGTCTTTGTATTCTTCTTTCGGTGGTTGGGCGGAGGAGTTTGTTGTTGTTGATGTGGTTGTTCTTGTTGTTCTTGTAGTCGTTGATTTTGTGTTTTGTCCTTGGTGGTGAGATCCCAGGGGTTCTCGTGATCCCGGGGGAAGCCTTGTGTTTTTCCAGTCTTGTCAAAATCGTTCGAACGAATATAAATCTTCGTTCGAACGAGTTGACATGTCCTCTGGAAAATTTATCTTTGGGATGGTTCGTTCGAACGACTTCTTGTCCCGTTCGAACGAGTTGACCAATCCCCTGGAATTTGGCCCATGATCTCCTAGTCGTTCGAACGACTTCTGGGTCCATTCGAACGACTTCTGTGTCCATTCTGTTAATTTCTTATCCATTCAAACGACTTCCTTGTCGTTCGAACGACTTGGTGGTGGATTTTCTCTTTTTAGTTTTTATTTTCATTTCTCTTCCTCATTCCCATTCTCTCTTTCCCACTCTCCACTCACCCTCTCCCTCACTCTATTATTTCCCGATTCCTTAGAGTTTGGCGGTCGTTATTGGGCGAATTCTTCGCCAAATCCTTCGGTGAGTATTTTCCCTTTTTCCTCTCCGAATTGTGATTCATGATTCTAGGGTTTTGCATGTTGCGGGTGCCTTGTTGCAGGTGTTGGGTTGTGGTGTTGGCGTGTTTATTGCTACGGGTTGTTCCGTTGTTTGTTGGATTTGCGGTTGCTGGAGTTCTGAGTTTATCCTGCGGAATTTAACTCGTTTATCAAGCGAGTGTCCCTTCATTGTTAAATTACTTTGCTAGTGTAACTCGGGTTGGTTAGGGCATGCATATTGGCATTGAGGTGTTTGTGATTAGGATCTTAATTTCATTATTTCTCGGTTATAGCCAGGATTCTATTATTGTTTTTCCTATCGTTAGGCACGTAGGGCATGTTTCCCTTGTTCTTAATGAGGTAATACATTATGAGGTATTTCTTGTGTGTTACCCTTGGTGGCTATGTTCCAGTCTGTTGAGATTGATGATGTTGGATGTTGTGACTGACTATAAGTCGCTGTTTGCATCTGTGTTAGGATTATTTGCCATCCTCTGAGGCAGGTGGTTATCCTATGTGCGTGTTGGCCGGGTTGGGCGGCCGTGTTATTTTGATCCTTGGGATCTGTTTACAGTGTGGGATTCTTTTATATTCTTTTAGCTTAACGGAATCGGATACATAACAAAGCTCTACATCGGCTGACCCTCGATAGGACCTAGGATTCATACATCGGGTTAAAATAGTACGTGATGTTCAAGCTGGACACTATCATATCTATTACCCTTCGGGAGTGTGGGATGGTATGAGACAGTTTCCTTATGTACCAGTCTTATCCTTGAGGTTAAAATTCCTTGGAATAAGTGAAATAAAGTTCGGACGTTGGCCCCGTAGGTTGTAAAGCCCGGAACACTCTGATCAAGTGATTAATCCTAAGCGTGGTCGAGCTTGCAAACTAATCATACCCATTGTATCCAACTAAGATTCTTGTTAAGGTTATTATGCATTAGTAGCTGATCAGCCCAATGTTTTTAACTATAAGGTCTAGTTCTTTTAAATCATTAATCCTTAATCATTCAACATTAGGACTTGGGGCATCATCCAACATTTGGGATAATTATGGGATTGTCCTAGTCATCATATCATATCATCATCATGTAACCATAACATCATGTCATTGCATATATTCCTATTCCTATTCCTACTCCTAATCTCATTCTTATTCTCTATTCCTCTCTTCTTCGCAGGTTTATTTTGATTACTGTAGCTTTTAACATCTTTATCTCATTCACTTCCTCTCTTTCTCTGCACCTGTTATATTAGTATGTTGTTTAGCCTTGTTGGGCATTAGTGAGCCTTGGTTTTGCTCACTCTCGCTTTGTCCCCCCTTTTAGAGGCGGAGTAGTTGCTGTTGGCTGAGAGCTCAACTGTTGGATCCAGTTTTGGGTTGCTGCAGATCCGTTCTTGTTGTTGTACTCATGTATGATTCCAGCTTTTGTAGCTGTGTAGTATTTTGAGACACTGTATTTACGTTTCCATCTTTCATGTATATATATCTTGCTTCCGCTATTTTTCTCTTACTCTGATGATATTGCTATAGTCAATGACTGAACCAGACTTGTCTTTTGGCTCAGTTGTTTGTGGGGGCGAATCGGTTGGATTCCCCGACCTGCACCTTCCAAATGACGGTAATTGGTCTAGCTACCGATTATTGGATTTTGGGGCGTGACATGAACACCCCATTGCTAAAATTTTACTCTGCAATACAATTACTAACAAAATCACTAGGTAAATATCTAATTTTTTTTATCATAAACCCCATTACTAAAATTTCATCTAACTTTTCTCACATAGTGAAATGTGTAACAAAAAGATTAATTTTTTTATAAGAACCTAATTTTCAACCAAAATATACAAACCCCAAACCTGAACAAGCATTTACTAAGTATCTATGTAATCAACGCAAAATGTTGATTCTTATCAAAATTAAATCCTTCTCACCAAAACCCCAAATTTTATCTCAAAATTGAAACCCAAAAAAAAAACACACCAAATTCAATTTCAATCAATCCCAAAAATAAAATAAAATGCGTAACTATCATAACGCAAACAGGCATTGTTGGGACCTTCTATTTATAAACACGAGTATTATTGATGACTAAGTTGACAAGAACTTCTCTTCATAGGACTCTAGGTTGCTCGCACTTCAAACTTTGGAACCCTACGTGATAGTGGTCTTTCTTTGTTAAAACAAAATAGGTTTAGAGAATAGCTTAGCCACGCGCACCCAAAGCCCATTTTGCCGCACTTTGAATAGGGCATTTCCTCTTTTGCCTCATAGCCTTTATAGCCTACAGGCGCTTCACTTCGAGTCCAAGTTACGCGCTTTTGATATGCACCATCTAAACGGCTCTCCTCTTGAAGTCATTTGCACCTCGCTTACCTCTTCTAACTTCTCCAAGAGTAGGATCCTTGACTTAGGCCAAAAGCGGATACCTCTTGCCTTTAGCTACCCTGCCCCTAATGATTAGGATACCTAACCAATAAGCTGAGCAAAACTGACATCCCCATCCTACCTTCCCAGCAGTTTTTTCTTGGGGTAGCCTTTTACCGTATAGAAGTTGCTAAAGAAGACTGTAATTTGAAGTGTACATGGTCTAGGATCTTTTCTCATCTTTGCTACGTTTTGTCTACCGCTATCCTTGCCCTGGTCTATTTTAAGAGAAATAGAGAGAAGGAAGCAGTCGAGTGAAAGGGAGATAGGTCTGCTGCATGTTCTAGCCATAAGCCAACTATGTATAAATTAAAGCAGGGCCTTACCATATCAGTACCAGTAAAACTACAAATGACAAACAACTAGCTACAAAAAAGACTACAAATCTCAAATACCACCAAACTAGACTGTTACGAAACATGGCTACAACCTCTGACACAACTCCCATTACATAACGAATGAGCTCACAACTAGGTTTTGCAAGAAGTACACAACTACAACTCAAATAGTATACAATGCAAGTCCATCTCCAAAGATCCATCTATACTGAGCATAGAAAGAGAAAAATATGGACCACATTTAACATCTTTAGAGAGAGTCAAGAACTTGACTTTTTTTCTTGTTCGCACGACAACCGCCTTCTATGGGGATGTTGTTTAAAGAACAAGAAGACTAAGTTAAGTTCAAATGTGAAGACTAAAACTAATTTACCTTAATTTAAATGTTAAGACCAAGTCAAACTATATCAGTTAAAGGGAGGCCTTTTGCACATGGTTACATTTTCTAATTAATTAATTCAGTTGAGGCTACAATGATGGAATACTAATATTTTTCCACTGACTATGGAGTTTACTCAAGGGGAAAATGTTGCAATGTAGATAACTTGTTGAATCCATATCCATAAATTTGTTTTCCTTTAGAAGTAAAAGAATCTAATAGAAAGTAAAAAGGAAATGAACTATGCTATTGGGTGGTTTAAGGCAAGAAAAAGTGATGAACTAATTGAAGGGGTTGAGAGTTAAAATTAGTATGGATATTTCCCCCAAAGGGAAAGGAGTGGATACCCTCATAAATATGATGTTAGATTCAACTTGTACTATAACTGTCTTCTATCCTGGATCGATCACAAAACCTAGTCCATCTTCGCATCGTCATTATCATAGTAGAATGTGGTGGTATTAAGTTTCTCATTTCAGAGTTCAACATGTTTTAAACTAAACAAACCAAAAGTTACTTGCAACTGACTCTATATATACTAAAATACCTCAGTACTAGCTAGCCTAATAGTAAGTTGGGATGAGTTGAAAACTTATCTCCTACAGTAAAACAAAAATTGCAAACAAAGCTACAGGCTGCAATATGTTCTCTTCAATTTCTTTGCCTAAAAGATACTCAAAATGGGAAGCTACGTAAGCATTACAACCTATAAAGCTTGGAAATAGTTGGATTGATTAAACAAGCATTACAAATATAACTTTTCCACCAAAATCATTTACATCAGGATTAAAAAAGGGATCATAATGAATCATAAAACCCCCAACTACAATCACCACTTGAAAACCCACATCAAGCACATGATCATTCTCGAACCCCAGCTTACACCCAGAGCAAAATTCAGAGAACCCAAAGCATAAGAAAATTAATAATTAAATAGAAGTTCTGCTCATTAGTAAAAATAATTACCTAAATAATTTGAAAAATTAGTACCCAAGATATAAATACCTAGAACTTGAAGACTTCAATTCCGATTAGCAAATTCCAGGATTCAATTAGCCCTGTGAGTTTACCTGAAATAAATTGATTTTAAGATAGAGAAATGCGTTTCAAGAGCTACATACGGGAAGATAGAGAGATATATCTAAATATTAAAACTTATGTCTGAGAGATCTAAGATTCAGAGAGAGAAAGATGAGATTAAGTCTGAGAGATCTAAAATTTAGAGAGAGAAAGATGAGATTAGGTCTGGATTCTCATGGAGAACTTTGACTGCTCAAACTTTAGAAATTTGAAACCCTTCTAATTTTGTAGATCCCGCGTTTCTAATTGCTATAGCCACGGTTTGGGCCACGAACAAGAATATGTGCCACGAATCGCTAAGAGTTCATGTCTTTAGCGATGAATTTTAGGATTTGGCCACAGTTTAGGTTATGGCGCTATGCCACGGTCCTTACTGAGCCAAAAACTAATATCAACCTTGGCCGTTGATCAATTTTCTAGTAGTGTCTCTTAAGGATTTAGAAAGAGAGATATTATTGACTGACTAGTTATTACAAATAATGCTATGAGTAGTTATGTATAAACTTTCTTGATAGAAAAAATCCATTAGGAAAAGTCCCTCCCTAACCTGTTGCTTCTTGGTCCTATTTATAGGTCTCATACTATGACCGTTTTATGGCTGTTATCTACTTTAATGATGAACGCTACAATATAGGGTTTTGATGAGTCTTCATAATGATTATGTAATGGCTTGAGTAACTCTTCTTCTTGTAACGGCTTTATTGACTCTGTGTATTCGTTGAATCGAGCTGTTGGTGTGGAGGCCGTTATCTAGGCTTAGGTTGAGAGTGGGAAATAAGCCCTTACAACTGCCCCCTCTGAGCTAAAAGCACGAGAAGCATCATGAGTGAGTGGTGTTGGTTGAGAAGTCTGTCATATATCTGTTACCTGATGTTTCTATCTTAACTTGTAATATGTTGGCAAATTTGGATGAACTTGTTGTCGACATGTTATCTGTTGGTCAAATTGGACGAACCAATTATCGACTTGTAATGTATTTGATCTGTTGGTTGAATTGGGCAAACCAATAACCGACCTGAAATATGTAATATATTTAGTCGAATTGGACGAACCAGTTATCCACCCATAATGTATTAGATCTGTTGGTCGAATTAGACGAACCAATAATGACATATAATATGTAAATTGTTTGGTTGTGGGAACCTTCAGCGTTGTTGCCTATTCCGAATACATATTCGATGACCCCTCACGAGTATCCAAGATGATCTGGATGTTGCTCTAGTATATGTGAGTATATTCTACAAGCATTGTCAGACATAGTAAAAAAGGCTTGTGCATGCCGGCCGTACGTGCATGTACGCCGTACGGCCTCATATTCCGCTGTACTTTGGGCACCATAGAGTCGCCTCGAGTCGGGCTATGACACTGTAATTTCTCTTATGTATGGTATATAAGAGGTTTTCCCTAAAAAAATGGACTTTTTTTTTCGTGCAGTCTATTCGAATACCCCTTGTTCTGTTCGAATACAATCCATAGACGTCCTTGTATTCAAATAGACCCTTTGGTCTGTTCGAATACAAATTATCCTTTATGTTTTTTTTCCAACACAAACTTGTTTTTTTCTTCTTTTACTCTTGCCCTCTCTCTCTTTCTTTCACACACACACACACACCTGTTAAATGTTCTTCCCAACTATTCCTCACTTACATCTTCGAATCTTTGAATTCCAATCACTCCCATTAATCATTTTTGAATATTAGCGAGTTTGATGATGCCAATTTCATCTTTGACAAGGGTTTGGTGATCCAATTTTAAGGACTGTCTCAGTGAGGGTTTGCTCTATGGTTTGTAAATTTCATCAATCGCTCTTGTTCTTTCCAATTCTGTTAAAGTAAGCAAGTTTATGTTCTCTGTGTGAAATTTTCTTATCCAGTTCTAGGGTTTTAATGTTATTCCCTCGTATAATCTCAAAAATAGTATTGCTGTATTATGGTGTTGTGATTAGGGTTTACAAGTGGTCATTGGGTTATTGATTAATGTTTGATGTTATAGGCTGTATTATGGTATTGCGATTAGGTTAATCCCATTGGGTATTTGGGTTTTGAGGACGTATTTGGGGTTTGCAGGTGATGTTTGTGGTTATCCTAGAGATTAATGATAGTCACATTCCTGGGGGTTTCTCATTGGGATTGTGTTGTGATTGTATTGGATTTGGAGGTTGGTCTGCGTTGTTGCTTCATGTTTTTTCTTTGTAGGTTGGGTGTTTTCTGCCTGATAATGGCATGAGGCAAACATACAGGGATTGCGTCACCTACTCTGAGAGCCACGCCTAAGAGGGGCTGGGCGGTGGCTGGAGTGGGTACGCGTAGTACCGCCCCTCCTCCTCTGGGTGTAAGAGGTACTAATAATCTCGGCGGGTCTTCGCGAAACAATGATAGCGGGAACTGCAGAATGTTCTTAAATTCTACTAGTTGGTCGGCAAAACATGGATTCAAGTTTTGCAGCTACCAGACGGAGGTGTTTGTAGATGAGAAGAACTTGCTTAAGATTTCTCCTGAGATCTCTAATTTGCTTTAGGATTTTTTAGGCCGTGGTTGGATATGGATTGTGAAGACCCAGCTGTCGTACTACCCTCACCTAGTTTGGTTTTTCTATGCTAGTATATGTAATATGCATGGAACTACAAACACTAAGCTTTGATGTGTCGATTGATGATTGTACTTTTCATATTACTCTGGATGGTATCATGAAGTCTTTTGATTTCGAAGATAAACCTAATCCGGTCCCACCTATGGAGTGGCCTCCAGTTCTCGCTCAGTTTTGTTCAAAGAAAAAACTTGAGGATCTGCTTATTTGGTCTGGGAAGAAGAAAAGACCGTATGTTCAGCAAAAAAACTTGTCTAATGTCATGTGCTTGTTTTACATGATTGCCTACCCTAACATTCTTTCGCAACTCGGGAATAAGAATGTTTTGGTTAGGAACATGATATATATGATGTATCTCTATAGTAAGGGTCATATCCTTGATCTGCATGGTATTATTATGCACGAGATACTTCTTACGGCTAGTCTAGATCATTACACCAGGGGTTTACTATTTAGTTATTTTGTTTCTCAGCTATTAACCGATCTTGGTTATCATATTCTTGAGGGGGAGGAACTTGATTGTAAAGGAAAGGTTATTAATTTTTGGTATTGGGAGAAGAGTTGAAAGTATATGCACACAGACAATGATACTAAAACTGATGCGAGTGAGGACTCTGAGTCAGATGTTGTGCCAGTTGGTATTGTACCAGCTGTTGTGCACGTTACTCCTACTAGAGCGACACCCCATGATTTCGCGTTTCTCTATTCTTATATGGACTCTCAATTTAGTCTTTTTCGTCAAGATGTCCATCATCTCCAGCTTGGTATCTAGACGTTACAGTCCTCTATTGATATGGTGTAGTCCTCCGTTGAGACTCTACACAGTGACCTTCGGGGATCTAGTTCAGGTATTCCTGCTCCCGGATATGACGTACAACCTTAGTTTATCTTTTGCCTCTGATTAGACTTTTAACCCTCTAGAGGCTATTTTTTGTCCTTTTCCGCTTTAGCCTTTGATATCCTAGTTGCATGTTAGTTTTATTTAGTTTTCCTTTTTGGGTATGCCATGTAGTAATAGTCTTTCCTTTTTGAGTATTGTAGTAGCTTATTCCGCATCTCGAACTCATGCTTCATCTTTAACCACCATACGAACTTTCGAACTCATTAACATACATGTGGCACAGTAAACAACGCTTTTTAGTTACACAACTTTATTCATCATTTTCGAACTGTAACTTAACAGTTCGAATTGACAGATGCAACGCCATCTATGAAGCCGTTACGAGACATCAAGATCAGACCATTACATAATCAGGCTAAAGACCATCAAATGTATATATTCTGTAACGTCCGTCATTAAGAATCTTTATGGTCGCCAAACGGTCATATTATAAGACCTATAAATAGAACATGAGAATTCAAGATGAGGGACGAGTGAATCCTCACTCTAATATTTTGCATTTAAAATACTCAAAACACATTGTAATAGCTAGCAATCTCAATAAGATTCCTCTCACTTTCTAAAGTCCTCAAAAGAGGTCGTGTTTTTTAACCTATTCAAAGGTTCTACACGTTAAATCATCTTGTTAGTCATTACTTATTGTCCATGAGTGTTCTAAACATATATGGTGTAAAGGCTAAGTTCGAATCCTAAAATTAGGCTATTATTTTGGCGCCGTATGTGGGAACCGACGTTCTCAAACTCATTATCTAAAAAAATAGTTTATTATCTCTATACAGAATGATGCTTCCAGACCAGAGCACACCGACTCCTCCAGGAGAAGGGAACGCCAGACTAGCGGAATTACGAGCTAATTTGAACTCTAAAACTGAAAGGTGAACTGCTATGGAACAACAGCTAGCAGGCGTTCAGCAGGCGTTAAAAGTTTTGTAAGATCAACAGGTTATAGTATAGAAGAACTAAGGCATGCATCCAACTGGCATACAACCCACTGGAGTGCAGCCAGCCAGTTTGTAAATTTCTACACTCGACAGAATAGGATCTCATGTGAACAATCTGGTAGGAGAAGTTCGATCTAAGCATAAGCAACATAGAGGTAAACTAGTTCTGATACAGAAAGCCCACCAAGAAGTTGATAGCGGTCTCGCTAGAGTTAGACAGGAAGAGCTACCTAGAGGAAAAGTCTAAATTCTAGCTCTCGAGCGACTCAGTGAAGGAAGTAGCGACCATATTCCTCACGAAGGACGAGTCCTGCGTCCAACAATCACAGTTCGTCAGTACGTAACTCAGGAGTATGTCGACAAGCGTATCAAAGAGTTGATCTATGCTCAAATTCAAACTACTAATGGAATCCACAGCAGATTGTAGATGAGCCCAATCGCACAAGAACTACTGGATGGCAAAGTCCCCATTGGTTTCCATACTCCAAAAATCCAGAAATACAAAGGGACTGACCCTGTGAAGCATGTTTAAGAGTTCCAGGACACTCTAGGCTTATATTCTACATCTAACCACATTTTATGTCGGCTCTTTCCTACCTGTTTATTAGGGGAACCTTTACGATGGTTCCACACACTACCCGAAGGGTCCATTACAACTTTAGAGCAGTTGAGAGAACTCTTCGTTAAGAATTACTCGTACAACAGAGACAAAGAGGAGAATTTATATTCTCTATTTATCCTTAAGCAAGTACCAGGAGAAAAGCTCAAAATATTTACTAAGAAATTCATGGAGGTGGCTCGAAAGGTGGATCGACTTGATCAGATGATTACTATTTCGGCCTTCACCAACGCTTTACTCGTCGATGGAAGGGTAAATGAGTACCTCATTCTAAATATACCTACAACATTAGAAGACATGATCAAAAAAGTTAACATCTTTATCGATCTTGAAAGAATGGTATCCGACACACAGGAGACTCAGAAATTAATACTAACAGCTAGAGATCAATCTACTGGCCAAAATTTTAACTATGCTGCTGATCAGAGAGGAGACAGGAAGGGCACAAAATCTAATGAAGATAAACCTCAGAAAGGCAGTAATATGCTAAAACCCTGTCTTCCAAAGATGACTGTAACCATAGCTAACATTTATCCTATACTTCAGAAGGATAAGTTTTTTTTTCAAAGCACAGTATCTCCAACCAATTGAGAACAAACCATATTGCATGCACCATAAAGTTTAGCATCATGACACAAAACGTTGCTTCGCTCTATAACGATTGCTGGAGAATATTTTCATGGATAAACGAATGCACGAATACATCATGGACGTTGAGAGTTACAAGAACGGAAGTTACAGACTTCCCACAGAAGCCATACGGGTCGAAGAAATGGCGGAGGAGAAACATTTATATCATATATCCCTCAGACACTTCATTGAGACTCAGACTATAAACCCATCAAACTGGAGCAAAAGATGATGGGTCGGTCAATGTCACGACCTGTCCATGAACGATAAAGAAGCTCGGTTGCTTCCCATATTTAGCTCCCAACGTACAGGGATCTCCTTTGGCGATTGTGATGTTCGTCAGGTCAACTTTCCTCACCATGATGCATTGGTGATCATGTTGAAAATGAGAAATGTCATACTGCATACAATGATGTTAGATACTATTAGCAACATCAAACTACTTTTTTAAAGCATGATTGATCAGATGGGGTTTGCGGACAAAGTACAACCTGGCGTCATTGATATTTGTAGATTCAATGGTTCTAGAGAAGAACGTGTGGGAAAGATCATACTTCTTATTACGGCAGGACCAGAAACAGTTGACGTTGTATTTTATGTTATCAATGTAAAATTCTTTTATTTGGGAATAATGGGATGCTGTTGGTTACATAATATGCGAGCTATTCCATCAACCTATTATTTGGCGTTGCAATTCGAATGGAATTGTGACATTTAGGAAATCAAAGGTAGTTAGAAGCTTGCTCGAGTTTGTGAAAATTCTATTACCACGGTAATAGAATCATCTATACCACAGCTCGCATAGCAATTATAGAAAACCACAGGGAACATTACAGATAGATTTATTGAAAATGAACTGCCAAACGCAGAACCTATAGTGTACATCGAGATCAATGGAGATAAATGAGGTACCTTCATCAGAACTCTATTGCCCATATCAGAGCATAATGCTTTTATTCAATTTCTCAAAGATAACAGTGATGTCTTCGCGTCGACATTCCATGAGATGCCAGGCATCGATCCAAGTTTGTCTTGCCACAAACTGAGTTTAAAAGATAAAGCTGAAGTAGTAAAGCAAAATTAGAGAACTCTAGCACCAAGACTATGTGAAGAAGTCAATAAAGAGATCGACAAACTAATTGAAGTTGGTTTTATTCAAAAACCCAACTACCCGAATTGGATCTGGAACATCGTAGTAGTACCAAAGAAAAATGGCGAAATCAGAGTGTGCGTAAATTTCACGGATCTCAATAAACATACTCTGAAAGATAGTTATCCATTTCTTATTATCAATCATCTACTTGATTCAACCGCAGGACACAAACTCTTATCCATGATGTATGCCGCATCAGGGTATAACCAGATACCTCTGTTATACTAAGATCAAGAGAAGACAACTATTATCGTATAACATGGATTGTATTATTATAAAGTAATGCCTATCAGTCTTAAGAATGCTGGAACTACCTAACAAAGACTGATGACACAAATGTTCAAAGATTACCTTGGAAAAATAATGGAAGTTTACATTGATGAAATGTTGTGTAAGAGTCTCAAGAAGGAGAACCATCTAGCAGATTTACTCACAACTTTCGAGATTCTTCGGTCTTATAAGATGGGACTAAACCCTGATAAATACTAGTTCAGAGTCTAGTCAGAAAAATTCTTAGGACATCTAATCAGCAAGCAAGGAATTGAGGCTGATCTTGATTGTATCCGTACACTGTTATCTATGCCTTCTCCAAAAACAAAAAAAAATGTACACAAATTTGTAGGAAAGATCGCAGCAATCAATCATTTTGTCTCAAAATCTTTAGATCGATGTCGATGGTTATTCGACCTACTACGCGAAGGGACAAAGAAGAAAAAACCTAAAAACGATCTTGAGATCGAATGAACTACAGAATGCGGAGCAGCGCTTCAGGAATTAAAATGCTACCTCAGGGAGCCATCTTTCATGAGTACACCCAAAGAAGGAGAAGAACTCATAGTTTATCTTACAATCACTGACGAATCACTAAGCTCGATACTCATTTGACTTGATGAGAAAATAGAGAAATCTATCTACTTCAACAGTAAAATATTCACTCCTACAGGGACACGGTACACAAAGATCGAGAAACTACTTCTAACTCTCATCTATATATCGTAAAAATTGTAACAGTATTTTCAAGCTCACTCAGTTCGAGTAATGATAAATTATCCTTTACGAGAGATCTTATCTAAACGAGAGAAATCCAGACGAGTTTAGCAATGGTCGGTTACGCTCGGAGAGTACGATATGCGTTTCGAACTACGCCATTCCGAAAAAGGATAAGCAGTAGTAGACTTTCTAGCAGATTTTCCAGTAGATGACCCCGATTGGGAAGAAGATCATACGGACATCACGAAAGAATAGTTTGAAGAAAAATTAGATTGAATATCCAAGAAGGGTTGGCGCCTTCTCACTGATGGTTCTGCGAGACTAGTTGGGTTAGGCATTAGGATTGTCCTAATCACACCTTTTAATGACATAATTGAGAAGTCCATACGACTCAATTTTGAAGCTACCAATAATGAGACCGAGTATGAAGCACTCATACACGGACTTGATATTGTAGGGGGCTTACCCCTCGATCATACCTAAATTGAGCTATCTCAAGTTCGAACTACCTCTATGACATGTTCACGCATTCTCCACATGACTCCTCCAGTCAGCATTGCCACCTACTCCACGAACTGATGAAAGACGTAGGTTGAGCTCAAACAGAAAAGCTTGAACAAGTCAAAGCCACCTGTCTCTCATAAAGTCAACAGTTACTTAGTCAACCGCCACTAACCACATTGTTCGAAGAACGTGCTTCAGCACGATGAAGAACTGCAGATAAGGCCTATATAAAGAAGAAGTTCCAGATGAGATAAGGACCAGAAAATTACACGAGAAATCTCCAAGAAAACTATATTTTCTAAATTCTCAAAACTTCCAACTTTTTATTCACAAGATCAAGCATTTCAAAGTCAAGAGATCACTTGTAATAAGATATCAGCCTCAAGCAATAAATGTCACTATTACAAAAATCCTCAGTCCGAGGTCGTGTCTTTTTACCTATTTATAGATTTTCCATGCTAAACACCTGTGTTATTTCTTACTTTGTATTAGATTTTATTCACAGGTACATTGGTTTAAGAGCTAATTCCAAGCCATTTTGAGCTTACGGAATTAGGCCATTACATTTGGCGCTGTCTGTGGGAAAGAAATCATTTCCTCGATATCCTAAGGCATTTATTCACTTTACTACAAATTCCAATCATGGTCACATCCAGGTGACCAACAACCAAAATCTAGCTCGATCTTTCAGCTGAGCCAGAACAATTTACAGAGCTACGGGCGAATCTCAGCACCGATACAGAGAAATACAACGAGCTCGAGCGTCAATTAACTCTTAATCAAGAGCTCCGTGAGAAGGAGCTCGACGCCGAACGACAAGCTCGTTTGGCAACGCTCAAAAGATATGAAGATCAAATGATAAGCTCTGTAGAACACCCAATAGGCTCCTCCAACATGAGATTGCGATCAGGTGCCATAAAACTCATGAAATATTTGGAATGAACCTCAACCTTCCATTTATTAGGGCGGTGAAGTTCAATCTGAGATCAACCGAGGTCACCGATGTTCAGTACGTTAAGAGGAAGAACAACGTACTCAATTTAGAGTTCCAGCACAAGATCGTTTGAGTGAGGGTATCGGTACTCACAATCTGCAACCTCTTCGTCAAACCACACAACCGGCCTGTCATTATGTCACACAAGAGAAAATGAACCAGCGTATTGAGGAGTTGATCAAAGCACCACTTCTGGGCACTACCGACGACCTTACCAAGTTGCAAGGAAGTCCAATTGCCAAAGAACTATTCGATATGGAAGTACCAAAAAGTTTCCATACTTTAAAAAATTATAAATACATGGGTACCGATCTGAAGGAGCACATTCAACAATACCGTGATTCATTGGGGTTGTACTTTAATCTCAGCCACAATTTTTATTGTCTGTTCACCATAAGCCTGTAGGGGGAGCCACTCTAATGGTTTCACTCTCTACCTAAAAAATCCATATACACATTCAACCAGCTGCAGAAACAATTCATCAAGACATATGCTCATAATAGAGATAAAGCAGAAAAATTATATTCCTTTATCAGTCTCAAACAGTCACACACAGAAAAGCTCGAAGCTTTTTTGAAGAAATTTTTGGAGCAAGTGCGTAATATAGACAATCTCGATCAAAAAATAGCTGTTACTGCTTTCACCAACGCCCTCCAGCTTGACTGCAAAGCCAAAGAACCTCAATAAACCTGTAACCTTGGAAGATATGATCACCAAGGTTAATAGTTAAGTCAACCTGGAAAGGATGATGTTTGAAAGGCATAAATCTATTAAATCTGTCCTTACCACGAAAGGTCCATCTACAAATCAAAATACTGAACCAAAGGAGGATCAGGGTGACCAAAAGCGCGTCAAGGGAAACATTGATAACCTTCAGAAAGGCAGTTCACAAGTTAAACTGGTCCTCCCAAAGATGAATGTTTGGATCTCCACAATTTTTCCAATCCTCTCAACCATTGGAACCAATCAAGAACCGGCCGTACTGCATGCATCATATGGTAAACCATCATTCTACTGATAATTGATATGCTTTACAGAGGTTGATCGAATACATTTTCAAGGAGGGATGGTTGTTCGAATATATTATCGACCTGAAATCATACAAGGATGGCAGTTATAAGAAGCAGCTTAATGTTGTGCAGGTCGAAGATCAAGCTGAGGAGAAGCATCTCTACTATATTCGCCACAACAACATGATCGAAATCAATCAGATCACCAACTTTATTATATTTAAGCGCAGGAGACTGCCAGAATGCTACGATCTCACACCTCAAGACAAAGAAGCCAAACTTCTGCCTGAGTCGAGCAATCGCCAGCTCGGGATCTCATTCGAAGATTGCGATACTAGCCATATTAAGTTTCCACATCATAATGCATTAGTCATAATGCTCAAGATGAAGAAGTTTGCCATGCACACAATAGTGATCGATACTGGCAGCGGTATTGAGATTATCTTTTAGAGCACTATCGACCATATAGGATTGGCCGATCAAGTTATTTAAAGCCACACCGATATTAGTGGATTCAATGGTTCTAAAGAAGAGCATGTAGAAAAGATCATCTTACCTATTACTGCAGGACCAACCATAATTGATGTCATCTTCTATGTGATCAATGCCAAATCTCCTTATCTCAGGATTATGGGCCATTGCTGGATTCATAACATGGAAGCAATCGCTTCCACTTATCATCAAACACTTCATTTCAAACACAATAATGGTATCTGTGAGATCAGGGGCAGTTAAAAGCTTTCTTGGGCTTATGAAAACACCGACTCTGCTATTCTTGATACCTTTAACAGGCATGCTACATAACAATTATAGAAAGCTGATCACCCCGATGATCAGCCTTCCACGGAGAAACCCACATAATACATTAACATTGATGGACCTAACAAAAGTACTTTTATCGGTACTAAGCTGGTTTAGCATGAAAAAGACACTCTCATTCAGTTCTTATGACTAAATAAAAACATTTTTGTGTGGTCATTCAAAGAGATGCCTGGGGTCAATCCAACCAAGGCATATCACAAATTGGCCATCAACCTCAACGTCACGGCGGTCAAACAGAAATAGCGATGACTATCACCACAACTTCGAGATGAAGTTAATATGGAGATCGAGAAATTGATCAAAGTGAGATTCATTCGAGAAGCCAAATATCCAGATTGGATATCCAACATCGTCACTGACCAAAAGAAGAATGGAAAAGTCTGTGTTTGTATAAATTTTACCGATCTGAACAAACATACTCCAAAGGATGGTTTACCTCTTCCCAGTATTCATCAGATCCCTGATTCCATAGCAGGTCATGAACTTATATCTTTGATGGACGCTGCTTCTGGATTCAATCAGATTTTACTCTTGGATGAAGATCAAGAAAAGACCACTTTTATCGCTGAAAAAGGACTTTACTACTATAAAGTCATGCCCTTCAGACTCAAGAACGCAGGTGTAACTTATCAAATGTTGATGACTATTATGTTCAGAGTACATCTTGGGAAAGTCGTGGAACTCTACATTGATGATCTCTTATGCAAAAGCATACAGTCCATCAACCATATTTTAGATCTCAACACAATATTCAGCATTCTTAAATCTTACAGGATGCATCTCAATCCTGATAAGTATCAATTTGGAGTACATTCAGGTCGATTTCTAGGCTAACTCATCAACAAGAAGGGGATTGAGGCCGATACAGATCAGATTCGGGCACTCTACAACATGCCATCTCCAAAAAAAAAAAAGACATTCAGAAAGTTATCGGCAAGATTACCACTATCAACCGTTTCATTACAAAATCTTTAGACCATTGTTGTTGGCTGTTCCTATTACTCTGCGGTTGTACCAAAGGAGGAAAATTTCGGCCAAATACAGAGGTTCAATGGACATTAGAATGCGATGTAGCTTTTCAGGTTCTCAAAATCAATTTGGGGAAGTCTCCCATCATGAGCACCCCAATAGATAATGAGGAACTAATTATCTACCTAGCAATTACAGATACTTCACTCAGCTTGGTTCTCATTCGACTTGAAGGTAAAATTGAGAAACCAGTCTACTTCATCAGCAAAACTCTCACTCTAGTGGAAACGGGGTACTCTAAAATTGAGAAACTTCTTCTCACTCTTGTTTATACTATACTAAAACTCAAGCACTACTTCCAAGCTCATTCAGTCAAAGTCATGACGAACTACCCACTTCAGGAGGCTCTGTCCAAGAAAGAAAAATTGAGCGAAGTACAACAGTGGTCAGTCAGTTTGGGAGAACATGATATCAAGTTCAAAAAATATCATTCCAAAAAGGATCAGGCTATTGCCGATTTTCTTGCGGATTTTCCAGTGGAAGATCCCGAGTGGGAGGAGCACGATCCTGTCCTTGTAGAGGAAGTTATAGAAGATCCACCCCCAAAGCATTTGAGGAGCGAGCTGAATGGATTACAAGGAAATGGTGGAAACTTCTTACAGATGGATCTGTAGGACCCGCAGGGTCAAGAATTGGAATCGTATAGATTTCCCCTTCCAATGACTGAATTAAAAAATTAACCCGATTGTATTTTGAGGCCTCAAACAATGTCATTGAGTACGAAGATCTCATTCACGGACTCCACCTCGTCCTTGAGCTTGGCGTTCCTGAATTCTTAGTTTACACAGATTTGCTACTTATCGTCTACCATTACTCTGAACAATACAAGAAGAATGGCAAGATGATCAAATACGCTGCCCTCGTTGCAGATAAGATGAACAAGTTTACGCAAGCAACTCTCGATTATCTACTGCGAGGAGAAAATAGACACGCCGATTCCTTGGCATATTTAGCCAGGGTCTTAAGCACATAAGCTCGATATCTTCAGATCGAAGTGATTTTAATCCCCAACATTGATCACATTTTTGTATGCACGATCAACACTGAGGGCGATAAAGGGGGAAACGATGATTGGCGAAAGCCTTTCTTAGTTTATCTCGGAATCAACAACAAATGCGAATGACCACTTCCAGCAGATCTGAAGAAGCGTCGACAGCTGATAAACAACTCAAAGCGTTGCACTAATCAAAGCGGTACTTTATACCGCCGTTCAGTCATGGAACCTTACCTCAAGTGCCTCTCTAAGCTAAAAGCGGATGGGATGCTCTATAATCTACATGAAGGGACTTGTGGCTCTCATTCTCCAGGCCAATCACTGGCAAACAAAGCCATTACACAAGGAGTCTTCTGGCCTGGCATGTATAAGCAAGAAGAAGAGTATTCATGCAAATGTGATGCATGTCAACGACATGGACAGATGATCTACGCCCCTGTACTTGAACTTCATGCAAACATAGTGTTTTGGCCATTCAAAAGATGGGCACTCGATCTTGTCGGCACATTCCCTAATTCTCCTGGTAACTGCCGCCACCTACTCGTAACTACCAATTATTTTGCATAATGGGTAGAAGCAGTTTTACTCTATCGAACCAGAGAATAATAGGTCATCTCTCTTATCTTGGGACATGCCATCAATCAGTTTGGGTACCCCCATCTAATTTGTATCGATAACAGGCCCCAGTTCGTTAGAGAAAAAGTTATAGCTTTCCTCAATCAATACAACATCATCCACTCACCATCCAATCTATACTACCCTAAAGGCAATTGCCAAGCTGAAATCACCAATGAAACCATCGTGGATGGACTCAAGAAAAGGCTGCACACACAGAAAAAATAGAATTGGGTTCGCGAACTTCCTCGTGTCTTATGGGCATATCGTACCACTCCACGCCAATCGATATGCTACACTCCATTCCTCCTTGCCTATGGCATCGAGGCCGCCATTCCCTCTGAATACCATCATACAGTTAAAGATCATGAGCTAACTGATTAGGATAATGAGTTTAAATTAGCTTGCAACCTCAATTGGATTGATGAAACTAGGGAACGCACTATCGCTAACCTAGGTCGATGTCACTATATGTTGGCCAGTTCGTACAACAAATGAGTCAGAAGCCGTACCTTCCAAATCGATGATCTTGTCCTCAGAGGAATACCTCAACACCATAAAGAGCCTCATGCTAGGAAACTAGCTGATAATTGGGAGGGTCCATTCCTTATCACAGGTTTCTTAGGCCTCGGATCATATTACCTTATTACAAATGAGGGAGTTCACATTTCAAATCCCGGAGCACTTGGAGACTGAAATGGTACTATCTTTAAGTCCATCACTACTCCATTTTAAATTCTCACTTTTCATATTCCAAAAGTGAGATTTTCATCTCCATCCAATGTACAATCTTTTATATTTAATAAAACTTACAAGTTTTACTCCCATACATCTTTATACTTCATAGACAACACATAGATTAAAGCATAGATAATACTAGCTTTTAATCAACCTCTATATAAGTTAAATCAAGGATAATACTTGGTTTGGCCGACTCTACTAAATCTCTACGATTAAAACTATGGTAACACTTATTTTACATCAAAGACTCTACCAGACATAAGATAAAGCAAAGGTAAAACTAGTTTTCATCTACCACAATATGGCTACAACATCATACCAGTTAAATCAAGGATAACACTTAGTTTGACTGACTCTACTAAATCTCTGCGATTAAAACTAAGGTACCACATATTTTACATCAAAGACTGTAACAGACATAAAATAAAGTAAATGTAATACTACCTTTTATCTCTCAACTTGTCTGCAGTAACTACTTTTATTTTAGATTACATATACAATCTCTACAATGGTTCCGTTTCTACTATTGGGATGTCAGCTATGCTTTCCCCTGAAATAGGAGGTCAATCAGCCATAAATTCATGAGCTCCCCCTGAAATAAGAGGTTGATCAGCCATAAATTCTCGAGCTCGAGCAGTCACAACAATCCTGCCATGCTCGATCAATTCAGCAGGTCGAGGGCCTAAATTAATTTCCATAGACTGCATACAATTTCCTCGATCTATATCAGCTCTACAAATACATCCCCTGCCTGACAAACTATTGAACAAGGTATCTCTTTCTGACTCAGACCTTTTTACCTTCTCTACAAAATAAGCAATGCCTGTCCTCAACAATTCTGAGTGCGATGCCTAGGTTATAACTGACCTTGAGAAATTTGTTCTATCCTTTTAAAGGCGTTCTTCCGACCTCGCATACCATTCTTTTAGCTATGTTATTTCTCTATCTACTCAATTTGTGAAAGCAATGTTCTATTCTGATTTTTTGTCGGCTTTTGCTGATTCAGCTCGATTAATTACCTCCAAATAGGCCACCTGAGTACGAAGTACCTCAATCTCCCTGTTCAATTCTTCCACATCCAGAATCTTCTATAACATTTTGCCTTTCTGCTGTATTAAAATATCCTTCCCTTTGATAGTCTTCTTTAACCCTTGTTCCCTAAAAAGAGTAGCATTCAGCTTCCTTTCGCTCTCCCTCAACCGCTCAACTCCTTTTAGCACATGACCTTGAATTCGAGTGACATCCCCCACCAGCTCTCTTATTCTAGCTGATAAGCTGACTATATCTCCTTGCACAAGGGAGACTTTGGCATCATTTTTATTCTTCCTTGAGCTCTCTCCGACCTCGGCATGTCTGGCACGTGAATTGGCCTGTGCCAATTCGGTCTTCAATTGCGCCACTCTTTCGTTCATCTCATCACACTTATGTTGCACCGCCAAAAATTTAAAATCTTTGGTAAGTAAAGTTGTATACAATTGTTCAACTGTAACTTCAGATCCAGATAGATTGTTTCGAGCTCTCTTCAGCTCATTTTCTTTATTAACCAATTTTTTCTTCAATCGCTCCAGCTTGCTCCTGCTATTCGATAGATCAGCTCGAGTTTTCTCTTGATTGTTAGTTTTCTTGATCAAATCATTTTTCAAACTGGTCACTGACCGATTTAAACCTTCCTGCAATGTTTTTAGTGCCTGTATATGGTTACGAACCATGTCAGCTTCCTTACTCTCTCTTTACCATTAATGCATCATTCTGGCTTTTAAGTTTTGCTGCATATTGTTTTAACTCCGCGAGCTCTTTTTGCCCTTTCTCAATTTTGGCATCGTTCTCCTCAATTTGCCGACCTAGGTCGACAGTAGTCTGTGTTTCCCTTAACAAACTTGAAGTGCACCTTTGCATGTTGATATTCACTATCTTCATTCGCCTCTCTCATCCTATCAAACTCCTCTTCAAATTCTTGGTTACATTAGCGTACATCAACTTCGCGCAAGTGAGCTGACTCCAATTCGACTTGTACATTACAAATACATTCTATCAAGTTTGATTTAGAACACTCAGTCACCACATATGACTCATTTCTAACAAGATATCTATTTTTTTGACATCTACCATGTAAGACTACTTCTAAACTTAAGGTCGAAGTACAATCTCAGATGGATGCTCCATAATATATACTTCCAAGTCTAAGGTACACATTTTATGTATTCTAAATTTGTTAATACTTTGATATTTCCTGTGTGACATTTCAGTGTAATTGCTCCTAAGCTGATAAAAGGTTTTTTGGTCCATCTCTACACACTATTTATTACTTTATAGCTCTATACTAATGAAGCATACAAATTAAATATTTCTTACTCTGTTCTAACCTGCAGCTCTGCTTGTGAAGACAATAGGGACGCTGAGGCATCTATCTTCTTAGCAAGTTCAACCTCTATATCTTTTATTCTGAGGCGTATGTCCTTAAGTTCCTACAACAAGGTTTACAAAAGTAACTTAGCCTACATAATTCTATCCAATAAAAAAATCCAATCAGTTTACAAACATTCCCAAATATTTATACAATCACAAAACCATCCCACTACTCTCCCTTCTCAGTTTCCCCTTCTGGACGCTCATTATCATCCCCTTGGTTGTCTCTCACCGTTTGAGGAAAGACACTATCTAGGCCATCCACAACAGGTCGACCTTCTGCGACCTTCACCCCTGACATGCCAAAAGGTTTAACCCTTCTCTTTTTCACGGCCTCACCACTTCCCGTGGTTTTAGAGGTCGAAGGACGCTTTAGCATTTGCTTCTTGGGAAACGTTCGTGTTAATTTGCTCGACGTAGTAAACTCAGGTAACCCCGTACAGTCTGTTCCAGGGGGCTTGGGTAAATTGACTCACCTTTTCCCATCTGTTCCCTTCTTCTTACTGCTGTCAGCACCCATCATTAGCCTCGTCGACTGAGTTTTTTGAACTTTTCCAGCTCAACTGTTAACACGCTTCTTCTTGCTAATGCCAAGTTCTTCCAACACAGCCTCATGCTCTATATCTTCTTGAGCAACTATATTCAACAACGACTCTTTCCTTGCTACCTGAGATTTGGGAGCTATCATTCACAAAACATTATCATCAGCAGAACATCATACAATTTCAGCAATCAATCTCATACATTATACCTTGTTATACTTACTTTGTTTTACAGTCCTAAACAGAAGTTCCATGAGTTCTTTATCATCTCTCTAAAGGCAATCACCCTTCACCCATATCTTATTATCATTCCATGGTCGACCTGCTGAGTTCAGATCGAAGAATTAAGGCCGAGTCAAGCTCGCAAAGAAATATTCCCCTCCACTTGTTGAATAGTGTTTTACCCCATCAAACTGTAAAACATCCTCAAAGGATATCCTCATCCTTCTCCCATCTCCTTCCCACCATGTATTCAGAGATTCATAAACATTTATCACCTCCCACATGTTCCCGCTCATCTATAGGTGACATTCCCCGATGAGATTCATAATCCCTTTTGCCAGATTGCTAAGGGGAAGAATCAACCTATACTCTAACTGAGACAGGTAATATAAAAAACCCTTTAAAAGTTCACTCAGAACATTCCCATCAAAATACTCCAAAGAGATCAATTTGTCTATACCCCTGTCCCTTTTCTCCTTCGCTGGATCAGCCAACAAATAAAATATTCCTCTCCCGTTGCTACAATGCAACCCCTGAATTGCCTATCGGCTTATTCTATACAGTTACCCCATCTATCTCATACAGAAGCCTTGGCTTTGCAAAACTCTTTAAATACATCCGAGCGAGGAGGATAGGATACCAATCTTCCAGGGAAATCTGGAAATTGATCAACACCTACTTCTTCCTCACTTTCAGACATTTCAATCTCAGACTCTGCCGACCGACCAGAGGTCGATACCTCATTTATAGGGGAACTCACCATATCAACTACAGAAAAGTATTTTTATCCTACACAAACTCTCCTCACGATCAACCTACATACAAGTCCATGTATCTATCATTATCTTTTGCATATACATTATTCGCATACAAATATCTTTCATACATCATATACCACACGGGTTTTCATAGATTACTATAAATAGCTATTTTTAGATTTACCTAAATACAGAGTATGATCTTCAAAAAACACTTACGTACAACAAAATCCTCTACTAACCTTTTATGTCAGAATGCGAATCTGAGGTAGCGCCAAATCCTTCCCTCACAACGCTGCTGTATAACCACCTTCGTGACTCAGTCTCAGAAACTCTCTCACATTTAGACTGCTGATCACTTTCGATTAACTCCTCACAAGTTTCTCTGATATTTTTGCCTTTCTTCTTCCTTCCTCTCTCACTGCTCTTCAAGTTTTCAGAAGTTGAGAAATATTTGAATTACGAAGATGAAACAGTATTTATATTTTCTCTCTCTAACTGCTGGCAGTTATTAAGCCTCACACGAGTTGTCCTTAGTTTTGGAACCGAAGCATCCCTTCCACTATCCATGTAAGACGTCTTATACCTTTTGGGTGAAAACACTTTCCCATCATGGCCCTTTGCCTTATATTTTATTCTATTTTTATCTCTATTTTCCAAATCTCCCTCTGACCTAACCACACTCATGATGACTCACGCTTGCATGCAATCAGGTTTTCACAGCTTTTATACAAGGGACTAAATCAGAAGCTCCCTGCTTTTTCTATGCTTGCTTCTTCTACTTATAGCAGCAATGACATCATTTCCGAAGCTCTCATAATAAATTTTCAATAACAAAATTTTAAATATTTTCAAATTCATTTTTCACAACAGTCACAAACAACATTTACAACAATAGAGGATCTCTTTAACTTTTACTTTCATTCCACTTTTTTGAAATTATTTAAACTCATATGATTACATGCATGCATTCTACTCCTATTTATATTCATTTTTTTTCACTTCACATATAATTACACCTAAAGAAACCTTGATGACCTGGGGAACTACATCTGATTAAATATCCTCTAGCAATCCTCACATTTTCCAATTTGATTTCATCTACAATTAGTTCTCTCACATAAATTTTCCGAGCTGCAAGATCCACCATAATTTCTTGGAACATCTCTTCATAAAAATGACGTTCATACTCGCTTTCCCTCCCAATCCCATCTAAACCTTCTTGTTGAACCTCCTTCACTGGCAACTTAGCATCATAATCCAATAATCCAAAAATTTTCTCCCACACTTTGACTATTTTTATCACCAACCACCCCTCAACGGCATAACGAATTATCTCAGATCGAGTCCAAACCATTCTTATTTCCTTCCCCTTAATTAGAATTCATTCCCCTCTTATTTATATATTTTTACTACCAATCCCCCAAGAGTCGTGATTTAATCCTATTATTTCGTAACAGAAACCCTAATATCTTGAGAAAAGTTATTTGAACATATCCCTTCCTATCGACCTTAGTCATTTCTTCCTATTTCAAATCGAGTTTATTCTTTCCAAATCTAATATTCTAGAATGACCTCTCTGAGATCGATTCTTTTTTCTAAAACTTTTATACTTTTCTCTCCCCCACAATTTTAACACATAGGTTGAAACATATTTGACACTTACACAAATATTTTCACTTTACAAGCAAATTTCTACAGTTCGATTATAACAAAAGAAATGTACTTTCTAATCTCATACATTTTATTTCATAGAATATTTGAAAGTCTTCAGATCATAAAACTCAATTTCTAGAGTTATTCTATTCTATATCAGCACAAAGTTTGGATAAATTTCTTTTATTCATCTCGAAACAAATTTCAAGTGCTTTTACAAGTACTCAATATCATGTACTTTTCAAATAAACAAGTTTTTTAAGTTCTTTTACGGCTAACAAGTCTTTCAGGTACTCTAAAAAATCTATTCCTTCAGTTCGTTCTACTTTAGTGATTTTTCACCCTGATGTAAAGCTGACATTGGAAACAACAAGTATCCTCCCTCCCATGAGTTTTGTCAAAGTCCAGCTAAATTTCAACTGAAAATTATGAAAGCAGGAGACTCGGTGCTTGAACCAACTTTTCAAACTGAAGGTCCTTTCAGCGTAAAATATCGATGGAAGTGTAGAAGCAGACTTTAATTATCCGTCTTCCTCCTCCACTATTATTACCGCCTCCCCTATAGCCACCACCCTCGCAGAGTTGGCAGAGATGAAGAGGGCCCGACCATAAAATCCATTCAAGCGCAAGACATCAGCACAACTGCCCCGTAGTCACGCCTATCCTTGCACTTGTCTCCCCAACTTTGTCTTTCGCAAGAATGCGGAGACAAACCCAACATTGCTAGCCTGTTAAAACAATATGGTGAAACCTCTATCTGTAGTATAACTCCTCCTCAGCTTCAGTCACTTCATTTTCTGACATTCCTTGATACAGCAGAGGAATAGGAACAGGAGTAGGATTCTCCAAGGACTGATCCCCAAAATACTTTAACTTCAACTTCAACCTCTGCATTTCAGAAGCAATTCTCTCCTTAAGCACCATTCTATGGGTCTTCACCATCTTCAACAATTTTAGAGAATATTATAATAGAATAAACGTACTTTGCCACAGACCTCAGTATAGGTACTATTTATATAACCTTACATTTATTGTGCAAGAATGTTTTTTGAAGCGTCATCATTCAATACAAATGAAACTCTTCAAACCCTAACAGTCGCGTACATCAATAGTCTCATTAGACATTCAATGCACGTACATTCCCCTAAAATATGTGTAGTTTCCATGTAGTCAAACTTACTTTATTCATTATTCAAATTCCCAACCCGAATACCCATATACCCAGAAATTCTTTCTCAACCAAAGCCCTCGTGACTTCGGTTGCGAGGGGGCGATTGTAGAGGCTTACCTCTTGATTGTACCTAAATCGAGCTATTTCCAGTTCAAACTACCTCTATGACAAATCCACGCATTCCTCACATGTCTTATCTAGTCAACATTACCACCTACTCCACGAACTAATAAAAGACATGGGTTAAGCTTAAATAGAAAAACCTAAACAAGTCAAAGCTCTGTCTCTCACGAACCCAACAGTTACTTAGTCAACTGCCCTAACCATATTATTCGGAGAATGTGCTTCAGCACGATGAAGAACTGCGGAGAAGGCCTAAATAAAGAAGAAGTTCCAAAAGAGACAAGGACCAGAAAATTATATGATAAATCACCAAGAAAACTATATTATCTTGATTCTCAAAACTTCAAACTTGTAAGTCAAGAGATCACTTGTAATAAGATATCAGCCTCAAGCAATAAATATCACTATTATAAAAATCCTCAGCCCGAGGTCGTGGTTTTTTTTATCTATTCATAGGCTTTCCACGCTAAACACCTGTGTCATTTCTTGCTTATTATTAGATTTTTGTCACAAGTACATTGGTGTAAGAGCTAATTCTAAGCCAATTCGAGCTTACGGAATTAGGCCATTATAGATATGGATCTTGAGATTGGTGTACCCAAACTATCTGTGTACACAGACTCTTTATTAATTGTGAACTACTATACAAACAAGTATCAGAAAAATGGAAAGATGGTCGACTACGTCGCAGCAGTAGCCGACAGAATGAGCAGATCCAAAAACGTAACTATCGAATACCTGCCTCATGGAGAAAATAGATACTCAGACTGCCTTGCATATCTGGCTAGAGTACTAGGAACAAAAGCTTGATATTTGAAGATTGAAGTGGCATCTAACCCCAGGATTAACATCATCAGCTCAAATTCTGCTAATACTGGGGAGGTGAAGGAGACAAAAATGATTGAAGATAACCTTTCCTCACATACATAGGCCCCATAAATGAGTTCAATGGAGAACTTCCCAAGGATCCTACTAAGCAAAGATGGGTGCTGGACAATGTAAAATGTTATGTCGTTGATGAAAATTGCCTTTTCAAAATCTCGATCACAGGACCTTATATCTGATGTTTATCTACCAAAGAATCTCAGAAATTTTTACAAGACTTTTATGAAGGTAATTGTGGATCACACGCAGCAGGAAAATCTTTAGCAAATTAAGCTCTTACTCAAGGAGTCTTTTGGCCTAAGATGAAAGTTCAGGTCATTGAATATGCAAACAAGTATGACGCCTACTAGCAACATGGACCCAAAATTTGGGTTCCAGCCTTAGAACTTCATTCTAGCAAAGTTGTCTGGCCATTCAAACGATGGGCCCTCAACCTCGTGGGAGAGTTCCCAACTATACCAGGAAAACAAAAGTATATTTTAGTAGCCACGTACTACTTCACCAAATGGGTAGAAGCAGTTCCGTTATGTCAAACCTGTGATAAAAAAGTCATCAAGTTTATATGGGAAACTATTATAATATGATATGGGTACCCTCACCTCATCAGAATCGACAAAGAACCTCAGTTCGTTGGATCCAAGATCGTTGACTTCCTCAATCAGCATAACATCATTCACTCTCCTTCAAATCCCTATTACCCACAAGGAAATGGACAGGCAGAGATCACCAATTGAACTATAGTTGATGGCATCAAGAAATGGTTGATAGAGAAGAAAGGTAACTGGGTACAAGAATTACCACATGTATTATGGGTATATCACACCACGCTTCGAGTATCGACTGGCTGTACACCATTCATATTAGCATACGGTACTGAAGCAATCATCCCTACTCAATATCATTACCCATTACGAGATCATACCATGACCGACAAAGAAAACGAGTTCCAGTTGGCGTATAACATGAATTGGATCGAAGAGACAAGAGACAGAGCTGTTATGAACTTGAGAAGATATCATCAGGCTTTGGCAAGATCATATAATAAATGAGTTCATCAGAGAGAGTTCAAAATTAAAGATCTCGTATTACAAGAGATGCCAAAACATTTCAAGGAACTCAATGCTAGAAAGCTCGCAGAGAATTGGGAAGGACCTCTTATCGTCATTGGAAAAAGCGGACTTGGTTCTTACGACCTCGCCACCGAATACAAATATCAAATACCTAATCCATGGAACATACGGAGATTAAAGTTATACCGCATATGATATTCTATTACAGTGTACTCTTCTATTTTTTATCTATCATCTTGTATGTCGGTCTTACATTAATAAAATACTTATGTTTGATCATTCTACATCAGAGTACAATCTCTTATATATACAGTACTCAATCTATCATCTTTTACGTCAGTCTTACATCAATGAAATACTTATGTTTGATCGGCCAACCTAAGAGTACAATCTACTATTGTCTACCGTACTCACCTACTATATCTAAACATCTCAGTACTTTTTTAATATATCAAACAAGTACTTTTATGTACAAATTACATCATAGAAAACCATTGGGTTCACCTCATTCTAATACATTATAGATCATTTGTTACTTCGGCCAAACTAATCCTCTATTGCATTACAGATCATTTGTTGCCTTAGCCAAAATGATCCTCTATTGCATTATAAATCATTTGTTGCTTCAGCCCAAATGATCCTCTATTACATTGCAGATTGTTTGTTGCTTCAGCCAAACCGATCCTCAATTATATTGCAGATCATTTGTTGCTTCTGCCAAACTAATCCTCTATTACATTAAAGATCGTTTGTTGCTTTAGCCAAACTTATTCTCTATTACATTGCAGATCGTTTGTTGTTTCAGCCAAACTAATCTTCTATTACATCACAGATTGTTTGTTGCTTCGGCCAAACCGATCTCTTATTATCTTGAGCATTTGTTGCTTCAGTACGGATAATAGAGTTACACAACAGACACTCAATTTGTACATCGTAATTAAGTCCTCACAAGGTTAGTACAACCTTGTACAACTCATTACTTTTATCAACTATTCCAACTAGTTAAACTATATTTTCTTTAGTATCGTCTGTATAATTCCTTTCTATCGTCGTAACGACTCATTAGGCACTTGAACCATCACTCGAACTATCACTTGAAGTATCAGGCCACACAGCGCTACGTGAACTCTCCCCCTAAAGTCACCGACGCATAAATTTTGGCATCCTCCTAGTTATAATTCCATTTTCATCTTTAGTTTGATTCTTTGCCAGAACACCAATTTTTGCTATCATATGACAAGCTAGGCAAAAAGAAAAATCGTATTAACTGCATTTCACACTGTACACTTTTGGAAACTAGCTTGTCATATACAATTTTTCTTTTTGCCTCTAGTTTTTGGAACTCAGATACAAAAAAGCAGAGCATTGCCGTCATCTCCCTCTCATACACATCACTCCCCTCACATTTTCCCGTGTCAGGAAGAACAAACTTTGTAAGTTGACCTTTAGCCTCCTTCAACATAACTTCCAGAGCTCTACAATCAATTTCCAGGTCTCCCATTTAGCTCAACGTCGCATCATTGTGGCCTTCTAGTACGGACATGAATTCCTTCATATTTGCCACCACGCTTGCTGCTTCATCTATACGACCTTGATTACACTTCCTCTCTACCACTTCTGACTCAAGGTCCATTGTGACTTTAAAAAGGTCAGCCTCCAATTTCGTCTTTGCAGAACGCAATTCATCATTTTCCGCTCTATACTCCAACACATCTAAATTCAACATTTAAATTTTATGCTCTAAAGCACAAATTGTGATCCAATCCTTATTTATTGTTACGTTTTGCTCATTATGGGCCTCTTCTAGCTTTTTTAACATCATATTCGTAACATACCACAAAACTTTAAATTTGCGAGCACGATCATTTACCTCATCAATAGCTGCTCGTGCACCAGCTCTCCTCGCTTCGAACATGCTTATCTGATATTGCAAGTCTTTCACATAATTTTCTTCCTTCCCTAACAACACCAATAGCTTTCTATTGTGCGCTCGCGCAGTTATTAATTCCACCCCTTGTCGTTTAATTTGTTTAGAGGTACCCAAAAGCTCTACATATTTTTTCTTTATAACTTCTTTAAATCCCTCCATCTTTCTCAATTCCCTGTTTAGTTCAGTCTCTTTATCTTGCAGTTTCTCAGACAAATGAACTATTGTATTTCGCTTTTTTGATATCTTCACCTTTATTTTTTCTTCTACCTCAGTAGCACCTTTTAGTAATCCCTGACACAAATTTAGTTTAGCATTCAATTGTTCATTTTGATCACGTAACGCGTTAAATTGGCTCTGAATAGCTGCCAGTTCCACCTGTTATAACAGTTAATATTTATACTAGTTCGTCTAGCCAAAAAGATAACATCACAGTTTCAATTTTTTTACTCGAGAATATAATGCTTTAATACTATCTAATCAAAATAACACATTCTATTCACAGTATACAAGATGCAATGCATATATCAGTTCGTGAAAATTAAAATACTCTACTTTTCCCTCAGGCTACTAGAAGATTGCCCTATATTTCCTGGTCTCCTCGACCTGTCTACTTGTACATCCTCAGGAGTTATGAAAGTCACCACTTCCTGTTGACGTTGATTTCTCCTTGAACGACGAATCAAACTTTTGACCTCTTGATCGCTCTCTTATGGTAAAAATTTAGCCCGTAGAGGAGTTGCTTTTTCGACCATTTTTCTTCGTCTCCTCTTCTCTGGTTAAATTTTTGCCGGTAGAGGAGTTCTTTCTTTAACAACTTTATTCCTCCTTCTTTCTGGTAGGATTTTTTTCAGTGGAGGAGTTGTTTTCTCAATAACTTTATCCTAATCCTTGGTAAATCATAAATTTTTATCCTTTTCGTTCTCTACATCAAAGTCTTTTTCACACTCCATCATAAACTTCCTAAATTTATTCTCTACCCTCGAGAACTCTTATCTATAAAACTTGATTACACTTTCTGGATGACGTTCATGTTCTGCTCGAGCTGCGATTTTTGCTTGTGACGGATACAAATGCTCCTTCAACTGCATATGTGCTTTGTGCAGACGCTTGCGCACTTTTTTTTGCAGTACACTTAACGCCCTCACGTCACCTTCTACCTTCTTTTGAGCAGTTTTTCTTTTGACTATTGAGTCGCCAACAACATTTTTACTCTATATGTTGCATTAATGCATCTCTCAACTCATCTACTTCAGCCTCTAACTTTTGTTATATCCCTATTTGCTCTTTCCTTATCCTAAAAAATACAATCCTCATCGACCTTCGATCCTACATAAAGCCAAAAATATTAGGTAAAGGTTCTACATCACCCCATACAACGGATACCCCAGCTCGAGTTGAATATTTTTTTGCCTCTACACTATGACGATTACGTGTTTCTTGCGCTAGAAACATTACTTGAGCTGGGTTAGGTACTATACCTTTCTCCTTCAAAAGCTCTACATAAGCCTCTTTTAAACCCCATTTACTATCTATTCAATCTCAAAATATAACGTCAGAGCTAGCAATAGACTTTATAACCTAGCCTTATCACTCAGGTCATTAAAATAGTTCACCTCTTTTGGTTTTCGAACTAACACCCCCCTTCTCCTCTTTCTTTCTTAACATCTCATCCCTTTATATTTTTTATCTTAGCATATCTACACTGAAGTTCAAATAATTCTTTAAATTTTTTCTCTCAGTTAGACTTAAATTTTCTTCTCCCATACTCAATTTTATTAAGTACTTATTGCACTCGAGCCACTGAGTCCCTCGCTCTACCCAAAACTCTCTCCAGGTCGGAGTTACTTTTTCTCAACTGCTCTACCTCCTACCTAGATTACAAATAGTTTGTCATCATACAAACATTCAAACAAAACATACTAAAAAGCGTATATGAAACATAATAATTTATGACTACACAAAGTACTTTTTCAATCGAACCATATAGTTTGCAACACAAGAGAATACCACAGTAGGATTAAAGATTCTTGCTAATTTCTACCTCAGACGGAGGATCCATAGTCTTATCGGTGGCCAAAGTTGGTTCAGTAGGTGAAGAAGATACATTGAGTGGACCAGCAACATCATCCACCACTTCTTTATTTATCTACGAAGGGAAGACTATCTCATCATATTTGCCAGATTGACCTAACTCTACATCAGCAGCAGTCAATCCAAAGCTATAATAAAACTGGACAAGATGATTTCTTTCCACCAGCACTGCCTTGTAAGATCATAACATAACATCATCATGCGCATACATAATTGTATACCGCTCTGCAACAGTCCTCTTATTTTTTTCTATCTCAAGCTCAGCTTCGAGCTTTCTCGTCCGAGCTAACTGAGCATCCAGCCTAAGACTTAGATCTTTAAACTCCTGATTCCTCTTCTCCATAAACATCGTTGCCCTTGACATCAGCAACGAGAGTTATCAACACACAAGATACAAGTTTAATATCATATATCATATTACCAAATGTATCACATCAAGAAATTTCAAAAACATACCGTAAGAGTTTGCTCCTTGAAAGTGCCAACGAGCTACAGAGGATTAGTCCCTGCCATCATACAATATTTTTGCTCTAGCTCTCTCATCTTGGCTGCAGCCTGAGCGTTAGTACGAGCCCTATCCTCATCCTCGTGTTGTTTCCTCTTCAACCAGGTCTTATCAGTCTCTAAAGGAGTAACTTCACTCACTTCCGGCCGCTCCTCTACATCTCCAACAATAGTTTTTCCAACCTCTTGCTCCGCGACCGTCACAGCAGCGGATGTAGTTGGTAGAGCTGTCATTCTCGACCTCCGAGTAGTCTGTTTCACATTGATATTTTCCGACGGAGGAGGAAGACTAGTGACATCCTCCACAGACAAACGAGCTTTCTTCTCATCCATAGCACAATTCTCGTAAGCACACTGAACTTTGGGCACTATGGAATCTAACCTCTTAGCCCTTTGGATACCTAACTCACCAAGAACTTGCTTTAGCTCGACCTGCTTATGTGCTACGCAATTGAACAGGCTGGTATTATCAGGAACCGCTGAAGGATTAGGACCTGGCAAATAAGAATAAGATCATGGTTAATAGCTCAAAGATACGCTGATCAGTGTTTGATGATAAAAAATGTTAGTTACTCGGATTATAGTATTTATGATTTAGGACAAGCGCTGGTTCATCTGGAACCCGCATACAGTAGCCCCCTACCCATACAAGGTGATCATTTCATGGTCTACCAGCAGATTCAAAGTCAATTTTTTTTGCCCAGACGAGTCACAATACTGGTAACCACTCTTTCGACCTTTGACATGCTTCCATTTATAAAATTTCAAAACATCATCTGCTTTGAGCTGCTTAACAGCCCCTTCCTTCTTCTATTTCTCATTCAAGACTTCACATACCCTCATCATCTCATACACATTCCCATTTAGTTGGGCAGGGCAACACTACAATATATTCATAACCCCTTTCTGAAAAAAGGTCAGAGGGATCCTAAGGCTATAAACGACCAGATTCAGGTAACATAAAAATTCATCACTCGGGCTTGTCAGCCCAAGGTTATTATAATACGAGATTGTCACATCCTCACCAATCCCTTTCTCCCTTTTCCACTTCTCCAAACATGATACCTGATAGTATATCGTCTCCTCCCTTTTTTTTTTTTTTTTTTTTTTTTTTTTCAGGATATAGGCTCTAAACCAGCGACCTTGGTCCATCATAAAATGTCCCCATTCCCCCTGTAATTTCTTTTTGTATTTCAAAAATTATTTTCCTACAGATATTCCCTCGGGATATATGTAAAACAATTTATCTTTCTCTTTTGTATCATCTTTCTCTATATCTTTCTCTACTCTACTGGATTCACCAATCTCTACACCTACAGTAACATCTATTATATCTACAGTCTCCTCCATTACACTATAGTTATCCTCTCTCCCCGATGATGAAGTTTCTTCTGAGCTTGATGATACTACAAGTTTACTCATGGGATTTATAGGTTTTGAACGCATACTAGACCTACAAATATACAAAATAGTTTATCATTATGATATACCATATACACAGTAAAAACAAACCCACCCTTGTTTCTACCTAGTCAACATGTTTCATTTCCAATTTTCCAAAACACACAAACAATCATTTCAATTTTCCCTCTTCTTCTCCCAAAAGGCATTTTATCTCTCTACAGTCTATTCATATCTCAAAGATTATGCACTACAAAACTTTACAAGTAATCACTCACCCCTACATTATCCATTACGGTATCCCTCAATCAACAATGATAAATATATAATATAATACACAGATTACTCACAAACCAAAACAGACAAGCACACCATTAACTTGTACTTAATCGCAATCTTCTGCTTTACCAGAATGTTTGGCGGCACTTGACTGCTCCTGTCTTTTCTCCAACAATCTCTTATCAACAAGTAAAGCTTTCCACACCAAATCAAACTCAGAACTTAAGCGCCCTTTCTCTACAGGGATATGGGTTATACCACTTTTATCTCTCTCAATAACTGTAGATAATTTATGAGGGAAAAAGATTCGAGTTTTTATACTCTCCCTTGGTTTACGAAATGATGGCTCCTTCAGACATATGCCAGTCACTCCTACTGTCTCTACAGTCACGTCTTTTCAGTTAACAACATTATCATGACATATGTGATAACATCTATTGTCATCACGTCTGCCCCTCTTTCCCAACGCAGTACAAATGATCAGTCACCTTACTTTTATACTATACCAAGATCGTACGACATTTCTAAAATAGTTTAATATTTAAAATTTAAAGATATCTATATAGGTGTTAAAATCATACCGCTGTTATCCACAATATCTGACACACAAACAGAAAAATATAATACTTTATTCTTATTCATTTGAGATCGTTACATCAACTTTGCCTCGTTCTACATATAACAGATAACACAGACAGATTACTTATTTTTTGTGAACTTTCACAGTTTAATCTTACAGACTTCTGTAGTTATATTTAAAGCAGCCTGGATGGTTCATCTCCCCATATGGAATTATCTCTCCTCTTACTGCCCTTGCATCCTCTTCAACAATTTTGTCATATGCAAGCTGTCGAACAATCATTTTTCGTACCATAACATCCAGTAGAGACCTACAAAACATATCGCACCAGAAAAAATGATCATACTCTGCACGCCTGCCTTTATCATCTAGGCCATTCAAATTCAATGGCTATTCCGGTAACATAGCATCATAAGGCAGTCGACGAAAATATCGCTCACAAAATTCATCAACTTTGATATGAAACCTACCATCTACTGCATGACGAGCACGCTGAGAATGCGTTCTCACCATTATTAACCACACTGCCTCCACAACAAATTGTCCATACAGAAGATACAAGACCTAACAGCCAAGGATCACTACTTTATATAAGCACCAAAAAGATCTATGAAAATCTATATCACCCAACAGAGGTCGCTGAAAGATATATTTTACAAGAATTTTTTTTGGACAGAAGAATATCAACAGACAATTCCAAAGATTATGACAGGTCATTCTTTCCATATTATGAAATATCTCCTCAAATTTTATATGCACCGATATGAAGATGGAAACATACAAAATCAAGCAAGTCCTGTGGTTGCATGTACATGCCAATCTCAATTTTTTCCACAGTTCGAGACATTTTTCATCAAGTTCGAATTCACAGATCGCAAAAAACCATATACATTTGCAACCACCCAGTCATCTTGCAGAAATTATCTACTTCCTATCATCACACGAACTCTTTACATTTTTAAACCTCGACTTCCACTACCATTTATTGCTCCTTACAGTTTGATTTGTTCAGCAACAGTCCTAGATACATATTTACAAAACAAGAAGTTACAAAGTTCGAAACACAGTATCAAAATTATAGAACATTAACATTTCATTAGTTTGACAAATTTCTTACAGATTACTTTATAAATAACTAGCATTCCAAACACTCTACAGATTATTTTCCAAATTACATCAAGTAGACAGTTTAAAATGCCTCTCAGTAGTCAACGAGGAAGAAGATGCAAAATTAAAGTAACTTTCAAACTTTGATCCTCTGCCAGAATGGAACAAGAAATAATAGAACTGGAAAATCACAGAAAAGATACGGTACCAGCAGAAGGATCTTCTACATGGCCACTATCTATGGTCCATGGAAAAAAACCTTCGCCATCACCACCTCTTCCACCATAACCTCCACCACCTCACATGCTAGAGGCAGACAAAGAATTATATTTCTTAGGTAGGACCCACTTACTCGCTGGGTACTGACGAGACTCCCTCGGTCGAACACTTTTTACTTCATCTTCAATTGTAATAACCTCCTCTGCCAGTAGCTGCAGGCCATTTCGACGTTCCTGCTCCGATGTCAACAGATAATGAAAGTGTACCATTTGGTAATAATCATCCCCCGCCTCCATCACCTCCTCATATGATATATGGTGGTATGTAGGGGACACCAAAATTGGTGTCGACAGATGCAAAGGGTGGTAACCAGAATATTTGATACATAATTCTTCCATCTTTTTTCGAATCCTGGATTCCCGAGACTATTGTCTTGTAGTTACCATAGTTTCAACCTTCAGAAAATTTAATGTACAGAAACAAGAACACAGATGAAATAGTTCAGAGAAGAAGACTTGGTTCATCAACACCACTCAGAGTATTCATTATATACTATGATCCGCATTAAAGTCGACTCTTTAAATTCCCAATGTTTGGAAGATTCCATATGAAACAGAATTGACTAGAACCATTGGTTCTAGAAAACCCAAGAGCCACAAACAGATATTCATAAAGTTACATTAAAAATAAGTCCCAAGTATTATTTGCGGTCTTAAATGATGCTTCTCAACTAACATCACTAGCCCGCAAGGTCTCCCGTACTGTTGGTTGAAAGGGAGCAGTTGTAAAGGCTTATTCCTCATCTCAAACTCATGCTTCATCTTCGACCACCATACGATCTTTTAAATTCATCAACATACATGTGGCACAACAAACAATGCTTTGCAGTTATACAGCTCTATTCATCATTTTCGACCTGTAACTTAATAGTTTGAATCGACAGATACAACGTCATCTATAAAGCCGTTACAATACCACAAGATCAGACCGTTAAACAATTAGGTCAAAGACCATCAAATGTATATATTATGTAATGTCCGTCATTAAGAATTTTTATGGCCGCCAAACGGTCATATTATAAATGTATAAATAGAACCAGAGAATTCGAGATGAGGGACGGATGAATCCTCACTCTAACATTCTGCATTCAAAATACTCAGAACACTCATTATAATAGCTAGCAATCTCAATAAGATTCCTCTCTCTTTCTAAAATCCTCAAGAGAGGTCATGGTTTTTAACCTATTCAAAGGTTTTCCATGCTAAATCATCCTTTTAGACATTACTTATTATCCATGAGCGTAAGTTATGAACAGGTAGATCATAACTTAGAGACGACCTCAAAATACAACCAACCGTGAGGTTCCCACTAAGAGACGATCTCAGAATACAACCAACAAGGACTGTCGTTGCCGATATCAGTCCTAACAGTGGTCTGTACCACAACAACACTGGTGACACACGCATAGGCAAATTTGCTTGCTTAGGCAAGCCAGCAACAATCCCTATCCTGTGAGGCCCAAATCAGGCCTAAGCCAATACCCAAGCCACCAGACCCACTCCCAAAGCCGATCCGTGCCACACTCTAGTCGAAACCGAATCATCCTACGATCTCTCCCAAATACCAAATGCAGATTCATCTTCACGATTGGAAGAAAGAACCAGAAGAAGAGGAACCGTCTATAGAAAGTGGCAAAAGGAGGGAGTGTGATACCATACAAATAGTTACAACTTATCATTTAGGAGATGCAACTTTAGTAGTATGTGATGTGCACATGGTTCATGAACAACAACCATCTCTAGTAGTGAATATAGTCAAAAGGCCGAGCCGAGTCGAACAAAATAGTGCATCTTCGGCGGTAGCTACCAATCAACGTACTACTCAACAGTAAATTCAAGAGACACGTATGAATTACAAGATGCAGATCAGCCCCGTCCAGCAGTTCCGTTCACACATGTTACAGTCCGAGGTATCCCAATATTTAATTCATATGGGAAAGATGATGACCCTAGGAGAAAAGTTATTTTCGTATGTTGATCCATTTTGAGAAAGCTTTGTAGCACGGTTCGAGGAGTAGACCACGGTATTTTTTCAGCTTTTAATTTTAGCCGTCAATAGATGTAGGGATGTTGGCGACAACATTGTACTCCCACACATGGGTATGACCTCGGTTTACGGTAAATTTTACAATATAATTCAAAGTTTGAAGACGGGTATGCCATATTAAAAAGTTTTGAGTTTCGTGATTTTTGAAAATTTGCCAATTTTATGGTCAAAATCTTCTGCAGAGGGAAATATTTGATGTGAATTGTCCTCTAATGGTCATTCTCACTGTCAACGGACTATTTATATTTATGTTATTTTGATTCAAGCTTCTCCATTGCTGGAGATGCTAAGTTAATTTAGAGACTTGCTTGTTTAACCAATATAAGGTTAAATATGAAGTTTTCCTAATTTAAGTATAATTCTATTTCAATTAGAATTATGGTTGTTAATTCTAATCCCCTTTGTGTTCTATAAAAAATGAGGTCTAGGTTATTTATTATTAAATAAGTAGTTAGTAGAGTTGATTTGTTTATGAAAATAGTTTAGTTTTCCTTTTAATTATTAAACTTTATTTGAGATCTAGTTCAAACTTAGTGTTAATAGAATACTAATTAATTAAGCTTCCGCGTTTGTAGATTCACATTAGAATCACTGGCATAAATATCCAAGTCTAAATCATAAGCATCAAAAGATTAGGAGAAATCAATTACACAACTTGTGGGGCCTTTAGGAAGCATATGTAACTTTTCAGTAACCGTCGTTTTGTCACATTGATCATGAGAAATAATAGTCAGCCTCTCCAAGGCAGGAAAATTCTTCAGAAAGAATAACATCATTGTACACCCCCTCGCCCCCTCTGAATTTTCTGACTCAATTCTCTTAGAGTCATACTCAATATTACAAAGTGCTAAAAGTGATATCTAATTCTTCCCTAATGCCAAAAATGCTAAAAGTCCTAAAAAGTGTTATAATTCTCTCTGAAGGGTTTTGGTATAGAAGAGAGGCGACAACAAAGGTGAACTTCAGTAGATAAGTCTCAATACATAAATAAATGATGCAAATAACAAGCCATAATGTCTTCTTGATTTATTATTTAATTAGGAACACTTTCAAAAGTTTTAAGTTGAATATATTGATAAGAGCAGATGTGATTAAAGCAACCTTAATTTGTTCAACACAACCATTGATAAGGGTACTGGCGGTTGCCAAGGACTCCTTGTCAAAATTCACATTTGACTCCTTGTCAAAATTCACATTTTCCGTATCGCTTAACCACATCAAAAAAAGAATATGAAGGTACATGCCGCAAGGACCTCTAGTGAAACAGCAGTAGGGACCAAGTTGCCATTACCTCTAGTGTATAAGGCATTATAGATTTTTTAAAACCATTGAAAATTGCAACAGCTTTCTGATACAAAATGCTGTCAGGTCCCATTCTAAGTAGAACCATCACAATATTTTCTTATGGGAAGGACTAACCGACTCAATAACTGGCTCGATTTCGGGAGTGATACCCTCAGTAGTCTGGCTAGAATTCACATGTATCCCTTTTCTAAAACTTTATGTGGAGTATTTGCATGGGAAATAGCCACCATGTTTTACAACCTGCTACGAAAATAACTAATTACAAGCTATATCATCTAAAAAAAATAGTTATCTATTTATAAGTATTAGTAGGGGTGAGCACGGGTCGGTTTAGGAACCAAACTAAACCTGAACCGACCATATTCGGTTCCACAAGTTACAAATTGAACCGACCCGAAACACAATCGGTTTTGGACCCGACCCAAGCCGATAAATTTATGCCCAAACCGAAACTGAATCGGTTTCAAAAAGTTAAAATCACTCCCAACCAAAGTCGTATCTCACCACCCATGACTAGAATAACTCAAGAAGAGATCAAAGAAGTGGAGATCCAGACGTTCAAGATCATGAGGTGTTTATTGAAGATGTAGTTCAAGATCTTCAACCAAATCATATCTTCTTTAAGATTACCATCTAGATCTCCCAAAGTCCCATCTTCAAGGTCCTCAAGCAAGTTCACCTCAAAATCGTATCTACTCCAAAGCCATGAGGTTAAAAACAACTTCATCTTCGAGAAGCTTATTGCCAAAGCGTCAAACCTTGCGAGATAGTTTGATACAACATGAAGCCATGAGGTTGATGCTTCCGGAGAGTTGGCGATTCAGAAGGAAAGTATATCGCTAAGTTTAGCTTTAGGTTGAAATTGGAATTGTGGGGTTTGATGGTTAGATGAATTTGGGTATTATGTGGGTATAATTTTGTTTTCAATTTGCTTGTTGAAGATGTTCAAAATTAAAACTCGTGTTGGATGTTATGTAATTCTTATTGTGGTTTGGTTTCATATATTTCTCTAGGGTTGTGATAAATTTGGGGATTTGATTTTGTTTGGGTCCTAAATTAGTTTAAATCAATTATAGTGTTAGAACTCGGTCCTGTTCGGGTTTATACGGTTTACACATGTAAGAAACCGAATCGACCTTTATCGGTTTTTCTGATTAAGAACCGAACCGAACCAAACTGCTCTGAAAAACCGAACTGATCGGTTCGGTTTAGGTCGGTTCAGATCAATTTTTTTGGTTCGGTCGGTTCGTGCTCACCCCTAAGTATTAGTACTTTAGTCCACCATTTTCTTGAGTTCTCTGCATCATCCCACCTTCAAAATCTTTGAGTAAATGCCTTCAGCACATTATGAATCTCGTCATTCTGAAAATTGACAGGAAACGTTTACGGAGGTGACTACAAAATTATAAGAGTCAAATAGTGCAAAATTGGATGATTTAAAACAGATCCTCCCATGTAAGACTAAACCATCAATATACCAATTTCCATCTTCGCAAAGCCACTACCTAAATAATAGCTATAAGAAGAGATCTCAAACTTAGACTGTACTTGGTTCATTGCAAGCCATTGTAATCTGTAAGCACGTGCATTTGCAAAGAGTTGCATTGCATCCGCTGCAAGGCAACAGACTAACAGTTGGTTGTTTCGGTTTATGTAACTTATTATAAATCAGACAATTTTTTAGAAATTTTTATTTTCCTCCATTAATGGGAAGAGGGAGAGAGAGAGATATTTAAGGAGGAAAACATGATTTGCAAAAGGATTTCTATCTCTGGGAAAAAAAATTGCAAATTGGAGTTTTCGATTTCAAAATCCCCCAATTATAGGCTAAAAGCAAGGTGGTGCAGGCTGTTTTTAAGCGCATGCCGGTGCAACAGATTTGTTAAGAAAATCTGAAAGTGGTGCAACAGCTTGCATTGCACCACATTGCAGCAGCGAAACTAATCACTCGTGATCTCCAAACAGCTGCACGGCAGTGCATATGCACACCGCTGCAGCGAACCAAGCACAACTTTAAATAAACAAAATAATAAAACAAAAGCATCTACATGATGGCAAAGAGTAAGAAAAAACAGTAGTATTTACCACTTCAGGCTTGGACATTTCTTTTGAGAGGATTAATTATTATGCTTCAACGTACTGCAAATCACACCTTAATTAGTTAGGGAGAGATGATGGGGACAAAAGAGGAACAATATGAATCTTTTACGAATAAAAATAAAAATAAAAAACCTATGTAATATGTAATTACATTCCTAGAGTAATACAGAAATAGCCTTCTTTAGAATAATGGCATGACATGCATACTAAGTGACTCAAAAACTACCCTGATAAGCCTAAACACTTGAAAACCAATCCAGATTTCGACAATGAAAAGAACCTAGCTAGGCTTTAAACTCTTTTTTTAATCACTCAAAAGAGCTTCAGTTTATAATTATAGATACATTTCTCAGATTAATTTAGCCACATGAAGATGCATAAACCATAAGAGGACTTACGAAAAAAAAGTATTACTTACATTCTCTCTTTCCTTATAAGTTGCTTAACTTCAGCCTTCCCTCCTGCTGATTTCCTTGTAACCTTTTTTGTGAGACCCATCTTTTCAAAAACATTTAGAAGATTTAGAATAATAGTTTAAATGTTTAATACAACAAGGAAAGTACATAAAATTAAAGACAAGTATATGTGACATGATTAAGCCTTTTATCTGGGTTTAACAAAGAAAGCAGATTCACACCACAAATGAAACAAACACGATCAAACCCTAACAACAACAAAACATGTTTCCAGTTGGCTATGTAAACCCACAAATTAGCATTTTTGGGCACAATCAAATCCAAAGAATTACATCTAACGAAACATGCAAATTATCAAATGGCAAAAAACTGTTTCTAAGAACATGCAAATCACCATATAGAGAAGAAAAAAAATGTGTCTAATTAAATACGCAAATTAGCAAAGTGCAAAGAACTGCGTCAAATGAAACATGCAAATTACCAAGAGCAAAGAGCTGTGTCCAACGATATATGCAAATTACAAAATTGCAACGAATTCTATCTAATGAAACAAACGATTTATGAAGTAGTGGAAATATCTACTGAATCAATACACATTAATAACAAAAATATTATGAGCAAAACCCATAGGAGAACAGTACGCAAAAGGGTTAGTTGAAATGAACCAAGGTAAAACTACCTGATTTTTATAACATAAGTTTTCCTGCGAGATTGATGAGATATTGTGGATTGCTTCGTTCAGTAACTTCAAATTGAGATAAACTTGAAAAGGTATTTGGATGATTTGAAAGAAGAAGGAGAAGAGGAGAGTTTTTAGGTTATGTTGTTTTGATTCTTGTTGTTTTCAGCAGTTGGGTTTTTTAGTGCTCAAAGAGGCCCTTCAGTTACACGTAATGCTCCGGTAGTATCTCACCATAAAAGTATTAAAAAAAAAGATCTGATCCGATCCTTGGAAAGTGCTCCAACATGTTGCTCACACGCATGCTCATCCTTATCCTTTGTTTTGAAACTCTTTGGGTGACATGTAAGTATGCTCGTGAAGATTAAATATAAAGATGCTATCTTGATATCATATGCAACTTTAACTGAAGATCGGATAATAGTTGTAATCCATCAAATAGCGTGAACTAAAGTATGTATGAAAACTGGTGAAGAGATTTCATTGCAATTGTTTTTTCTTTCTTTAAATAATCACTTTTACAACTAATTCGGCTTTACACCTTGCGTCATTACCCATCAAAACATTTTTCCTTCAAAAGTGCCCATTGGCAATCGTGTCTGGATGAAGGTTTTCAGAACTCACAAGCTTACATAGTTACATGTATGATTTCCATGTATGATTTATCAAAATAATCATATTTCATCAATCATTTTCATCTTGCATTTCTAATTTATCCGTATTTTGTATTGCTTGATGAAATGAAGATGGATTTGTTAGCATGAGCCCCCATTGCACCGATATTGTTCCCATCTTTACCACCTAGTATGAGCTAGGTGTGGAGTTTTATTTGAAAAGATCTCGGTGCAATTTAATAGTCTGTATCTTCTTATATCATTGTGTTAGACCACATCTTTAACCAATGTGGGACTAACTTTAATCCACCAATCTTAACAATCTTCACCTTGGATCAAACTCCGTTAGTCATCAATTGTCCGCCGCCACCGATACGATTAGATATTCCCACCAACAATCTCTACCTTGGTTTGAGCTCCCGTGGTACACCATCTCACTTGAGATCTATGTGCAACGACTTATCTGCTACACCCAAGCACCACGTTTTCTCCACACATCCATGTTCTACCCTGAGCATTTGCCAATCACAGTAGACTATATTCCCAGCCGAACCGTCGGCTCTAACACCATTTGTTAGGCCCCGAGCCCTCATTGCACCGATATTGTCCCTACCTTTACCACCTAGTATGGGCTAGGTGTGGGGTTTTATCTGAAAAGGCCTCGGTGCAATTTAATAGATTGTATCTTCTTATATCCTTGTGTTAGATCACATCTTTAACCAATGTGGAACTAACTTTGATATACCATTCTTAACAATCTCCACCTTGGATCAAACTCCATTAGTCCTCAATTGTTCGCTGCCACCGATACGATTAGATACTCCCACCAACAATCTTCACCTTGGTTTGAGCTCCCATGGTACACCATCTCACCTGAGATCCATGTGCAACGACTTATCTGCTATACCCAAGCACCACGTTTTCTCAGCACATCCATGTTCTACCCTGAGCACTCGCCAATCACAGTAGACTATGTTCCCAGCCGAACCGTCAGCTCTGACACCATTTGTTAGGGCTCGTTCCCCCATTGCACTGATATTGTCCCCACCTTTACCACCTAGTATGGGCTAGGTGTAGGGTTTTATCTGAAAAGGCCTTGGTGCAATTTAATAGTTAGTATCTTCTTATACCCTTGTGTTAGACCACATCTTTAACCAATGTAGGACTAACTTTGATCCACCAATCTTAACGGGATTGTCACCAACATAATGTAGCCTATACGGTACAATATCATGTACATCAAGTACTAAGCTAACTATTTAAACCAATAAGAACATCACAAGGAGTAGGGTCAATCTAAAAAGCACCAACAACTTGAGAAATAGCCCTTATTCTGGTATTGGAGTTATCAACTTGATTACATATCCATGTAGATGTAGGATAAAGCAATGACTAACTAAGGAAGGCTGTTGAGATCTATGATGGAGCAAAAGTATAGTTCTTAACATCATCAAAGCACGAATTCATAAAATAGCTTATGCTCCAAATCCTTACTATAAATTTGTCACTTACCTTTCAATGTTTTATTTTCTGAAACCACAAAAAAGGAAATAAACAAAAATGCTAGATCTGGAAAATAAACTAAACATTAACATTATAATCTTCAACTGATCATTTTCCTCGATTTATAGTACACAAAAATCTAATTGCATAAGTTTTTTTAAATGAGAATAGGTTGCTGATATGAATGACAAAAGAACTTCACCAATCTTAATATGTTTCCTTTTCATTTATTCCAATGACAATGTGGCGTTCTTCACATCATAATTAATTCTTAATGCATCTTCAGTAGTGTGGTCAATCCCCTATTCTTCAAACTCTCGATAACAGATACATTGTAAAAGCGCACGTGCACTGAATGTTGATTAATTCTCAATATCTATTTTCCACTATCGAATTCCCTCAATGTTCATACATCTAGTACTTCGTCAAATGTAACATAAGCAACTGACAAACAACCACTCCATTGAAAAAGATGAATATCAAAAATGTATTTAATCTGCATCTAGAAGGTGCACTACTCTGTCAATACTTTTGTTACGGGCATCCAAAGTTACTACTACATTCGCTGGACAAAATTCGTCCACTTTTTAACATTTTATTCAACTGAGAGTTACATAAACATGTCTCTATGTACTATTCTCATCGCTTAAGTTTTGTATATAAAAGGCTGTGGTCGGTTGATCAGTGACATGGTACAAGTGTACTACTTTGTTCATCTTTCTACTAGGAACAAATACTAACTCGCGCAAGTAATATATGCAATCTTAGAGGTAGTTGAAGTGTAACCGTTTGCTTGGCAGCAAGATTTGTACCATGATAGACATGACGATGTATTGGTCCTTCATGTACCAGAAGGAGTCCATTACACGAACATACTATATATTTCAACGTTATCTCAATATTTATATTTAATATTGATTTCTCTTACCTTATGAAATTTCTAACTAATTGAGATTAACCGATTTCGAATAATTTAGGTCAAAATTGAAAGGTCTGATTATCCTTGAAACTAATTGTCTAGTTCTAACCTAGATCAAGTTGATATGATAAGCAATAATCAATCAAAAACACAATGACAAACAATTTTAACCCTTTGGGAAACCTTTCTCAAGAGAAAAGCCCACAGGACATTGTCGAATCCTCGATAACTAAAATCCACTATGAAAAGTAATTACAAGAATCTAAATCACTTAAAGACTCGATAAACACATCCTATGGTTACCTATCTTCAATCATAATTCTCGCAATCAATCCTCCGTTCTCGCAACGTCCTTTATTCTCGCAACGCCTCACTTCGGATCACGCACCAAAGCTTCAAAGCTTGAATCCCTCAAACTATCAAAATCTAAGATTTGGAATTAGGTTTATGTAATTCAAGATCTATTAACCTTGAGGGTTAATTCTTATTAAATCTCTCGTTGAATTCCATCTTCTCTCAAAAAATCTCAAGCCCTAAAATTTGTTTCTAAAATGGTAAAGTTAAAAAAAAAAGAAGTTTAAATGGAAAAATTGAAAATCCTGGTGCTTTGTTCGAACAGAGCAAAAGTATATTCGAACAGAGTGGGTTCTGGCTGTTCTGTTCGAATAGAACAAGAATCTACTCAAATAGGACCAAGTCTATTCGAACATAACAAAAGTCTATTCGAATAGATATGATTTTGCCAGGTCTCTTTGGACAAAAAACTTTTTTCATCAAAAAAAAAATTATTTTTGAACTTCTGTAAAATACTAACGGGCTAGAGTATTTAAGCGACGAAATACAAAACCAGCGTACATGTTCAGTATTAGTTCGGCTATCACCGTTTTAAGTGTACTTTATGACGATGAGCAACCACGAGATAGTGCTGACACTTAACACAAAATGAAACCAATACCAAATATGGATATTTCAATATCCCATTTGGTTCATTTCGTGACAAAACTACAACTATACGAAAGAAAAAATTACAACTCGATGGACTTACTCAATCACTGAACATCTTTACTCGAAGCCACTCTTTCGTCCTATAACATCTGCTCTAGAATCCCTGTACACTAAACAAGATATATCACGTAACCATTCAAAAAAATAAGGAATCCATGATAAACCAAAACTTACCTTAGAAAACCAGCAAATACCAAAAGGCTTACCTGGCTTACCTGTCGTAATCATCTTTCCTCCTTTTTGTCACAGATTAATAAAAGGGTAAAAGAAAAGAAAAGAACCAAAACAATATCACACTGAAAAAGTACTAGTTCTTTCCCCCTAAAATAAGATGCATCTCTCCCTCAAAAATAATGGTAACCCCCTTAAAATGAAAATAAATGGAAAACACACATAGGGTGTGTCTCTGAAATAAGTAACCAAAAGAAGACAACACTCCCCCTAACACAAGACATGATAGAAAGACAATGAATCTAAAATATCTTATAAAGACCAAGACATCGCTCATGTGTTATAAAATAATCACTAAATGAATTACTTGGTGTATGTATGTGTGCGTGTGTGTGTGCATTATCAGATAGATACCCAGTTTTCAATGTATTACTCAGCCATAGTTGGAATTTTAAGTATGAAATTTGCTTTAGCTGAGGCCTCACTTGGTTGGTCACTCAAAATCACTGAAAATAGATTAGTAAACACTCTGTGGAAATATAAATATGAGTATGCAAAAAGAAAATCATATTTCATCAAATAAACTGCGCACTATAAACTGAAAGATCTCATGGACATGAAATCAATTGTCATAAATGGTGTCAAGTTAACTAATATAGAATCCCTACCTCTCATCTCCATTAAACTGACTATGCTAAACTCAAGATCAAAGAGGTCTTAAAAATGTGATGATATAAGAAAGGGTAGGCACATGACGTAGTAGGTGTTTACCTGGCATTTTGAGACTAATAGTTATACTTACTACACCTTTTCTCCATTTTGAGTTCACCTTCCTTCATTATTTTCTTTTAGTAAGTAACATATACTCTTACTCCACCTCTTCATTTTGATGTCACCTCCCTTTATTAATTTTCTTTAGCGATTACATGCATATCGATTATAGTGTTTCTAAACAGAATCATACAGATATACCATAAAATCATTGGAAATACTCTCCTCTTATATTCATCTCTACCACTGAAGCCACATAGTTTTACTCCTTCCTTTATTTTTATTTTACTAAAAAGTCTAAGAACAAATGGGTCAAAAGGAGTTGGATATAGAACGAGTGGTATGTTTTAAGGTACGATAAAAATGCTTATTATCATATCTTCGGTCTTACATAGTATTTTTTCGTCTCGAATCAAGTATTGGAAATATTTTATTAAAATAACTTAAACTTGATGTCATCATCAACAATTGATTATAAAAAATAAGATCATGAAAAAACAAAATGCTGAATCTGGATTTTTTTTATGAAATAACGCTCGAAGCTTGTAAAAAGGCTAGATCCTCACATAACATTAGGTATGAAGTCTCTATAGTTATCCTCACGTGGCTCTAATCACGATGAGCTTTTAGTTTAAACTAGGAGGTTACTGACTATTATAAACAGTAATTTTGCCAAATAATTATTCCATGAATGGATATAACACAAAAGCACAGTCCAAGTCTTGCAAGAAAATTTTACATACAAAAGCTCATAAAGTGCAAAGTGCAAATAAAATCAAAGTAATACTCTACTATCCTAAAAATAATAAAAAATAAAAAATAAATAATCATCAAAATGAGATAGGGTAAGAAATGTACCTAATCAATGGAGCATACTAATAACCTGTCTTAGTTTAGATTCATTACCTTATCTACGGTGATAATTTATCCTTTCGCACCCAAACAACTTAAATTACCTTTTGAGGTGATGTTTCTTGAGCAACCACCTACTTATATTTTTACTTGTCACATTAGTAGAAATTATATTTGAGTTATATATTTGCCCATTGGATGGTCTCACATATGATTACTATGTTAAGAATCGAGGTAGCTACTCTCTCTTTTCTAACAAGAACGATACACAGAATAAGCCATAACATAAGAAATAATCAAGCAAGAACAATAAGGACACAAGAATTCTCAGATGAGGAAAGTAGAAAACCCTTACAGATAAAAAATCACTCCCTGAATATTCTACTATGATAATCAAACAGGTTACAACGATCTCTCCAAGCTTCTCAAGCTTTAATAGGGTCTCTTCAAACCCTAAGTTTCTTTATAATTAAACTCACCAAGATAAGCTAACAAAATAACATAAGTCCTCTTTATATGTTAGATGACTAATTACATAAAGATGGACTCAAAGTACAGATCACGAGATGTACGAACGCCTCCAGAACAAACTTCAAAAACTGACTTAACGAAGTCTGTTCGAACAGACTCTTAGTCTATTCGAACAAAGTGGGTTATGAGTATTTTTGTTCGAACAGATAAGGAGTCCGTTTGAACAGACAAAATCTCATTCGAACGACTTGCCTTTTATTCGAATAAACTGAAAAGTCTATTCGAATAATTATGCCTCTGCTTCTTCTGTTCTAACAGAAAAATAGTCTATTAGAACAGAACTTTGAAAAAACCTTTTTTTAAAGTGTCTTCGATCCTCGCTCGTCTCACGAGCTTTATGAACTTCCTCGAACAATATTCGAGTTTATACCATAATAATCTCCCACTTGAAATTGAATCACGTAACCCATATCCAGATCTCCAAAAGAATTGCTTTCACTATCCGGACCTTCAATCTTGAAGACCCACAGAAGTTGCACATGTCGTCAACTTCTGAAAAAGTCACCACCTTCGTAAACATATCGGTCGGATTCACATCAATATGAATTTTCATGAGCTTCAACACACCATCCTCGGGGAACAAACGAATATAATGATACCGAATATCAATATGCTTGGTCCTAAAGTATAAAGCTGAATTCTTCGCTAAGTGTATACCGCTTTGACTATCACTATACAACTTATGAGAAAATTATTCTCTACCAAGATCTTTCATCAACCCTTTCAGCCAAACCATCACTTTAAGAAAAAATACATATAATAGCATTGAAAAACCATTATGAAAAGCTACGATAACATTTTTCGTCCGCTCTATTCTCCCATATTATCATTTTTACAATAGCATTTTTTTGAACGCCATTTAATAATAGCATTTGAAAAATGCTATCAATTTATTTTAAATGACGTTTAGAAAATGCCATATTTGACTTTCTATAACATTTTTCAAATGTTATATATTATCTTTTCCATAGCATTTGTCTAATGTTATCTATTATCTGTACCATAGCATTTGTCTAATGCTATCTATTATCTGTAACATAACATCTTCAAATGTTATATTTACTCAACAAATTAGTAGTAAAAAATAATTACAATGTTCAATAAACGCTATCATTAACACTTTTTAAATTACAAAAATGAAATTAACATTTCATCAAATAAATAAAAGTCACAGCTTTACTACAAAAAAGACTCTAATACAATAAAAGTTGATCATATAATCATCATATTAAGGTCTTTAGCAAAAAGCTAAAAATAATAAAAACAAATCCCTTCTTATCAATGTACAATGGCCAAAATACTATATGAAGTCATTTTCAACTGCGACTCCATCATAAACTGCATAAAAGATACAAAAAAGAGTGTAAGCAAATTAAATTATAAATAATAAAACAATCATGCCATATCTAAGGCCAATAGACGAATAAAATAGAAATATTAGTGGACCTTTGCTTGGCTATTGGTATGTACCATTAGTTTGTATTTTAAAGGCTCACTGATGTCCAATTACTTTTTGGTTGGTTTGAGCTCAATTCCTCTTACTCTGCTCGCAAAGTTGAGAGAACGCAGAGTCTCACTGAGGTCATTATTATTAGGGTTGATCTGTACAAATATCAATGTCTTTGAATCTCCTCCTAACAAACAATTATCAAAATTCAGGGTCAATTTTATTTCTAATGTATAGCTGAGAAAGAAAGTTGCAAGCAGTTAAAGTAGAAAAACAAAGAATATCAAAATAGTACCCAAGGAATCCTGAAGCAGGTGAGTCAGTTTTGAATTCCTACATAAACTTGTCAACAATCAAATCAGATAAATCAGCAGTACAGTGACACCTTTATTATGAGAGTAGGAATCATGAATGTGCAACAAAGTAGGCAGGATTTTCATTTAAACCTGAAAGGGATATGCAGGCTTTTAGTCATAAGAGCCGATATGACATCACCAAGTGCTGAAAGAGATCTATTTATATTTTGGACTTCCTTTAGGCGGTATCCTTGAACGTTCGACTCTTTCACTTCCTGCTAAGTCAACATGCCATAACTTGCTTCTCGTGCATTCTCCATTCATCAGGTTTTCTCCCTTCACCATCATACAATGAATGCTGCATTCAGGAGCTCCACACTCCAGGATTTAGTATGATTTTTTAATTTGATAATATCTAATTAAAGCAAGAAAGGTTTCCTAGAAGTATTCATCCAGAACAATGCTTAACAATTTAGATACTTTTCTATAAAGTAATACAAGAAAAAAATCATAATCATATCCCTTAGTCTGGGACAACAGTTAACCCTTTAGATCATATCTTAGAAAAATATAAAGAGCAAATGGGAAAGAAAATCCATTGGAAAGCCTTTTAAAAAATTCATATTTAAATAAGTATATGAAACCGAGATTAAACTTATATCCAGTAAATTAAACTAATTTTGCATAAATAGATGATCAAGGAAGTTAGAATTCAACATCAAAACTTCATTGCGAACACTAAACGCCTAATACGTAAATTTCAAATATACAATGTTGTCGGACACTTGATGCGAAAACTAATTTTTTTGACTTAGCTTCTCATTGTTCAGTTTTATGATTTTGTACCCTTTCAATAACTAGAAAGGCGTTTTAGATCAAAATTGTCCATGCCACTAAAGGCACCTACAGGCTAAATAACAATTTATGTAGAAGTTATACGAACTACATTGGCAGGTGAAAATGAAAAGGAAAACCAGTGAGATTGACTGCTATGATCGTTGGCATTAGTTGCTTCTATGGCTCTAGCATTGCTCCCTGTCTGTAGAACGTCCCAAACAATTATTAGAAGTCAGTAGTCAATTTTCTTGCTTACTTATTTTTAATTCTTAACTGCAGGGCTGGGCTATGGATTGATATTTTAGACCCTTCTATGCTAATAAACTTAATGCTTAAATCTCAGCTCTACTGTTTATATATGAGTCATCTTAAATATATACAAAAGAGACTTAGAAATTCGAATATTAATCCGGACATACTAAATACAATCTTTGAATCAAAATTACTTTATGGATACACTTCAAAGCTTAATGGGCAACATATGCTACATTCAGATAAAGCATGTCAAAAGATTAGCTTCCAATCTTTCGCCCAACCTCAAACTTTCCATCTATAACATGGACGACAATCTTAATTTTTTGCAACTACACAGCCCAACCTCAAACTTTCATAGCATGCTTTAAACATCTTTAATGCAAATTTAAATAGTAAAGATCTACACTACCGCCTTTTCTTAGGTCCTTAAACAACTCTAAAGAAAATTTAAATAGTAAAGATCTCCACTGCAATAATATGAACCAAGGAATAAAATATTAAACATAAAGAACATTGGATGACTTGCAGATACGCAAGCACCACTCACCGTCGAAATATATTTTGTAACTCTTAATCTTGTGACCAAACTAGATTATATAAGGTAGAGACTTGAATTGTCGCAATCACATAATAGACAGAGAGCTAGATAGTCCCTCATTTGCTCTACGTCACAAATAAATCCATCTCTCATAAAGAATTTTTCAACCTTCATCACCACCATTGCAACAACAACGTCAACACTTCAACCACTAGCCCTTTTTCTCCAACTATTACAACAACACCACAACAACGACAAGCCATCCCCTTCTCCCACAACATTAAGTAACTGGTAGAGCCGTAGAGGCTATTATAGCTCATGCAAAGACCGTGAATGCAAAAAAAGAAGTAGATGTTATAATTAATAAATTTATTTCGATAGATGAAAATGTCAGGAGTGACAATAGTGATAAGCACTTATTATGGAACTCATGAATAGTGCACCTTAAACCATGGCTAAGGATTCCTTCCATGCAAAACTAGCTAGCTAGAAATCCCGATAACCGATTCGTTACATATATAAATGAGATAATATTGACGTTCAATACATTATAAAATACAACATCAAGTTAAAAATAGCAAGAAGATAGGTACAAATGACTTAGGCTAAGGTCAGGGAAAAACATGAACATGCATTAAAAATCAGCCCTTCAAACTAATTATATGCATAGATAAATAAAACTTCCCAAGGGAAAGATAAATACAAAAGAGAAGGGTAGGAACATGATAATTGCTTATCATGAAGAGACCCCATCTAACACCAAGATTATTAATTGTATCTCACAGAGTTTATAACCATTACCCACTCAAAAAAGAATAGTTTCCCCCATTTTATTGGGGTCTGGCAAAGAACTATTTTCCCAGGAAAATGACATAAATTAAGAGCACCAAAATACCAACCAACTCTTGGAATTCAACTACATCCTTACCTATAAAACGATGTACGTAGATGGCTAATACTAAGTATACTTCTTGATATGCAAGCTCAATCTTCCCACACTTCAATCAAACTAGTTTGAAGTACAATCAACCACTTGAAAAAGCTCTGGACTAGTAAAATCAATTAGTATGATACACGGTTTTGTATCACACAATATTCAGAATGTACCTTAGTCTATATGGCTCTCCAAAAAAAAGAAAGAGTTTTCGTTCATGGTGATGCAACTTGCTTTAAACCTCATACACCAAATAGTACCTTAAGTTCAAGCTTGAAAGCACGGGTTAAATTCTCGGCGGATAAGTTCCACCAAACATTTGTTTCATATATTAAATACCAAACATGGCCTACTCATTTCATTTTGTAATTTCTAGTATTTGTAATTTTTTTAGCATGTCATGCTTGAAACCAATATTCAAACCATCAACCTATCGAGTTTTGGGTTGTATTGTGAAAACAAACTTATCGATGTTGAAATATCGAGTAACCTAGTTGCATTGTAATTCTAGTGAATCCCTAGATATATCTTGAGTCGTTACTCGAATTTTAGTAACTAACAAAGTTAAAAAACAATTTTGAATGACGAAATATAACACATTTTCATAGATAATGAGACAACAAGATCTGACCTTTAATTCTATTGATATCAGAAATATTGATTGGGGTAGCAAACATCTTCACATGTAGACAATATTCTTTAATCTTAGCAGGTGGAAGATCGATCTCATTGCAATCAACCTTAAACAAACTTCACCATTAGAGAGAGAGAGAGAGAGAGAGAGAGATGACCTGATCCAAGGGTCTACTTTGGAACTTTGGAAGAACATGTAGTGGAGGAATTAATTGCAGAAACTCTAAATTTAATCACAAATTCCCATAAAATTTTAATTCAGAGACCCAAAATTCATCAAAAATTCAAATTCAAACTCGAAAATCACAGAAATTGACATTGAGAAATTGGAAATATAATTATGGGAATCATGGTTGTAAATGCTCGCCACAAGGATTAACATCAGTGTTAAAAGGATTTCAGTTGTAATTACCTGATTCAAGGATTTCAGTTGTGATGATGCTTCTGGAGGAACGTGGAAGAAAGGAATTAAGGTTGAGACTTGAGAGTCATGGGGGAGTGGATTTCTTGAGTTTGTTATGATGTTAAACTAATGTCTAACCCAAGCAGGAGTGTTTGGAGCTGATTATTATAGCGATCATGAACGCTATACATTCTACCACCAAATTATTCTCCTACAACAATTATACTTTTAATATGGATAATTGAGTTATGATAGCGTTTGTTTGAGGAATGCAGTAAATGCTTGTTTTTAATAGCATTCTATACAAATGCTATATTTTTAATGCTATTAAATGTCATTATTCTTGCAGTGCATATCTTTGCAAGCTTCCGTAGCTGCAACATATTCTCCCTCCGTCATAGACAAAGTTATAATCTTCTGTAGCATAGAAACCCATGTAACCGTACCGCTTCCCAATGTAAAAATGAAACCACTAGTGTTCTTCCGCCTATCAATGTTACCCGCCATATCATAATTAACAAAACCCTATAAGCATATTTGAGAATTCCCATAACATACTGCCATATCTTGAGTCCCCTTTAGATACCTTAGTATCTATTTCACAGCTCTCCATTGTTTCTGGCCTAGATTACACATATACCTACTAACAACTCCTACTGTTTGGGCAATATCTGGTCTTGTACAAATCATAGCGTACATTAGGCTACCAACCGCAGATTGATAAGGAACCTTCTGCATCTCATCGCGATCCTTCTGCATCTTTGGACAATAATCCTTTGTTAATTTGAAGTGACCCCCCAATAATGTACTAGCAACTTTAGAACCATCTATATTGAACCGCTTAAGTATTTTTCCAATGTACTCAGCTTGAGATAACTTCAATTCTCGCCACTTTCTGTCCCTTGTAACACGTATACTAAGAACTTGTTTTGCTGCACCCAAGTCCTTCATAGAAAACTCCCGGGTTAACTGTTCCTTCAACTTGACAATTTCTCCCATATCAAAACTTAATACCAACATATCATCTATATACAGATGTAGAATAATATACGAGTTCCCGTATTATTGATAAAATAGCAGTGATCCGTATTGCTCTTCGAATAACCGTTTCTGGACATGAATTGTTTGAACTTCAAATACCACTGTATCGGTGCTTGCTTTAAACCATATAAGCTCTTCGTGAGCCTACACACAAGATATTCTTTCCCTTTAATCGAATACCCTTCTGGATCCTTCATATAAATTTTTTCTTCAAGGTTACAGTGAAGAAAAGCTGTCTTGACATCAAGCTGCTGAAGATGCAAATCTTTAACTGCACCTATATTCATTACAGCCCGAATAGTAAACATCTTTACAATAGGAGCAAAAATCTTACCAAAATCAACGCCTTCTTTCTACTGAAAGCATTTCACCAAAAGTCTAGCCTTGAATCTCCTTGAACTGTCAGATTCCTGCTTAAGTCTGTATACCCACTTGTTGTGTAATGCTTTCTTCCTTTTCAGCAATCAAACTAAATCCCAAGTTTGATTAATTGATAATTACTACATCTCATCATCCATAACAAGTTCCCACTTGCTCTTGGCTTTCACATCTAAAGCCTCCTTGTAACTTTTTGGTTCACCACCATCCGTAAGTAATAAATGATTTAGATAGTTAACGTACCTAGCCGGAATTCTTGCAACTCTCAGCTCCTTTCAAAGTGCTATTGGAATGTCTAGATCATTAGGTTCCTCGCCTTGATTCGGTACATCAGACTTAACCATGACTTCTTCATCAATATCTCGAGAGGGTTTATCATTATTAATGTCGACACTTTCTGCTGCTTTACTTTAATTATTTTCCACAGGTACTTTGAAGTCTTTATACAAGACTTCTTCATTGAATGTAATGTTACGGCTCCGGATAACTTTTTAATTCTTCGCATCCCAAAATCGGTACCTAAATTCATCACCACCGTATCTAATGAAGGTGCACTTCATCGAATTTGCATCTAGGTTTGTCCGTATATCTGAATTATCAAGCACATATGAGGTACAACTGAAAATATGCAAGTGATTTAGGTTTACCTCTTTACTGGTCCATGCTTCTTCAGGAAGTCTATAATCCAAAGACGTTGAAGGCCCTTTGTTAATCAAGTACTCCACCGTACTAACCGCATCTGGCCAAAAACATTTTGGCAATCCAGCGTTGAGTCTCATATTCGCTCTTTCGTTTATTGTTTGGTTCATGCGTTCTGCAATACCATTTTGTTACGGTATTTTAGGAATAGTCTTTTGTCTCCTAATCCCGTTTGATGCATAAAAGTTTTCAAACTCGTCACTACAGTATTTGCCCCCATTATCTGACCTAAGATACTTCTGTTTCAAACCGGCTTCATTTTCAACTAGATCCCTCCACCACTTGAATTTATCGAACACATATTATTTGTTCTTTACGAAGTAGACCCATAGTTTATGAGTAACATCATCTATGAAAGTAACATAATAATGAGAACCATCAAGAGAATACACCTTGGTTGGCCCCCAAACATCTGTGTGTACAAGATCCAGATTTCTCGGTTTCCTTGATCTTCCAGTTATTTTGAAACTAATCTTCTTCTGCTTCTCAAGAACACACTCTTCATTAAACTTAAAATCAACCTTATCAAGACCTTCTAACTTTCCCTTTGTTACCATCATCTTCATCCCCTTTTCACTCATGTGACCGAGCTGTTTGTAACATGTACTTGTATCAATCCCCAAAGTGGTCGCACAAATAGTAGAAATTGTGTTATGCATTATATACAACGTTCCTTGTCATAAACCTCGAGCTACTACCATAGCTCCCTTTGTAACCTTCCAGAAGGTTGTACCAAAGGTACTCACATATCCGCCAATTTACTAACCGATATAAGGTTACACCCCAATTTGGATACAAGTCGCACATTCTGTAAAACCAGCGTTCCCCCTGAAAGCAACAACAACCTAGCATTTCTTTTTCCAGTAATATTATGAACACTCTTATCTACAAGAAAAACTGTACCAAAGTTACCTTTAACAATATTGGTTAGGAAGCCTACGTTCGCAGTAGCATGGAAAGAGGCACCCGAATCAACTATCCAAGATTCATTAACATCATCACATAAAAGTAGTAGAGCCTCGTCAGAACTAACCTCCTCAGTAAGGTTTATTTTATCTTCTCCTCGTCATTACCTTTCTTAAAAGAATAGTTACAATCTCGTCTGAAATGACCCTTATTTCCATAAGTCCAACACGCACCGGGTGGCTTAGAGTTTCTTCTTGACTGTGATATACCCCTTCATAATTTTTGCTCTTTTCTATAAAACCTCCCTTTTTCCTTGACATTCAACACACTTCCATTTGAACTCAAAGAGGGTTCAGATGTTTTACGCCTATTATCTTTACTCATAATCAAAGAGACTATAGTATTATATTTAATGTCTTCCTTCCCTGATAAGTTGCTCATAGTTGTAATGAACCCTTCCCAGCTCTCAGGCATCTGCACTAAAAGAGCCCACGCTCTCACCTCCTCAGTAAAAGTGATTTTAATGAATTCCAGTTGAGAATGAATGGTATTGAATTCACTGATATGAGCGTGCACACTACCATTATCCTTCATCTTCAAAGTAAACAAGCACTGTAAAAGATGTACTTTGTTTGCCCCGAACGGTTCTGAGTACATAGCAGACAACGTCTTCATCAAACCCTTTGTTGTCATAACTTTGGAGATCATGTATAGAATCTAAGAGGACATCGTTAACCTAACGGCTCCAAGTGCCTTGCGATCCAATTGTTCCCTCTTTACAGTATCGTATTCTGCTGGCATCATCTCAACTCTATCCAGTGGTAAATCAAGATCCTTCTGATAGAGGCAATCTTCTATCTGTATCTTCCATACTCTAAAATTTGATCTATTGAACTTCATGATCTTCAACTTTTCCTAATCGGCCATCGCTCTTTACTACACAAGCCCCGTAACACTTGCTCTGATACCAATTATTAAGAATTGAGGTAGCTACTCTCTCTTTTCTGATAAGAATGATAGTTATAATAGGCCGTAACAGAAGAAACAATCAAGCAAGAATAATAAGGACACAAGAATTTCCAGAGGAGGGAAGTAGAAGGCCCTTACGGATAAAAAACCACTCCCCGAATAATCTATTATGATAATCAAACAGGTTACAGCGATCTCTCCAAGCTTCTCAAGCTTTAATGAAGTTTCTTCAAACCCTAGATTTCTCTAGAATTAAACTCACCAAAATAGGTAAACAAAATAACCTAAGTCCTCTTTATATGTTAGAGGATTAATTATATAAAGATGGACTTAAATTACAGATTTGGAGACATGCCAACGCCTGTAGAATGAACTTCTAAAACTGACTTAACAAAGTCAGTTCAAACAGACTCTTAGCCTATTCAAACAAAGTGGGTTCTGCGAATTTTTGTTCGAACAGACAAGGAGTCTGTTCAAAGAGATAAAATCTCATTCGAATGACCTCTTGTCTCATTCGAACGACTTGCCTTTTATCCGAATAAATAGAAAAGTCTATTCGAACATTTATGCTTCTGCCTCTTCTGCTTGAACAAACAAATAATCTATTCAAATAGAACATTGAAAAAATATTTTTTCAAACCATCTTTGATCCTCGCTCGTCTCACGAGCTTCGATAACCTTCCTCAAATTAGATTCGAGTTCATACCATAACACAATAGGGATCAACAAATCTACAATAAGAAGCAATATGGCCGTTTCGACCACACGTTTGATAATAAAAAAATTTGAGTGATGGATACCCTCTTCACTTGATTGTGAGAGGTGGATATTACATTATGTTTGGACAAAAGTGAAGTAATTATTATTTTGACAATTTTGGAAACTTAAGGAGTCTTGGCATTAGAGTCATGTTCCTCATATCCTAGACCCCTTTTGCCACTATCAGTTTTCCCCATACATAACATCTTATCAATATTTTTTGCTCTATGACAAAATTTTCAAGTTTCTGCTGAAAGTAAACTAAATCAAGCTTGGCCTATCGAGTTTGTCCAAAGTTGATTTAATTTCCTCCCTAACATAATAATTTTTTTTCTTCTAAACTCATAATAGTTTCATGGAGCCCTTATTTCTCACCTCCAAGCCTTTTTATGTCATGACTTGTATTATCGGCTTTTTCCTTAAGATCAAGCGTGTGTACGTTAACTTGATTTGTTAGTACTTTGTTTATTTTTCCAAGCTTATCACACTTTTGCAAATATTTGAGCATACAAATATTTAAGATTAGGGTTCTAAAACTCATTATCTTATAGATCACTCTGATTTTCAGCATAGTTTTCTAGTTCAAATGGGTCAAAATAATCATTACTAGATTTTATTCTAGCAGGATACGCACAATAGTTACCATTTTCATTTTCTTGAGAATGATAATTATTAGTATCAAATTCATCATGATTACCATCCTAAGTAATAGTAATATTTATAGCCTTATTATTATTACTAAAAATATTATTGGGGCAACTATGTGCATAGTGACCAAACTTATGATACTTATAGCATTCAACTTGACTCAGGTCATTGCTAGAGTCTGTCGGTTATTCAATTTAGCTTGATCATGAGTTCATGACTTATAATTCCGATTGCCCTTATTTTTAAAATTTACGTTTTTTTACAAGGTTTCTAAGCTAATTACTTATAGGGGTAATCTGTGAATCCATATTGGACCTATCACCATCATCTAAATCATATGAGTTTTCAGCTTCTTTGGTACCCTTAGAAGAAGAAGAGCGGAAGACTTAACAACAACACACTTATTCTTCTGAGGGTTTTCTGTATACATCTCGAGTTCAAATGTTCACAATTTCCCAACAAGTATGTCTAGCTTAATTATTTTATGATCTTGAGCTTCCTTTATAGCATCACGCCTAGATTTAAAGCTCTTGGGAAGAGACCTCAAGACTTTGCAAATGATTTGAACATCTGAGTAAGCTGTACCTAATGTTGTACTAGTGTTGCCAATGTTACTTAGTTTTGCATAGAACTCATCAAAGGGTTCATTCTCATCCATTCCAATATTCTCGAATGGTAAGGTGAGCATTTGTAATTTGGTTTCCTTGATTATATCATCCCCTTCGTGAGTTCAAACCAATATGTTCTATGCTTCTTTCGAAGTGGTATAAACAGATATGTGTCGAAACTCCCTTGGGCTCACAGCCAAAAAATAGTATTGCGACCCTTATTATTATAGCAAACATCTTCTTTTTTATCCTTAGATCATTAATTCCTAGACTTAAGGACTTCTTCAGCTTCATCACCCATTCCTTTTATTATGGTAGGGTACGTCCATCTATCCTCGATCGTAATCCAGACATTTTCTCTGATTGATTATAAGAATGCAACCATTCAAACTTTCTAATAAGGATAGTCTTTGCCATCGAAGAGGGGTAGAGATTTATAGGACCTTTAAATCTTTCAGAATCCATTAATCTCAAATAATCGAGTTAGGCCTTATGCTTAGGTTGTTAAGCCTCACAGAGTAACCGCTATGATACCAATTGAAATTTATAACTAATTGAGATTAACCAATTTTGAATAATTTAGGTCAAAATTGAAAGGTCTGATAATATTTTAAACTAATTGTTTAGTTCTAACTTAGCTCAAGTTGATATGATAAACAATAATAATTTAAAAGCACAATGACAAACAATTTTAGCCCTGTAAAAAACTTTTTTCAGGAGAAAATCCCACAAGTCATTATCAAATCCTCGATAATTAAAATCTACTATAAAAAAGAAATTACAAGAATTTAAATCACTTATAGACTTGATATGTAGATCCCGTGGTTACCCATCTTCAATTACAATTCTCGCATCAATCCTCCATTCTTGTAACGTCCTTCGTTCTCGCAACACCTCACTTCGGATCACGCACCAAAGCTTCAGAGCTTGAATCCCTCAAACTCTCAAAATCTAAGATTTGGAATTAGGTTTATGCAATTCAAGATTGATTCAACTTGAGGGTTAATTCTCATTGAATCTATCGCTGAATTCCCTCTTCTCTAAAACAAATCTCAAGCCCTAAAATTGTTTTTGAAAAGGGTAAAGTTTTAAAAAGAAAATAAGGTTTAATTTAAAAATTTTAAAATATCGGTGCTCTGTTCGAACAGAGCAAAAGTCTATTTGAATAGAGCAAAAATCTATTTGAACAGAGTGGGTTATGGTAGTTTTGTTCGAGCAAAATAAGAGTCTATTCAAACAGAACAAAAGTCTATTCGAATAGATATGGTTATGCTAGGTCTGTTCGAAGGAGAAAAAAAAATGTGTGTTCGAACAGAAAACTTTTTTCATTAAAAATATAATGATTTTTGAACTTCTGTAAAATTCTAACGGGATTAAGTATTTGAACGACGAGATATAAAACCAACGTACCTGTTCAGTATCAGTCCAGCTATGACCGTTCCACGTGCACTATCTAATAATGAATAACCACAAGATAATGCTGATACTTAACACAAAATTAAACCAATACCAAATATAAATGTTTCACATTGAATTCCACAAGCCTATTGAATTCGATAAAATGTATGGTACATATGTTTGTGGCTTCATCTTTATCTGGTTTTACAACTCTAAGGCTATGGAGGTGTTCATCTGTAAAAGATAGGTTGGACATTGTGTTGAACCTTTCTTCAAGCGATTAAGAAGGAAGTTTGGTCAAGAAGTGGTATTGCAAGGGCCCAATTTTGTAGCTCAAATGACCTCTTACACCAAATGTACCTGTGACACAATTAATAATAAATAATATAAATTAACAGAGGTGTTTAGCGTGGAAACCTCTAAATAGGTAAAAACCACGATCTCAGCTTGAGGTGTTAGTAAAAATTAACTTTATTGCTTGAGATTAAATTATCTTGATTACAATTTAAATTTTTTTATCCTGAAAATTTCTTCCCTCTCTCCTCTGAATCTTATTCCTTTTATAGACCTCATCTTCAGTTTGTTTTCATGTGTTTGCACGTTCTCCTAGAATAGGGGAAAAGTGAGAATTATTCTTGTAACTGCTAGTTCATGATAGACAAGTATCCTTGACTCATTTTATTTTATTTGGAGTGCTCGAGCCATGTTCTTCTTCAGTTCGTGGTTCAGGTATCACTATTGACAGGTTGTATGTCAATTGTATGTTGTGTGAGTCTGGCATGGTACTAGTTCATTGTTACCCAGCTCGAGGGATAGGACCTTATAATCACCCCCTCTCAACTAAAGGCACTGGTGTCTTGAGTTTAGAAGTTCTCACTCGAACTTGGTATATGGAATTTGTATAGCTTGCCTGATAAATGGAATGATAGATTTGCTGATATGGATTTCTTTATAATGGCATTGCAACACATTGTTGGGGATTGAACTGTTGTAATAATGTGACTGTGGGTTTCCCAGAAACTATTTATTTTAATGATGTGTGTGTTGGAATTCCTCAGCAGTATTGAATGTGATCCCTGCTATAAGTACTGGTATTGTTTTACTGACAGTTATTTTTCACCAAGTACTATTGTCTTCTTAAATCTTCTGCAAGTAATCCTTTATCAATTTCTTCTGTAAGTGATAATGCTGACCACCAGACGACAAGCATATGAAGCTAGGGTTCTTGCAAAAGTATAAGAATTTCAGTTTCGGTATTTTGGGACCCAGTCCCTTGACATTCCAACTCCCATTCATGTCCGTCCAACTTAGCAAGGCATGACGTACGAGGAGATAGAGTAAGCAGATGAGGACTGGAACCAGATAGTCTTCTTTTACTGCATGGTGATGAGTGGGCAGCGACGTAAGAAAGGTCTTTATCTCCTTGCATAATAGGCCATTACAGATAAATACGAGGTTACCGACGTCTGTGCAAAGAAGCCACCCTGCTGTTGTGCATATTATTGGTTTTCTTAAAAACTAATATTTTTGTATATATATATTTTGCACTATACCCTGTTTTTATTATTTAGAGAAAATAAAATGAATTTTCTCTAATTTGAAGTGCGAAAACCTAGTGAACTTTATCATATGTTATTATAATATGCGAAAAATTGTGTATCGAACTATAAAAAAATGGTAAACTCGTATGACAAAAATAATAATGTATTAACCGAGCTGAAGTTGAGAGATAAATATCTTTGTTGTTAGGGTGGGTAACTATAACAGCTGGGAGGGTTATCAAGTAGTATCTTTATGGCATAAAAAATGGGATTTCATTATATCCTACTTTGTATTTATAAATATAGGGAGTATATCGAATTGTTAAATCAGTGAACATGGTGAGGACTTATTCTTAGAGGGTTCGTCATGCAGTTGAGGGTCGTTTGGCAATAAAGGTAGTAGAAGTTCATAAATGGTTGTTTAGGCGGCTTAGGTATGGTGCCGAGCTACCTGTATTTGTGTTGCAACTCAAAAGATTGAGTATAAGGGATTGAGATATCGAGCTGGATCGACATTTCTGGGGTGATGTTCTTTGTGACAGGATTACCAATCCTGAAGCTCAAAAAATTACTGTATGAGAGATTGCTTTAGATGAGATAGCTGATGAGGATGAGATGATTACTGGTGGTGAGGTGATCAAATGTCATACTATAGGTCATTTGGGATGTTTTAGATGCAATTATTTTTTAGAGCTCGTTGGTATTTTAGGTCAAAATTTTATAATGGGGTTTATATGAAAATAAAATCTCTTGTTTGACTTTGAGAATTTATCTCCATATTTTGTGGATTCTATTCGGATATTTTAAATTTTGAATTTGCGCGAGCATTGGTAGTATCATTGATTCTAGTATAATTAAATTGAGATCGTGGTATCTGTAGTTCGAGAGAAAGGATTGGAATTTGTAGTTTGATTATATTGTGCAGTAAGTATTGTTATAATGGATGTAAAAAGATCTGAGAGGAGGATGATTAAGAGAGTGAGAGAGATGCATTTAATGATAGGTATGGTAGAAATGATGAAAGATTGTGTCTCCTCAAAAGGCATAAGTAGACTGATAGGAGCAGTGAAAGAGATGCCTCAGTTAAAAAACCGAGGGCGGCTTACCCGAGTTTCCATAATTGTCAACGGTTAGAAAAAAATTATAAATACTTGCTCCCTCTCTTCTTTAAAATTTTTATAGAACACAAAGAGACGAATATCTAGAAAGAGAAAAAAAAATATTTCCAGAGATCTAGGTGAGAAAAACCCAGTGTCTAATCCATGTGTTCAAAGAGAAGAGGATATTGGTCTTAAGGAGGAGGAGAATCTTCTGTTATTGAGGACTATTGTAAAAGAGGAAGCATTCGTTGCGCCAAATTTATCCTCTACAGTTGAAGGTTAGTAGTGTTTTTATGATTTCTATACTTCTAGGTGGATTTGATTGTTGTTATATGTTTTTATGATTTCCCTCTTTTTTCTTTTGAATTTTGAATGTTTATTATATTGGGAAATTATTTGTACTGTACTGTAGAAAATTAGTACTATGGAAACAAAAGAAAAATTTCCCCTTTTTTTTTTTCTTTAATGACCAAAATAATCATAAAAAAATATAAAATTTAATCGAAATACTTGGCCCTCTATGTAGGTATAGATGCGTGCAAAAGATTTAGTAAATAGACTTCCTTTTGTTTGAGCTCTTCGTTCGAAATGGATCATTCCACCTTAGGTCACTCTATTGCTGAGGAGAATGTAGGGCTTGAGGGTACAAACTTTATGGGGGGTGAGCTTTGAAATAGTAGATCGAATGATGTAGTTTTGTCTGTCGAGGAGGAGGAAGCCAATTCAGAGAGGTGTAGAGAAGAGCAGATCAAATTTGTTAATTTCCCTAGTATATTGCATAGGTATCCTGAAGGTGCAGATATTTGGAGGGAGTTCTGTAAGTAGAAAAGTTGCGTAAAGGGGATGTGGGGAGGTGTGATGGAATATGGGGGTAGGTCATTCAGGGAGTATTTTGACGAGAATGGAGATGGCTCTTTTTTCATGTTGCCTGATTTGGTATCCGAGAAAATTGTAGGGGTATTCCTGAGTCTATTTCCCTTAAGTATTTTAATGGGGATGGGTAAGAGGACCTTGAGGATGGTTTTTTGTGCTATCTTGCCCAGATCAAATACGGGTTAACCATTACTTTGAGCAATGTTGCAAAGGGTATTATGAATGGGGTTAATGCATGTCCTGCTCAGATGAATGGTAACATACATGAGATTATATCTGTTTGTGAGGCGTTAAATTAGATTTGGATTGTCGAGGGGAAAGAGAAAATGTTAACTGCCTTAAATGTGCTAAAATTTTATAGTGTGAAGATTTTCGGCGCCACCGGGGGTGCATATTTCTCTTCTATCTCTTCTCGACCTCTTTTTTTTTACTTAGACTCTGTGGGGAAAGTTTGGAATGATAATTTGTTGTGGGTGAGGGGGTAGTACTTGCAGCGAGATGATGAGGTTGCACTAGCTCTTTCATATAAATTGCTTAAGGAATGTAAGTAAATCTACTAACTTCGACCTTAATATATAATTAGTGTTCTGCGTATTGATAATATACTTTTTATGGTATGCAGATCCTCGGTGTACTGTGAGGAAAAAAGAATCATTGATAGATATGTAGTTCAAGAAGGAACCGAGCTCAAAGCTGTGTTAGGTGAGCTTGAGATCAGAAGGACTAAGAGGGTCAATGACAAATCTTATAATATTCAAAAGGCTTAAGCCAAGAGGAAAATGGTAGGCACAAGCTCGACTTCAGAGTCCCTTCCCATTACTGTACCTGAGCCCCTGAAAGTTGAACCAATGGTATTTAAGCCACGGCCTATAGTTAGCGATTCGATTGACACTAACCATAGGGTGCCTAAGAGAAGAAGCGGGAAAACCACCATTTCATCTGTCGTAGTTGGCGTAAATTCGGAGTTGGCAACTGGCTCTAAGAGGATGAGATTAACGGATAACTCTCCACCTATAATTGGGAACCAACTGAAAAAGGCCGTGGTAAAGGCCGTGGTGGAAACAAGTAAGGGTGATGAGATGCTCGCCCTGGAAGGAAGGTTTAGGGTTCTTGCACTGGCCGGTTCTGTGTAAGTTTAATCCGCGATGGAGCTCAATATTTCGAGGGTAAGTTAAGTTGGACATCGTCAGATTTTTTTTTACTTGATGTTATATATGTTGTGTATAGGTTTCCCATACTTTGAAAGGCCTCTGCCTTAGTTTGGGGTAAGGGACTGCGAAGTGGGAGAAGGACTTAGCTAGGGAGATAGCCAAGCTGGAAGAGGTGAAAACCCGCTCAATTACGGTGGTTGAGGCTTTAAGGGTCTCCTTTAAGAAAATATTGGATAAGCTCGGGAGAGAGTCAACACAGAAGATCAAGCAACTAACTTCTATTCGGGACATCCTTGCCCAATGATTGTAGGATAATGGCTACGCTGAGGTCGAAGTGATAGCTATCATGGAAGGATGATCTGCGGATGTCCCGGGGCTATATGGAGAGGAGGAGATTAAAGGTGGGAGGACTCCACCTTAAGATGTTGTTTCAGGTATGGATAATGTTACCACAACTACGCAGGCCAATACTCAAGAAGTGAGAGACCGGGAGTAGGTAGCTTAAGATATTTGTTATAAAGTTGGTAGATCCTTACTTCCTCATTATGGGAGACAAACATTTGTAGTATGATTATTTTTTAGTAATGTATTTGAAACTTGTTAATGTTGTTTTTGATATGAAAATTACTATGTGTAGGAACTTAAAGAACTTTTCCTCAAAACTGAGGATAGAAAGAAAGAGCTCGCTAAGGAGAAAAATGCTTCTTATGCAACAACTCTCATGATTAGACGCACTGAGGCTCAGGTTAGAAAATATAATGAACTTAGTGAGGATCACTGAAGAGATTTATGTTTAGCTCATTCAGGATGGGCTAAGGATAAAATTGAGAAGGATGAGGTAGTTAGGAAAGATAGGAATATGTATTTAAGAATTTGACCTTTCCTTCCTGGTGGTATTAGAGAAAATACCCCAGAAATAAACAAAGACCTCATGATGTTAACCATCCATTTAGAAGCGGAAATAGACAGTGAGAGAGGGTTAAAGGAAGCATACCTTCAATTTTTAGAAAATCAAGGTATTTGTCTAGATCTAGAGTACATAGGGCGCTTGGCCACCCGAGTGAGAAACCTACATAGCTTAAAAGCTAAAGATGTATCAACTCGTGTTGGTGTATCAATGATATATTTATAACATAATATTGTGGAACATATGTGAGTGCGATGATGTAAGATTGCGTAAATGAGAAATATTTATCGTGTAACTGTGGAAAGAATATTTAGAGATAGTCATCTATTGTGCAGGTCGAGCTAGAAAAAGTGCGTTGTCGTCAAAATACGCTTTCCGAACTAAATGAAAAAATAAACTTCGATTTAAACCAGACTTGTGATTCATTGGAAAATATTGCTGAACTAAATATGAAAATGGAAGTAAAAATGGTTGAGTTACAGGGTTCGGTGAAATATTTTACCGAGCTAGCGCAGAAAAAGGAAATTAAGTTGTTGAGTGTATAAGATAATGTGGAGAAGTTGAATATCCTTTTAAAGAAAAAGGAGGATAATATTGTGAGTTCTCAGAGTTATATAAATAAGCTCATTGGATGAGTACAAAAATTAGAGGCCGAATTATTAACTGCTCGGGGTAGTTGGAATGAGTTGGTGGAGAGATTGAATAAGAAACATAGTGATGTTATATGTACTCAAGATCACATCAAAAGTTTAGAATCGGATTTGGCATTTGTTCGAGCTGCCGTAAGGAAGTTGAATGAGCGGATTAGTGATAGTGAAGAACTTTTGAATAATGCTCGAATTAGTGAAAGGAATTTGAATGAAGTTATAAAGAAAAAGGAGGCGAAGTTTATGTTGTTACAAAGTGAAGTACAGAAGTTAACCAACGATAAAGAAAAGAGCCAGGTCGAAAGGGGGAAATCTCTAGATTCATTGAAGGAATTGAATGGTCTCGTAGCAAATTTGGAGGGACACTTGGAGCCAGAAAAAATTTACTACCTGAAGATGGACAAACATTATTAGCTTACACGTAGGAATTTTACAGAACTAGCTGTACCAAATAGAAATAGACTTGTTGCGGCTGAGATACATACGAGGGAGATAACGGTAGTTATGGCATATTTTGTGGGGGAAGTGAAGAGGCTCGAGGAAGGAAGAGATGTACTGCATGATTGTTTAATACGGAAGGGTTGTATCTGTAAGGTTAACGTAGATTGTAGTAATTGTTTGAATCGTATGGAAACCGATATTAGCCCCATTACGAAAGAACAAGTAAAACTAGGTAGATAGATAGTTATTGTGAGAGTAGAAGAATATTTGTCAGCTTGAGCCCCAAAAGTTGGGGGAAATTCGTCTAGTTCAAAACCTAGAGATCATGATATAAAGAAACTTTAAATATCTGTATTTCTGTAATGGTAAAGTTCGAATATGTTAAAGTTACTTTGACCTTTTGTTTTAACTATTCGAGATTGTGTAAAATTGTATATGTATATATGTATGTAAATATAATAGTAGACAGTTATGTGGGAAAAATCTTAAAAAGTTTTCATTGATAGGAAAATTATGTACATACTATTGAATATTGGAGTCTTACTTTTTGAATGTAAAAAATAATATTAAATGCATCCCGTGCTTGGAAAAATAGGGAGTTAGCAATAGTATTTCTTTAACCTTCTAGTGTTCCAAGGGATTGATATCCTAGTGCCGTCCTTTGTCATGAGATAATAGGATCCGAGATCTGTTCGTTCTGCTGCCAGAAATGGACTTTCCCAGTTCTCTACGAGCATTTCAGCATGTAACTCCTCTCTATTTTTAGGAATTTCTCAGAGTACTAAGTCGTTGATTTCGAACTGTCAATTCCGAACCCTTCTGTTATATGAATTAGCTAGCATTTGATGATATCAACCCAAGTTGGCAATAGTTTGAGCTCGTATTTCATCAATCTATTCATATTGCATGCTAACTCAATCCAATTCATCTTTGACGGGATGGTGATATTCTGTTGGGATTACGGCCTATGTCCCATAAGCTAGTAGGAACGGGGAACATCCTATTGATTGTCTTGGTGTCATGTGGTAGGCCCACAAGACATGTGGTAGTTATCTTATCCAATTACCCTTCTTTTCTTATTGGAGTCTTTTCTTTAGTCCATCCACTATGGTTTTGTTGGTAATTTTGGCATGACCATTGCCTTGGGGGTAGTATTAATTTGAGAGTGAATGAATGATATTATATTTGTTTAAGAATGTCACCTCTTTCTCTCTAACGATCTGCAGCCTGTTATCGATTCGAATTAGGTGGGGGCAGCAAAATCTTGTGATAATATGCTCCTAGATAAGTGAGATGACTTCATCTTCTCGAGTTCGACAAAGGGGGACTGCTTCCACCCACTTCGTAAAATAATCCCTAACTACAAGTAAAAATTTACGGCTACCCAGTGTATTTAGGAATTCTCTCACGAGATCTAGTGCCCATCGCTTGAAAGGCCAGAATACTTTACTAGCATGAAGTTCAAGTACAATGCGTCACATTTTCTTGAGTATTCCTCCGCCAGTTTTCTCATTCCTAACAGAACACTCCTTGTGTAATTACTATGTTTGCGAGGTATTGCCTTGCAGCATGGGAGCCACAAGTTCCTTCATGTAAATCTTTTAGCATTCCATCAACATCTTATTTTGAGAGGCACTTGAGATAGGGGTCAATCACCGATCTTCAATATAGAACACCTTTCTATACTGTATACCATTTGAATTTCTCAATTAATTATCTGCATTCTTTTGGATCTTCTAAAATATCCCATCAAATTGATTCTTCGAGTCGAGATAAGTGAGTAATGGCTTCCTCCAATCATCTTCCTCCTCTTTATCGCCCCCAGTATTGAATGCGCATATCGAAGTACGATCAAGGCTAGGGGTTGATATCACTTCAATTTGTAAATATCTGGCCTTTATACCCAACACCCCAACTAAGTAAGTTAAAGCATCGGCATAACGATTTTCCCCTCGAGGTAAGTAATCGAGCATAACTTTGTCAAATCTACTTATTATGTCAGCAACGAATGCTACATAGTCGACTATCTTGCCGTTCTTCTTGTATTGTTCAGAGTAGTGATGTACTATCAACAAAGAGTCATTATATACTAATAATTTAGGAACGCCGATTTCTAATGCCATATCCTGGCCATGAATTAAGGCTTCGTACTCCGTTATATTGTTTGGGGCTTCAAAATTTGACCTTATGGACTTCTCGACTCTATCATTGGAAGGTATTATTAGCACGATTCTTATCCCTGACCCAGCGGGTCCTGCAGATCCATTTGTAAGAAGCCTCCATCATTTTTGTGTGATCCATTCAACTCGTTCCAGGAAAGGTTTGGAAGGTTGGCCGATGTCATCTTCTTCTGTCAAATTAGAATCATGTTCTTCCCACTCTGAATCTTTTACTGGGAAGTCAGCTAAAAAGTCAGCCACTATTTGCCATTTCTCTTAGGTTCTCTACTCCCCCAAACTGACTAGGTGATTTCTCCCTTTTAGATAGAACTTCTCGAAGGGGATAGTTGGTCATGACTTTAACTGAATGAGCTTGATAATAGTGATTGTATTTCTGTGAAATATAGGCGAGTGTTAGGAGGAGTCACTCTATTTTAGAATATCTTGTTTTGGCCGGCGTAAGGGTTTTATTGGTAAAGTACACTGGCGTCTCAATTTTTCCTTTTGAGTCGTATGAGGACCGAGCTGAGAGAGTTTTTTGCAACTGTGAGATATATTAGTAATTCCTAATTTTCGATCGGAGTGCTCATTAATAGAGATTTCCCAAAATACCATTTAAGTTTTTGGAAAGCTGTTTTACATTCTTCAGTCTAATCAATCTTCTTGTTCTGTCATCCTTTACCTCCTCGGGATGACCCACGAAGTAGCATAAACAACTATTAACATCAATCTGATGACTTGGAGAAGAATCTATTGGTAACTATAATCTTTTATGCAAACTTCTGTACATCTTTTTTTGTTTTTGGATATGACATGAAGATCAGAGCCCGAATCTAATCAAAATTAGCTTCGATTCCCTTCTGACTGATGAGGTATCCCCAAAATCAACCAAAGAATACTTCGAATTGACATTTATAGGGATTAAATTTTATTTTGCATGACTGTATCAAGATGTGAAATATGATCCTCCTTTTTTAGGCTTTTGCAATATCATTAATGTATACTTCAACAGTTTTTCCTAAGTATTCTTTGAACATGCTTGTACCTAGCCTTTGATAGGTCGCTCCAGCATTTTTGTGGCTGAATGGCATAACTTATTTGTAATAGAGGCCTTTTTCGGTGATGAAGGTGGTCTTCTCTTGGTCTTGTCTAGGAGAGGTATCCGGTTGTACCCTGAGGTCGCGTCCATCATAGATAAAAGTTTGTGTCCTACTGTAGAATCTAGAATATTGTTGATTACAAAAAGATGGAATCTGTCCTTCGGTGTATGTTTGTTTAGATCCATGAATTCAATACAAACTCTGACTTCCCCATTCTTCATTGGAATTGCTACTATGTTTGAAATCCAGTTTGGGTATTTGGCTACTCAAATGAAACTGATGTTTATCAACTTATCAATTTCATTATTGACCTCATCGTGGAGACGAGGTGAGAGTCTTCTCTATTTTTGTTTAACCTCTATAGCTTTATCTTTAATATTTAATTTGTGATAGGCCTATGTTAGGTCAACTCTAGGCATTTCTTGGAAAGTCCAAGCGAACACGTCTCATTTTAATTGAAGGAAGTATATTATACTTTTTTTCTCCTATTAGACAAGTCTGGTACCAATGTATGTTCCCCGCTATGCCCATCAATCTCAATTTATTATGTAGGCTCAACTTTTGAAGGATGATCTTCGGTGTGACCAACCTTCAATAATTGCTATGAAACAAATCTCTTGGATGTGTCAAGAATAGTAGATACTATGTTTTCACAAGCAATTTTTTTTCATAGATGCTCTCATTAGTCCCATTATCCCCAAGAATCAGGATTTTACATTAATAACATAGAAAGTGACATCGAGTCTTGTGGGTCTAACTGTAATTGGTAAGATGATTTTTCCTACTCATTCTTCTTTAGATCTATTGAATTTACTTCTATCGATGTCGTTTGGTACAACTTTGTCAGTTAACCCCATCTACTCGATTGGGTTTTGAAAAAGGATTTCAATGCTGTGCCCATATCTATCATCATTGTATGCATGACATAATTATTCATTTTTTGCATGATAACCAGTTCATCATGATGTGGGAACTTGACATTACATATGTCACATTCCTCGAAAGAAATTCCAGTTCACCGATTGCTTGATTATGGTAAGTGTTTTAGCTTCTTTATCCTATATCGTGAGATCACAGCACTTTGTTAACCTCCTTCGCTTAAATCTGGTTGAATTTTTAATCTGGTGAATCTCGATCATGTGGTTAAGGTAGAGGTGGTACAAGTACTTTTCCTCTGATTGTTCTTTGATTTGAATTACTTTGACATGTTTCTTATAACTTTCCTTCTTATATCCTTCCAGATCGATAATGTATTCGTGTATTCTTCCGCCTTTAAAAAGGTACTCCAACAATCTTTGTGCAACATAGCAGTGGTCAGTTTTATGATATGTTACCTTTTGGTGCATGCAATATGGTTTATTTTCAATTGGCTCTAAAGGTTGAGCTACACAGAAGATTTTATCTTTTTCCAGTATATGTTAGATTGCTGAAATCTTGACATTCAATTTTTGAGGATAGGTTTTTGTAATAACCTTTTTGTGATTTTCCTGTGTTTGTTTTGACTTATTTCTTATCACCCTGTGCATCATTGTTGCATCCACTATTTCTATCTATGAGTGAACCTTTCATGGTTAGGACATTTTTAGTAAATTTATACCTTTCAGACATTATCCTCTCTAGATTGATATATCTATTAACCTTCTCAATCATGTCTTCCAAAGTTGAGGGTTTGTTTAAGAAAAGTTGTTCTTTTGCCTTACTATCGAGCTGTAGTACATTTGTGAACGCTGATACGGTCATTTTCTTATCGAAATTATCAACTTTCCTAGCAAGTTTGGGAGACTTCTTTGAAAACACTTCGAGCTTCTCTCCTTGGGCTTGTTTAAGACTGATAAAAGTGTACAAAATCTCTTCTTTGTCTTTATTATGAACATAGGCCTTGGCAAAGATCTTCTCTAGCTTATCAAATATAAGGATGAATTCTCAGGCAGATAATAGAACCAAAGGATGGAATTCTTAACTAGATAATAGAACCTGTGGAGTGGCTCCCCCTGACATAATTAATAATAAATAATATAAATTGACACAAGTGTTTAGTGTGGAAACCTATGAATATGTAAAAACCATGACCTCAGCTTAAGGATTTAGTAAATATTAACTTTATTGCTTGAGATTGAATTATCTTGATTATAATTTGTGATCATTTAGCCAAAAAAGTTCTTCCCTTTCTCCTTCGTATCTTATTCCATTTATAGACTTCATCCTCTATTCGTTTTTGTGTATTAGCATGTTCTCCTGGAATGGGGAAAAGATGGAGTAATTCCTGTAATTGCTAGTTCATAGGACATAGGTGTCCTTGACTCATTATATTTTATTTGGAGTGATCAAGCCACGTCTTCTTCAGTTCGTGGGTTAGGTGTCACTGCTGACAGGTTGTATCACGTGTATATTGTGTGACTCTGGCATTGTAGTTGCTCATTGTTACCCAACGCAAGGGATAGGTTCGTACAGGTACTTATATTGATAGAAAACTACTAATGAGGAAGCGATTAGCAAAAAGATAAACTACTTTGATTGATTTAAAACTAAAAAATAAACTAGATCTCTCTACCTAAGGTTAAGCCTTTCTCTTATTGAAACTAACATTAAGAAATAAAGCTAGTGAAACTCTCCTTTTATAGGCATAAGGAGGCTCATCATAATTAGAAAATAATTAAGAAATATAATTTAGAATAGAAAACCCTAATCAGGCTCCTAATAGGAATTACTAAATAGAATAATGCATAATTACTAAAATAGAGAGTAGCTGGGTAAAATGCATAGAAATAACCCGACGTGCGTGCGTGGAGACGACCCCACAACCTATTAACTCTCCTCGCCTTTGAAAAAAATTTACCATAAATTTTGAAGACAGAAGGAGTACTCCTGAGCATACAACAACTACAAATTCTTCTACGATACTTTTCATACCCATCAACTCTGGTTGCATAAAAGAAAGATCTTGAACTAAAAAAAAGTACCTTCAAGAAGAGGACGATTGACAATCCATCCACGGTACTTTCCGAACCTATTTGGTTTGGCTACAAATAAAGAAACTATTGCTTCGCCAAAAATATCGTGCTAGGCTCTGAGAATAAGACGAGTCTGAATCCATCCACGATACTTTCTGCACTTAATAATTTTGCCTCTAAAATGATTAAACTTTATTGTGCCAAAATTTCCATGCTTATCCAGAATCCCCAAAAAACTATACATCACCGTCTGTGATTGGTTGTCGGGCTCACTCCAAAATGGGTTAACATATTGCATAAAATTAATCCCTCTTGGATTTTGTATTTGGATCTGTAGTGGCTTATTCTGCATCTCAGACTCATGCTTCATCTTTAACCATCATACGACTACTCGACCTTATCGACATACACGTGGTACATTATATGACATATTATAGTTACAGAATTCTAGTCAACACTTCCGACCTCTACATCAATAGTTTGAGCCAACAAAATGTACCGTCATTAATGAGGCCGTTGCAAAGTTGCAAGATCAGACCGTTACACAATCAGATATAAGATTATCAAATATATATTGTAGCGTCCATCATTAAGGACAATAATGGTCATCAAACGGTCATATTATAAGACCTATAAATAGGACCAGATAATACCAGACGAAGGACGGAAGGATAATTACTCAACACTCTATACAGAACTATTCAAAACGTCCATTGTAGTTAAAGTGGCTTATTCCGCATCTCAAACTCAAGCTTCATCTTCAACCATTATATGACCACTTGATCTCATCAACATACGGGGGGTACATTGTATGAAAAATTGCAGTTACAGAATTCTAGTCATCATTTCTGACTTCTGCATCAACAGTTCGAGTCAATATAACGCACCGTCATCAATGAAGCTGTTACAAAATAGCAAGATCAGACCGTTATACAATCAGATCAAAGATTATTAAATATATATTGTAACGTCTATCATTAAGGATAATAATGGTCATCAAATGGTCATATTATAAGACCTATAAATAGGACCAGAGAATTCTAGATGAAGGATAGAAGGATAATCACTCAACACTCTATGCAAAACTATTCAGAACCTCCATTATAATAGTTAACAATCCTCAATAAAATCTTTCACTCTTTCTAAATCCTTAAAAGAGGTCATAGTTTTTAACCTATTCAAAGGTTTTTCCATGCTAAACTTTGTGCTAATTATTATTTGTTATTTACTCTTTGTTCTGAATATCTTTGGTGTTAAGACTAAGTTCGAATCACAAAATTAGGCTATTACAGTAATAGTTAGCAATCCTCAATAAAATCTCTCTCTCTATCTCTCTTTCTAAATCCTCAAGAGAGATCATGGTTTTTAATCTATTCAAAGGTCTTTCATGCTAAACTTTGCGTTAATTGTTATTTATTATTTTCTAGTCGTTCTGAATATCTTTGGTGTAAAGACTAAGTTTGGACCATAAAATAAGGCTAATATTTGGCACCGTCTATGGGAACAAAGTTTTTAAACTCATTATCTCATAAATAACTGATTATCTCTCTTCGGAATGACGTTTCTAGACCAGAGCATGCCAATTTCTCCAGGAGAAGGAAATACCATACTAGCTGAATTACGAGCCAATCTAAACTTCGAGACTGAAAGGCAAGCCGCTCTGGAGCAACAACTAGCAGGTGTTCAAGACGCGTTGAAAGTTCTACATAGAGGTGGTAAACGGGTCGGGTCAGGACAGGTTTGCGGGTCAAATAGGTAAACCCTAACCCGACCTGTTTAACTAAACAGGTCGGATAATCAAACCTAAACCCGACCCTAATTTAAACGGGTCAACCCGACCCGACCTGTTTAACTAAACGGGTCAGGTTTGGGTCGGGTTTGGGTCGACCTGTTTAACCTGAACTGCTGAACATCAACAAAACATAATTATCACTTATCAGAATTATCACTGCATAAACAACATTACACTTCAGAAAAATTAGTTACAACATTACACTTTAGAAAAATCAGTTACAGGCACTCAGGCAGCCAAATCAGTTATATAATCAGTTACAGACTTACAACAAAAACAGAATTGTTAAACAAAATCACAAAGTCACAAACATTAAACAAAGTCACAAAGTCAGTTACAGTATTACACAGAACTGTTATAGCAAAAACAGCATTACAGCTACACAAAGTCACAAACACTGAAACTGTTAAACAAAATTAGTTACAACAAAAACAGTATTACAGCATAAGCATTTTAGCTGTTCAAATATCAGATAACAACATTACAGCATTACATCAAAAATCAATTACAACAAAATCAGTTACAGTACAACAAAATCAGCATTACAGTTCAGCAATCAGCATTACAGACTTACAGTTTAACATTTCAGCAATCAATATTAAAGTAATCAGCATTCAGCATTACAACAATCATCAGCAATCAGTAATCAACAATCAGCAATCAGCATTAAAGTTCAACTGCAACAGTATTACATGGATCAAATAACAACATTACATGGATCAAATAACAACATCAAGAAACAACATCAAATAACAGCAGTTCCAATATCATATCACAATTCAAAAATAGTTGCAGAAACAACATCAAAAACAAATAGCAGCAGTTCCAAAGCAGTTAAAGAAACAGGATCATAAAGAGTTCCAAAGCAATTACCCAAACAATTAACAACGTCACATGGATTATGAAGCTCCACTACCACTTGCAATGCTCTCCTCTTGACCTATGCAAGTAAAATAAAAAACATAAGTGCATAATCTTGTAAAATACTTAAATACCATAAATCAAAATAAATATACTTGATAAAGACAACTTAATTAACTTATAAGCGTAAATTACTTACGGTCAATGTTTAGCAAAACCATATCCTCTGCTAAATCTTCAAGTGTTGAATCCTCTATAAAAGATAAATCGCCTAAGATATTAAAAAAACACTTTATGTACAAATGATCCAAATTAATTATCCAAAAAACAATGTTAAACAATTTTAAATTTATTACCTTTTGAATATAACCAATCTCGAGTACAAATCAAAGCCTCGGTATTATCTGGCTTTAGGGTTCTACAGAAAGGATCAAGCACTCTACTACCAATGGAAAACGCTGACTCCGAGGCAACCGTAGATATGGGAATTGAAAGAATGTCACGAGCCATCAAGGAGAGCTTCGGATATCGGACTTGGTTATCCTTCCAAAAGCCAAGAATGTCTAGATCAAAAATCCTCTCTAACTTGGGCTCCTCCAAATACAATTGCAATTGAGATTTGCTAGGAAAAGTATCCATCTCCTCATCATCAAAAGCATCAAAGGCCTAATAATCAATAAGAGAGTAAGCTAAACAAATATGAAAATAAATTTTTAATAATTAATATACTTTCAAGGCATCCATTCCCCTCCTAGAACTTGAATTGCCAATGCGAGAACTTTTTCCTCCCGAACGACCCGAACTAGAACCTACCACATTTGCGTATGTTGAGTAATAGGTCTCGAAAAGAGCAAACAATTTATCCCGAACTAGTGTCATCTCAAAAGAATCAACTCCATAGATTTGTCGGTAGCAATACTCCATAGGTTGTGCTTTGACCAATATTTCTCAAATTTTACCTTCATTTGTGAAACCATTTTCTTTATATAAGTATCTGATCCTTCAATTGCTTTAGATAAAGCATGTTGCACCATAAAGACTTATGGAAAGTATAGTTACTTCATAGAAAACACTCAGAAACTCGTAAATTTTTTCTACCTTAACCCATTTTTTATCCAAGGGGCAATTCTTGTAGTTTGAATCAAGCATTTGGAGATGGCTAAATGCTCGGTGATAGTGTAATACACTATCAAGCATAAGAAATGTCAAATTCTACCTAGTTAGAATGTCTTGTCTCAACCCCTTACTAGCAGGAATAGCTAGATTCTTCACACATTCCTTAAATAATTATTTTCTCCCTTAAGAACCCCTAAAGTACCTCACACTCTCTCTGATCTTCTCCACAGCTTCATCCATCTCCTTCAAACCATCTTGCACTATAAAGTTTATAATGTGAGCACAACCTCTAATATGAAAAAATCTCCATCAGAAAAAAGAACACTCCTCAAATTCAATTGGGTCTTAAGTAGCCCAACGAAGGAATCATTTGAGGATGCATTATCCAAGGTAATTGAAAATAACTTCTTTTCAACCCCCCACTCAGATAAAATAGTATAAATCTTCTCGCAAATCGAAGCCCTGTTGTGTGGAGAAGGCATATAAGAGTAATTGAGCACTTTCTACTCCAACTTCCACTCTTTATTAACAAAGTGGGTTGTCAAAGAGATATAACCATCTCTTGTGACCGAGCTCCACAAGTCTGAAGTTAAACTTATTTTTCTAGGAACTTCAAGCAACATATTCTGAATCATCCCCTTCTCTCTTTTATATATTTTAAGAATGTCAGCTTTCGCAGTATTTCGTGAAACTAGCTTGATCTCACAGTTTGCATATACTGCATAGTTGAACGCATTTCTTACTCCCTCGTATTTAACAAAACTAAAAGGGAGGGAGTGTCTAATGATAGCAACATTTACCAGCTCACGAAAAATTTCAGGATCAAACTTAGATGACATCAACGACATATTATACTCGGATTGGGACAATACCATTTGTCCCACATCACGACTAGTTCTTGCGGTGCAAGCTTTTATATGTCATTTCATGTTACCCGTCCCACTTATCAAGTATGTGTGTGGGCAATAATTGCATTTACATTTTTTTATACCATCATCCCCTACAGGTAGTTCAGTAAAGAAATTCCAAACATGAGATTTATTTTTTCTTTTTCGCTTACCCTGACTAGGAGACTTCGAAGCAACACTACTTCCCCTACCATCATCACCACCAAAGCCAAGCACTTTATTAAGCGAATCACTCTCAACATCCTCAACAATGTTTACTACATTCTCCATCTATAAAAGTATAAAAAAGTATTGTTTGACATACATATAACCCAGAGAAAAAAATTGCATAAACAGAAAATAAGTTAACCAGTTAAGAATAGTAACTACTATATGCATAATGTTTATCATTTGAAGTAAAAATGAGACGTAAAATGGAACTCATTTAGCTAAACAACCAAAGGATAATGATCAAATATAGTTTTGCGAATTGTATCGCAACAAAACTTCCAAACACCATATTAGTATTTAGTAATCACCATTTTTACTATTTAAGGAAAACAAACTATTTGGGGGTTGAATTATTACAGTTTGACGCCATCCATTTGCACAGAACTACAAATTATGGATAACTAGCTAACCTCAAGCTCAAAACAACACTAATACACTATAATAAATGAGTATTGGGGTTACTACTAAAACAGAAACATCAAGTGGGCCAAATTAAAATCAAGTAAGTAACATCTATCAATTTACGAAACCCCATAACTCAACTTGCAAAAAGGTTTGATTAGAGCATAAAAAATATCATTTACCCACAAACACACACACACACACAAAAACTGACATTTAAAGAAGGTATTCTCCATAATTCCTTCTCTTGAAAGAAAAAGAAACCCGAAAAGTAAAAAAAAAAACAACAAGATTCTCCCTCATACACCAAAAGAAAGAAAAAACAAACACCAGTAGTATTGTAGTAAGATAGAAAAAAACCCCCATAGAGAACCTAAACCTTCCTCTCCCTCTCTCCCCCTCAAGCAATCTCACACAAACCAAAACAAACACCAGAGAGAGAGAGAGAGAGAGAGAGAGAGAGAGCGCTAAGTATTGGCCATGAGTTTGCCTTTTTCATTAAGCATTCTTCTCTCACTAACAACACTAATCTCCATTGTTTCATCAACAACAAACAATGGTAGTAGTAGAAGAGTGTTACATCAACCATTATTTCGCACAAGTTCATCGCCACCACCACCAGCAGCAATCCCAGATACCCAAAACCCAGACCAACCTTTCTTCCTGAGGTACCCAATGGAGGAGGAATATCAACCCCCACCACAAATCAACCCCAAACACAATCACCCCCTTCAACTAATAATATCTCCCCAACACCCACATCTCAAGTTTCATCTAAATCAACAAAAACAGTAACAATATACTAAGAACAAAATCAAATTAAACTAAAACAAATTGAAACTTTACCTCTTAATCCAACTCGTAAATGAGAAGCACTAATCCAGAGTTCCACTAATCTTTGAATGAAAAACCACTAATCCAGAGTCTGATTGAAGAATGAAGATGGAAGACTGCGCCTGAGTCTGAGAGCTGGAGACTGATTGAAGAATCAAGATGTTTGTGTAAGTGAAGTGAAGTGAAGTGAAGACTGCTTAGTGAAGTAAAGATTGAAGAATCAAGATGTTAGATGTTGAAGATTAAAGATGTTGAAGATGTTAGCGGGTTAGCCGGTAAGGTTTGTTTGAGAGATTGAAGAATGGTGAGTCAGCTGAGAGGCTGTAAGAATGAAAACTGAAGAGTGAAGAATTATTAGGTTTATTTGATATTTTTCATTTGACTGAAAATGGTACCCATCCCCTTATATTTATAATTAGCCCAAATCTATTAAACGGGTCATGGGTCAACCCGAACTGTTTAGGGTAAACCCTAACCCGACCTCTTTATTAAAAGGGTTAGGCGGGTCGTGGGTCATTTGACCCGCAACCCATTAAAGCAAAACCTAAACCCTCTTAAAACTAGGTTGGGTCGGGTCGAGTTGGCGGGTCACTTTGCCAGCTCTAGTTCTACAGAGTCAATAGATTACAGCCCGAAAGAATGAAGGCAAGCAGCCTGCTGGCTCGCAAATTTCTGTTCTCGACAGAATAAGGCCTCATGCCCATAATCTGGATGCTGAAGTTTGATCTAATCATAAGCATCATGGGGACGAGCTAGCTTCAATGCAGGAAGTCCACCAAGAAGTTGATGGAGGCCTTGATGGACTCAGAGAAGCAGAAGATCCATGTCACGCCCCAAAATCTAATAATCGGTAGCTAGACCAATTACTGCGATTCAAGAATGTAAGGTTTGGGGAATCTAACCGATTCGCCCCACAAATAACTGAGCTATAGACAAATCCAGGCTCAATCTTTTACTTAGCAATACATCAGAGTAATAAGGAAAGCAGAAACAACGGAAGACTAAGAAACAATATCTAAATGAAAGATTCTACAAACCTCAGCCAGTTAAAACCACAACTAAGGACCCAAAAAAATAACAGAGCAATAAGCCTTCTGCTTCAGCTCTCCAAAGATCACCACTGCAACAGCTCTAAACCTGGAATGCTGTTATGCAAGAGTGAGCAAACCATGGCTCACTAACTCCCCAAATAAGTTAAACAATTATACCAACTAATGAGATGATAATAATAATAAGATATAATAATTGCTAATAATAAGTAATAGACTAAGCCATATGTATATATATAAGCATAGTACGAAGGAGTGCTAAGACTATAGAATACACTCCAATCACACGGACTACAACTACGCCCCAATCACTACTGTGGCCCTCAGCGCCACACGCAACTAACCTGCCTCAGAATTGCAAATAACACACGGGGGTAAACAACCCTCGGCCAACTACAATCCAGCAGGGTTATTCAAACCCCAACCAGGCACAGCCCCCCGAAGTTATAACAAGCTAAACAAGATCGCCCATAACTGGATACCAGCCTAAAGCTCACAGCAACCAATAAGACTAAATAGCCTAATAAAAATATCAGATACAGAAGAAAAAGGAATAGATGCAGAGAGAAGAAGATAGCTAAGGTTACAATAAATCAATTAGGAGAAGAAGAATATGATGAACTAGGATAATCCCATAATTATCCTAAATGCAAATGCTATACCATGATGATGATATGATAAAAAGGATAATCCCACAATTATCCCAAATACTAGGGATTTTACAATGATGTTAATGCAGATAGGTTAAGGATTTCTAACAGAAGAACCTATGAATAGAGAATATGCAGAGATGAAATGATATGTGTGTTATGATATGATGCGATGCAGAATGATTTTGAGATGTCAGCCCGATAAACTAGACCCTAAAATTAAGGTGGGTTGACAACTACCAGAGAAGGAATTTACCTTAAAGAGATCTTAGTTGGATACAATGGGTACGATTAGTTTATAAGCTCGACCACGCTTAGGATTTACACACGGAGCCAGCGTCCGAAATAGTGTTTATGATTACAAGGTATTTTAACCTTAAGGATAAAACTGGTACCTAAGGATACTGTCTCATACCATCCCATACTCCCAAAGGGTAATATATATGATAGTGTCCAGCCAAAACTTCACCTACTATTTTAACCCGATGTAGGAATCCTAGGTCCTATCGAGGGTCAGCCAATGTAGAGCTTTGTTATGTATCCAGACCTCCTCAAGATAAGAAGAATAAGTTGTGATATCCGGAAGCAACTAAATCCTAAGAGACTGAAACACAACAGCCACTGACTGGCCAGACACACATTGGATAACCACCTGCCAAAGAGAGTGGCAAACAATCCTAACACAGATGCAAATAGTGACTCAACTGTCACAACATCCAAACAACATCAGTCTCTAAGATCTCCTAACACAACATGAATACCATCAAGTTCTAGTATACCTTAGCTGTCAACACAGACTAGTACACACGGGATAACCTGCAAGTATCCGACAAGTAGTCTACAATCCCCAAGAACAAAGCTGTATCACAATCCCCTAACAACCATATACATAAGTTTCCAAGTCGGGTATACAGGAACCCACCAAGAGATATCAATGGCGACAGTCTCCACGAACTGATATAACAGGAGACCAGTAGATTCCAACATCACGGGTGACAGTACAACTTTACAAAACTACCTGGCGTCAAGGTTGAAGACTCATGAACGCCATGCTACCTCGCTTCTTCCTAGATGACAGAAGGGAACACAGCTCTATAAGCCTCACACCAAGGAAAGGAAGGCTTAACGAGTAAGCTCTACTAGCTATAAGAATCATGAGGACAATAAGTGTCACAACATGATAAGGCAAACAGTCCTAAGGCAAACTATCAGATGCTCAACACCACAACCAACTATTAAGGACAAACTGTCTATCCACCACCAACAGCTAAATAGTCTAGGAGACACCGCACTCCAACATGGAATCTATCATTCCAAACAACCTCCAAATTAACAGCATCTCTCATGGGCCAGGCCACGAGAACACAGAGCACACCTAGGATAACCCTAAAACTAATCAAGATAAGAACAGGTAAGAAGACGAACCCCGAAACAGAGACCATGTCTTACAGAAGCTACACCGTCCAAGAGACTATCAAGGAACCAAGAATCACATACTAACAATTCGAGGAAGCTATATCTAAAAGGGATAACTATAATATCTAAACTATATACTAATAATAATAACGGCTAAACCACATGTCGTCCGCATATTCCTACTAAAAGCCGAACCTAATTACTAGTGCCAAGAAATAAGTTAAGCATCCTAATAGCTAACCAACGATTTCCTTATATATAGTACAGCGACGCAGAATCGTCGCAGCCCCTATAACTGAGAATAACTATCTATAACCTACAAGGTCCTATCTAGTAGATAAACTCACAATATACCCAAGTGCTGCACTAACTTAACCAATCCTTAATTACTGAAGCACATAGTGTACTAAGCGAATAAACCGTATAAATACCCTAAGCAAATAAGTATATACTAAACCAATCACAGTATAAACATAATAATCTAAGCGTTACAATAACTCACAAATTAGTATAATGATCAAGTTATTAAGGAAGATAAAACTCGCCTGAAATAAAGCTCGAAATGATAAACCCGGTGAAAATATCCAAACAACACCCCAACAGTAATGTACTCCGCGAATCGACTTCTGGAACTCCAAATCAATCACGGAAAGGACCAGGAACACCACAACATCAACCACTATCAAGGCTCGAAGCCCAAACACAATTCTAACAAAGGATACTAGCCTAAAACTGAGTTTCAAATCAGCGCCACACTCGAATCAGCAACACAAACTGTAGTAAAATCCATAATCCACCACGCTACGCTACACTACTCTGATCACCCATATTCCACCAAACAAACGCTGATGCAAGCCCAAACAATCACCACCACCGAATACCCAAATCCTCCAACAATCACAACCAACAATCAAACCCAATACCTGTGATAATCACAAACGCCACAAACCCCAAATCACCAACAATGTGAATCCAAACAAACCCCCACAATCACAAACCCTAAAATCATCCCAACATCACAAGGGTTCTCACCAAAACCGATATCAAACCAATGATACAAGAGAAAGAGAGAGAGATGGGAATTACTCACCGAGAGAAATGGCGAAGATCACGGTGAAGAATCGTGTCGAATTCGGCGAGCAAGGCGAGGTAAGGATTCAGTTTGAATAGGGAGAGAGTGAGAGAGAGTAAAAGAGAAATATGTGGAGAGAGAATGGAGAATAATATATAAATACTACGACAAGTCGTTCGAACGGATACGAAAGTCGTTCGAACGACCAAGAGGTCTTGGGCCAAATTCCAGTGGACAAGTCGACTCGTTCGAACGACAATTAATCTCGTTCGAACGACAATCTGTCTAATGGCCAAAACTTCCAGAAGACACTAAAGATTCGTTCGAACGACAAAGACCTTTGTTCGAACGGGAACTGGAAAAAATCCAAAAGTCACTCTGAGATCCTCCTGAACCACACATCACACAAAGATCCTTAGAAGACAGGAACAATCTGAAACAACAAACACAACCCTATTAGATACCAACCACGGGCTCCTACAATCAAAACACAACCTCCTCAAATCAAACAACCACCGAACCATCGAAACCACGAAAAATGAATAATACAGAACCTGCCGTTAGAAAACAATAAGCGGAAGCTTAACGTAAATTAATATCTAAATAATAACAATAATTTATAATAATAAATAAAAAAATCTGGGTCATTACAATCCACCCTGGGGAATAGTTTGTATTTTGGTACGTAAGTGGCTAAGTGAAGGAAGTGGTGACTATAACCCTCGTGAAGAATGCGTTCCACGACCAACCACTATAACTCGTTAGTACGTAACTCAAGAACATGCCGAAAAGAATATCAAAGAGTTGTCTAACGCATAGGCTCAAACCACTAAAGGTATTAGCAATAGATTTCAGAAGATCCCGATTGCTTAGGAATTACTGGATGGCGAGGTTCCCATCAGTTTCCACACACCAAAAATTTGAAAATGCAAGGGAAATGATCCAGTGGGGCACATTCAAGAATTCTAGGACACTTTTAGTTTACATTCTACATCCAACCGCATTCTATGCCAGCTCTTTTCTACCAATTTATTCGGTGAACCTTTGCGATAGTTCCATTCTTTACTAGAAGGGTCCATTATGACTTTCAAACAATTGCGAGAACTTTTCATTAAGAACTACTTGCACAACAGAGATAAAGAAAAAAAAATTATATTCTCGATTCTGCCTTATGCAGGTACCAGGAGAGAAGCTCAAAACATTTACTAAGAAATTCTTGAAGTTGGTTAGGAAGGTAGACCGACTCGATCAAAAGATTACTATTTTAGCCTTTACCAATGTTTTGCTCGTGGATATTAGAGCAAAAGAGTACCTGATTCTGAATAATCCTTCAACTTTGGAAGATATAATCAAGAAGGTCAGCGGATATATCGATCTCGAAATAATAGAATCTAAGAGGCATAAAACTTATAAATCAACCCTGACAGCACGAGATCAATCCACAGGTTAAGATTTTAATTGTGCTGCTGATCACAGAGGAGACAGGAAGAGGAGCAAATCTACTAACGATCGACCTCAGAAAGGCAATAATATGCCAAAACCCTATCTTCCCAAGATAACTGTTACCATATCCAGCATATATCCTATACTTTAAAAGGATAAGTTTTTTTGTAATGCCCAGCATCTCCAACCCATCGAGAACAAACCATATTGCATTCACCACAAAGTCCAACATCATGAGACAAAATATTACTTTGCTTTACAGCGACTGTTGGAATATATTTTTGCTGATGGATGAATGCATGAGTATATCGTGGATGTTGAAAGTTTCAAGAGCGGAAGTTACAAGCTTCCCACGGAGATCGTACAGGTCAAAGAAATGGCAGTGGAGAAACATTTATACCATATCTCCCTCAGCCACTTTATCGAGACTCATACTATTAACAGATCAATTAGATACAAAAGATGACATCTTAGCCAATGTCACGATCTATCCATGGTCGACAAGGAAGCTCGATTACTCCCTACTTCTAGTTCCAAATGCACAGGGATCTCTTTTGAAGATTATGACATTTGCCATATCAACTTTCCTCATCATGATATACTCGAGATCATGATAAAAATAAGAAATGTCATGCTACATACAATGATGGTGGATACTAGCAGTAGCATCAAACTACTTTTCCAAAGTACGATTGATCAGATAGGACTGGCCGACAAAGTTCAACCAAGTGACGTCGACATCAGTGGGTTCAACCGATCTAAAGAAGAACATATAGGAAAGATCATACTTCCTATTACAGCTGGTCTAGCAATAGTCAATGTAATATTCTACGTTATCAATGCAAAGATTGCGCTATCTGGGGATTATGGGATGCTGCTAGCTGCATATAATGCGAGCTATCCCATCGACCTATCATTTGGCATTACAATTCGATTGGAATGACGACATTTACAAAATCAAAGGCAGTCAGAAGCTAGCCTGAGCTTGTGAAAAATTTTCTACCAAGGTGACAGAACCATCAATACCACAGCTCACATAACAATTATTGAAAATTATATGGAACATTACAGAAAACCTTATAAAAAATGAACTGCCAAACGCAGAGCCTACAGAGTACATCGAGATTAGTGGAGATAAAAGGGATACCTACATTGGTACTCTTTTACCCACAACAAAGCGCAATGATCTTATTCAATTTCTTAAAGATAATAGTGATGTTTTTGCTTGGGCGTTTCACGACATGTCAGACATTAATCTTAATTTGGCCTGCCATAAGCTTAGTTTGAAAGATAAAGTTTAGGCAGTCAAACAAAAATAGTTATCTTTAGCACCGAGGCTCTGAGAAGAAGTAAAAAAAAAGATTGATGAACTCATTAAAATTGGTTTTATCCGAAAATCCAGCTACCCATAATAAATCTCAAACATTGTGGCAGTGCTGAAGAAAAATGGAAAAATTTGAGTCTGCGTGGATTTCACAGACCTCAATAAACATACTCCAAAAGATAGCTTTCCACCTCCTATTATTAATCATCTGCTCGATTCCACCGCAGGGCATAAATTCTTATCCATGATGGATGCCGCATCAGGGTACAACCAGATACCTCTATTAACTGAAGATCAAGAAAAAATGACTTTCATTATAGAAAATGGTTTGTATTGCTACAAAGTCATGCCTTTCGAACTCAAGAACGCAGGAGCCACTTACCAAAGATTGATGGCACCGATGTTCAAAGACCATCTCGGGAAAATGATGGAAGTTTACATTGATGATATGTTGTGCAAAAGTCTCAAGAAGGTAAACCATCTCGCAGAATTACACACGACATTCGAAATTCTTTGGTCTTAAAGAATATGACTCAATCCTGACAAGTGCCAATTTGGAGTCCAATCAAGAAAATTCTTGGGCCATTTGATAAGCAAGCAAGGCATAAAAGCTAACCAAGATCGTATTCGTGCGCTGTTATCTATTCGTTCTCCAAGGACAAAGAAAGACGTACAAAAGTTAGCTGGCAAGATATCAACAATTAATCATTTTGTCTCCAAATCTTCAAATCGGTGTCGATAGTTTTTTGACCTACTGCGTGAAGGGACAAAGAAAAAGAAACCTAAAAAAATCTAAAGATCGAGTAGACCATAGAATGTAAAGTAGCTTTCCAGGAACTCAAGCACAATTTGGGAAAGCCACCAGTTTTGAGTATACCCAAGGAAGGAGAAGAGCTCACCATATATCTTGTCGTTACTGAGGAATCCATGAGTTCAGTCTTCATTCGACTTGATGGGAAGATGGAAAAACCTGTCTACTTCATCAGCAAAACTCTCACTCCATCAGAGTCACGGTATACTAAGATTGAGAAACTACTGTTAGCTCTCATTTATACTTCACAGAAGTTAAAATAGTATTTCCAAGCTCACTCAATTCGAGTTATAACAAATTATCCTTTGCACAAAATCCTGTCCAAACAAGATAAATCCAAACAAGTTTAACAGTAGTCGGTAACTCTCGGTGAGCACGATATACGTCTCGAACCACAACATTCTGAAAGAGGCCAAGCAGTAGTAGATTTCCTTGCAGACTTCCCAGGAGATGATCCTGATTGGGAAGATAATAGTACAGATATCAATGAAGAACAGTTTAAGGAAAAGTCAGATTTAATATCAAAGAAAGGTTGGTGCCTTCTCACTGATGGTTCTGCCGGACCTGCGGGGCCAGGCCTTGGCATCTTCCTTATCGCACCTTTTAATAACATAATTGAAAAAGAAATCAAAGTCAACTTCAAAGCCATCAACAATGAGACAGAAGATGAGGCTGCAATCCACGGTCTGGATATGTCCCTAGAAATTGGGATTCCTGAGCTATCTGTCGACACAAACTTTTTACTCATAGTAAACCATTATACATACAAGGTTAAGAAAAATAGAAAAATGATTGATTACGCCGCAGCAGTAGCCGACAGAATGAGCAGATTCAAGAAGGCTACCATCGATCATTTGCCTCGTAAAGAATATAGATATTCTGATTCCCTTGCCTATATTGTGGGAGTTCTCAGAGAAAAAGCTTGAAATCTCAAGATTAAAGTAATATCCACCCCCAGTATAACATTATCAATTCAAATTTTGTTAATACTGGGGGCGGTAAAGAGGATGGGGACGATTGAAGACGACTTTTCCTCACATATACCGGGCCCGAGAACAAGTTTGACGGCGAACTCCCCAAAGATCCTACAAAAAGAAGATGTGTGCTTGATAATACAAAATGGTACGTCATAGCCGATAACTTCCTTTATAAACTATCGGTGACAGGACCCTATCTTCAATGTTTATCAAATAAAGAAGCTCAAGACTTCCTGCACAAATTTTACGAAGGCACTTGTGGGTCACATGTAGCAGGATGATCTTTAGCAAACCGAGCTCTTACACAAGGAGTCTTTTAGTTTAAAATAAAAGCTCAAGCCATCGAATATGCGAGCAAGTGTAATGCCTGCCAACGACATGGACCCCAAATTTGAGCTCTAGCTATTGAGCTACATTCAACCAAGGTTGTATGGCCATTTAGAAGATGGGCCCTCGACCTCGGAGGAGAATTGCCAACTGTACCAGGAAAAACAAAGTACCTTCTCGTAGCAACAGACTACTTCACCAAATAGGTATAAGCAATTCTGTCATGTCGTACACATGAAGACGAAGTCATCAAGTTTATATGGGAAACCATCATCATACGATTTAGCGGTCCCCACCTCATCAAAATTGATAATGGACCTCAGTTCGTTGGCTCTAGAGTCATTGAGTTCCTCAACTAGCACAACATCATTCTCTCTCCTTACAAACCATATTACCCACAAGGAAATGGTTAGGCTAAAATCACCAATTGCACTATCGTTGACAAAATTAAAAAGAGCTTGACAGAGAAGAAGCTTAATTGGGTACAAGAATTACTATATTTGTTATGGGCATATCGGAAAACGCCTTGAGTATCGACTAGATGCACACCATTCCTGTTGGTGTACGATACTGAAGCAATCATCCCTACTCAATATTATCGCCTATTGCGTGACCATACCATGACTGATGAAGAAAACAAATTTTAGTTGGCATGTAACATGAATTGAATTAAAGAAACGAGATACAGAACAATCATGAACTTGAGAAGATACCATCAGGTTTTAGCCATATTTTATAATAAACGACTTTGTCATAGAAAGTTCAAAATTAATGACCTCGCTCTCTGAGAGATACCAAAGCACAGAAAGGAAGTCAATACTGGAAGGCTCACAGAAAATTGAGAAGGTCCTTTTATCATTGCTGGAAAAAGTGGACTTGGTTCTAATGATCTCGCCACCGAACATGGGGATCGAGTGCCTAATCCTTGGAACACAAGGAGATTGAAGCTATATCAAAGGTAATAATCTATCGTAGTGTACTTTTCTAATAAATCTATGATCTTGTACATCGGTCTTACATCAATGAAATACTTATGTTTGATTGCCCTACGCCAGAGTACTTTATAATATTTCATACAATACGCTATCTAAACATTCTTTGTACTTTAATCCTACAACAATAAAATATGTGTGTTTGGTTGCCCTACATTCTAGTACTTTTCTAATATATCATACAAGTACTTCTATTTACAGGTTACATTTCTAAGAGCATCATAGATTACCAGTGGGTTTGACTCATTCTGTTATATTACATGTTATTTCTTGCTTCAGCTGGACTGATCTTTTATTACATTACTAGTTATATGTTGCTTCAGCAAAATTAATCTTCTCTCCTACTATAGATCATTTATTACTTCAGCCAAACTGATCCTCTATTTACATTACTGATTATTTGTTACTTTAGCCAAATTGATCACCTAATATATTACAGATCGTTTGTTACTTCAGCCAAATTAATCGTCTCTTCTACTATAGATCATTTGCTACTTCAGCCAAACTGATCCTCTATTTACATTATTGATCATTTGTTGCTTCAGCCAAATTGATCTCCTATAATATTACAGATCATATGTTACAGATCATTTATTGCTTTAAACGAACTGATCTTTTATTATATTACAGATCGCTTGTTGCTTTAGTCGAACTAATCTTCTATTACATTATAGATTGTTTGATCTTTTATTACATTATAGATCATTTGTTTCTTTAGCCGAACTGATCTTCTATTATATTACAGATCGTCTGATCTTTTATTACATTACAAATCATTTGTTGCTTCAGCCAAACTGATCATCTATTACATTATAGATAGTTTGTTGCTTAAGCCAACCCTTTATTATACAACAGGATGACTAGTAGCTCTATACAATGACTAAGAGGCCTTTATACCATAATTGGTGCCTCTAAAGGTCAGTATAAATATATATAGATCCCTAATGAAATTCTCAGTCTACCTTTACTACAATTTCTCTACCATAATTTCATTGGTATAGCACGCATAATTCTTCCTTACAGTAATCATGCCTCATCAATCACTTGAGCTCTCAGGCAACATAACGCCATACAAACTTTCCCCATGAAGTCGTCGACGCATCAACTCCGGTATCCTCCCCTTAACAATTAGTTTTCCTTCTTTAACCTTACTCTTTGTAAAAGCACCAATTCTTGCCATCATGCGATCCAAATACTCAGATCGCACCAACCGTATATCACATTATACACCATTGGCAACCAGGCTGTCATATACAGTTTTGCTTTTCGTTTCCAGTCTATTGAACTCAGATACAAAGAAGGAGAGTACTGCCATCATTTGTCTTTCATGCACATCACCTGGCTCATATTTTGCTTTATCAGGAAGAACAAGCTCTACAAGTTTTCTTTTAGCCTCCTTCAGCATAGCTTCTATACTTTTGCAGCGTTCTTCCATCACTCATTTTTCATTCAACGTCGCACCATTATGAGTTTCTTCCACTATCATGAATTTGTCCATATGGGCAACCAGAGCCATCGGTCCCTTCATTTCAGAATCATTATGAATTTTCTTTATAGTATATTCATCAAGATTTATTTTACCATTAAAAAGATTAGATTCCAACTTGGTCTTCGCACTATGCAGTTCCTCATTCTCCCCTTGATACTCTAAAATGTCTAACTTCAACGTTTGAATAGTATTTTCTAGAGTACATATCTGAAGCCAATACCTTTTTATTAATTTGTTATGTTCATTATGCGACTCTTCTTACTCTTTCAATCTCATATTAGTAACATACCATAATCCTTCATATGTACGAGCAAGCCAATATGCCTCCTTCACAACAGTTCACACATCAGTTATTTCTGCCTCAAGCGTATTTATCTAAAATTGCAAGTCTTTAATGTTCTCTTCTTCTTTCTTCAGCAATGCCAACTACTCTTTCACTTTGGGTTGTATCGGCGTTGGCTCCGCTTCCTGTTGGGTTTATCGTTCCAAAATATGTAACTCATTTTTTCTTATAACTTCCTTTAATCCCTCCATTTTTCTTAGCTCAATGGCAGGTTCAGCCTCCTTATCTTCCAGTTGCCCGGTCAAACGAACAACTGTGCTTCATTCTTCCCTTACTATCACCTCCATTTTTTTTGTTAAATCAGTAATACTTTTTAGAGTCTCTTGCTAGCGACTAAGATCAGCTTTCAGTTTTTATTTAAAGCATGTAGCACTTCACATTGCTTCTGAACCTCTGCCAGTTTACCCTACATCAATAATTAGCATTCGTATACATACTAGTTCGCATATTCAAATAGATTACACATCACATTCAACAAGTTTACTCAATAAAATAATATTTGAGTACTTTCTATATATTTAGCATAGAAAAAAATAATTATTTATCATCCAAACAGTGTTCAAAAATCTAATGCATGTACAAATTCGGTAAGCAACTGAACTACTCTACTTTTGCTTCTTCGAGCTACGGGAAGATTGCCTCTTGTCTCTCACACTCTTTTAGATTTCTACTTGAACATCTAAAGGAGCTATAAAAGTCACCACCTCTTGCTAGCGTTGCTTTCGCCGTGACCGAGGTATCAAGCTCTCGACCACCTCCTCGTCCTCTTCTGACATATTTTCTCTCGATCTTAGAATTAGTTTTTCAACAACCTTTTCCTTCTCATATTTTGTAAACCACATATTTTCTGCTTATTCGTTCTCTATATCAAAATCCTTCCCATAATCCATTACATACTTCTTAAATTCATTCTCTGCCCTCGCCATTTCCCCTTCACAAAAATCAATCACACTTTTTATATGACGCTCAAGCTCTGTTTGAGCTGCGATTTTTGCTCGTGATGGATACAAATGCTCCTTCAACTGCATGTGCGCCAGGTGTAAATGCTTGCGCATTTCTTTTTATAATACACCTAACACCCTCACATCACTTTCTACCTTCTTTCAAAAAGATTTTTCTTTCGACAATAGAATCGTTAAAGGCATTGTTTGCTCCATATGTTTCATTAATACATCTTGCAAATCCTTTACCTCACCCTCTAAATTTTGTTGCACCTCTATGTGTTCTTTTCTTATCTTGAAAAATACAATCCTCTTGGCCCTCCAATCCTACATAAAGCCAAAAGTATCAGGTAAAGGTTCTATATCACCTCATATAATAGACACTCTAGCTCAAGCTGAACACTTTTTTGTCTCTACACTATGATGATTTCGTTCTTCTTGAGCTAAAAACATTACTAGAGCTGGGTCAGGTACTACACCCTTTTCTTTCAAGAATTCTACATAAGCTTTTTTAAAAACCCGTTCACTATCTACTTGGACCTCAAAATACAATGTCAAAGCTACCAACAGCTTTAGATATCTAGCCTTATTACTCATGTCACTAAAACAGGTCAAGTCTTTAGGTTTTCGTACTAACATCCCCATTTCCTCTTCCTTTCTTAGAACTTCATTCCTTTTTATTTTTATCTAAGTATATCTATACTGAAGGTCATATAATTCTTTAAAATTTTTCATAGAGTTAGGCTTAAACTGCCTTTTCTCATACTCAATTTTATTTATTACTTATTAAACAAGAGCCACCGAATCCCTCGCTCTACTCAATGATTTCTCCAGAGTAGACACAATATTTCTTAACCGCTCTACCTCCTATACAGATTACAAATATCTTGTTATCATATATACATTCAAACAGAGCATATTAAAAAGGGTCTATCAAACTTAAACCATTTTATGACCATGCAGAGTACAATCCCATCACATACAAACGAACAACATAGTTTAAACAGAATACCACAAATTGATTAAAGATTCTTGTTGATTTCAACCTCAGATGGAGGATCTACTTTCTTATCAGCAACTACAATTGGTATAGTTGGTGAAGCTGTTATATCGGCTGGAGCAACTGTATTTCCCACCACTCCATCCTCTGCCTCTGTAATAAAGACTATCTCCTTGTATTTGCCAGTTTTGCCCAACTCTACATCAGCAGCAGTCAACCCAAATTAGTAATAAGATTGGACAAAATAATCTCTTTCTGCCCGTAATGCGGTGCATGCTTGTAAGATATCCTCATCATGCTCGGAAAAATTTGTATATCGCTCATCAGCAGCTTTTGCATATTCAACTCTCTTCTTTTTCTCTATCTCAAGCTCATTTTCAAGCTCCTTCATTTGAGCCATTTAAGCATTTAGCCCTTGAGTAAGCTCTCCAAACTCTTGGCTCCTCTTACCAATGAACTTCATTGCCCCCTTCATCAATATCGAGAGCTGTCAATACATACACACAAGTTCAGTACAACATATCATATTACAAATATAATACATCATCAAGTTGATGCAGATCTGCCCCTACAATTATACAATACTTTTGCTTCAGTTCTCTCAACTTGGCCGCTGCCTTAACATTAGTACGATCACTTCCTTCACCTTTATGCTATTTCCATTTAAGCGCACCCTTGTCTGCATCTGAAGGAGTGACCTCACTCACCCCCTGCTCCTCTACTACATCTCTAACAACAGGTTTAACAACCTCTTTCTCTGGGACAATCCCCATAGTGGAAACAGGAACTTCCAGAGCTGACTTTCTCATCCTCCGCATCGTCCATTTTATATTTGTATTTCCCAGCTCGGGTGGAGGAAGACTAGTGAAATCACCTACAAACAGACGAGTTTTCTTCTTTTCAGCTATAGCTCGATTTTCGTGAGCTCGTTAAACTTTGGACACTCTGGAGTCTACTCTCTTATCCCTTCAGATACCTAACTCACCAAATACTTGCTTTAACTCGACCTGCTCAAGAGCTACACAGTCGAACGAGCTGGTATTATCAGGCAGAGATGTGGGATTGGAACCTGACAAGCAAGAAACAAGAACATGGTTAGCAGCTTGAAGGCACATTGATGGTTGGTCGAAGGTGACAAATGTTACTTACTTGGATTATAATATTTATGGTTCAGGACGAGTGTTGTCTTATCTGGAACCTACATAGAGTTGCCCCTACCCATGTAAGTAATCATTCCATGGTCTACCCGCAGATTCAATGTCCCAAAAATTTGGCCTGAAAGAATCACTATACAAGTAACTACTATTACAACCTTTAATGAACTTTTATTTATAGAATTTTAGCACGTCCTCGGCCTTGAACTGCTTGACAATCCCTTCTCTTTTCCATTTCTCATTTAGTACCTCACACATCCTCATCATTTCATATACATTCCCATTTAATTGGGTAGGGTAGCACTGTAAAGCATTCATGACCCCTATCTAAAAGAATGCCAAAAGAACCTTAAGGCCATAAACGACCTGATTCAGATAGCACAAAAACCCATCATTCGGGCCTGCCATTCCCACACCATTATAATACGAAATATTTACATTTGCATCAATACCCTTCTCTATTTTCTACTTATCCAGGAAAAGAACTTGGTAGTATACCGCTTCCTCACCTTTCCCTAGCACATAGGGCATAAACCACAGGCCTTGGTCCATCATATAGTCTCCCTACTCTCCTTGTAATTTCTATTGATGTCTTCCCTACATCTACTCCCTCAGGGTATATGAAAAATAAATTATCTTTCACCTTGGTATTCTCTTCCTTTATAACCTCCTCTACTTTACTGGGTTCCCCAGCCACTACATCTACAGTAACTTATATCTTATCTACAGCCTCTTTCATTATATTACAATCGTTCTCCCTCCCCGACGATGATGTTTCCTCCTAACTCGATGGTACTACAAATTTACTCATGGGATTTATGGGTTTTGAACGCATACTATACCTATAGATACACAAAATATTTAATCACTATCTCTACATCATATGTTGTACCTTACACACAGTAGAAATAACCCCACCCATACTTTTTACCCAGTCAAAAAATTTACTTTTTACCTTTCTAAAAACAACAGTAAATCATTTTCAATTTATTCTCGTCTTTTCTAGAAAAGTATTTCTCTCTCTACAGTCTGTTCACATATCCAAAACTTGTGTATAACAAAAAAAATGTAATTAATCATCCCCTATCCCTTACATTCACAACCTTTGATATCCTAAGATTACTCTCATACAACAACAATATGCAATCCTAAACTATATATAGATTGCAAGATATAAAATAAAAATAGAAGAACAAAATACTAACCTATACTTGAAGAACCACAATCTTCTGCTTTACCTGAACATTTTACAGAAATTGACCGTTATTGTCGTTTCTCTAATAATTATTTATCACTAGATAAAGCCTTCCCTACCAAATCAAACTCAGAACTTAAATGTTTTGTCTCTCTAGAGATATGGGTTACACCACTTTTTTCTCTCTCTGTCACTGTAGATAATTTATGAAAGAGAGAGAGACGAGTTTTTATACCCTTCCTCAGCTTGCAAAATGATGGCCCCTTCAGGCACATGTCAATCACCTCTACTGTCTCTACATGTACATCTTTTCATCTAACAACATCATTATGACTTCTGTGATAATGCCTACTACCATCATGTCTGTCTCTATTTTCTTCCATTAAAAAATTATGCCCCTCTTTCCCAACACAGTATACACGACCAATCACATTACTTCTATATAAGATCGTAACAGAATATACCATATTCCTAAAATAACTCAATATTTAAATTCAAAATTATTTATACAATTGTTAAAATTAGGCAGCTGTAATCCAAAATATCTGCCACATGAACAATCCATAAATACCTTGATCTTATTTATTCCAGTTTATAGATTCAATCTACCTCCTTCTACATCTAACAGATAATAAAAACAGATTACTGCAAATAGATTACTTATTTATTTCAAACTCTCAAAGTTCTAAGTTTGCAGTCACATGTAGTTACATTTAAAGCAGCCTGGATGATTCACTACACCATATGGTATTATCTCCCCTCCTGTTGCTCTCTTATCTTCTTTAGCAACCTTGTCCTAAACGATCTCTTAAATAACTTCTTATCGTAAAGTTGCATCCAATAGCAACTCATGGAACATGTCACACCAGAAAAAATGATCATACTCTGCACGCTTACCTTTATAATCTAAACCACCTAGATTCAATGGTCATTCTGATAAAACGATATCATAAGGCAATTGACGAAAATATCGTTCACGAAGTTCAGCGACCTTGATATGGAACCTCCCTTCCATTGCATGGCAAATATGCTGAAAATGCATCCTCACCATGGTTACTTGCACTATCTTCACATCAATTTGTCCCTGTAGAAGATACATGGCATAACAGACACAAATCACTACTTTATATAGATACCATGAAGATCTCTAAAAATCTAAATCACCCTACAGATTTGCTGAAGTATATATTTTACATATTTTGGGAAACAAGATTATCAGTAGAAGTCATAAAATATTGTACAAGATCATACTTTCCAGTTTACGAAATATATCCCCATATTTTAATCGAACAAGATATGGAAATTGTAACATACAATCGTCCTAGCCACCTGTTTATTTACATTCACCAAGCGGCCTCATCACATGTTCGAACTCCTCCATTTTTCCACCTCAAATACATACTGAGATCCTTACAGTTCGATTTTTTCAGTAATACTCCATGACAATTTAGCGTTCCTCACACCTACCTATTTATGGAATTTTATTCCTTCTACCATTGCACTTCATCCACAAATTTGAATTATTATTTCTACATACCAAACAAACCAATTCATACATAAAATTAGGCATATCAATTGAGTTGTTCATGACATAGCATAAACATGTCAAAACAATGACATTTCATTAGTTTGAATATTTCTTACAGACTACTTTATAGATAACAGATGTTCCCAACAGTTCACAAATTACTTTATAAACTACATCAAATCACAGTTTGAAACACTTCTCAGTAGCTACTGAGGAAGAAGATACAAAATTAAAGTAGAGTTCCAAACTCTGATCCCCTACACAAATGGACCAGGACATCCAAAAATTGGACATCACCGAAAGAGTTACGACACCGATAAAAGGATCTTCTTCATGGCCTAAAAATATGGTCCGTGGAAGAAAAACCTCCTCTACCACCGTCTCTTCCACCATAACCCCCACCACCCAGCAGAATAAAGAAGGAAGGACTATCTTATTTCTTAGATAGAACCTACTCACCAATAGGGACCGACGAGACTCCCTTAGACGAACACCTGCCACTTCATCTTCGGCTATAACAGCTTCCTCTACCAGTAGTCATAACCCATTTTAGTGGTCCCCCTTCGATGTCCACAAATAATGGAAATGCACTATTTGGAAATGGTCATCCTCTGCCTCCACCACCTCCTTGTATGTCATCCCATGAAATGTTGGAGACACCGGAATTAGTGTCGGCAAATGCAAAGCCAAATTCTAAAAATATCTGATACAAAATTCTTCCATCTTCGCTTGAATCCTAGCCTCCCGAGATTGTTACCTTGTTGTTACCATATTCTCAACACCCAGAAGTTTTCAAGTTACAGCAAGGTGATTAACGATAGAAAGATGCAGAAAATTTTTAGGATCAATACTTGGTTCCTCACAACTACAAATCAGAGTGCTCTTTATAGTCTAATTAGCATTGAAGATGACTCTCCAACTTCCCAATGTTAAGAGGATTTCCCATGCAGCAAAATTGACTAGAACCATTGGTTCTAGAAAGCCCAAATGCCATAAAACAAATATTCATGAAAATGTATTGGAAATGATTCCCAGGTATTAATTGTAGCATTATTGATGCTTCTCAACCAATACCACTCACCCACAATGTTTCTCGTATCGTTGGCTAAGAGGGGGCGGTTGTAATGGCTTATTTCGCATCTCAGACTCATGCTTCATCTTCGACCATCATACGAACACTCGACCTTATCAACATATACATGGCACATTGTATGACATATTATAGTTACAGAATTCTAGTTATCACTTTCGACCTCTACATCAGCAGTTTGAGTAAAAAAAATGTACCATCATCAATGAAGCGGTTACAAAATAGTAAGATCAGACCGTTACACAATCAGATCAAAGATTATCAAATATATATTGTAACGTCCATCATTATGGATAATAATAGTCATCAAACGGTCATATTATAAGACCTATAAATAGGACCAGAGAATTCTAGATGAAGGACGGAAGGATAATCATTCATCACTCTATACATAACTATTCAGAACCTCCATTATAATAGTTAGCAATCCTCAATAAAATCTCTCTCTCTCTCTCTCTTTTTAAATCCTCTAGAGAGGTCATGGTTTTTTATCAATTCAAAGGTTTTCCACGCTAAACTTTGTGTTAATTGATATTTGTTATTTACTAGTCGTTCTAAATATCTTTGGTGTAAAGACTAAGTTTGGATCATGAAATTAGGCTATTGCAGAATCAACATAAAAAGTGAATATGTTGGGGTATGTATGATCAACCTAATTGCTGAACTTATTTGTTATGTTGGGTGGAAAATACCCAATTGTACGAAATCACACCCTTCAAAGTTTCCCTCACAACTCAGCAAGTCTCCTTCTCTAGTGGTATGTTCCTCACGATGAAATGAACTAACCCATGATTTGTTATTTCTGTTCTCCTCTGATCTTCTTCTTCGTACCAAAAACCTAAAAGTTTTTCAATTACAGAAATGGTTCGTCGTTGTTATCGGACAAATTGGTAAAATCCCACTCCTCAGCTTGCTCGACTAGCTCAACCACAGAAGTGGGTTTGTCTTCACTGCCAAATAAATTAGTGAAACCCCACTCAATTTGTTCGACTTGAGATATTAGTTTTGGGGTGAAATTGGCTTTCTTCGGTTGAACTTCATGATAATCGGAATTATAAATCGGGTGAATTTCTCGTATCAAGGCCGTGACCCTATTGTGGGACTTTGATCGATAACTTGTTAATACATCTCCGTCTTCCCCACCTACAATATTGATTACACGGTGACCCTTCCTCTCTATCGTCTCCTTATAATGGTTCATCTTCAAGCTTGCTCCATCGAATCTCATCAAATCCTTTGTTGTAATACCCAGCTTAAGTTTCACAATCCTTATGATTGCTTCTACAAACATCTCAAACCTTGGATTAAACATAGCTCTTAGGCAGAAATTACAGTAATAATGCAGAAATCACTATAGCAGATACCGAAATTACAGTAGCAATGAAAAATTTATTGTAGCAAAAAAAATCCCCCGAAACGAACTTTGCTCTGGTATCAATTGATAGAAAACAACTAACGTGGAAGTATTTAGCAAAAAGATAAACTACTTTAATTGATTTAAAACTAAAAATAAACTAGATCTCTCTACCTAAGGCTAAACATTTCTCTAATTAAAACTAACATTAAAAAATAAAGCAAGAGGGGAACTCTCCTTTTATAGGCATAAAGAGGCTCATCACAATTAGAAAACAATTAGGAAACACAATTTAGAATAGAAAACCTTAATAAGACTTCTAATGGGAATTACTTAATAGGATAAAGCATAATTACTTAAATAGAGAGTGGTCGGGTAAAATACATATAAACAATCTGACGTACGTGCATGGAGACGACCCCACAACCTATCATATATAATATACTTTTTTGTACAAGGTAAGCAATGTATTAAGAATGAAAGTGATAGAAGTTTGTAGACAACTCCTATAATACTAATAAAAAGAGCCTAGCCTGTAAATATGTCTACAATGTACAGCTAATATAGAAACTGGTCAATCAAATATGAAATATTCAACATATGGTACCTCCAATTTCTACGAAAATGATGCCCTACAACAAAACCATTCTTTAGTGAAGGGAACAAGCCTTGCAACTTTGTTTGCTATATAATCTGCACTAAAATTATATTATCTCCATGATTATTTAATTATAACCTGTAATATCGTGGAGATGAAATCCTATCTGGATTTGAGTTGCCAGGAAAACATTGTGTTTGAAGGCATTGATGGCAACATTAGAATCAATGACAATAAAGATTTGTACTAACCTTGATCATGAGCAACAAATAGAGATGAGACAATACAATAACATTCAGCATAATAAGAAGAGTTGACACCAATGTTCTCAATAAGAACACCAATAAAATTACCTGTGTGAGCTCTAAAGGCCGCCGGTGGAAGCATGAAGCCCGTAAGTCGTCTACAAGGCTGAATAGGCTCTTATACCATGTAGAAATAAGAATGGGAGGAAAATATTGATATTCCAAGATTCTTATTATTACAAGCTTTACTGCTCTTTATATAACATAGGGTCACTAAATTACTTCTATTACTAATCAATATGAGACTAAAGGGGAAGTATATGTGTACATATATTATATACTCCAACATTCCCCCTCACGTTAATATAAAAATGTTCGTATCAAGGTAGATGACAATAAGAGAACAAATAGATAGTATATCACAAAGATACAATAACTTCCTCACTAATGCAATATTGAAGCTCCCATAAACTGATAAAACTTCTTCTAGATAATTTTTTTGCAGTAGCAAAAACATTTTAAAGCTTCGCACATCCTTTGTGAAATTGGCGGTAGCAATATCCCAACTTGCCATTTTTTTTATATGTACTCTTAAAATTGACGGCACGTATCAACTTGCCTATTTTCTCACTCAAGGGTAATGTTAATATTTAGAAGAGACACTAAAGTAAGAGAATTAGTCTATGAAGAAGGTCACTCGAGGTAACGTTGAGGAGAGCAAATTATTTGGAAAGACAATTCACTCGAGGACAAAGAAATCCACTTGAAGAAGATGAAATAATACTCGTAGTAGAAGGAATTGAATATCTTTACCCGATTCAAAGTAAGAAATTACATGTCGTATTAGGAAACAATAAAAATAAATCTAAAACTAATCACTAGAGGAAAAGATAATCACTTGAGGAAAGAAAAATCACTCGAGCAAATAAAGAACTCATGATAGATGTGGAAAGTAGCGTAACAACTTCATCTGATCCAATGAGAGTAAATCATATCTCTCGATGTTGAAATTAAAGGGAAGAGATTTAGGGTGAAGATTATTCACAATGAATAGTAACCACAAAAGGAATAAAAAAAAGTACTCTTCACAAGATTTGATTTTACAACCTCGTAAGAAGAAAATAAACGGAACAAGGGGAAATTATTACTGGACTATTAGAGAATTTGACGATGGCAATAACCACTGCTAGCAGAAGCGACAAAGCGTAAGGTCATCTTCAAGAATAAAACCGTTATGATACCATATTAGAGGTGGACGTTCCATCTCAAAACCAATTGGCTACTCCTCTTATTGCCAATTGGTTTTGAGATGGAATCTCCAATTCTAATATGGTATCAGAGTGGGCTTTTTTTTACGTGTCTATCCTAATAGCCCACGTGCTACTCGTGTCACCCAATTATTTACCCACGTGTTAAGCTTAAAAATTGTACCACACGTGAGAAGGCATGTTATGATATATAGTCCCATATCGGGTATTCAATTCTTGCAGCTCAATAATATAAAATTCTTATTATTTCAAGCTTTACTGCTCTTTATGTAACATGGGGTCATTAAAGTAGTTCTATTACTAACTAATGTGGGATAAAAGAGGAGTATATGTGTAAACACAATATATAGTCCAATATATTGATCCCATTCGTGCACTATGATTCGGGCAAATGACTAGTTGAAGATTTCAATGTTATTGTTTAGTTTATTTTTTAAATATAGTATTTTATTGTATTTCCTTCTTCATTTCTTAAAATGAAACATCTTAAAAGTTAAGTAATGAATTTATAGTCAAAATTTGTGGCATGAGAAATTCAATTGTCTATTTTGATTTTTGAACATGTGTTCTATGCATTCAAGCTTTGGAAATATTTAAAACTATGAGTTTACTCTATCCATCATGGTCTCCGTAACCTTGCTTAGTTAGTCATTGACTTGTCCTACTTAGATATGTAATCAAGTTCTTAACTCCAACACCAGAATTTAGGGGCTTTTCTTAAAATTTTGGTGGTTTAGGATGAATAAATCCTATTTCTAGTAATTCCCGTTAACATAGAATTGTGCAGATGTTACATGATTTTGACCCATATGGGCTACCTACCGTTGGTGATGATCTATCTTGAGTTAAAGTTGCATGGTATCAAAATAAGATTTTAGCATATGATCTTCAAGAGCCTATTTATATTCGTCGCCAAAAGCGTTTCAATACAAAGGGTTGATAAAAAGGGCGTGCGTGTGAACAACGTACTGGAGTAATATTTTAGGAACCAATATACAACTTTTAATACATTTATGGTAAGACTCTATTGGAGCACTACGTACAACTCAATGGCTTGTTTGAGTATGAATAAAAACAACAAGAAACTAAAAAAACATAACCTAAACACTATTTTCTTCTTCTTCTGCCAAATCTCTTTAATCGTCCAAGCATCTTTTAAAGTTTCATCTTAATTTCAAGTTTTAGAATGGGGCAATCCATAATCTTTCATCAAATTTACTTCAGGTGCATGCAACAGTATCATGTAGCAACCAAAGTTTTGATTCACACTAGACTCACGTTCCCCAACTTTTGATGGCATTTTATGCCCAACTCTCTAACAATATCTAAGACTTGGCCAAAGTCCATCTTATATTAAAAGGTATTGCAAGGGCCTAATTTCAAAGTAGCTCAAAATAGCTCTTACACTAATTATACCTGTGACACAATTAATATAATAAAATAATACGGGTGATTAGCTTGGAAACCTTTGAATAGGTAAAATTCATGACCTCGGCTTCAGGATTTAGTAACAGTAACTTTTATTGCTTAAGGCTGATTTTTGATTACAAGTTTATGATCTCTTGAGTTAGAGAAACTATAGACCTCACTCTCAGTTTATTAACGCGCTTAAGCACGTTCTCCTCATAATAGAGGCTAGTGGTAGTTGGACTTGTAACTGTTAGTTCATGAGAGACAGTTATTTTTTATTTGCTCTACTTCATCTGAAGTGCTCAAGCTACGTTCTTTACCAGTTCATGGTATAGGTGTCACTTCTGCTAGTATATGTCACGTGCATATTGCATGAGTCTGGTATTAGATCAGTTTGAGTTTATCACAGCTCGAGGGATAGGTCCCTACAATTGTCCTCTTACAACTGAAGGCCCAGGCGGCTTTAGTTGAGAAGTGTTCATTGAGTTGTTAAATTATAATTTGGAAAGGTTGGCTCAAATACAAATTAAAGGATGTATTATGCTGACATGGATTTATCTGGGAAATGAAGGTGTTTATTGAAGACTGAATTGCGGTATTGATTGCGGTCAAAGAATTAAATTGATTGATTTGTTTGGCTGTTAGGTTCCCAAGACCATATCATTTAATGATGACTGTTAGAAATCCTTCCCTGCATTTAATGTTGTGATGCTATAAATAATTTACTCTACTACTACGCTGGTTATCCTTCTTCAAGTACTTCTATCTCTGTGAAGTAACTAATGGTGACCACCAGAAGTTAAGCAAGGGAGAACAGGGTTATTGCCAAAGTACAAGAACTCCAACTTGTTACTATAGGACCCACCATCATGATCTCCCTCTTCCTTATCTAACCCATCCTTCCTTTAAAGGTATGACTAGGTATGAGGTAGCGAAGACAGATGAGGGTCATTGCCATATGGCATGCCTACATTATTCCCAATCGAAGCGATTGCGAAGGCTATATCTCCATTTTCTTGTGGAGAAGGCTATTACTGTGGAGGATAAGGAAAATGGTACCCGTGCCAGGACTTCTTACCCTTACCCTGCACGCGAGTAGATTTTATAGGTGGAGGTGGTGGTAATGGTGGCGGTAGGTTAGACAGAGGAAGAGACGGTGGTGGTGGTTTCAGAGGAGGAAGTATGCCTCTGTAACAACCATCTTTTTTTTCTTGCTAAAGTGGTTGTTGCTCGAATTTGAAGTCTCGTTAATAGCTGATATTGATTGGAATCTGTAGGAAATTTCTGTAGCAAAATTTGTAAAGTAATATGTACCTTATAATTTTTAGCTAATAGAAGATATTTTTTGAGAAAATGTGCCACAATTTGAAATTATATAAATTTAGTATATCGAACTATCTAAAATAGTTATTAGATCAAAAGGATATTTCAAACTATGTGTGATCTGATTAAAATATTCTTAGGTTATAAAAAGATATTTTTTGAGTTGAAAGTACTGTAGTTTTGAGCAAGATATATATGACTATTTTAGAATATATAATACTATAATGTGAACTTTGGAAAAAGTGGAAACCAAAATTTTGCAAAACAATCTGAGGGTTTATTATGTCAGCTCGATTTAATGGTGAAAATGATATGATAAAATAAAGTCTGTGAAAGAGGATGTAATCAAATTTATGTGCAGCTTGATTTGGGGAAATTAAATCGATGGATATGTTGACATTTATTATTCTTATCTGTGATCCCTGTATATGTGCAAAAGGTGGGATTGAATGGATTGTACTCTGTGTTTATAAATATATTGTAGATGAAGATGTTGAATAAGTAAAAATGGTGAGGACTCTCTCTCAGAGAGTGCGACATGCGGCAGAGTGGCGTTTAGCGATAAAGGTTGTTGCAATTCGTGAAAGGATATTGGAGTAGCTCGATTATGATGTTGATATACCTTGATCGGTAAATCAGTTGGATGGGTTGACTTTAAGTGCGAAGGATAACGAGATTGATCGACACTTTTAGTGTGAGGTATTTTATGAATTGATCATTGAGCCAGAAGCTTGAAAAATTGTTGTGAGGAAGATTACGCAGGATGAGATTACAGAAGAAGATGAGAGGGTTGTTGGTGATGTATTGATCAGATGTAGTACTGCAGGACACCTTGGTTGTTACTTTTTTTTAGAAAAGGATTAGTAAAATATATCTAAAAGAGAGATTACAAGAGGAGGAAAATCCAACCATGCCACACACTAGTACATGTAACTAGTACATATGCAGATGGGGATCTCTATGAAAGGTAACAAAATAAAGAAGAAAATAAACCAGGAACCCCTAATACATGGAAGGGGAATAAATTTGCGCCAACTCGTTCAAACGAGTCCAGTGTTTTCAGGTGTAACTATACTTGAGAGGGTGAAATTCTATTAGTTCGTAATAATATAAGTGAAATAAAAGGATAATATTTGTGTGTTGAATATACTCCTTATTTTCTGCGGATTGTGCTGAAAATGAATTTGAATTTCAAAACTGTGTATCATTGAGAATGGCACTGTAATTTGTATAAATAAGTGGAGTAGGAGAATATAAATCATGATTATGGGAATACTTTTGGAGATATAGTTCGATTGTGTGTAGATTAATTTTGTTATCATGAATGTGAAAGGGTGTGAAAGTGATGTGGGTAAGTGAGAGAGTATTACATTTAATGATAGGTTTTGGTGTAATGATAAAAAGTTGTTTATACCCAAAAGGTATAAGTCAACTGACAGGAATAGTCAAAAGGACGTTTTGGTTGAAAAATAGAGTGTGGCTTCCACAAGTCTCGATAACTACCAGCGGTTAGGAAAAAAATGGTTATAAATAATCCTTCTCCTTCTTCTTCCAAACGTTTACAGAATACAGAGAGTCAAAACTCTAAAGAGTGAAAAAAAATTATTACAGTGATTCAAGAAAGAAACAACTAGGTGAGAGTCATCGTTGTTGGAGGGATGAGGAAGATACTATCTTTGGGTTGGAGAGAAAATTACTATTATGGAGCAGACTTTTGGAATTCCTTATTCATCTTCTGCCATTAAGGGTGAGTTTCTATTTTAAACAGTGTTCTCTTTTGTTAAATGATTTTGTGTATATTGGTGAGAAATCCCTCGTGTTTTGTATTTTGAGTTTTGAAAATGTACTATATTTAGAAGGTTTGTATTTGTTATAAAAAGTATGGATATTTAATTTTTGCAAAATCATTAAAGTGAATATATGGAAAATAATTTCTATTATTTTGATGTATTATGGATAATAATAGTTAAGAAAAAATAGATAAATTAACTGAAATACCTAAACTTGTATATAGGTAGACGCGTGTGAAAGAATTTAGGAAAAATCTTTCTCTTATTTTGAGTTTATCGTTCGAAATGGAACCTTTCACCTCTGGACGCTCGGCTGAGGATGAAAGTATAAAATCTAATGTCAAATATGTAGAGGGCGAGCTAATGATAAATTACTCGAAGGATATCCTTGTTGATGCCAAGGGGGAGAGTTCTTCAAAGGAGAGTGCAAGTTTCCAAATTTCCCTAGTAATCTCTTTCCTTGTCCTATAGAGTATAATGTGCTTAAGGATTTTTGTAAGCATAAAGGGATTGTAGGTGGTCTATGGGGGAACACCGTTGAACAATTTAGGAGGCTTTTTAGGGGGTGTTTGGATGGGGAAGGGGGCGAAAGTACACTTTTTGTGCTTCCTAATTTGGAGCGCGAGAAAATTATTTAAAAAATCCCAAAGGGTGTTACCCTTGAGTATTTTAATGGGAATAAGGAAGGGGATTTAGAGGAGGGTTTTTTGTGTGACCTTGCCCAGTTTGATTATGGGTTAGTGGTGCCTTTATGCAATCTTGCTAAAGGTATCATAAATAAAATCAAAGCTTGCCCTGCCCAGTTGAATGGTAATATGTGGGAGGTCATAAATATTTGTAAGAATTTTAATAGGAGGTGGGCCTATGAGGGGAACGAGAAAATATTAACTCATGTAGATATTTTACGGTATTATACTATGAAATAATATATGAATACTGGTACTGCGTACTTTTTCTATAGCTCATCCCGCTGTTTTTCGGCCTTAATTCAGCTATAAGGGTTTGGAATGACAATTTGATCTAGGTAAAGGGCGAGTATTTCCAGCGAGCTGACGAGGATACCCTTCCCCTTAAATATAAAGCTTTTAAGAAACATAAGTAAATCTTATTACTTCCAAACTGTGTTTGTGAATGTACACTGTTATATTATGATAGTATTCTGTGTTTTATATGCAGGTCCTCATTCTAAAGTTACAAGAAAATAATCTTTGATCGATACTGTAGCTCGAAAGGGAGTCAAGATTGAAGCATTATTGGGTGAGTTGGAGATTAGTAGGCATAAGTGGATGAATTGTAAATCTGTGAAAGTTAATAAAATTATTGGCCAAGAGAAAGATGATTGGAGTGGGCTCATCTACTGGCTCTGGAGCTTAATTACCAACAAGTATTAGAAAATGGCCAGTGTTAGTAAAAGTTGGACCTATACCGCTGGCTCCGAAGCCTGTAGGCTCCTTATTTGGAAAAATGAACTGTATACAGATAAAGAAGAGAGGATCCAAGGTCGACTCTTTGAAGTCTGTTACCTTAGAGAGTGGCGAGGTTAAGACTCCATTGAAGAAGAGAAAAGTAGACAGTATCCCCCCTCTTGTAGTGAATGAGATGGAGAAAGCGTTGTAGTTTCGAGTAAGAAGGATGAGCTTCTTACTGTTAAAAATAAGATAAGGTTTGCTGCTCGAGAGGGCTCTAATAAATTGGACGCAACGGTGAGTCTAGAGTCATATAGAGTTAATGGTAACACTATGATTTTGTCGTATGTATTTGAAATACACGAATATGATTTATGTATCTTGTTGTGTAGGTTGCACGTGTGATCAGAGGTATTTATTTAGGCTTTGAGGATGCGAAGGTAGATCTTAAAGAGTGGGTTGCTTAGTTGGAAAAGGAGTTGACAAGGGAGTGAACTCACCTGACGGAAGAGAAGGAATTCTCAATCTTGGAAATGAAGACTTTAAAGGATACATTCCAAATAACCATGGATCAACTCGAAGAGGAATCTAGAAAGAATGTGGAGGAGGTGATTGTTGCTCGTAACGACCTCGAGCTAAAACTCTGAGAAGTCGGTTACTCTAGGGAAGATGTCTAAGTTATAATAGAAAGACAATTTGTGGAGGCGGAGGAGCTCGACAAAGAGGATGACCCTGAGGCTGACAGTACTCCTTCCCATGACATTGTTAAAGGTTTGGATGAGGCCTCTGCTAGGATCGATTTTGAGAATCGAGGGGAGGACGATAAGGTAAAGTAGAACTATAGTGACATTTTTTTATGAAATGAGACTATTTGTAGGATGGATTATATTTGAAGTACTTTAAGGATCGGTCTATGATGTATTGATGTATAAATATTGATCTATTTGAACTTAAAGATTTGTACCTCAGAATTAAGGATTTATAGAAAGAGCTCGCTAAAGAGAAAAAAATTGCGAATGTAGCAGCTCTCTCGACCGCTCATGCAAATTATTAAGTTAGAGAATATAAAGGATATAGAAAAAAGCACCGAATTGATATATTTGTAGCTTGTTTAGGATTTATCGAAGAAGAAAAAATTCTCAGTAGCTGTAATAGATAGCGAGAGAGGGTTAAAAAATGTGTACCTTAAAATATTAGAAGATCCTTGTATCCATCCTATTTTAAGATTATAGAGCGTATGGTCACCAGGACGAGAAGTCATCATAGATTGAAGGCTAAGTACTAGCTCGTTCTGGCGGATATATGATATATATATCTGATTGTAAGAGATGTAGTAATGTATGTAAACTATTGTATATCAAACTATTTATATGAGAGATATAAAATGTTCTCAATGTTGTAAACTTGAAATCAAACTTCTGTGCAGGCCGAGTTAGACACCGAACAATCTCCTGAGGAAGATGTGTTGAGATGTAATTATGAGTTTAAGCTAGAATTTGATAGGATCAAGCATCTATTTGAAGAGAGCACAAATCAGTATGTAAAAATGGAGCTTAGGCTGACTAAGTTAGAAAAGATAGTTAGCGAGTTGAGTCAGAAGATCAAGAATAAGGAAGCGGATTTAGGGAGAGTTCAAGGCTAGCTAGTAAATGTGTATTGTGAGGTTGAGTAGTTGAAGAGCACGTTAGAGTGCATAGCACGAAGGTGCAAAGAGGTGGATACTGCATAATATCGTATCAGATCGTTAAAGGCAGAGGTGTTACAGCTAACAGGGTATCTTAATAATTTGAAGGAGGAATTAAGGAGGAAGGATGGCAAAGTGGTTAAGGTAGATTTGGCGAATACCAAAAGTAATGTGAAGAAGTTGAGTGAGACCGTAAAGGTAAAAGTGGTTTATCTCCAGAGTACTCTGATTCAATATGATAAGCTTAATAAACGAGTAGAGAAGCTTATGGTGGACCTGTGAAGTCCTCGCGGCAGTAAGGCAGAGGTTATAAAGAGATCGAAGAAATAACATAGGGAAGTCGAAACAGTTAATGTTAAGGATGAATTGGTTTGTCCCCAGGCTCAAATCAAAGAATTGGAGGCATATTTGGTTTATGTTCGAGCTGCCATAAGGAAAGCTAATGAGCGAGCTAGAAAGAATCAGGATAGCTTGGACATTTCTCGAATCAAAGAAAAGGAGTTGGAAGAATCTCTCAAGAATAGGATGAAATGTTGAAGACTTGTGTCGGGGGAAGTAATGTAGATGAGGTTTTAAAGAAAAAGGAGGAGGAGTTGCTAGTGTTGCGAAGGAATGTATAGAAGTTAAATGATAATAAAGAGAAAAGTAAGGTTGAACATGATATATTGTTAGAACTGATGGAGTCATTGACCAGTGTCATATCAAAACTGGAGGGACCTTCAGAGTGAGCCAAGATGCGCTACGCAAAGTTATATAATTTTTTTTGAGTATACATAGTAGTTTTGCGGACCTAGTTGTACATAACTGATACTGACTTTCCACAGATAAAGTGTATTCATAGGAGTTGATGACAGTAATTTCTTATTTTATAGATGAAGTGAAGAGGCTTGAGTTTCAAAGGGACACGTTGTATGATTGTCTAGTGTTGAAAGGTTATATCTCTCAGACTGAAGTGGATCGATGTAACTACCTGAATTCGATGGAAATCGGAATTGTCCCCATTACTATAGAATAAGTAAAGCGAGAAAGAGAGATTGTTGATGCTCAAGCACAAGGCTTTATGTCTTTGTGAGCTCCGACTGCAAGGGAAGGTTCATCTGTTGTATCGCAAGAAAAACATGTATAAATAAGTAAACTATTTTTGTTTCTGTATTGTAGATGTTAGGCAGATGAAAGTTAGTTTAACCTTTGCTTTATTGTGAGTCTTAGAAATAGTAGAGATTGTTGATTGAAAGCTACGATTACCATTGCTTTAATATGTAAGTATATAGATAGTAGATATGTGTCGATTGAAGACTAGTATTACCTTAGCCTTAATCGTTGAGATTTAGTAAAAGATAGATGTGTATTGATTGAAAGCTAGTATTACCTTTGCTTTTATCTTTGAGATTTAGTAGATACTACATGTATGTCTATAGAGAATAATGTGGGAAAAAACTTGAAAGTTTTCATTTGGTAGAAAAATATATACACGTTATTGGAGATTGCAATCTCACTTTTGGAATGTAAAAAGCGATAATAGATGTATCATGTGCTTGGGAACTAGGGATTTAGTAATAATATTATTTCAATCATCTAGTATTCCAAGGGGTTGGTATGCGGATGCCTTTCTCTGTCATGAGGTAGTAGGATCTAAGTCCAGTTCGCCCCATGACCAGAAACGGACCTTCCCAATTCTTTGTGAGCTTCCCGACATTTAAATCTATTTTGCTCTTGGTGATCTCCCTGAGGACTAGATTGTTGATTTTGAACTCACTACTTCAGATTCTTCTATTGTATGAACTGGCTAGTATATGATGATATAGACCCAGGTTGGTAACAGCTCGATCTCGGGTCTCATTGATCCAGTTCATATTGTAGGCTAGTTCGAATTCTTTTTCCTCATATGTTATATCGTGATCTTTGACAGGATGGTAATATTCTGTTGGGATGACAGCTTCAGTTCCATAAGCAAGGAGGAAGGGGGAACATCTAGTTGATCGTCTTGGTGCAGTACGGTATGCCTATAAGACATGAGGTAGCTCCCTTATCCAATTTACTTTCTTTTCTAATTTGTGTCTCATTTTGATTCTGTCCACTATCGTCTTATTTGTGATTTCGGCCTTCCCATTTCCTTGGGGGTAGAATGGATTGGATGGGGAATGAATGATGTTATGTTTATTGAGAAAATCTACTACCTTCTCTCCAATTAATTGTGGCCCGTTATCAATCCGAATCAGGTGGGGGCAACTAAATCTAGTGATGATTTGTTCCCAGATAAATGAGATGACTTTTCCTTCACGAGTTCGGCAAAGGGGAACTGCTTCTACCCATTTCGTAAAGTAATCTATTACAACGAGTAAGAATTTTCTATTACCTAGTATGTTTGGGAATTCTCCCATTAGATCGAGTTCCCACCTCTTGAAAGGCCAGAATACCTTACTAGCATGAAACTTGAGCGTAGGCACTCATATTTGGTAGCCATGTCTCTAGCATGTGTTGCATTTATGTAAGTATTCTTCTACTTGCTTTTGCAACCCTGACCAAAAGACTCCTTATGTGATTGTTCTGTTAGGATGAGACCGTTCTGCTGCATGGGAGCTACACATCTCTTTATATAATTTATTGATCATTTTATATGCATGTTACTTTGAGAGGCACTTGAGATAAGGCCCCGTCACTGATCTTTGATATAAATGGACTTTCAGAACTGTGTAACGCTTGGAGTTTTTAAGCAATTGTTTACCTTCTTTTGGATCTTTTGGAAGTGGGCAATCACACTTATTCTTTAGGCCGAGGTATGCGAGGAAAGGCTTCCTCTTTATCGCCCCCAGTGTTGATCATATAAACCAAGGGGAGATCAATACTGTGGGGTTAAGATCACTTTAATTGGAGGTATCTTGCTTCTGTACCTAAGACCTCAGCTAGGTAAGCCAACGAATAGGTGTGTTGATTCTCTCCTCGATATAAATAGTTGAGAGTAGTTTTAGAAAATTTGTTCATCCTATCAGCAATGAGGGCTGCATAGTTGACTATCGTGCCATTCTTCTTATATTAATCAGAGTAATGATGGACTATTAGTAATAAATCTGTATAGATTGATAGTTCAGGAACTTCAATTTCTAGTGCCAAATCGAGCCCATAGATCAAGGCTTCGTATTCTGTAACATTGTTGGAGGCATTTTAAATTAAGGCATATGGATTTCTCAATTCTGTCATTTAAAGGAGTGATCACTATGATTCCAATCCCTGACCCTATAGGTCCTGCTGATCTATCTGTAAAAATTTTATATCCCTTTCATGTAACCCATTCAGCTCATTCGTCAAAGGTCTTGGTAGGTGGATCCTCTGCGAGTTCATATGTAAGATCAGGATCGTGCTTTTCTCAATTCAGATCTTTTACTGGGAAGTCTGCTAAACAATTAGCCACTATTTGACCTTTTTCTGAATGTCATTGTTCAAATTTGATATCATGCCTCCCTAAGCTGACGGACCACCATTACACTCTTCGTGACTTATCATTTTTAAATAAAACTTCCCGAAGTGGGTAGTTCATTATGAACTTAACATAATGAGCTCGGAAGTAGTGTTTGAGCTTCTATAAAGTATAAACGAGGGTTAGGAGGAGTCGCTCGATCTTGGAATATCTTGTTTCCACTAATGTGAGGGTTTTGCTTATAAAATATACTGGTTTCTCAATCTTCCCGTCAAGGCAAATGAGTGCCGAGCTGAGAGAATTATCTGTAACCGCAAAGTAGATGATCATTTCATCATTGTCTATTAGAGCACTTATTAGAGGAGATTTCCCAAGATATACTTTGAGTTCATGAAAAGCTGCTTTACATTCTTCCGTCCATTTAATCTCGCCGTATGGTCAAACTTTTCCTTTTTTGGAACATCCTTAAAGTAACAAGAATAACCATCAACATTGATTTGAAGACTTAGAAATGAATCTATTGATAGTTGTAATCTTGCCAGCAAAATTTTGTACCTCTTTATTTATTTTTGGAGATAGCATGTTGAGTAGAACTCAAATCTGATCTGGATTAGTTAAGATCCCCTTTTTACTGATGAGATGTCCGAGGAATTTTTCTGAGTGCACTTCGAATTGACATTTATCGGGATTGAGCTTTATCCGGTATGATTGCAAAATGTGGAAGACGAAATTGAGATCTGTGATATGATACTTCTTCTGTTAGCTTTAGAGCAGATCGTCAATGTATACTTCAACAATTTCCCCCAAGTGTGTTTTGAACTTAGTTATCATTAACCTTTGATAAGTTCCTCCGACGTTCTTCAGCCGAAAAGGCATGACTTTGTACAGTAGAACATTCTTTCAGTGATGAAAGTGGTCTTTTACTAATCTTCGCCTAAAAAGGGTATATAGTTATATCCCGAAGCAACATCTATCATAGATAATAGCTTGTGACCTACTGTAGAGTCAAGAATTTAATGAAGAGGAAAATTATCATTTGGTGTATGTTTGTTAAGATCTGCAAAATCTACATAAACTCAAACTTTCCCATTCTTCTTTGGAACTACGATAATGTTAGAGATCCAATCCAGGTACTTTGCTTCTCGAATGAATCCAATATCGATCAAATTATCAATTTTATTATTGGCATAATCTCTAAAATAAGGTAATTAGCCTTCTCTGTTTATGTTTGACGGTCGTGTCTTTGTTGTTGATGCTCAATTTGTGGCACGCCTTGGCTGGGTCGACTCCTGGCATTTTATTGAAAGTCCAAGTGAAGACATCTTGATTCATCTATAAAAAAATGTACGAGAGAAACACTCTCTTGTTGGACCAGCTTAGTACCAATATAAGTACCTCTATAAGGCCCATTAATGTCAATGTACTCTGTAGGTTCTTCTGTTGAAGGATTATCATCAGTGTGACCTGCTTTCTGTAATTGTTATGCACCAAATCCATCGGATATGTCTAGTATGGAAGAGACAGTATTTTGAAATGTTTGAAATGAAATGTTTGATGGTATGTCGATACGATTGCTTCCATGTTGTGTATCCAGTAGCGGCATAAAATCCTAAGGTAACGGGATTTGGCATTGATGATGTAGAAAATAACATCGATAGTGGTGGGTCCAGAAGTAATGGATAGGAAAATCTTTCCAACTCGTTCTTCTTTAGATCCGTTAAACCCACTGATATCGATGTTGTTTGGTATAACTTGATCTACCAATCCCATTTGCTCGATTGTGCTCTAAAAAAGGATTTCAAAACCGCTGACGGTATCGATCATCATGGTATGCATAAAAAATTTCTTCATCTTAAGCATAACAACCAGAGTATCATAATGTAGAAACTTGACGTGACTAATATCGCAATCCTTAAATAAAGTCCCAGTTCATCAATTGTTTGATTTAGGTAGGAGTTTAGCTTTTATATCCTGAAATGTGAGGTCGCAGCATTCCGTTAACCTCCTCCTCTTAAATCTGGTAGAGTTGTTAATTTTATAGATCTCGATCATGTTGTTGTGGTACATATGGTACAAGTATATTTCCTCGGATTGATCTTTGACTTGAACTATATTGACTTGCGTTTTATAACTTCCATTCTTGTATCCCTCCAAGTCGATAATGTACTCGTACATTCTCCCGTCTTTGAAAATGTATTACAGTAACCTCCATAAAGCATAATAGTTGTCAGTTTTATGATGAGTTACAATATGATGCATGTAGTATGGTTTGCCTTTTATAGGTTTCAGCGACTGAGATACACGATAGAACTTGTCTTTCGCCAGTATTAGAAAAATCACTGAGATTCAGACATACATCTTTGGGAAGACCGGCTTGGGAAATAAATTGCCTTTTTAAGATTTGCCTATATTTGCTTTAGCGCACTTTTGATCACCCTGGCCATCCTTTTGTACACTGTTGCGATCTGTGTTTTGACCTTTTGTAGTTAGGACATTTTTAGTAGATTTATGCCTTTCGGTCATCATCATTTCTAGGTCGACATACCCATTGACCTTGGTAATCATGTCTTCCAAGGTCGAGGGTTTATTCAAGAAGATATGCTCATTTTCTCTGCAATCGATCTGCAATGTATTGATAAACATTGAAATGGCTATTTTTTGATAGAGATTGTCAACCTTTCGAGCGAGTTCCATAAACTTCTTTGCAAAGAGTTTGATCTTCTCTCCTTGAGACTGTTTAAGACTAATAAAAGTGTACAAATTCTTTTCTTTAACTTTATTGTGAGCATATTTCTTGACGAAGATCTTTTGTAGCTGGTCAAATGTGAGGATAAAATCTTCATGCAGAGAATGGAGCCACCGAAGTGCTTCTCCTTGTAGGCTTGTGGCGAACAGACGACACAGAATGTGGTTTAAATTTGAATACAATCCCAAGGAATCGTAGAATTGTTGAATGTGTTCCTTGGGATCGGTGCCTTTGTATTTACGTATCTTCAGAGTATGGAAACCTGTCGGTACTTCCATGTCAAATAACTCTTTGGCGATCGAACTACCCTGTAATTTGGTTAAATCGTCCTTATTGTCGAGAGCTAGAGCTTCGATTAAATCCAGGATTCGCTAATCCATGTGTTCCTATGTGACGTACTGTCATGGTTCTTAAGCCACTTGGCATACAGGCCAGGGGTTATGACTACTTGTACCCTCGCTCAAACATTCGCGAGCTGGTATCCTAAATTAAGGTCGTTGCTTCTCTTCTTGACAATTGGAAGGCCGACGTCCTCTACTGATGTCAGACTGATCTTCCCATCCCAGATGAATTGAAGCTTATGGTATGTGTGGATCATTATGGAGATGTCTAGAAACTCCTTTGATAGTTGCTCCTCGAGGTCCCAATCTTTCTTGCAAGGCAGTCTGCATCATTGTCATCTATTGTTCATGTCGTTTGAATTTTGTTTGACGAGCTTGATGTTCACTTTCTAGTTCATGTTCGCGGAACTCAGGGTCACGCAATAATTGACACTTGAGCTCATTCCACTTCTCTATTCCGACGTGGAGGTTTGCCCGTAATTTAGCAAGCTGATTTGGTTTGACTGAAATATCAAGCTAGACTTTTGTGGCTGGTCACTTGGAAGTTACCATGATTAGAAATTGATCGTTGAATAACTGCATGCCTTAAGATTTTTTTGGAAATTTCCTCTTTGCCACAGATGGTACCAAATGTAAGGACCTAATTTTGTAGTAGCTCAAAATAACTATTACACCAAATGTACCTATGTCATAATCAATATAATAAACTAACACAGGTGATTAGCATGGAAACCATTAAATAGGTAAAAACCATGACCTTGGCTTGAGGATTTAGTAACTATATTTTTTATTGCTTGAGCCTGATGTTTGATTACAAGTTTATGATCTCTTGAGCTAGAAAAACTTGGTCCTTTCTCCTCTAGAACTTATCTATTTTGTACACCTCACTCTCTATTCGTTATTGCGCTTAAGCACGTTCTCCTAAAAATGGGGGTAAGTGGTAGTTGGACTTGTAACTACTAGTTCGTGGGAGACGGGTGTATTTGACTTGTACTACTTCATCTGTAGTGCTCGAGCCACGTTCTTCACAAGTTCAAGGTACAGGTGTCACTTCTACTAGTGTATGTCACGTGTATATTGCGTGAGTCTTGTATTGGATCAGTTCGAGTTTATCACAACTCGAGGGATAGGTCTATACATGCATGTTCTTCACCTTTTATATGCACATATAATGATCATTGGCAATCATTTTAGCGTAAATTTTTTATACTATTTTCTAGTCATATATAACTTTTGGCTCGTGTTATAAAGAATTTTTTACCCCGCCCCGCTTAGAGGTAACAGTTTGGTCAGGCAGGCTGAGCTTTACGGGTAAACCAAGTTATTGGATCAGGTAGGGTTAGGCTTTAAACCTTCTTCAGGTCGGACGGGGCTGTCAATAATAACTCTCGGTCTGTGGTCTGCCCAACACTTGATCTTCCTCTAACCTTTCTCAATCTCTATTAATAGCAGATCTCTACTTAAACAACACTTTTTAGCATCAAGATTTCATCTCCCGACTCTCCAATTATCTAGGGAATGTCAAAATAACATGTATCTAACAAAATCAACCATGTATAATTTGTGAGTAATTCAATCGACTTCTCACTCCCATCAAACTTATCTCAATTCAAGACCTCAGAAGTATGTAAGCCCTATACAAACTTATACTTTGGGATAAACATTATTACCTAATTGTTGAGTCTTCTTGATTTTCCTTTATAGGTCAGTAAGGTTATGGTTGTGAGGACTTGATCTCGTGGTAGGGGGATTAACCTTATACCAAAGAATTTAAGTGAATACAACTATTTCTAAGATATTACACTTACGTAGAGTCTTATAAGGAGGAGGATCGACTAACTCTTGATCCAAGAGAATCTATACCCCTTTATTTCTGACTCTGTATTTCGGCGCAGATTGGGCCATAGTATTTAAGGTTAACTTTTAAAGGCATAGATCCGACCTACTTTTGGATCGATTCGATGTGATATTTTACACTACGACTACCTTGTTTTTAGGCCATGTATTTAGCTTAGGCCTAGTTTAGGTATTTTTCATAGCAAAACCCAAAATTTCTATTACGAGTAGGATTCCAACTTCACTCTATAAATAGGTATTGTAACCTAAAAAATATCAATCAAGCCTTTCTATATTGTAATCACCTTTAAGCAATAAAGAGAAACCCTAGAAAAAATATCCTCAAATTATTATAGTGTTCTTCATTTATGTCGATTCTTTTTTCTTCTATCAGATTGTGGATTAACTCTTGCAAAGATTTTAGTGTAGGTTTGATAGGATAAATGAGTAAGGTTAAAAACTGATCAAGTACAATATTACAAAATTTAGACTATGAAAATAAGGTCGAGGTCTTAGTGGTCTCTGGTAAGGGGTAAATTCTGAACCCTTCAATAGTGCCCCAACTCTCATATTTATTGTTTATGGGAGACTGAGGTCACCATAGATAGGTTCAATTACATTTATATCTTTATCTTATAGTTGTCATCCACTTGCGCTCTAATTTATCTGTTGTCATCCACTTCTATGGTGTTTGGTCAACAAGCCTACATGGAAAGCTATATATGGTTAAGGTTGATAGTGATGGACCTTCAGTGCTTCTTGTTTTATTGTGGTGGACTTTGAGGTCGATCCTCAAGTAGTAGGCTTTGAGGTCGACCTTGACAGGAGTGTGAGGTCGAGGACGCTACTACAGGGTTTTGTTCTAATAGATTTTGCTCAAAATTTTTGGAGAAGATTTTGAGACACTCATAAACCAAACACTCAAGTCTCACTCAATACGAACCACTCATCTCAATTAGATGAGTGGCTCTTAAAATTAGTGATTTGTTGAGGTGGAAAACTTATAAAGACTAGCTGGCCATTTTCCTCTCTCTTACAAAGAATTCAAATCACTCACATATCACTCGTCTTACTGTCTTTCCCTCTCGCTCTCTCTTACAAGCCAAACATTATCTCTCTATCTCTCTCTATTAAACTCACCATTATAGTGGTTTTCAAATTTCCAAAATATCCTCCCTTAAATCTCTTTCTTTCTCTCAAATAGTTTCTCTTCCCTTTTCGAAGCTTAACCAATATTTGTGCTGTGATTAGAAATAAAATTGGGGTTTGAGTATTATCTAGTTGATTGTTGATTGATTGGAGAAGTGTACTGGATATTATTTGGTTGGGGTTTTTAGAGATAGTATTCTTTTAATTTGAGGGTTTCAAAGAATAATTTAGGGTATGTTGTTAAATATTGGAAAACAGTTTGTTGGTGGAGATTGTTGTCTATTTAAAGGCATTGAAAATGGGATTCTATTGAGAATAATTATAGTTCATTTAATGCTTCTCTCCCCCTTTGTGTAATACATTTTACAATCCAAATTCTAATTTATTTCCCCTAGTTCATGTCCCCTCTCTGTATAATGCATGGTTAGAAATCAAAATTGTTGAATTCGACAATATGACAGTGGAATTGGAGTTATGGAAACCTAATATTGTCAAATTCGATAATTTCGTAAGTGCAATTGGAGTTATGGAAATCTAATATTGTCGAATTCGATAATTTAGCAAGTGTAATTTGAGTTATGCATATAAAATATTGTCGAAATCGATAATATTGGTAATGTACATAGAAACTTGCAATATTTAATATTGTCGAGCTTGACAATTATGATAATGTACATGAAGCCTTGCATATATAATATTGTCGACTTCGACAATTACCAAGTGTAATTGGAGTTATGCATATATAATATTATCAAAATTGACAATATTACACTGAGACTTTGACTAATAAAATTGTGTGTACATGTACACAATAAAGAGGGTCCCATGAAAGAGAAACTGCCTCCAACAGCTTCCAATAAAAGAAAAAGAGAGTTAGACAGAGCAGACCCAAAACACCCAGACTTTGAATATCCAAAAACATATAAGAAAAAGAAAAAGATTGTTGAGAAAAGAACAGTGGTCCCTCCAAACACTGTTGAACAATTAGAAAACTTTAAAACTACAATTGAGGGTGTTCGTCAACACAGTGGAGCTGATACAATAGATCATATTGAAGATGGCAACGAGGCTCAGATAACTGTAGGTTCTGAAATTCAGCGTGAGTCTGCCCAAGCTGCTCTTGGAGCTCAACCAACGCTCGATGAATGTCGCAGCAGGATTGATTCTGAGGGTAATATTCCTAGCTGGGGGTAATTATGAATGCAGTGATAGGGGTAATTGTGAAGGCGAGAAGGCTACAAATAACGAAGATGTAGGCCCTATAATAATAGTTTGCTCAAGAGCTTTAAGTTTCATAAAGTGAGGTCGGTCACGCTAGGGCAGTATGTTATTTTATTATTATTTGTTATTCCCATTACTATTGTTACAATTTGAAAATTTAAATAGTTACTTTTTATTTGGTAATCTCGTTTTTTTGATAAAATCGATGTTATTGTTCAGGAGAAGTCGTGCCTTCGTGGTCACCATTACCCATCAACGTGGGGTCTTACAAGGGAACCATAAATTGTACAGGAATTGGTTAAGTTGAAGGGTTTAGATAGAATTGAGGCCATATCGTATGACTATTATAATTCTAGCCTTATTTCTGCTATTGCTAAACGTTGGCAATCGAAAACTAATAGTTTCCATTTCAAACGGGGAGAGATGACTCCAACTTTGGATGATGTGGAGCAATTGATTAGCTTTGGTACATATAGTTAAGCTACTGTAATTGGCGGTACTTAGGGATTCTTTACACTTCTCGATGTTTTCCATAAGAATATTTTGCTAGATTTTGCTGGATTCAAAACTTTGAAAGCTGTTGGTAAAGAAAATTCTTTGTCACTGTCTAAACTATGAGAACATTATGAATATAAATTAGAGAAGGTTATCAGTGATGGTACTACTGCAGCAACCAAGAAGAAGGGTTAACAGCTAGGTATGTTGCTCGTGCACAAATATTATATGTCCTTGGTTCATTTGTATTTCCCTCGAAAAAGGGTATTGATGTTAGCGCACGGTATCTTAACTTGTTTTCCAAGGACAAAGTGGCAAAGAAGTTGTTACGAGGATCACAATCTCGGTACAGCATCTCAAGATGATGGGATACAATTTGTATGTTATACCACGCTACTCGAGGTGATTCCCGTACTCCTTTACTACTGTTGTATTCATGTAGTAATTATTCCCATAGTTTCCAGATATCAACTGCCACAATGATAACTTATTTCCAATTATGAACTGGCCTTTCGTTAAGCAGTTCCTAATTGAATGTATGAGATGGTACTATCTATGGGATTTTAGTCTACACTGTTGTTCACATATGCATGAACCTATTTACTAATTTGATTTTGCTTATCTATATACATGAAGTCGTAGATCTTTGGACATTTCCTAAAGCTTCCTGGGATACCAAAGGAGCTAGATTTTGATAACTACGAGCACTATAATTGTTGGAAATGGGGTGGATCTATTACGGATAGAAACGGTGGCCCGACTATACTAAAGTTTAGGGAAGCATTGGACAATTACAAAGTCGAGGATGTAAGTTGATTAAATGTCTTCTCCATCTTTATTTGGTGTTTACATAGTTTCTTCTTTAGATGTCTTTCCCGTCTCTTTTGATGTTCTTAACATAATATATTTGACTCATTTTTCATGTAGGTTGTATGGGACCCATATAGAGATAAAAGGGATTATGCACATGCATTCAAGGAGATCACCTATTTTTATGGTGCGTTAGCAAGTCCATACCATATTGAGCCCTACTACCTAAATAGAGTTGTGCGGCAGTTCTTTCATGAACAAGGCATGCCCACAAAGCCAAGATGTCCAGAGGTGTCCAACCTATAGATCTCAGAAGAGCTAAGAAAATATAACCTTAACTATGAGTGGGTTGACTGCTTCTCTGCGAAGAAGTAGAAAGAATAGGTATTAAAGAAGGCTGAAAGTGGGTAGAGGGTACAAGAGGGGCCTCCAGAATATACGAAGGGATACACAGAGTGGTTTGCCACTATCTTGTGGATTAGGATATGCTCCATTGTTGTTGACCTGGCTGCAGATAATGATGTTAGGTTATTTAGAATTCATCGATGAAAGGAAGCATGTGTCAATGAGGAGGGTGACCCCCCTGGACCAATGTGAAGATGTTGGTGAACAATATGATGTATCGGTTAGTACATCTTACAAAAATTTGATTAACTTCCCTTATATTCTGTTCACTTCATAAAATTTATTCCCTAACATTATTCCATAATATGTTGTTTACTTCATAAACCACTTTTGTAGCTCAATGAGCATGCTACTCTGTCTCCAAATGCCCATGATACCATGCCAACACGGGGTGAATCTGGCGGGTTGGATCAGCAAATTATAGCATTAAATGACAAGCTTTAGAAGCTTAAGAAAGATAAAGATAAAGATTCTGAAGCCAGTATAAAGCTAGTAGAGGCTCTGAAAGATAAGGTCAGTTATACCAGCAACGATGCTTATTGTTTACTATCTGCATACAACTTAATGTTATTATATATGTGAAGTTATCCTTATATCATATTGTCGAGTTCGACAATTATGACAGTGCATATGAAGTTATGCATATACAATATTATTGAGTTCGACAATTATGGCAGTGTATGTGAAGTCATCTATATGTAGTATTGTCGAGATCGACAATAACATAGTAAAACATACTAGAAAATTGTCAAATTCCCAGTGGGTCAATAATTTAGAGGTTATGTTAGATTGAAGTTCACATGCACAGTTTTAATTGGGTTATAGAATAATTGTTTCATCTCATCTTAACCTCAGATAAGTAAATATAATTTGTTGAGAGAAACCATTGATCAAATGAAGGAGGACATACAACTAAAGCGTGTACTTGACGAGCAATGTGTACTAGCGTACACAAATCTATCGAGGCAATTAGATGCGAAGGTAAGGTCTTATGCAAATATAATTATCCCCTTCATTGATTATTTTATTCCAAACCCTGCTGTTCATAATAATATTTTTGTTTGTAGATATTAGAGTACAAGAATTTACAAGAAAAAAAAAAAAAAACTTTGGAGGCAGAGCTAAGGCAAAAATCTAGCATTGAAGACTGCAATAAGAACTTATCCATTGATTTAAATAAGAAGGTAATGTGGTGTGTAGATATTAATAACCCTTAATTATTTATTGGGGTCCATTAATCATTCATGCATGTGGCGTAATTATTTTGCAAATGTGTACAGTTTAAAGAGAACGAGTCACTAAAAGTAGTCAATGCCCTTTTGATGGAGCAATTAGATTTGTAGCTTCCACCAGCTACACCTGTGAGTTTACCCATACTTCTATTGATTTGTGGCTGTATTATTTGTAACTTTGGTAACATTGTTCTTGTGTTACGTGTTTTGATAAACTAGCTATCCTCCAATCACATCAGTCTACGACAGACCTAAACCTAATAAATAAGTATGATGACTTATTATTTACTCATGAAGAAGTTAAGAAGAAGTTAACTGCGAAAGAAGATTTTGTAAGTCATTCAAAATGAATGAAATAAGTTTTAGTTAGTGAATTAAAGTTTGTGTTTGATTATTCAAAAACAAAATATTTCTTGGTTGGGTTTGATAGTAGTGACTTTATTTAAGTTTAATTTTGTGCAAGACTTTATTTTGTCAATAAATCAGTTGTTGTATTCAATTTGGATTCCCTGCTCAATATTGGAATGGTTATGGTAAAACTAATGTGTTAATATTATCGATTAACTCCATGTATCGACAATAACAATTAAAGTAATTGTCGATTTAATGCCCTCTCGACAATTAGTGTTTTCTTAGACAGCATAGTATTGTCGATGCATGTATTAATCAACTATAATTGATTGTCATATCACCATTAACTGAACTGGATATATATAAATCATCTCCTATATGTCTTTATAACTGATACTGAACTGGACATCCAATTATAAGAAAGAACCCGCAAGATATACGGATGAAACTAACGATCTCGTAACCACCCCCCCCCCCCCCTCTCCTTATTTATTTTATGGAATGCTTATTTTACTGTTTATCCCAATGTTAGAGTTTTTTCAGCGTAAGAAGTTGGTTAATGGTGAAGATATGAAGAAGACTTTGGAAGTAGATAATAATGAATGGTATGACTGTAATGACATATTTTCTGGAAGGTTAACTTCACCAATACTTTAGTAAGGAATTTGTAACTATAAACTTAAGCACACAGGATTTTATATGGAAACTCAATAAAACCTGAGAAAAACCATGACCTCGAGGAAGATTTTGGTACAAAACCCACTAGTTGCTAATTATTACAATTGCTAAACAAAATAGATATAAGGATGTATTTAAATAGTAAAATTGTGGGGGGCCGATTAACATATTATCTGCCTATATTTATAGTAGATACAGGTAGTTACAAAAGGAAAATAGTTTCCTATTTTGGTAGGTAGTAGGAAAACTTCGCGGGTCTCCCAGCAACAACTCTATTTGACCAAGCATAATGGCTACTATAGTGGGTCGAGCTCTGTAGTCGCAGATGTGACTTCTTCTCGAATGATGGAATATCTTCGACTAAGTTCCGTTATCTTCTCCTTATCAAATCTGAGAAATATGCTACTACAATCGCCCCATTCTCGACACAATTACTTGTTGTATATTGTGAAGAATATTGGAATGCAAAAGAGTTCTCAAACTCTATATGATATATTTACTCTGTAATTTCTGAGGTTGAAAGTTAAATGAACCTGGTCATTTTATGTTCCCGATGTACATTAATGGCAAGATGTTGGACCGTGGAAAATGAGAAGGTGAGAGGGATACTATAAATAGAATGGAGAAGGATGGGAAGGTGTTGCTCGGCAGACTATGATGTCAAAGATAATCGGTGATGGTGATGATGCATTTTAGATGTTGCATAACAGGTTTTTGAGGCGTGTGGATGCCAAGTACGGGGAGTTAAAGGAGTTTATTTTGGCCGGTTGTCACTGTCATCTTATTATCTAAAGTCGGTGGAATCGATATATAAAGGAATGACGGAATTGGAGGCGGAGATTACAGAAGCAGAGTTCTTCTTTCGGTCTTAATTATATTTTGTGTTACTGACGACCTCGGAGCGTATCGACAGTCTTCAAGAATTAGCCATTGCCCATATTGAAAATCAAGATACTTTGACAGGCAAGGCTACCTGTGGTGGCTTCTCCAGGTGTTATCATCTCCGTAATCCCCTTGGGTTGTGAGATGGTGGTGGTTATAGAGGAGGAGGGAATGGTTGTTTTTCATTCGTGGGAGAGTGTGTCACACTACTAATGTAGAGTAACTTGTAGGTCGATCTGTTATATAATTGAACTAAATGAGTGGCAAATTTAAAATATAAAGTTTACCTATATGAAATAAAATGTTGTTCCTTGATTTTATATCGACATAAAGATCATGTAATGGAAAATTAGTATCTCGAAGAAAAATATTGGCCTATGCAATTTCAAATTGTAATAGGATCTCGAAGTGGTATGTATTGACTATGTGGTCCCGTAAAAGTTCCCTAGGTGGTGTAGTTGACTAGGTTATCAGGGTGTCAATTAATAGCGATTGTTATCTTTGATTCTTGGGAGTTGTGACACCTTGAGTTTGTCATATAAATACCCCTTGTAGCTTGAGAATATCATTTTAAAGATTATGAGATGGTAAGGATGAGGGCACAAGTTTGGGAGGATGATTTCGGCAATCGTGTGCATGCCAAGTATTAGATGTTGATAAAGAGGTATTTTGGCAACCGGTGTATCCATGGTCAAATGGTGTCTCCGGTAGAACCGAGCTATATTGGGATGAGAAAGGTAAAGGCAAAGGTTACTAAAGAAGATTATTAGTACCATTGTGCATTGCAATTCGTGATTGTGAGTCTGCCAGAGTGTGTCAATAGTTTAAGGAAACGTGCCAAGGCGTTGATGAGGGAGAAAGATGTTGCTGCTGCTCGGAACGACTGAAAAGTAGACTTGTTGGCTTCCGTTGCTTGTAATAAATGAATAAAATTGTAATGTGTTGTTCGACTGAAATAAATGACTTTATCTTTTGTTAGATTACGCTGTTGACCTCTATAATGATAAAATGTGCCCGAAGTAGTGTTTGTATATTTCAACCGTCTTCTTGAATATGATTTGATATGTTGAATAAGTAAATTTTGATTGATATAAAAGTGTGATATTGGATATGGAATGTTGATGTCATCTAGATGTTTGGGTAGTTGTATTGTCGATCAGGATTTGAAATTTAAATTGTGGTTACAACTAGCTTGAGAATATAGGAAAGGAATAAAAGGGAAAGATGTGTGTAGGTTTATGTAGAAAAATGGCAAGGTGCTCTCCATTTTGAGGCATAAGGAATTAGAGGTATAATTTTTTTTGCTAACATAAGAGCTGCATTGGTACAGATGGATATAACAGAGGAGTTAAAGGGATGCATGGAAGGTTTAGAGCTATAATGCATAGGCTTGTTGGCATTCAGGAGGTGAAGGGTTAAAGACTTTGAAAAGAGGCACTCAAGGCGTTACGCTCGAGTACTCGAACAGTCGCAAAGGGGTGTGATGAACAGTTGTGTGAGGCCTATAAATAGCCTCGTAGTTGGCGACTGTTCACACACCACTGATTCTATTTTTTTTTGTCTAAGTTCCAACTCATTGTGTTCTTCTCTTGCGTCGTTGTCCACCAGTGGTAACGAGGAAATAAGCGTGTTGATCAACAGAATTAAGCTCACAAAGAAAAGGGACTCAGAATCGGCGCGACTTCAAGGTTAGTGTCTATGTTAAAAAAATTCTTTTGTAATTGAATGTTTGTTTGGATATTTTGCAATTCTATTGGAACCCAATGTAAATATGAACATGAAAGATAGAATGTAAGAAGGAATTTAAGTTTGAATTTGTATATTGGAAGAAATTGAAAAACACAGTTCTAGGGTTTTGCCAAAATTCTACGGTTATGTGATGATGTGGGGGTGCAGGTGAGACTAGAAAGGTGTCAAAATTGGTAAAGGAGTGCTTGGGAAAGAAGGGCATGAAGAGATGGATGATAATGTGGGGAGAGAGTATATTTTGTTCACCGTGGGTATTACGACGGGATGTTGGGGCTCTCTCTCTCATATATATGATGTCGTAGAAAATTTGCAATTGTGGTACCGGATTTCTTACCGATTAGGGCTGAATTTTATGTCGGAGAGAGCGTAAAATTGAAATTTTGGATTCGGCCTATTTTGGCAAGAAACTGTGTGACTGCTGAAGTGTCTTCGATAAGGTAGTAGTGCATGTACACTCGAGTAGAAGATGTTAGGGACCTAGAGATAGTTATCGATGTTAGGGCTTAATAAAATTTGAGATAAAATTGTATCAATAACTAATACAATAATATTTGAATGACTATTATACAAAGAATGACGGGTTGGAGATTAAACTCAATAACCGTAGTGAGGTTGACATATGACCATATATAATGTATCATAGACAATATTATACTAACTTAAAAAAGGAAATCTGATTTTCAGGTTTTTAAAATGACTGAACCTGTCCAAAATGCTGGTAATGACAAAATCTTCGAGAACCTCATAGATGTAGAACCACTTCTAATGTAACAACGTGTATCCAAGAGTTAGGTGGAAGGTCTACGGTTAGGCAGAGTAACACAGATGTAGCGAGTATTGATCGATTTAAATTGGCACTTAGGGTGGTCAAAGTATCTGATGAGGTGAGGATCGAGATAGACGTGGATCACGAGCTGCAGGCAAGTGATCGAGAAGGGAGTGATGGTGAGGATGAAGATGTCGAGGAGGAAGATGGGGAGTGCTATGGGGAGGCTCTAAAAAAATTTAAATATTGAGCTTCAAAATGAAGCATGGTATTTCTGGGGACATTAGGTTAGAGGAATACCATTATGAGATGATGGATTAGGAGGTTCCTTTGGATGGCATTCTAGTCCATCGAGAACAGATAAAGAAAGGGTTAAAGTTGCCTCTTCGAGCTGACCAAATAAAGTTTCTTAACTTTTTTGATGTTGCGCCTGGTCAGTTCAACCCGAATGTTTATGACCTCGTCCGTGTTGTGGGTGTGATAAATGGTCGGTTAAAGGATAGAGGTGAAAAGCTAATTATTGTAGATGACCTTTGTGTGTATTACAAACTCAAGCAGAATCCACAAAAGTTGGGGCACAGGTACTTAGCGAGGTTCCTGAGGAGACCCCTCTTCTATGAAATGGTATCGACAGGGGGCAGTACTGTAATGATTGTCTCCTTGTCTCGGGGAATTATGAATTCGACAAGAAAGATCCAGGGGAGCCTTTGAAAAGAAAAATGTTTCCACTTAGGTATGTGCTCAGGTAATTTGTATACCAAAGTTTTAGACTTTCTTACTGTGTTAAACTGGTGTCTAACTTGTTGTTGTGTTATCTTCATGCAACTTTGAAGGAGATCGTTAGAAAGTCTATGGTAGCTGAAAAGTTCTATAACATCAGGACTGATTGCTTCGGTCGTCTTAATACTTTGGTTGCCGGTCAAGAAAAGGTTGACAGTCTGTTTCAAGAAGCAAGAATAAAAAGGACCTGAACCAAAGGAGCTAATATCCCCCTCATCGCCAGGAAAATGTCTACCAAGAATAAGAGGGCTACCGAGTTCAGCCTGCCACTTGAGAACCCTTCACTGAGTAGTTATACTACTGATTCTGTGATGGCAGAGAGAGAGGCCTTGCTGAGTAGGACCTTCGAGAAGAGCAAGAAAAGGGGGGCTGCCAACCAGCCTGCTCCTCCAGTTCCTTCGCTGAATAGGACATCTCGACGATCTCCTATTAAGGAGGGAGATAGGTTGATACTTTGAGATCAGGGGTTACGGATGGTTGACCCCCAAAAGTGGCTACTTATCTGCAGGTGAAGAAGAAGGTGTCCTCGGGCCTGACGAAGAATCAGACCAGCAAGGAATCTGAGACTGAGGTCCAACGGGTCATTGAGTCTTATGCTGCTGGGACGATTTCTCACGTGGAAGAGTTTGTTGACTGAGTAGTGAGAGCTGAAAGTCTGTCATCCTTCCTCATCGAAAGCCACAGAACCATGAATAAGGTTAGAAATTTCACTACTTTGCTTTGAGTAAAGAACTTGGTCCCTCACTTGATAACTCATATTATGACTCTAATGGATATCAAGAAGATGTTGGTCAAGGATAAGCCTCGTATTCTTGGTACTGGGACTTTGGCAAACCAACTTCTCGCTTACAAAAATTTCAAGAAGAAGCTTTTGAGGGAGAAGGAGGAGTTTTTCCAGGAGAAAGAAAACTTGGAGATGAATCTGGATAAGCTAAAGCTTGGAACTGGGAAGGCGAAGGAGGTGGCCACTCGTAAGGTGAAGAAGGCCTGGGAGATGGAGAAGATGAAAAAGGTTGAGCAGATAAGAGCTAACCTAGCTAGGGAGAGGGAGGAGGCATTGACCCTGCAGAAGACCAACTTTGAGGGTGATGATCGAAAACAGATTCTATCTGCCCGGAGGTCAATGGTGGTGGAACATGGGAAGGTCCTCGACGATGTTAGAGCTAAAGCTAATCGAGTCAACGTCAACTCCTTTAAGCATATGAAGACCAATTTCTCATGGCAATTTAATGATATGGAAGAGAGAAAGAATTTCTATAAAGGCTCTGGACTCAGATGCGGAGGAGGAAACTTCTGAGGCACCTACTTCTGCTATTCCCGAGGGTACTATTCCCGAGGAAGTATTGGATGATCTCACTGCGGGACTACCAGTGTAAGATGCTACTCCTATCCTTCCTGTAGAGTAAAAAGTGTAGGACATTGTTTGTTTGATGTACAAGTGGTAAATGAGACCTTAGACAAATTTATGTTTTGAATGACTTTTTTGTGGCTAAAGTCTTATCGGATGAATGTTTAAATTTTGAAGTAATTGATAATAATGCATTGATTTTGTGTAGAAAAATATGCTAAGTGTTTGATTCGACAAGATTGATAGTTTTTGATAATATGTAGATGAATAATAAAAGTGTTGCTTTGTGAAAGAATCTAAGTTGATGCAAAGAGGGCCATTTAATGGCTTAGTGAATGAGGGATGATGACTAGATGTTGTTCCTCTATGGGATATCCGGATTTGAGAAAAAGGACAAAACATTACATGTTTTATTCGAGAAAGAAGGAATTCGAAATAAATGTATCCTGTAATTGGATAGATGTTTATCGAAGAGATGAAATATAGTTGTGGGGAATACTTAACAAGTATTTATCGATACTACGAATTGTAAATTGAAAGATGTAATTGACAGTAAAGATGTCTTTATCTAAAGTATTTAAAAAAGGATACAGCAGTTATTTGAAGAATATTTTTAGATGGGCAGTATTTAATAGATATTCAAGTTGAACTTCGTCTTCAATCATTAGCCAGTAGGTTCCATTGACATTCTTGTCACTGATGATGTAAGGTCCTTCCCGGTTTTTAGATAATTTGCCAGAATTTTTAGGTCGAGTATTGTCTTGGATTCATCGAAGGACAAGGTCACTGATGTTGAATGTAGGTTTCCTGACCTTCTAATTATAAGCTTTATTGAGAGTATCATGGTATTGCTCCAAGCTTGCGATGGCATGGTCTTGAGTTTCTTTGATCCAATTGAGGTTGCAGAGAAGTCCAAGTTTATTTTCTTCATCTATGACTCTTCTTCAGGTACTTGGAAGATCAAGGCTTGAGGGGATTGCTGCTTCAGTACCAAAGGCCATCATGAATGGCGTACAACTAGTGGATGTTCAAGGAGTTATTCTGTATGCCCATAAGACACTAAGTAGTTCATCAACCCATTTGCCCTTATTCTCATCAAGGAGCTTGCGTAACCCTACTTGACGCTCTTGTTTATAACTTCAGCTTGGCCATTACCTTGAGAATAGTATGGTATCAAAGTAGACAGTTGAATCTAGTATTTATGGAGGAAATTAAGGACTTTGTTGCTGATGAATTGCTTGCCGTTATCGGACCGAATTATTTAGGGACAGCCAAATTTGGTTATAATGTGTTCCCAAAGAAACTTGATGACTTTGTTTTTGTCAGTGTGACATAGTGGTACTACTTTAACTCACTTGGTGAAGTAGTCCGTTGCCATAAGAACAAACTTTTGGTTACCTGACGCTGGGTGGAAAGGACCAATGATATCAATTGCCCATCTTTTGAATGGCCAGAGGACATTGTTAACGTGTAAGTCGAGGGCCGGGATTTTGATATCTTAAGCATGGATTTGGCACTTGTAGCATTTCTTGTCACATTTTTTGCAATCTTGTCACATTCTTGGCAAGTATAATCCTTGAGTGAGCGCCCTTTATGCCAATAATCTTCCTGAGATGTGCGCTGCGCAGATTCTTTCGTGAAGTTCTCTAATTTTGACTTATGATTGTTTATGTGATATGCATTCGATAAGTGGTCCTCCACCAGTGATTTAATATAGGACCCCATCTTGGAATTTGAATCATAGACATTTGGTTAATTGTGACCGAGCATCTTCTTAGTTGTTCGGGAAGATGTTAGAATTGAGGTATGCATAGAATGGTCTTCTCCAATCCTTAGGATCTTCATCTTCGGTAACATTAATATGCATGGTATAACTGTCTCTGAGCATTGCAGCAATATATGCTAGTGCGTCGGCGTGGCAGTTTTCTATGCGAGGGAGATAAGAGATCGTAGCTATTTTGTATTTCTTCATTTTTTCCTCGACTAGAGCTGCGTAATCAACCATTTTGCCAGACGTTTTGAATGTTTTGTTGTAATGGTTGGCTACGAGTAGCGAATTGACGTAAACAGTAATTTCTTCTACTCTAAGTGCAATAGCAAGATCCAGTCCATGCATGATAGCTTCATACTCTATTACATTGCTGGTGACATAAAACGTGAATTTGATTGCTTTTTTAATTCGATGATTGGACGGTGTAACGAGGACGATACCGATCCCTGACCCTCGTGGACCAGCAGATCTAACTGTAAAGAGTCTCCATCCTGTACTTTGGGGCCATGCATCTGGTTTTGCGATGGAGTCATCGGCCAGTACTTCTTCGAGTTCCTCCCATTCGGGGTCTTCGACTGGAAAATTTATAAGAAAATTGGCTACTGCTTATCCTTTGACAGATATTTATGGTTTGAAAGAAATATCGTATTCGCCTAGGAATACAGACCATTATTGAACCCTTCGTGATTTTTCTTTTTTAGAGAGCACGAGTTTGAGGGAAACTTGGTGATGATTTTTATGGGATGAGCTTAGAAATAAGGTCGAAGTTTTTGAGAACTATACACCAAAGCGAGTAGCTACTTATCAGTTGCTGTATATCTTTTTTAGCAAGCATGAGAGTTCTGCTGATGAAGTAGATTGGTTTTTCCACACCATCATCTTCTTGAATAAGGACGGAACTGATGGAGTTATCTATGGTCGATAAGTGCATTGTTAGTATTTCGCCATCAATAGAAGTACTCATTATGGGAGGATACCCCAAGTATCTTTTGAGATCTTGGAAAACTAATTTACTGTCAGGGGTCCAAATGATTTTTTTGGGCTATTTTTTGGACATTGGAGCTGGATTTCCACAAAGAAGAAGGTACAGAAGTTTGTATCGATCAGATGACTTGGAGATGAACCTGTGAAGAGCTATAATCTTACTACCAAGCTTTTGTACATATTTTTTGGTTTGAAGAGATGGCATTGCCATGAGTGCTTTGATTTGCGCCGGACAAATTTTTTCTCCCATCTTACTAACCAGATGTCCCAGAAAGTTCCCCGATACGACCCCAAATTGGTATTTTTCTGGGTTGAGTTTCATTTGGTAAGTACGAAGGATGTCCAAGATGGTCTGTAGATTATTGCAATGATCTTCTCACTTTAAGCTTTTGCATATCATATCATCGATGTATACCTCAATGATTTTGCCTAAATAATCTTTAAACATTTGAGTGGCAAGTCATTGATAAGTAGCTCAAACATTCTTTAATCTAAAAGGCATAGTTGTTTAATAGTAGAGACCTCTTTCCATAACAAATGTTGACTTCTCTTGGTCTTCTTTGGCAAGAGGAACCAGATTGTAACCGGAAGCTGCATTCATCATTGAGAGAAGTATGTGCCCTGCTACAGAGTCGAAAAGTTGAGGGATTAGAGAGAGGGGAAAGTTATTATTTGAGGTGAATTTGTTTTACTCAGTAAAATTGATATAGGCCCTGATTTTCCCATTTTTCTTTGGGACAGCCACGATATTTGAGACCCATTTTAGATATTTGGCTTCTCGAATGAATCCTACCCAAAGGATTTTATCAATCACTTTATTAACCACTTTGTAAAGGCGGGGGGGGCTAAATTACGATGCTTCTGTACAACTGCTCTACTGTCTGGAAGGAGGCTGAGTTTGTGGCATGCTATCGAGGGATCGATGCCGGGTATTTCTTGAAAGGACCATGCAAAGATATCGACGTTGTCAGAAAGGAGGTTGAGTTTATGGCATGCTATCGAGGGATCGATGTCGGGTATTTCTTAAAATGACCATGCAAAGATATCGACGTTTTCCCTTAAAAATTATACCAAGGTTTCTCTTTCGTCGGATGACAGTTTTGAGCCAATAAAGGTATTTCGTCCCAGTCCATCAAGTTCGATGGATTCAACTGCCTCAGTGTCATGTTGCTCAAATGTTGAAGGTGGCTCATGCTGTAATTGTTGTGTTTTGTTGTGTGAGAGTTGGTTGTGGTATCTTCGCACATACGTGCCATAGCTTAACTCCCTTTGATTTCATAGACTCCATGATCTATTAGAAATCGCAAGGCCAGATGATATGTCAATGGTACTGCCTTAATAAAATGCAGCCAACTTTGACCCAAGAACCTTAAATATTTTGATTTAGCATCCATGACAAGAAATTTAATGAAAGTCATTTCTCGTTCTACTTGAACAGGCAGTAGGATCTCTCCCAAGGCAGATTCTTTAGAGCTATTAAACCCTATAATAGTTGTTGTCGAAGCTTTGGCTGAATCTTTGAGGCCTAGAACATCAATAGCTCTCTTGAATAAAGTGTCTGCTATGCTTCCAATGTCAATTAGAAGTGTGTGTAAGTAGTCCTGACCTACTTTGAGCATTATGACTAGTTGGTCATCATGAGGGTACTTGACATAGCTGGTGTCACAGTCTTCGAAGGAAATGTGATATGGATGTTTAGCTTTGTTGAAGCTGGGTAGAAGTTTTGCTGATTTATCCGATAATGTCATCTTGTAGCAAGATGAAACTTTTTCATCTTTCTTTTTCATTTTTTGCTTCTTAATTTTAATCATGTAAAGATGGCGAGCTTGGCCTTGTCCTTGCTCTTGTTCGACCTCTATTCTTTTAGTCTCTTCTTCTAGGAACTTCTGGATGTCGACTACATACTCGTGAAGTCTTTCTGCGAGTAGAATGTGGTAAAAGATCCATATCAGAGAGTAACAGTTGTCATTCTCATGGCTATGCACATTGTGATACTAATACAAGGGTTTATTGGGTACATCAGGAATCGTCTGTGCTTCTCAAAACAAATTGCCCCCCTTTATCGTTGGTAAGATGGCGGAGAGTGTGGCTGTCATAGGAGGCAAGTCTGGGATGTGTCTGTCTGGTCTTTTTTCTATCTTCCTAACATTGTCAGGGTTTCTACCATGCTGTTTGGGAGTTACATTGCTTGCTGACTTTGTAGGTGGTGATAAAAATGTTTTGTTGGCATGAATGACTGAGGAACTTTTCATCTTACCATTTTAGACCGTTCTAATTTGATGTAGTTATTAGCAACATCGATTATTTTTGTCACTATCATGGGTTTGTGTAAGGTAAGTTCTACTCAAACTTTATAATCAATATGAAGTACAAAGGTGAATGCAGGAATGACAATTTTGGGATTTGAATTCCCAATTATCCTTATTTCCTGCAGAAAACGTTTGTAAAAACTCGTTAAGGTCTCTTTTGCACCTTGCTTGAAATAGAATAAAGAATCAACTGCTATTTCTCATTCCATAGCATGAGCATAGTTTGACTCGAAGAACCGCTATAACTAGCAGAATATAGCGATGGAACCCTCGGGAATAGTATGAAACCATCTGAGAGGTTCTTCCTTATGGCTAATGTTAAATAATTGACATAACATATGATCAACTTGGAGTATAATCCAACTGCTACTTTGAAGTGTCAGACGTGGGTGAGAAGATCTGTAAGGCCTACATATTGATGAAACTTCGGCATATGAAAATTCTCTGGAATCGATATGACTTCGAGATGAGGAGAAAGAAGGTTCGTCTTAATCCTATCCAGAATAGATCTTTGGCTTGGATTGTCAGGCTTGGATCCGATTGTTCAGATCATCTAAGGTAATAAATTAATGTAGATTATTCAGTGCGGCTGCAACTTGAGGGTCAAAATCACCCTGCCCTTCAGGTCCTAACCTGTCTCTCACTGGTCACCTAATTGGTGATGATGGAGTCTGGTGACGTGTGCGTCGACTTCCTTGGGTGGTCGATACAGAGGATGTGAGACCAAAATATCGAGAAGCTCTATCTAGATTCCTTGATCTAGATCGAGAAGTTTGAATTTGTCCCTTCCTTGGTAGGTTCTTGCTCTGGGCAACTCTGGAGCGATGATCACTTCGAGCTTTGGGAGGTGATGTTTGACGGCCAGTGAATCGGTCTTGATGTCTTCATAAATTTTCTATTTCCTTCTGATGTGTCTGGTTCTGTTGTTCCAGGGTTTTCCTCCTCTCATCTCTCTCGACTTGAAGATCTTGGGCGTAGATTCGTTAATCTTTAAGCCTCTAGACTCCATCAGACTTCATTTGTTATTGATGTTTGACTATAGCAGTGTGTAGATCGACTGCTTCAGGGAGTAAGGGGTTGATCTCGTGGTTTTTCTGAGTACTGGAGGCACTTTGAAGATTCATATTTGTCATCGAACTGTCTAGGATCACAAGTGGTAAAGAAAAGGTGTGGTATTCCCACTGACGGTGCCAATTGTAATGGCATGTTTTCCATAAGAATAACTTCGTCAATACTTTAGTAAGGAATTTGCAACAATAAACTTAAGCACACAGGATTTTACATGGAAACTCAATAAAACCTAAGAAAAACCACGACCTCGAGGAGGATTTTGGTATAAAATCTACTAGTTGCTAATTATTACAATTGCTGAATAGAGTGGATGTAAGGATATATCTGAATAGTAAAGTTGCGAGGGGCTGATTAACATATTATCTGCCTGTATTTATAGTAGATACATACAGTTATAAAAAGAAAATAGTTTCTTATTTTGGTGGGTAGTAGGCGAACTTCGCGGATCTCCCTGTAACTACTCTATTTGACTAAGCATAATGGCTACTGTAGTGGATCGAGCTTTGTAGTCGCAGATGTGACTTCTTCTCGAATGATGGAATATCTTCGACTAAGTTCTGTTATCTTCTCCTTATCGAATCTGAAAAATATGCTACTACAATGACCTATTCCTAGCTATTGTACCTATGTCACCTCATATCATTATTGATAAACTTTGGTGATGCACTTATTAGTATCTACCATAATATCCAGTTGTCATTTTTACATGTGATTTTGCGTCAATCATTGAAAAAGGTACTCGCGAGTGAAGGGATGGGAGACATGGAGGACCCAACCTTTGAAGAACTTTTTAACCAGAATTAAAGATTCTTCATAATAGCACAATAAGGACCAAAGGAAGATTATCAAGAAGGCTTGGTTTTTACGGGGCTAACTCTTAAAAATGTCATCATTATTAGGTGGGAGAATAATGCTAAGAAGAAGAAGTTAGAAGAAGTTCTATTCCAACCGTGGATAAAATATCTTCTAGATGTTCGTAGCGTCAATATGGCTGATAACAATTCTATATTTAGGGTTCTGGCAATGATTTAGCATCAGAGTCAGTATAGATTCCAGGATATAATAAAAATATTGAAGTCCTTTCTTCAGTCAGACATTGGGTATACCATTCAGTCCAGCTGGTGAGAAGGCGTATGAATCCTTGTTGTAGGTATTTTCAATTGGTCATCAGCATGTTGAGTATAGGCATATAGCGCATTTACTATTCTCTTGCTATGAGAAGGTTGTGGTCTTTATTAGCCACACTGAAGCATATACATTCCTACCTCTTTTTTGGGTACGAAAGAAAAAAAACTACGTCGATTGAGGAGAGGTTCCAGAACCTTCTTATGGATACTAATAAGTACTGGTAGTTTTATTTGGGGGCAGGCAAACACTATGTTCATTTGTTTCCAAGGTCTGATACACCAATGCCTCCAGTTTCTACTATTTTCTTCAGTCATGCAAGATTGGAAATTCCACTGGGGTTTAAGAAAGAACAGTTGACGAGGTATTTTGATGTGAGGACCGGAACTTTTAAGGTATTGCTGAGAGAACATAAAGTAAAGGGGAATCAATTGATTGACATGATCGGTGTTGGTTTGTGACAGAACTCTTATCTTTTCATTTTTAGATAACCGTTGTATGCCCCTTTATGTATAGGGTTGTCGACAAGTATTTGTGTATCCCATTTTTTGTCAGGTGCCCCCAGTTGATTCATTTTTTGTCGACAAGTGTTTGTATATATTCTATTTTTTGTAGTATATGCAGGTCTATTAGCTCACTGTTATATATGAATCTCAATTCTGACTGTTAAAAGTAAGTATATATTGGTTGTGAAGAATATTTTATGCAGATAAAATATTGTCAAAATCGGCAATATTGGTAGTGTACATAAAAATTTGCGATATATAATATTGTCGAGTTCAACAATTATGGCAGTATAATTGGAGTTAGGCATATATAATATTGTCGAGCTCGACAATTACCAATTGTAATTGGAGTTATGCATATATAATATTGTCAAAATGGACAATATAGTTAAATTATTATCGATCTATTGGATAAACTGACAATTTAATGCTGAATATTTGACAATTTACCTGCATAATGAAATACTGCATATGTACCATTGTTAGTTACCTTGAAAAATCTACAAATTCATAGAGGGTACATAAAGCACATTGCATTGCTATTATCCTAAATTCCAAATACAATGCAAGCTGAATGTTGAATCACAACAATTCCTTGTCAACAATAATAATCAAATACAGATTTATTAATTAAAGAATGAAATTCGCAATGCATGTCAACTCCTTATGTTTTCTAAGATATCTTGGTTGTCGGGATTCTCTTGTAACGGCTGAATGGAATCCCCATTACTATCTCCTACATAGAATTCATTCTGATTTTAATACGGGATAAATACATGGGAAACACATTATAGAGCAGTCACAAAAAATATGGCGTTTATGCATAGTGCTGAATATGTACTTACTTGATTCCACTATCTTCATTTTTAGAAGTGAGCATGTCCGTTTGTCATGGTTGTCGAGTACTCCACAACTTTTGCATGCTCTCTTCTTCATCAGAATAGCCTATTTCATCCCCCCTATCTTGCCTATTTCTAGTGATTAGTCTTCGCTCGTCCTTTTGTTTGAACAATTAGAGGGTTTTAAATGATAGTTCTAGACATCATAAAATCTGCTAAAGAAGTTAAGATGTTTGGCTGCGATGGATCCGGCTGTGTTAAAGACTCATCATAGTAATCAAGGTAAGACTCAATCTCACCTAGCTTCAAAACCATAAATTTAAAACTTTCTTTTATCTTTGAGGCCCTTTCGAATAAGTTTGATACACAAAGGGATAGGTGACTATGGCGTAAGGGATGTCATAAGTTTTCTCCTTCCAAGTGACTTTCAACATATGACCTTGAAAACTTGTTTGTACCAATCGTCCATATTTCCATAATGAAAGCCTCAGGTATTTTAAGAATGTCATATTTTGAGAAAACCTTCAGGAGGTAACAACATGGGAGTCCAGCATACTCAAACAACTTCTATCCATAATTGCCAGTTAGCTTCTCTAAGTCTATATTTAGCTCAAATGACTCGGTACAGCAACTATAGGATTTCACCGTAAGTTGTCGAAGATTGCCTTCTACGTTTCTTTCTATTGCAACGAAGCGGAAAACCTGGTCAAACTGATCCTGAAGTTTGTGAACATTATTCTTGTGTAAATCTTTGCAACATCTTTGAGTAGACTTTGATGAGGACCAACTTGATGATATTTGTGTTCTGATACAAAGTATTCTCCACTTTCTTAGTCGTATACATCTAAAAGGGCAGCCTCGTACTCGATCACAAAACTATACAATCCAGTTGTTATTGTCAACCAACCTTTAAATAAGTTGTTTGTGGACTCACTATATCATATACTGATCATGCCTATAAAGAAGGTTGACCTATTCCATAACGGTATCCATCTATGTCTAATATTGAAGATGCCTTGCATCCAAAGGTTATCATCCAATTTATATTTCTTCATTAGGTCCATCCACCTTGTTTCAAACTCTACGACCTTATATGTATTGTGCATTATTGAATCGATAACTTTTTTAAATGTAGATGGTTCACGATAAACATGGCCAATTTTCTTAAGAAATTTGTTTGTGATGTGTCATAGACACAATCAATGTGTGGTATTGGGGAAGACCTGGAAATAAGCCAGAACATATAATGAATGACAAAAGTGAATAATATATAATATTCTCGATCAGAAGCCGATATCGATAATAAAATGTCTATACCTGCTCCTACTCGATAATATATTGTCGACCTATATGTTAAATTGACAATATACCACGAATGTCCAATTCGAACTACTTCTTTACCTTGGGAATAACGGTGGCCATAGCTGCATCTTGATCAGTGATAATTGAAACAAGGTATTTGTAGTTCATTGCCTTCAGCCAAGTATGGAACAACCAAACAAATGTGTTTTCTTGTTCATTTCTTAGTAGAGTACATCCGTATTGAATTTTTTGGTAGTGGTTGTAGATCCCTATAAACGGAGCAAAGGGCATCTTGTAGACATTGGTCAGATACATAGTATCGAAGGTGGCGACATATCTAATTGCCTCGTATGTGCACATTGAACGTTTATCGATCCAAAAAAAATTGAGTACTCAGTTCTCCTCATCTAATTCTATATCAAAATAAAATGTCGGATCTTCATATTATTTATTCCTAAACAACTCTAACGCGGCTTGTGAATCTTCTCTGACTAGTCGTTCCTTATTTATTTTGGTGTTGTGATTGTAACAATCCCGTTTGTTGGAAGTTTTATCTGGGAATAATATCGGGACTTTGCTCACCGGAATATTGTAGAGCTCAAATGTCGTTGTAAGGTTTTTTGCTGCTTCTGGAAAGAATCTGTTAACCTTAATACGATGATGATTCCATGGAGATACGAGTTTATGGATATGGATATCCGTAAAATTTGTGACAACATATTTGCCTATTTTGGTATTCCAATTAATGTACATCATTGTTTTACACCCACACTTATAAGATGATCTTTTGTTACCATCTTTGTTGCTAGCCTCTGGATATATCCCAAGGTTTTTCTTTAAAAAGCCATTGCTCATACAACAAAAGTGGGCTCTACCTATATCCTCTGATCTCGAACACTTAGTAAAATTCTGTATCATGGGGGGGAAACCTTACCCTCTACGTCCTCAACAGTATCAAAATGTTGACTCTCATATGGGGCTTCTGCCAATAACGGGCCTATAATACGTTCATTTTTAGACCTTTCTGGTGACTCGTCATGAATAATTTTTGTCCCATTTTCAATTACAGAGTCTTCCATTGTCGATCTCACTGACAAGTTGACACACAAAAGAAGCAATTGTGAGTTACAAGTAATTCAACAAAATATCACAAACCAAACACAATTCATGACCAACGCATGTTCATTTTATTTTAAAAGCCTTAATTACATCACATACTACAGAAGGGGGATTACAAAATATAAACAATCACCCCACAAAAGCTCGTTATAAAATACATACTTCTAGCACATTAGATGTCCTATCTGAAAATCTAGTTATATTCACATTCTTCTCAACTATATTGACCCCTTTGCCACCCATCAGAAGAATCACAATCAGGCCTGTTACGCTGTGAATTATAATATGCCGAATCTTACTCTACCCAGAACTCATTTTCTAGCCGTCCAAATTCTAATTCTTACTTAATTTTAACTTGCCTTGCTTCTTCTGCATCAACTTCTTACAGTGTAGGATAGATTTCTTCATGAGTTGGCGAAGAAGCTGGGATGTGGACATGTTCATAACTCTCCACCTCCTCCATGGCAAAATACGTTCAAATTAATTTATGGACTCAGTTCAAAAAGCTAAACCCCATTGTTAGGCCTATGAAATAACATAAGTAAAATCCTATGAAATTGGCATATCTTAACAAAACATGCTTGCAACGTACGGGGTAACCTAAAATAAGTTGACATCAAAAGTAATATTGTCGAGTTAGATAATATGCTTGTTTATGTGAAGACTTGCATATATACTATTGTCGAGTTCGACAATGTAGTTAATGTGTGTGTACACTTCCATATGTAATATTGTCGAGATCGACAATTACGATAGTGCATGTGAGGAATTGCACAACTAATAATGTCGAGTTCGATAATTATGTTAGTGTATGCTGAGACTTACGCATATAACATTGCAAAATGATGCATTACCGACAATTCATACACTCTCATAACCCATCTGCAGGAAATCAATGAAAGAGAAATTGCCTGACCAAAATTAGATTACACAGGGGATTACTCACCGTAGCTGTATAACCCATAAATATCCGTTATATCCCAAATTCTAGAGTTTCCTAACCCTAACAATTTCATAACATTCCATACAAAAAAAGGAAAACTGTCTCTAACTTTAAGAGAGATAAGGGTGATAAAATACTTGTAGAATAAGAGTCTTCTTCTACTTTCTTCTAACACTGTGGGTGTCGTAGTTCTCTAGAGAGAACAATTTTACCTCTAATGGCAGAAATTGTAAAAAAGAAAGAAAAAATGGAACAGGGGGAGGGAGAGAGAGTGTGTGCAATGAGATGGGGATAGCGATATGATTTGAACAAATTTGTTTAAATTTGAAAATCAGAAGAGGAAAGAAGGAATTAGAGTTCCACATGTCTGCCACCTATAGGGAGGAGAGAAGAAGAGTGCCAGCTAATCCCAATAAGTTTTCTACCTTCTTTCCAATATAGCAAATCACCAATTTTAAGAGCAATTTATCTAATAGAGATTAGTGGTCCGTATTCAGTGAGACTTGAGTGTTTGGTTTGTGAATGTCTTTAAATCCTTTCCCCAAAAATTTATATTAGTGTTTGGAGTTGGGTCCAAACCCAAGCTAGAAACCCAACAAGGTTGGGGTATCATATTAGAACTCCTAACAAGCCCATAGGCCCGATAGGGTTATGGGGAGAATTTGAGTCGGTTAGGTAACCTTTGTTGGAGGGTTATCCTTATATTACTGTATTACGTACAAAGAACACAAATTCATAATTAATAAGAAATCCTTTTTTTTTCTCTTTTGTTTATAAGATATAGTCCTGTTATATTACTCTATATCGATTATATCTCAACACGTTATCAGCACGCAAGCTTTGGGAACGAGGAGAGCAAAAAATTACCTTCTGATCAAAGTTTTTAGGAAAACCTTACGAAATAGAGGAATTTTACAATTTTTGAATATATATATTCAATCTATTTCTAATCTATACTATATGATAGATTATCATGGTTCAAAAACATATTTTCCCTATTTTTTTGGATTAAAAATTAGGGTTTTGTATATTTTTAACCCTTGAGAAAGGGATGTATTTAAACTTGTATATCTTTCTCTGTGGACATCGGATAGAGGCCAGACTACTTTGGTTGGATAGACTGCTCCGAGAGCTTTCCAGCGGTATATGGCACATCTCAGCGAAATATCCCAATCGCCGAAAATAGCACGTTGAAACTAGGTAATTTCACGGCCAAAAATGGTTTCTTCTTTTTTGTCGATGACGTCAGCAAGATATTAAAATATATTTTTTATTTTTAATAATTATCTGATGTGACATTATCATTATTCACTGTGACGTCAGCAGTGACACGTGTCGAGGACATGTGGTATGCTGACGTGGTGTGGCACGTGTTATGACACATGATAGTCATCAGGGGTGACTAGTGGCAGTCACTAGACTGTCACCGTCCGGTCATCGGAGATCAACCTCCGGCCAGACGTCGAAACTTCACCAGAATATTTTTCGACGATAATAAAAATATTCGTTGGACGGTCACCGAAATTGTCACTAAACTGCCACCAAAATGGTCAACAAAGCAGTGACGTGGCAGACACATCTGAGATACGTGTACACTTGTGCATGGAACGCGTGGCACACACATGCGTGGCATGTGTGGTAGACAAGTGTGCAGCCCATACGTATGGCACGTGTGGCCTATATGTGTATGGAACATGGTAGACCAGGTTAGACCAATCAACCCAGTCCTGGTCTTGACCCAGACCGAGTCAGACCGGTCCAAAACCGGTCCAGATGCTAAAACGACGTTATATAGCTAAATTTTTGGTCAATTTTTTTTTGAAAAATTCATATTGATTGGACCTACCCTGTGGGGGACCCATTTTGATTTTTTTATGAAAAATACTTTTAATTTTTTTTTGGGAATGGGTGCCTTATATAGGAAAGTTGGCTTACTTATATGTGATATAAGTAAATGGTAATACCTATTTAAGTATCATACGATAACTAATAGGATATTATTGGTATGCCCCCAGGATACAAATTATAATGATCAAGGATTACAAATAATATGAAACCGAGACTAATTTAGGATACGACAAAGAGTCATATCTAAATCATAATTAATTGTCAAGGATAAATAATTATAGCTCAATTAGGAATTGACTTAGTCTTCTTTCTACAAACTTGGTGTCTGAGGAACCAATTTTGTGTATCTAGGTGCAATTAGATGTTACATGAATAAAATTAATAGGTATATAGGCACTAATAGCAATATATAGTACCCTGAAATGTTAGTTCAGAGACATGCATAATCAACCTATTTTGTGAACCTAGCAAGCTTCGGGGTGGGACCACTTGTCAGCTAAACATCTAATACCCTTCATATTAGTAGTAAATAGATCATTTGGCTAGAATATTCAGACCTTATAATCTTAAGGGCTTAGAGCACCCTAATTTTTATAATAAATAAAACACACATCTAGTAGTTTTGAATAGCAATCTTGGCTAAGATTCTATTAAAACACACATCTAAGATTAAGATTGTCATTTTTACAAGGTAAAATTTGGGATTTAATTATTAGAAAAGAATTTCATGAGTTTATAACATGATTGGGAATCAGTTATTTATCTTTATTCTAAGTACTATGATCTATCTTTAATGCAATTGATATGTTTATCAAGTACTACTACTTGTATTGATCTACATGCATAATAGATATTGGTAACATTTAGATCATTGAGTACATCCCATACTACAATTTCTATTTCAGGTACCAATAAACTTAACCTATATGGATACTGAAATCCATCTGCTATTGCAGAATCTTGAAAAGACTATTTTTGATAACAATGAGTCTCTAAATAACAAAGTAGGAGCTTTGTTTGGCACCTTCGCCTCCTTATTTAGGAAGACCTGATAATGGATTAACTTATACTATGATAGTATTATACGACTGCGGTAGAATTTTTATTCGGCAGTACAACTCCACTATAATCTCACATGGAAAAATAGTTGAGGTAAATAGTTATATTGGGAATATTCTATTATAATTTATACGCTTTAAATATTGCGATTCTGAGGCAACATTTGATTGATCACTATGCACACAGACCTAATTCACGTTTTCCTCAAGCTTATGCCTAATAAAAGTAAGCATGTGACAAGGTCACACAATGTTGGTTCTAGTGACATGGGAAGTTACAGACAGGGTCGCAATCATAGATTAACGAGAGGTGGTATCAATGGCAGGATTCAATTGCAGCCATCAGTAACCTGAGGCAAGGAAAACAAGAAATTTACCAATATACCAAAATGGAATAGGAAGAATTCTAAAATGGATACGAGATAGTCGGGTATGGGATTGCAAGGCACCCCAGACGATCCAAAGAGATCAGCCCCAGACCTATCCCATAATCGCAGCTAGCACAGACTACAATACGACAGAGTCTGCAGCTTTAGATTCCTCCCATGATACCAATACAGCATTGAATCAAGTTCTAAGAATGAACTGTAGTAAATTCTCAATATATGGATGATGTCACCTAGAGAGCATTGCCAAGTAGTAACTTTACTTGTAGTTTTGCTTTATTAGTTCTACCATTGACTGAGTTGGGAACTCTACAGTGTTTAGTTTAATAGAATGCTCGTGACATGCACTGCTTTGGTATCCCAACTATTTAAGATTGTTCTTTGATTTTATTTTGTGAATTAATTGTTTAGAAAGTAGTTAAATTCCATGCATGATAGTTGATCTACTATAAACAACAAGCCGATGGATCTATCTGCTCATTGAGCATGACCGATAATCGGATGAGTGGCAACACATGTTTAAGAGACATTAGAACCACGTACTCAATCCTTTTTTGAGATATGAATATATTTCTTGTCTAACCTTGTACATTAGGGATGGCACGAATATCATTGGCATAGCCAACATGATAGAATACACTGAGTGCGTCACATTATTACTCTCTAATGGTACGATACAGGGTATCGAGTCCACTTTATAAACTACTAAATTCAGCCGAATTCTACTGAGTTTAGAGAGATACATGATAATACTTATTACGTAATGATTATCTGAGAAAATGATAGACAAGGTTTTGTGCATTCACTCCATGTCTAAAGGTTAGAACACGTTATTGGAACGGTTTCCAATACACTCCTCAGGGCTCGGATAGTGAGGAGAATTATTAGGATTACATGTCAACTTTCCTTAAAAAGAGAGAAGATCCAAAGAGTATGTATAACAATTGCTTTTAAGAAAAGTCTATTATTTTATCCTAGTATGACAAAGGTGAAGTGGGATATCCAGCCTTTGCTTCAAACGTATCCATGGAGACACATGTGGACCTTTCCATTCACATAGTGGCCCACTTGAATATTTATAGTCATAAAAGATGCATCTAGGAGATGGTCTTACGTTTGCATACTCATAAAATATAAAAATGCAACGTTAGCACGACTTCTCACTTAGATCATTCGATCGCAGGCTCAGTTCCTAGATTAACCGATTAAAGTCAATCGATGCGACTTGACAGGGGCTTGAGAGTGTGACCCACAGGCTTTTGATAATTATTTTACCACTAAATAGGATAGATGATTGACCATTGCGAGTACCCCATACCATACCCAACTTGAGATTGGCGAAGAACCTAGTTAAGCGATTTAGGATAATCGCTAGGCCACTGTTATTACGATCACAGCTTCCAGAAAGTATGTGGAATACATTCTCGTTCCCACAATACTGATTAGGGTTCGTTCTGTCCCTTAGCAAATCATCAAATTATTTTTTCCCAAAAGCGACTAGTAACTGGGTCAGAGCCCGGTGTTGCCCATCGACCATCATTTGGATGTTCCGTACAGGTGCCAATCGTACCACAATGTATGAAGATTAAACCCTCAACGTCGTCCTGGTATTATTTGGGTTATAATTCTTATTTATTACTGGATATTTGGACCTACTAGCAACATATATACTACAGGGCAGATAATTGTCACTTTGATGAGACGATATTCCTAGCATTGGGGGGAGATATGACACTCAATGCTGAGGATGCTTCCAAGAGTTCTTGGAAAATACCATCGCTGTCTCATCTAGATCCATATACATAAGTTAGGTAAAAATAAGGTTCAACGAATTATAAACCTCCAATAGGTCGTAAATAAATTTCTAGACACATTCATAGACACTATTGAAGTACCGTAAGTGTATGTACCTGCAAGTAATACACCTATACAGCAGAATGTTCTGGGAGAACTTGTACCGCAGCAAAACGTTCCATGGGACTTAGTACCGCAAACGAATCTGAGGCTTGCGCTTAGTACAGAGCACCGTTGGAAGAAAGTATTCTGAGCCAAGGAGCTACAGAATAAGGGACAAATATGACTAATGGAGTAGTCAGTTCATCGAGGATTGAACCACTCATTGACATGGTATTCATATTCGTTGTTATGCTCACCATCAAGGATGAGGATTCATAACTACTTATTATAAACGACTGTGAGTTGCTTCACATTAGCAAAAGTGGGTGTCTGGAATCCAAGCGGAGCTCAGCTTATGCATAATGCAAAATGATTCCATTGAGCCTATCGGATATAAATGGGAAAGGTACGAAAACACGATTAACTCAGAGAGATAATTTGGTCAAGGCAAGACTAGTTGCCCAAAAAATCTATAAGAGATCTGGCATCGATTGTAGTGTGACTTATAACCCAGTTATGGATGCTATAACATTTCAGTACTAATCAGTCTGTCAAGTTGTCGAGGACAAGCTATAAATATGTCTGATGTAAATACCACATATCTATGTGGAAAACTATATACGAATATTTACATAAAGCTAGCAGAGAAGGTATAAGCTTCTAGAAGCAATTAAGCCCGACACACGAGGTGTGTACGTAATAAAATTGGAAAAGTTATTATTGAATTGAAGCAATGGGCCAATATGACATATTAAGTCAACTGAGTATTTGAAGGTCGGAGACTTTGCAAATATCTTTATCTGTCCATGCGTTCTTATTTAGAACACATAAATTAGCTTCAGTATCATTATAACAGTGTACTAAATAATTTGGAAATCATTAGACCTCCGGGGGATATCGCGAGAGCCGCCGAATACCTTGGGAAGGAATTCGAAATACAATACCTTGGGAAATCAAGAGTATCACGATTTATAGATCGAACATCTTGATAGTGGCACTCATACACCGAGCAATATATATCGGAAGAGTTATCTAACACTTCGATATAGATGTAGCACACGGTACTAAGTAGTTTATTGCCCGTCCAATACTTGGGTGTGGACAACGACATTTTCCACCATCTTAATTAGAAGAGAAACTCCTAGGGCCGTGGTGCCATAGCTAGGAAGTATTTTACTATAGTTAGTTGGGTATACTAAACCCAATGACTCATTCGTAGTGAACTATTTGGCTTGACATAGTTATGTTCCTACCCAAAGGCACTGGATTGAGATCTGGCACATTCTGAAGTATTTTATCGGTATAAAAGACTGGGGTCTGTTCTACTCAAAATGGTAAACATAAAAATATAGAGTACACCGATATAGAATATTTCTCAAACCCACTTAGAGGCCATTGTCAGATGGATTATGTGTTTATGTACGAGGATACATAAATATTCTTGGACATCAATGAAGCAGACGGCGGTAGCCACACCTCAAACCCCAAAGATTCTTGCACTTCATGAAGCTGGCAGAGAATGATGGTTGCGCTCTAAGATACATCTCATCAACCGAAGTTGTGGCGTATTTTATCCAAGATAAAGTATCGACCATGTATGAAGATAATTCATCTTGCATCATTCAAGTCAATGGCAATTTATCAATGGCAACAGAACGAAGCACATTTCAGAGAAGCCATTCCAACCTTATGACTTATAAAAGGAAAATGAGATTGGCGTTGTCGAAGATATTTTAGAAGACATCTTTTGCAACCTATTCACGAAGACCCTTGCACCACTTACGTTCAAGCAGCTAGTGTACGGAATCGGCATGCATAAGATTTATTTATCAATATATCAGGGAGATCGGCGTCAAAGGGAGTAGTCCCAGCCTGAAGTGGACACATGCATGTTGTACTCTTTTTCCTAATAACGCAGTTTTATCCTAGGAGATTTTACTGGCTGGAGGTTTTGATGAGGTAACGTATACACGTCCACAACCCATAGAGGGAATAGGATTGTACACTTCCCCTGCACAGCTTTTTCCCAAGGGGGTTTTGCTAGGCAGAGATTTTAATGAGGCAAGTCATCCTAGTATAAAACACCTCAAGGGGGAGTGTTAGGAGTTGGGTAGCTAGGAACCCAACAGGGTTGGGGTGTCCTATTAGGACTCCTAACAAGCCCATAGGCCCGATAGGGTTATGGGGAGAGTTTGAGTAGGTTAGGTAACCTTTGCTGGAGGGTTATCCTTATATTACTGTATTACGTACAGAGAACACAAATTCTAAAATCTTCTTTTTTCTCTCTTTTTTGTTCATAAGATATAGTATTGTTATATTGCTCTACATCGATTATCTCTCAACAGTTAGTAATTTACTTTTGATTCAGCTAATTTTTCCACTACTTGGTAATTTGTGTCTTTCATTAAATGTGATTTTGTAATTTACATGTTTCATTGTGCACATTTATTTGCTCTTTGGGTCCATCATCTTAAGCATGAGAAGCTAGGGTTTCACTAAAAATTCTGCAAAAAAAAATATATATACAGCGGCCGAACTTTTGCCAAACTAGTAATTTTTTGTCGCTTTTTGCAATGATTGGAGCTTAATTTATTTACTATTATAATCTCATATGGATTTAGCCACCTTAAATCTGTTTAAAATTGAGATAGTTACTGAAATGTGTGGAAACAACAATGGAGGATCCCAATCAGAGGTTACAAGGGTATCTAACAATAGGGGTCATGATGTTGAGGGTAGCAACAATGGCAGAAATCCTGAGGAAGAGTCCAAATAGAGATCAAACCCAGAATTAGGAGCAACAGGGTGAGATCGAATTCTAAGAATTGGAGAAGTTGTTGCGATAGTGTAAAGGATTGGGGGAGATAACTAATCTAATTCAGGTTAATGGCAAAGATGACCAGACTATAAAGAATAGGGATGATGGAAAAAAGATGACTTATGCTGTAAAATTAAAGGAATCTTCCTCTAGTTTCAGGATGGAGGGACTTTCTACCCCATGTAAAAGTGGAGATTATCCCTCTATTAAGATTCCAAAAGCACTTTCAGCGATTAAGAGAAGAAAAAGGTTCACAAGCCTCAACCAAAGAAGACTGAAACAAGGGTACAGGTAAACACACTGAGGGTGATACGGACAAACTTAAACTCAAGTTTGGCACGTGCGGCACTCGAGTCACCTGTCTCAAGTAAGCCTAATTATTCGCCTCTTTCAATCATTTATCAATACAACATCGCAAAGCATCACATAATCTCAAGGCAACACAAACACTGTACAAAGGGTCTTTCAAAGCATCATTTCATTCATAAATCAACAACTATTACAAAGCACTATTACAAGCTTTAAATTCCTTCTTGGATGTATCGGAGTCTAGTCCTCTACATATATAGCTACTAAGTAAATGGCTAAGTTCTAAAAGGAAGCATCAAAATTGGAGACAAAGCGTACTCCCCCTTTTTCCTAAGCTAACCTTTACAAAAATAAATAAAAATTTATTCAAAGCTTTCTTACAACCTAAGGATACTATTTACAAAGTCTGGGCATCACATTCTCTCCCACTCAGCTTCGAGATTCCCTCGTCGACTTCATCTTCTTCCACATCTGCCGGTTCTCTTTTCTCTCTTACTTGGCCTCAATCTTCCTTAGTCGGACCAGAAGGGGAAGAGAATCTTGATGCTCCCAGTTGGCTTCGGTGTTTGGCAGATCCTTCTACTTCACAAGGTACTCGTAGACTTCCTCTTTGGTGTCTGGGTTAACATGGGTCACTCTGTGGACTGGATTGACTGGCTTGGGAGGAACCTGCGGTCTGATGGTACTTCTGCTTGGATCTTCCTTATCTTTGTGGTAAGGCTTTAGAGCACTTGCATAGAATAATGGATGGATGAAATGAAGGTGGAATGGCAGCTGAAGCTTATAAGAAACTTTCCCAACCTTGCCAATAATTGGCATTGGACCGATATACTTGGGTACCAGGCCTTGGTGTACTCTGTGACCTCAGGACTTGAGGTAAGATTTCTTAATCAGAACAAGGTCTCCCACTTGGAAAGGATCTGGTCGTCTCTTTTGATCTTCCCACTTCTTCATTCTGGCAAACGCTTTTTCCAAATAGGCCCGAGCAATATCAGTATTTCTCTGCCATTCCCATGCAAACTGGTAGGCTCTTAAAATACTTCCTTTGTACCTGGAGAGCACCGCGAGCGGTGTGAAGGGCTGCTGTCCCAATAGTATCTCAGAGGGACTCTTGTTGGTAGAGGAACTCTTCTGTAGATTAAAGTTGAGAGTAGATCCCAGTAATCTGAATACTTCCCTTCAAAACTTCCCAGTAAATCTCGAATCTCTATCACTGACAATGCCCTATGACACGCCCCAGCACTTAACAATGTCCTATGACACGCCCCAGCACTTAACAATGTGCTTCATAAAGAGATGTGTCATTTTTTCTACCGTACAAACAATCGGGGCTAGAATGAACATCGCATACTTCGAGAATCTATCAATGATCACGAGGATGGAACCATATCCTTTAGTCTTAGGTAACTCAGAGACAAAGTCTAGAAAGATGCTTTCCCAAGGTCGTGTTGGTATAGGAAGCGGTTCAAGCAGTCCTAGCGGGAAGTTCTGATCAACCTTGTCTTGCTGGCAAATGTGACAAGTCCGCATGTAATCTATCACGTTGTTTTGATCATTGATCCAATAGTAACCTCTGTGCAGCAAGGATAGTGTTTTCCGCCAACCCGGATGGCCTGCCCAAAGAGTATCATGACACTCCTTTACCAGCTCCCGTCTTAGTCCTGTAAACCGAGGAACATAAATCCGTTGTCCCTTCGTATATAAAAGACCATCTTCTACCCAACACTTTTGTCTTCCCCTGTTTCACCAAGTTAATGATGGCTTGGGTCTGAGGATCCACTGCCAACCCTAAGCGGATCCTATCTTACAGAGTACTTGTAACATGAGAGTGAGACTGTTCAGCGACTATAAAGGTGGCCGCTAGTTCAGCTTTACGGCTCAACGCATCCAGCACATTGTTCATCCTCCCTAGCTTGTACTCGAGCTCTAAATCAAACTCTGCTAGAAACTCATGCCAACGAGCCTGCTTTGAGGTCAACTTCTTCTGGGTAAGGAAATGGCTTGCCGCACTGCTATCGGTCTTTACAGAACCTTTATTCCCAACAGAAAGTGTCGCCATACTCGCAGACAATACACAATAGCTAGGAGTTCCTTCTGTTGGACTGAATACCTCCTCTCTGTATCATTCAGCTTCCTGCTTTCGTATACCACCGGATGTCCCTCTTGTAATAATGTTCCACCGATAGCAAAATCAGATGCATTTGAATGTACCTCAAACAGCTTGGTAATATCTGGCAAGGCTAAGACTGGATTGTTAATTACCGCATGCTTCACTCGTCAAAGGCTGCTTGACATTTCTCAAACCAAGACCGAGATAAGTCCTTCTTGAGAAGATTTGTAAGGGGTGCCGCGCGCTTTGAATATCCTTCGATGAACTTAAGGTAGTAATTCTCAAGGCCAAGAAAGGAACGAACTTTTGTAACCTCTATAGGAGCTTTCTACTCCTCAATAGAGGGGACCTTCCCCATATCCATACGGATCTGTCCTCCACCAATAATGTGTCCAAGAAACATAACTTGTTCTTGGGAAAATAAGCATTTCTCAAACCTAACATAGAGTTGGTTCTGTCGTAGGAGTTAGAACACCAAGCAAAGATGCTCAAGATGCTCTTCCATAGTACGGTTGTATATAACAATATCATCCAGATACGCCACCACAAACTTGTCGATATATTTCCAGAAGAGCTCATTCATAAGAGTACAGAAAGTTACAGGAGCATTGGTCAGGTCGAATGGAATGGCAAGAAATTCATATGCCCCATATCGAGTGGAACAAGTCGTCTTCAGTTCATGTCCGACAACAATCCTGACCTGATAGTAATCCGATCTTAAATCAAGTTTAGAGAAGTACTTTGCAGATGTAAGCTGGTCAAATAAGTCGGCAATGAGCGGTATTGGATACTTGTTCTTCACCGTTACCTTGTTCCGGGCTCGATAGTCGACACATAATCCCAGGCTTTCATCTTGTTTCTTCTGAAATAAGACCGGGGCACCATATGGCGCCTTTGAGGGAAGAATAAAGCCCGTTTCCAATAGTCCATCAAGCTGTTTCTGAAGCTCTGCTAGTTCAGGCAGACTCATTTTATATGGTTCTTTTACAGGAGGCTTGGTTCCAAGGACTAACTCAATCTGATGATTGATAGGCCTTCGGGGAGGTAGCACCTTTGGCAGTTCCGTCGGCATCACATCCTTAAACTCGGCAAGCACTCGGGAGACTTCCGTCAGTACGGCATAGAAAATCTGATCATCCGGCCTTAGCCGTAAGGTAGCAAGGTAAGTCAAATCCCCTCGCTTCAGTCCCTTCTCTAACTGAAGAGCTGATAAGAGTCTGCTCTCATCTTTATACATGGACATTTGTATGATTGAGGAATTATCGCAAAAAATCCCCAAGAAATTGATGAACGGCATCGGCACTGCCTTGTGGTAGCGGAGAAAGTCCATTCCCAAGATAATCTTGAAATCATTCAATGTTACTGTGAGAAGGTTAACCTTTCCACTCCACTGTCCCATCTTAGCTAGAACCAACTTGGCAACACCATGTATCGGCATCGCGGCGGAGATGACAGCTTTCATCCGGCTAGAATCTTTCACCAAATGTAGTTCCAGACGATTCGCCTCTTGAATAATGATAAAGCTATGGGTAGCACCTGTATCAACCATAGCCAAAGTGCTATGCCCATTAATACTAAGGTCTACATACATGAGTCCCTTCTTAGGCTTAATCTCTGGCAACTGAGTGGTCACATCATTGAGCAAGTAAAGAGAACCCATATGAGTTTCACCGCTATCATTTCCCTGAGTGGTGTTATCGGCTTGGTCCCCTTGCGACGCCATTAGAGGATTCAGGGTCGTCTTCTGAGGACACTGATAAGCTTTGTGATTCCCTCCACAAAGAAAATACTTCAAGTTCCTAGGACGCCCTTAAAACCTGGACGAGGAGGAAACATCACCATTGTTACGTGGCCTGTGGTACTCCCTCCTGGAATTGGAACTCGAGGCACCACTTGTACTTGCTCCCCCATTCCTGCTCTGGCCATGACCTTGGTCTCCCCCACTTCAAGCTTGGTATCATCCATTCTTGCCCATATTGTAATTATTGGAGGATCTCGTTCTTTGTTGCAACTGGGAAGTAGACTGAGACTGAGCCGGTCGACGCTCATACTGCATAGGGGTGTAGCCGCTGATACACTCAACGGAGGCCATTGCGAAGGCCAAATCTTGAACCCGTTGCCTTTGCAATTCATTCTGAATCCATGGGTTCAGACCTTCCAATAAACAAAGTAATTTATCTTTTTCAGACATATCGCGGATATCTAACATCAAGGTCGAGAACCACTTCACATACTCACGGATGTTGTCGGTCTGCTTTAGTTGCCTTAAACTCCTCCACGCAATGAACTTAACATTCTCAGGCAAGAACTGATTCTTCAGCTCTTTCTTCAAGTTATCTCACGTTCCAATAGTACAGTGACTGCTCTGGATCTCAGCATACTTAGTGCGCCACCATAGTTTTGCATCACCGGCGAGGTACATGGTTGCCATCGACACCTTTACACCTTTTCTATCAGGCCTAACCACATTAAGGTATGTCTCCATATCAAAAAGGAAGTTCTCTACCTCCTTTGCGTCCCTCGCTCCCTCGTACGCCATGGGTTCGGGGACCATGATCCTAGGCCGGTCTATACCGCCGCCCAAAGGTGCTGGTTCACCATTTCCAACAACCTTAACTAGGAGATTTACCTTCGAATAAAGTTCAGCCACCTGATCCAGAAGAGTAGCCATATTCCCTTCAACCACTCCTTCTAGCGTAACGAGACGTTCGCCCATATGGGCCTGATCGTCTGAGGACCCATCCAATCGTTCCTCTAAAGTTGTTACTTGATTGATAATCCCACTTAGAGGTTGAATCTTTTCCTCTAATTGGTCCAACCGCGTTCGGGTATTCAAGGGCCTGGAATTGACGGGTGGTCCTACCACATGCGAGGCAAGGACCTGGGCGGGGTCAGTAGCATTCAGACCCTCCGCCATTGCAACAAGATCGCTTTCTACTCAAATGTTAGCTCTGATACCAACTGACACGGACCAACTTAAGCTTGGAACGTGCGGCACTAGAGTCACCTGTCTCAAGTAAGCCTAATTATTTGCCTCTTTCAATCGTTTATCAATACAAAATCGCAAAGCATCACATAATCTCAAGGCAACACAAACATTGTACAAAGGGTCTTTGAAAGCATCATTTCATTCATATATCAACAACTATTACAAAACACTATTACAAGCTTTAAATTCCTTCATGGATGTATCAGAGTCAAGTCCTCTACATATATGCTACTAAGTAAATGGCAAAGTTTTAAAAGAAAACATCAAAATTGGAGACGAAGCGTACTCCCCATTTTTCCTAAGCTAACCTTTATAAAAATAAATGAAAATTTACACAAAGCTTTCTTACAACCTAAGGATACTATTTACTAAGCCTGGGCGTCATAGGGGGTATCCTAAGAGCTAGTGTGATTACAGCAAAATTAAATGAGCCTTCTGCAGGGAAGCAAATTGTGACACAATAGAATTTAGGGAGTACTAGTGGGAATGGAAAGGAAATACCTGTTGATTTACAAGAAGAGGAGAATCACTTATCATCTTTCCTGGTCTGGAACACCTAGCAGCTAAATTTCCTAATCTAGGTTAGAGATTCAAGGAACTACATGACAAGTACAATTAAGGGGGTTACTAAAAGTACAAGAAAAAATAGTAATGCCACATCCAGTAGGGAGTCTACAAGACAAGAAAATCATAGTGACAAGGATGTTAGAAAGGATAGCGACAACATTAGGGAAAAACTCTCTACAGATGATGGAGTACATAAATTCCATAGCTCCAATTCACTGTTGCAACAACTAGGGCTCCTCAAAATGATCTAAGCTTGGTTTCTGCACCTAGTTTATCATACAACAGTTGGTACAACCTTATTCCGAAAATTGAAGAAAATGAACATGAAGATATCAATGCGTTGAAAAATGGGTCTTCAGATACTCAAGGTTGGCAGGCAATACATAAGAGAAAGTACACCAAGAATGCCACTGTAACAAAGGTCCTATTATTTGGGGTTTTCCCCTCACCACTAGGGCTACAGCCCATAATCAAAATAAAAATACTAATCATCAATGAAGGTCCTATTTTTGAATGCCAGAAGATTGGGGAATAATAACTCGAGAAAGTACCTAAGTGAGATGGTACAGGAAATGAAGCCTGATTTGTTTTGCTTAGCAGGGCCTAAAATCAAACCAACTAATGAAGTTATTCAGAGGCTGGGGTTAAGAGATAAGTCTAATAATTATCCACATAATGATACTGAAGTTAATTTGTGGAGCTTGCATATTACACCAATTTATATGATTTACCACAGTCGTTGTTTCTGGTAAATAGAAAATTGCCACCGACTTTATCCGTGGTCGAGGTCTGTAGTAAAATCTTTTTTTTTTGCCATGGAGTTAGTTTATGATTATTTTCTCATTCTACTATGCCGCATATCCGTGGTAATTATTTTTTTGCCAGGGACAAAGTCCATCGTATTTTCCATTTATTTTTACAAAAACAATATTTACTATAAAATTACACCCAATAAACCTGTAAATTTGAAGTACTCCCACTCTTACAGCAACACATCATAAGTTTATATAAACAAAACAACAGACAATTCAAGAAAATGTTTTTATTCAATTAGTAGTACACTACACCAATTTAGGAAATTTGCCACATTCCTTGTCTGCGGTAAATTTCCTTTTGTGATGGACTTTAACCGTGATCAAGGTCTGCAGTAAAAAGTGTGGCAATTTATTTGCCACGGAGCTTATATGTGACAAAATCTTTCATGCCACTATAGTATTTGTCTGTGGTAAATTTTGTATTACGATATAGGCGTCTCTCGTGAAGGCACCTTTACGGCAGGCGCCCAATCAAAAAATCTGTACGCCTAAACTCAAACGACGCTACACTGCTCGCCTGCAGTAAAGTCACGCACCTTCAAGACAAACGCCTCATAACTGAGTCTCATTTTCCTCAACTTACTTGTTTTTTTTTACACTTCACCGCATTCTGATTTTTTAACACACTATACCACTTCAAAACTGGAAGAATATATATATTATCGAGATATTGAAGAAATATTAAATACAAGACAAATAGGCATAAAGAGCCATATTGACATAAAGTTGTAACAACATAAAACTAAACACTAAACGATAGTTTTGAACATCAAAATATAAAGCATACACCAAGAACTAATCATGTCTCTGACGGATGTTAAGCTCGCGCACTTCATCCTGTAAACCAGATATGGATTCACTTTTTTTGTTGAGTTGCGACTCCCGCTCGCCCTGTAGTTCATTAAAATCATCTTGGGATTATTGCCACTGTGCCTAAAAATCATTTTGGCATTGTTGCCACCGCTGCTGGAAATAATTATCTCTCTCAACTATCCAATCATACACAACTTACCTAGTATCGGTCACCATACGTCTAGACTCGTCAAGTGTTGTGGTGAAATCAGCCTGGAAAGAATAATATATGATTAATTCTAATATAATACACTATTAAAATCAATACTTCTACATCTCAATTTTGTGTACTAGCTGCTTGAATGTAAGTGATACAAGAGTCTTCGTGCATGGATTTGCAAAAATATCTTCTGAAATATCTTTGACAACGCCAATCTCATTCGCCTTTTATAACTTATAAGGTTGGAATGGCTTCTGTGAAATGTGCTTCGTTCTATCGCCATTTTCTTGAATGATGCAAGATGAATTGTCTTCATACATGGTCGATGTTTTATCTTGGATAGAACACGCCAGCACTTCAGTTGATGAAATGTGTCATGGAGTGCAACCATCATTCTTTGCCAGCTTTATGAAGTGCAAGAATCTTCGTAGCTCGAGGTGTAGCTACCACCGTCTGCATCATCGATCTCCAAGAATCTTTATGTATCCTCATACATAAACACATAATCTATTTGGCAATGGCCTCTATGTAGGTCTGAGAAGTATTTTGTATCGGCGTAATATATACTTTTACCATTTACCATTTCGAGTAGAACAAACCCCAGTCTTTCATACCGATCAGATACCTCAGAATGTGCTTGATCTCAATTCAGTGCCTCTGGGTAGGAACAGAACTATGGCAAGCCAAACATTTCACTACGAATAAGTCATTGGGTCTAGTATACCTAGCTAACTATAGCAAAGCACCTCTTAGCTATGGCATCATAGCCTTAGGAGTTTCTCCCCCCATTAAGATGGTAGAAGATGTTGTTATCCACACTTAAGTATTGGACGCGCAATAAACGACTTAGCACCGTGTGCTACATCCATATCGAAGTGTTAGATAACTCTTTCGATATATATTACTTAGTGTATGAGTGCCACTATCAAGATGTTTGATCTGCAAATCGAGACACTCTTGATTTCCCAAGGTCTTGCATTTCGAATTCCTTCCCAAGGTATTTGGCAGCTCTTGCGATCTCCCTCGGAGGACTAATGATATTCAAATCATTTAGTACACTGTTATGATGAATGAAGCTAATATTTGTATTTTAAATAAGAACACATGGACAGATAAGGATATTTACAAAGTCCCCGACCTTTAAATACTCAGTCGACTTACTATGTCTCATGGGCCCCAATTCCTTCAAGTCGACAATAACTTTCCCAGTTTTATTACGTACACACCTCATGTGTCAGGCTTAATTGCTTCCAGAAGCTTATACCTTTCCAGGTGGCTTCATGTAGATATTTGTATTTACATCAGACGCTTGTCCAGCTTGTCCCTGACAACTTGACAAACTGATCAGTACCGAAATATTATAGTGTCCATAACCAGGTAATAGGTACTGCAATCGATGCCAGATCTCTTAAAGATTTCATATGCAACTAGTCTCGCCTTGACCAAATTATTTCTTTGAGTTAATCATGTTTCCGTACCTTTCCCATTTATATCCGACAGGCTCAATTGTATCATTTCGCATTATGCTAACAAGTTGAGCTCCGCTTTAATTCCAGATGCCCACTTTGGCTCTGAATCCTCATCCTTGATGGCGAGCATAGCAGCGAATATGAATACCTTGTCAAAAAATCTCTCCTGTACGATCCTACGTTGTGCTTATTATAGACTTTTAATAGATCGAGATCTCATTATTATCATACACGTATGTGCCACGTCGGGCTAGTCTCGTAATGGATCAACTGTTCGCTTAGCTACTATTACCTCGTTAATGGGTGGTTCCATCCTCGATGAACCGACTACACCATTAGTCATATTTGTCCCTTATTTTGCAGCTTCCCGTCTCAGAATACTTTTTTCCAACGGTGCCCTGCACTAAGCGCGAGCTTCAGATTCGTTTGTGGTACTAATTCCCCTTAAACGTTCTGTTGCGGTACTAGTTCCCCCGGAACGTAATGTTATGTAGGTGTATTACTTGCAGGCACATACACTTACGGTACTTCAATAGTGCCTATGAATGTGTCTAGCAAATCATTTATGACATATTGGAGGTTTGTAATCCGTTAAGCCTTATTGTCACCTAACTTATGTATAGGAATCTATATGAGGCAACGATGGTATTTTCTAAGTCCTCTTAGAAACATCCTCAGCATTGACTGTCATATCTCCCCCCCCCCCCAATGCTGGGAATATCGTCTCATCAAAGTGATAATTATCTGCCCTGCAGTATATATGCCGTCAGTGGGTCCAAATATCCAGTGATAAATGCGAATCATAACCCACATAATACCAGGCCGACATTGAGAGTCTCATCTTTATACATTGTGGTGCAATTGGCACCTGTACGGAACATCCAAATGTTCGTCGATGGGCGACACCGGGATCCGACCCAATTACTAGTCGTTTTTAGAAGAAAAAAAATTGATGATGTGCTAAGGGACGAACCCTAATCAGTATTGTGGAAGCAAGAGTGCATATCCTACACACTAGCCGGAAGTTGTGATCGTAATAATAGTGGCCTAGCGATTATCCTAAATCGTTTGATTAGGTTCTCTGCCAATCCGAGTTGGGTATGGTATGGGGTACTCACGATGCTCAATCATCTATCCCATTTAGCGGTAAAATAATCATTAAAAGCCTGTGAGTTCAACTCCCAAGCCCCCGTCAAGTCGTATCGATCAACTTTGATCGGTTAATCCAAGAACTGAGCCTGCGAATAAATGATCTAAGTGAGAATTCGTGCTAACGTTGTATTCCTAGATTTTATAAGTAGGCAAACGTAAGACCATCTCCTAGATGCGTCTTTTATTATCATAAATATTCAAGTGGGTCACTATGTGGATGGAAATGTCCACATGTATCTCCATGGATGCGTTTGAAGCGAAGACTGGAGATCCCACTTCACCTTGGTCATACTATGATGAAATACTAGACTTTCCTCGAAAGCAATCGTTACACGTACACTCTCTGGATCTTCTCTCCTTTGAAGGAAAGTTTAGATGTAATCTCGATAATTATCCTCACTATCCAAGCCCTGAGGAGTGTATTGGAAACCGTTCCAATAGTATTCTAACCGTTAGACATGGAGTGAATGCACAGAACCTTGTCTGTCATTTTCTTCGGTAGTCATTACGTGATAAGCATTATCATGTATCTTTCTAAACTCAGTAAAATCCGACTGAATTTACTAGTATATAAAGTAGACTAGATACCATGTATCGTACCTTTAGAGAGTAATAGCATAACGCACTTAGTGCATTCTATCATGTTGGTTGTGCCAATGATATTCATGCCATCCTTGATGCACAAGGTTAGATAAGAAATATATGCATATCTCAAAAGGATCGAGTGCGTGGTACTAATGTCTCTTAGACATATGCCGCCACTCATCCGATTATTGGTCATGCTCAATGAACAGATAGATCCATAGACGGGTTGTATATAGTAGATTAACTATCATACATGGAATTTAACTACTTCCCAAGCAATAAATTAGAATAATCAAAACTTATTAGAAAAAAAATAAATTACATGTATGTCACGAGCACTTTATTAAAATATAAATGATATGTTCCCAATAAAATCAAAACTACTAACAACAAAAAGTAAATCAAGTCTGTTTAGAAAAGAAACTACTAGTGTTCTCTCTAATGTGACATCACATGTCTACTAAGATATCATTATGGATTACTCTATATGTTGATCCATGACAGCATCAGTGTTGTCAAAGAAGTTTGACGCTGCAACCTCCACAGGGGCGGAGTTAGTATCAACAACTGCATGGTGGTTCTAGACTCTGTCACTTGTAGCCACCCGTGGTGCATGGCATTCTCATGCCCAGTGTCATGTGCCATCACATTTAAAGCAAGTAGATCCCTGATCAGTCTTTTTTTCCTTCTTTACATTTCCTAGTGTCCAAGATTTTTTAAATATTTTACCTCTCATAGGGCCAAAGGGCTTCTGGTTCCAGCACTTCCTGTATTCTCCCCTGTCCCTTCCATTGCTTCGTCTCTGATGTACAGAGTTGTTTCCCCAAAACTGAACATTATTTAACGCAGGTAACGGCGCACTCCCAGAAGGCCGCATAGCATGATTCTTCATGAGAAGTTTATCGTTATGCTTAGAGAGGAGCAATGCCTGAATCAAGACTTTATGAATCTTCATGTTCTCTTGTCGATATTACCTTTGAAGCGCAATATTACTAGCATAGAAGGTGGATAGAGTTTTCTCTACCATTTTAGCATCACTGACCTTCTTCTCACACAACTCAAGTGTAGAAGTGATTTTATGGACTGCTGAGTTGTAATCAGCAACCATCCTAAAATCTTGGAACCTAAGGGTGTTCCATTAGTGCATCGCTTTTGGGAGCATAATGGTCTTTTGTTAAACATAACGCCCCTTCAACTCGCCCATAAGTCAGCTGGCTCAACCTTGTTGAGGTATTCAGTCTTCAGGCCATCCTGAATATGATGACGAAGGATAAACAAAGCCCTTGCTTTATCCATGGGATCTTCCTTGTTGCCAATGACGATAGTCTTCTGCAGACCAAGAGACTTCAAGAATAAGTCAGGGTCAATACACCAAGTGAGGTAATTGGCTCCAGTGAGCAGCAATGGTGGAAATTCAACATTTTTGAGTTTTGTAGACATCTGCAATACAAAATATAAATTATAATCAGTGACAATCCTTGATAAACATATCAGTTACATTAAAGACAGATCATAGTACTTAGAATAAAGATAAATGATTCTCAATCATGTTATAAGTGAACCCGGTTCATATTCTAAAACTCATGAAATTCTTTTATAATAATTAAATCCTAAATTTTATCCTGTAAAAATGACGATCTTAATCTTATGTGTGCATTTTAATAGAATCTTAGCCAAGCTTGTTATTCAAAATAATTAAATGTGTGTTATCCTTATTCTGAGAACGAGGGTGTTCTAAGCCCTCAAGTTCTATAAATGTCTGTATATTCTAGCCAAATGATCTATTTGCTACGAATATGAGGGGTATTAGATGTTTAGCTGACAAGTGGTCCCATCCCGAAGTCAGTTGGGTTCACAAGATAGGTTGATTATACTTGTCTTTGAACTAACATTCTAGGGGGTACTATAGGTTGTTCTTAATGCATATATATACCTCTAAATGTTGTTATGTAACATCTAATTGCACCTAGATACAAAAAATTGGTTCCTCGGACACAAAGTTTTTAGAAATAAGACTAAGTCAATTCCCAATTGAGCCCTAATTATTTGTCATTGACAATTAACTATGATTTAGATATAACTACAGTCGTATGCTAAATTAGTCTTGGTTTCGTATTATTTATGATCCTTCTCATTATAATTAGTATTCTAGGGGCATACCAGTAATATCATATTAGTTATCGTAAGATACTTAAATAGGTATTACACCATTTACTTATATCACATATGAGTGAGCCAATGTTCCTATACGAGGCACTTCATCCCAAAAAAATTAAAAAAATATTTTGCATAAAAAAATTTCAAAATGGGTCCCCCACAGGGTAGGTCAAGTCAATAAGAATTTTTCAAAAATAATTGGGCTCAATTTGACCATAAATTGGGCTATATAAAGCCGTTTTAGTGTCAGAACCGGTCTGACTCGGTCTGGGTCAAGGCCTCGACCGGGTTGACTGGTGTGAACCGGTCTAAACTGGTCTGTCACGTGCCACGCACGCACAAGTCACATGTGTCACACGCACGGGATGCATACGTGTCACACGCACGTGTCTGCCACGTCACTGCTCCGGTGACCGTCTGGCCAATATTCTGGCAAGCTTTCGACTACCGGTTTCCGGTGACAGGCCGGCGACTGCCACGTCAACATGTCACGTGTTTTCGACACGTGTCATTGCTGACGTCAAAGTAGATAATGATGACATCATATTAGATAATTAACAAAAATAAAAATTGAAAAAAATACTATTTTATTATCTTGCTGGCATCATCGACCAAAAAATGTCATTTTTGGCCGTGAAACTGACTAGTTTCAACATGCTATTCCAGGCGATTGGGACATCTCCCAGAGACGTGTCATATACCTTTGGAAAGCTCTCGGAGTTGGCTATCCAACTGAAGTGGTATCATCTTTATCTGATGTTCACAGAGAAAAATATACAAGTTTGAATACAGTCATTTATCAAAGGTAAAAATAACCAAAAACCCTCATTTTTAATCTGAAAAAAATAAGGAAAATATGTTTTTGAATCATGATTATTTATCATATAGTATAGATCTGAAAGATATCAAATATGTATTCAAAAATTGTAAAATACCTCTTCTCCTAATAGCTTGGTTTCTCTGAAAACTGATTAGAAGGTAATTTTCTACTCTCGTTCCTAAAGCTTGCGTGATGATAACGTGTAGAGAGATGATCAATCTTGAGCAATATAATACTATATCTTATGAACAAAAGGAGAGAGAGAAGGAAAGATTTCTTATTGATTCATCATCGATAACCTACAACATAAGTTACCTAATCTACTCAAACTCTCCCCATAACCCCATCGGGCTTGTTAGGAGTCCCTATAAGGTTGGGTTCCTAGTTGGGTTTGGACCCAACTCCTAACAATACCACTATGAACCAACTGCTAAGATATTTGGTTTCTTGCTTGAATTTCTTTTTCTTTTATGAACCAGAATTTATAATAATGCTGCACTTTTTGAATGTCATTCATGTCTTGGGTTTTCATCCAAAACTAAAAATGCATGTCAGGAAGGAAACAACTTTGGCAACTGCCCCAAATCCAATTACAATATATATTGTGAACCTTGGACCAAATATTAACGTTGATAAAATCTGGGGTTGTCTTTTTGCTCATAAATGAAAACCCCTTGATTATAAGAATGAAGTCTATCTACGATTTTCTGAATCTGAAAAGAAAATTCATTGCTGAGGATTAATAACTATGAACAGACACATTAAAGAGATATGAGAGAGAATTTCCGCGGGTACAAGGGGACTATCAGAGGCACTTACAAGATGAGTGTTTGCACCAACACACCTGATACTTTCATGAGCATAGGCACGGCAAGATAACTAAAATAGTATCGTAGATTTTGGCAAGTGCAATATATCACCAAATTTGCACTCAGACAGAATAACATCAGGTATTCCTTACCATGGACCAGACATACTTTTTGTGTCACTGATTTTCAACAAAATAAAGTCAAATATCACCTAATGTATCATTTCTGCAAGATCCCCAGATATCAAATAGGATAGATAATTAAAACCTAGATAGTGTAACCAAATACAACCTTCATAGAACTAACTGATCATGATCATGATCATGAATAAATAACCTGAGTCTTCTTCAACAAAAGAATGAGAGCAATCTCTACACATTAGCCACAATTCTATGAAATGCAGCCTAAGACCCTTATATCACCCAACTGAACCTGGGAGAAGCTGCAAAATTAAGATGAATATAACTTATATAAGACTAAGAACAAATAATGGATACAATGAACACTGCTAAGCTAGCCCCAAGCTTACGAATAAGTGTCACTTAGAAAAATGTGCACATGCATGTAACACCAAATCATTGTAGCCGGACTCCATGATCAATAGACAAGAACTAATTTGCTGCTTCACTAATTTTTTCTTAGCTGCGACGCAATTGGGATTATCTCTTCTTTTGTGAGCCTTTCAATGGAGGAAGAGTTCCGAAGACCTTGTCCCATAGTTTAGATGTGATTCCATAGCCCTTGTCCTGAATTCTGAAGTGATGATTCAAATGGTATCTCTGGTAAAATACAAACAAACCATTATTAGAAAGGATACTTTCTCGATCTGCTTACCCCTATGAAAATGACTTATTTTCACCTTCAGTTCTCGAGTTACTTCTTTGGTTGGTTGTCCATGGTGTAGGTAGTAGTGAGTCACGTCATACATCACATAGCCTAAAAGGCCACCGCCAAACAAAGCAGGAGTAGTGGTAGGAGTTGATATAAGCTTCACCATATTCCAGAACTGCCAAAGACAAACCGTGATGAGTCAGATGCACGTTTCTTCATAGTTAAAAGACTTATTATTCGTTGTGCACTTGTTTGTATATTGTGGTATTGCATTGCATTCAAATAACACGTGTTCAGCAAATATACTTGCATGGTTTAAATTAAAGATGTATAAAGTCGCACTTCTGGTTTCTTATCTATTGAACTGCCTACTGGACATCAAGAAATGTGGAGCTCCTTCAAAAAGGGAAGAGGGGCCTATTAACATCGAACTATTGACCGTAAGTTAACTTCGTGTCTGGAGCAGGTGCTACTGAGAACTGAAGCTTTAACAGAGGGCCCTAAAACAAACACCGCAGGCTGTGCGGCTGGAACTATTAGTCACTCAGGTTCATAGGACCAGCCACACAACATGAGGTTGCCTATTTCCCTCACGGCGATTTGGTCCACAAAACCTTAGGTTTCAACTGAATAGTGATATTTTAGCAGAAGTGGAATTCATGACATATACAGTTATGTCATCCTATATTCTAGTACCATGTGTACAGTTTTACTTGTGCATCTTCTCCAAGTAGTTTTAGTTTCAGACTAATACCAAATGCATTAAAATTTGTATTCTACAACTTTCAATAATATCATGTTATTACCAAGCGACATCCCATGTCTACAAAAATACAAAACTGCCCATGAAATTATACCTGGCAAACGAGCACCTCTGGACTCATGCCACATACTTTCGACCCTCAAGAACACTTCCATTAAATATAGTGAGGCTACGTCAAAGTGCTTGCTCAACCATTGTTTAATGCACCCAGTGCATTTACCTTGCAGTGTACACTCAGGTTTACACTCAGTTAATTTTACTCTGCCTAACGGATATTCGGCACCTACTTAACGAGTTATCAACTCTATAAGTAGTTACAATTTCATAATACCTGTTCAGATATGCTTTGAAACAGTAAGGGTCCGTTTGATTGCGCTAGAGGTTTTTGGAATATTCAAGATATCGCCTAAAAAACTGTGTTTGGTTGGGCAGACTAATATTTGTGATATCTAGTTTTAGCTCAGAAAAGGAATGTTTGAATATCCTCTCTCACCTCATGGATTTCCTAAATATCTCGAAATAGATATCTACTAAAATCATATTGATTGTAAGATATAACAACCTTTTAAAACCCATCGTCACACACTCTCTCACAAAGATTGTCTAGAATATTGGCATTGTGTCAACACCATAATCTTTTTGAGCAACTCGCTATGCTTCATATTCGTCAAAAGTTATGCATATTTCAGCCTATTTCACGTATAAGTACATCTTTATTGACATTAACTTTTTTTGGTTCTATGTACTTACAGGCCTAAATATTAATAAATGAATATCATTATATTTAATCACATAGTTCACGTATTAAAAATTAAAAAAACTGTGGGGGTAGGTCAAAAAATTATCAATAACATTTGTACTGAACCCGATTTTTCAGAATATCCTTACTAGCCAAACAAGAAACATGTATTTAAGATATCTGATTTTTTAAATACTAGGATATCTGAGATATATAATATTTAAAATAATTTTTCAAACAAACAGAAGTGTATCCATACACTTGGATAGTAACAGCTGAGTGTTGGAAATGGGAGCGAACAACGAAATTTGTTAGGGCCATTTCAGTACTTCCTCTTTAGTCTGTCTATGCTAGCCCTGATTTGAAAGCTTCTAATATGTAAGGAGATTGCATGTTTCGATGAAGTGATACATCACATGTATGGATCTCATCAGACTACGTTTGGTCTGACATGACCATGAATGCTACAGCCTACAAAGTCCTCTTCTTCTACTCTTTTTTGCTGGTGGCCACTATAGAAGAGTGGCAAATATGTAAAGTAGACAGCGTCTGTCATACTATATGGTAATACGACTCCCCAGATCAAAATAAATAGCAGAACAGCAAACCCATAACGGTAACTTGATCAACAGATTGAACATTACCCATCTCAGTCCCAATAAGATAAAAGAATTTAGATTCACAACAAGAAATTACTTTTTTTAACATATAATAAAGATATCTTCAGTCATCCTTATATTATTACACTCTTCATTTCCGACCCGCCTATCAAACTAGCTTGAGAAATTAAAAGGTTCCTAAAACCCTGCAAAAACACTTCAATTGTGCAGCTGCTCTAGGAAAATTTACATATAGACGATACAACTTGTTAGAATTGGGTCATAGTGAATCGTTGTTACGCATGCAAAAAGAGAGGAGATGGTGGCTCATTTGTTGCTTCACCGTGAACTCGTGTGAGGAGTGTGGTCATATTTTTTACACGGGGTTGGCTTAAGTTGGGTCGCTTACGTCATGTCAGGTCAATTGGGTATCATGTGTTATTTGTCAGGAACTAGCCTATCCTAACAATGTTATCTACAAGTTGGTTTCTTTATTACTTTATGGGCCTTGTGGACAAAAACGAACATAAGAATCTTGAAGGAAGCGCGGTGTTGCCATTATACTAGAGATCAGAGCTACTTTTTATTTGGAACATATAGTTCAAGGTTTTCATAGGAACCAACATCAGGGCGTTTGTAGTTATAGATGGGATGAAATAGTTATGGAAAGGTAGCCTAGCTTTTGCAGTCTAGGGTGGGGTCGCTTGTTAAACTAGCTCTCATTGTAGAATCTCTTCTCGCTGTTGGTAGAGCTCGTCTCTAACGCTTTTAGGTTTCTACAGCCTTTCCCCCGAAAATTTGGCAGTTCTTCAATAACGAAATATTTATCCAGCAAAAAACAAAAAAACAAAAAGAAAATGAATAGATAGAATAGAAACCGATGCCACTGCTGTCATAAGAGTGACACAAACAAGTTGGATTTAAGAGCCTGAACCTACTAGGTCTAATGATGTGCTTCGGGTTTAAATAGCACCTGCCCCCTTCGGGGGGCAAAGGATGTTAGGATGTTGCTACCATTTCACAAACCCATGAAATTATTGATGAAACAAAAATATGTTTCTAACACCAAAAGATAGAGATTACTACGACACACCTAAGAAAAAACTTATCCAACACTAATATAGCAAACTCCTAATCAATAATAAAAAATGGTAATATATACGTCAATACAAAAAATTATTCATAACGCCATTAACCTTCAAGCTATTGATTTCTCTACTTAGGATACTAGTAGCTGGTCAATCTTTTCACCAGCCTCGTGATTGGGGTGCATTAAGATTTGAGTATTCTTGATTGACAGGTTCCAGGCCACACATTACAATAAGAAATCCATTATATATTTATTTATTTATTTATAGGAGATTAGTTTAAAGAGATGCAAGCAGTCTTATAATGGTCAAGTATGTTCATGTGAAATGAAAAGAGAGAGAGAGTCAAAAGATACCGGAAAACATAGAATAGCTGCAGCAGCCGGAGGGAAAACAAGCCGTAATCCATCCATAGGGTGCTTATGATGGCAGCCATGGAGAAGGTAATGCGCGGTATTTGTCCTGCAATAAGTCGTCAATATCTTTTTATCTTTAGTAAATAATGGCATTATCCTCTTAAAAAGAATAATGACATCCCTATTTCATTGATAAATCAGATCCAGTTGAAGATTAAGAAAATACTCAAATGGGATCAGAATAAAAATAAGGGGGCACTTACCAGTAGGTTTTTGTCTTGATGTGGAAAAGAAAACGGTGTAAACAGTATTCGAGCAATGTCCATACAAATATCCCTCCAACTAACAGCAAAGCTACCTGAGGAAGTGTGCATCCCATTTTAATAGATCTGGAGGTGGACCAAAACACAACTGGCAGCCAAACGAGTGGAATCACCCACCATTCTGTCCGGGTCAAGAACTGTCCCATGCGAAATAAATAAATGAGAAAGGTACTGTCAATAAGCATGCAAAAAATGGCAATGCTAGGATAGTACCTCCCAGAAGTCACTTGAGAAAAAACGTGGGCCTTCCTTGCTAACAATAGGCTGGTGAACCCACTCTTGGTAACCTTCTCCTAGATGGCCAACCTATACAGCATTTTGAGATTAAGTCAAATAAGGGAAAGGGTTATTGATATATAGGTATTTCAATTAGATTGTCTTAAGAAACACCAATACGCTCTTAATTTGGAATCAGGAATAACTGAAAACTGGAAATCGATAAAAGAAGAGAAATAAAGGAGCAATACTCATAGAAGAAACGAAGAAACAATTACAAATCAGAGAACACTAGGAAGCATATGAAATCCAGTCATTTTATTATGCTGCTGGTAATCAAATTTGACTTACTCCTGCAGCTAGATATATAATAGCAAACTAACCATTTTAGCATGTTTAAATTTGTGACCTCAGGGATAAGTCTTTTCAGAAACTCTGGTCATACCCTGTTACCAGATACAACCTCAAAATTCAACGAGGAAAATGAAGAAATTCAACAATCATTATGCAAGCGTAACAAACATAATACTCATAAGAAAAATGAAAATACCAAAGTACGATTGATAGGTCGTGGGTCGTCACGGCCACGACCTAGGCGCACATCTTTCGTGACCGATCTCGAAGTAGTTCCCTAATTTAGTTTATTCTATTTTGCCCTAGCGAATCCTCTAAATTAGGATTATTCCAATAGTTACCTATTTTATTGGGAGTGTAAAGAGAGGTGGAGATCTACTATATATGAGAGATCCCCAGAGAGAGATCCCTAGGGTAGTAGAGAGTTGGTTGTTGAGTTTCTAGAGAAAGGGAAGAACCCTAGAGAGAGAGAGCTTGTAATAGTAATTCATAATCAATAAAAAGATCGTTATTTGAATCTTATTTGTTTAACCGCTTTCGCATACTTGTTGATTAACAGAGCTAGAACGATTTTGGCGGAGAGCTTTCTTTTCAGCAAAGATGAGTAAGAAAACACCGAAGAAATCGATCAAACTCACACAAGGAAAGCATTTGAAATCGGTAGAGGAATCTATGGCGTTGCTTATGGAATCCACGAAAGAGGTAACGGCTTCTAACAAACTTATGACAAAACAAATTGAGGCTATGTTAGTAGCGGTGATGGCAATTTCGGGGAGAGTAGCGTTGTCTGATGTTGGGGGTGACATGTTGAAGGTAGCGATGGGTTTCAACTAGGGAAGAGGAAGAGGAAGAGGTCTTCCAATGGGTGCCTTTATGCGTGATGGGAGAAACGCGGGCATCAACCCAATGAATCCAACGCTGTTGCGTGTGGTTGGGCATCAACCCTGTCGTCAGCCAAGATCGCAAAAACAACCAAGGAATCGAGGAGAAAGACGTAGGCATGTCAGGTTTGTGGTGTGGCACAGGCACGGGCATATCATGACAAGGGATGGACATTGAAGGCATACACGACATCGAGCAGGGCATGTCACAGCACAAAAAACACGAGGCGAGGCATGCCAGGAACAATACATGGCATGCCACACGTGATCACCACACGTGTGGAGCACGTGGGCACGTTGATTGTTGGAGCGCGTTTGGTGGGTTCGGGACATAACCATCTTCCCCACTCGAGCGCGAAGGTGGCAATGGAGGACTGAGAGAGGCCCCACCAACCCGACATACTCTCCCAACAACGACAGCGTCAACAGTTGCCACCTCTCTGATAACGATGACGACTCCTTCGGTTCGAGAGGCAGCAACTATGACAGGGCCCTCGATAACGGTGGCCACAAATGGACTGCTGACAACACCGGTCGCCATCACCACCCAGACAGCACCGACGGCAACCCTCCCCACGAGGGTTTTTGATTCGCAGGTTTCGCATTGGGACTCAGGAATAAGGTTTCGTAGTGTCGACAGAAATAGTAGTGGGTACTCCGGGAATGTTAGTGGCGATTGGAGAAGTACATAACAAAATTTGGGGAGGCAGATATCAGCGAGAGCACCACCTTATGTGCCTCCACGACCCCAGAGACCATCAACACCTCCACAAGGAGCTCGTTATTCAGGACAAAGTATTTCGTAGAGGCAGTAGACTAGAAGAAATGGTTATGTTACTGATAATAGGCAATTGGATGATTTTGATCAGAGGGGATATGGAGACATATATGGTATCCATGACAGGAGAGGTTGAAGCCGCAACAATACTCTAAATAATTTCAGTACACGTTCTCGCACGGGCAAATATCAGTCGAATCAAGATATTGGTGCTACTAGGTATGGGCAGCAACCACAGTATGGCACTCTGGAGTTTGGTTACCAGGGCAATTCTGAGAGTCAGGTCGCGAACACCATTATGTTTGCATTCCAAAACCTAAACTCCGACGTTAAGATTAATATGCCTGATTTTGATGGGAAATACGATGCAGACAATTTTATAGATTGGCTTAATATAGTTGATAAGATGCTTGCATTCAAAAAATGCACTGGAGAGAAAGCAGTGACATTGGTAGAGACGAAGCTGACATGATATGCATTAAATTGGTGGGAAAATATTCAGGAGCCACAGGTATCCGGCGGTCATGATTATATCACTGATTGTGACGTTATGAGGGGCAAAATGATGGCTCATTTTATTCCGAGCACTTACGAGGAGAGTTTTGCCAAACTTCAAACCCTACGTCAGGTTCAGAACCAATCGTGGATGATTACGCTAGTGACTTTTATATGCTGTTATCCAATGTTGTCTTGTCATAGGCACAAAGGGTTAGCCGTTTTCGCTTGGGTCTTACGAAACGCATCCAGGATGAGATGATCTTGTTTTCTCCACAGTCATTGTCAGAGATAGTGGAGATGGCTCTCAGGTTTAAGACTAAGCTAAAGCCGTCAGGATATATTTGTATTTAACAGCACCGGTTACAGTGACCACAACACCTACTTCAACACCAAAAGTTGGGGCCAAACCGGCAGAACTGTCAGCACGGCCATTTGTTACAATTGCGGGAAGACACGACATAAGAGGCGCGAGTGTCCTAACCCATGGAAAACCATAACACTTATTTCTCAACAACTACATGATCACGTGGACAAGGCACTTGGGCAATTACAGTCCAGAGTATGGAGACGCGGAGGTGACAACAGCTGATCTTCCTTCTCCTCGAATTCGGAGACGAATCCTTCAAAGAAAGAGAGTTAATATATCGTGGGTCGTCACGACCACGACCTAGGCACAGATCTTTCGTAACCGATCTCTAAGTAGTTTCCTAATTTAGTTTATTTTATTTTATTCTATTTTGTCCTAAAGAATCCTCTAAATTATGATTACTTTAGTAGTTACCTATTTATTGGGAGCGTAGAGAGAGGTGGAGATCTACTATATATGGGAGATCCTAGGGTAGTAGAGGGTTGGTTGTTGAGTTTCTAGAGAAAGGGAAGAACCCTAAAGAGAGAGCTTGTAGTAGTAATTTGCAGTCAATAAAGAGATCGTTTATTTGAATCTTATTTGTTTAACCGCTTCCGCATACTTGGTGATTAACAAAGATAAATATATCTGACCTGGAAGACAAGAGGTTTATCCAAATCCACAGTAAATGGTTGAGCTACCATCTTAGCCTTCGGATGTTGCTGAAATCATTTTAGATAACGAAGATTTAGACCAACAAGAAAACAATGCAAATTAAAATAAACATAGTATAGTGCACATAAAAATGAGACTGCAAGTCGGAAAATTTGCTGCTTAGAACAAGCAACTCTGGAATGACGGAGGAGGAAGTAAGTTCAATAGTTATTTTTTACCCCTTTGTGCATACACGTATCATTTTATCAAAGTTGTCTTCTACTAGTTTACTTATCGATCAAGAGCATTAAAAGGATAGGTATAAGAGTGAGGTTGAGAGGATAGTTGGCAGTTAGGTTCTACTTTAGACTCCAACCTTAAGTTCATTGTCCAGGATATGATGGGTCTCTAGCATAAATGTCTGTCTTAGACTCAGTTTTGCTGTGATCTTAGAAGTCGCGAATGGATGCTGGGAGCTCGCTTTACAGTGAACTGGCTAAGATTCGTCTTCCAAGGAGGATAGAAGAATTTGGCTGAATAGTGCCAAAGAGGTATCCTCTATGAGATTGCCTTCACCCCATCCCTTATTTCTCTCCTAGGCTTTCCTGAGAAGAAAATTTGGATTCGAAATTCCCAGCCAATGTTACTATCTTTTTTCCTAGAATTAATTGACCATCTTTTAATTCAGTGTACATACAGCCTGGAATTTAGATTGATTTCTTTACTGAAACTGGTGTCACTGGGGCTCATCCAAGCAATGCAATAGAGCTCTTATCGAAGATTTCTTTACTGAAACTGGTGTCACTGGGGCTCATCCAAGCAATGGAATAGAGCTCTTATCGAATTGGGATCATCTGAACAAACTTATCTGGGCTCATCCTAACAATGTATTTGGGACATAACACCTGCTAAAATAATGTTTCTGCTCCACCGGCAGATTCAAGGAATTCTCTCATTTTTTTCAAATGGATTTGGTTAATGCTATTTGGTTGAGGGGTCTCTAGAAAAGATTCTCCGAGAATCTTCATAAGGATCTCAAACAGCCCATAACTATTTCTTATAAAAATATGCTGATGAACACTAAGTGATGGAACTTTTCTCCCTCACATTACGTGAAGTTAGATACTCTAGTTTGAGACGTGGCCTAATCCAGTTGCCACTTTCGCATAAGGTAAAGGATAAAAACAAATAGAACTATTCCTGACAATCCTTGAGAAATCTGATGACATGGAGGATAAGTTGCCTCTATTCACGATATCTATTCGACAAGCAACAAACGCTCTTGAACATTGGGCCTTGATAAATGTGATTCCTTCACATCAAGAAGCTCTCTGAGGCAGATGCTAGCAGGATAGGTTAAGTTTGAACCAAACAAAATTTATCCAACTAGAATTGTGATGGAGAAAAAGAATAAGCAAACGAGCTTGTACCACTTAGGACCGGCCCATTCATTCGTTCATATTACACAAGTTCCCCTCTGAGTGACTCGTCATCCAAATCCCCTAGTCCATTTTCTCATTGAGCAGCACACAATTCTTAAGTACTCCATTTGGTGCCCCAAGGTTTTAGGGGTCGCTTCATTTGGCCGAGCCATGGTCATATTTTTTCTTGGCAAAGTATTCAATTTAGAGCTTTCTGGTCTGGAAAAGAAACCAGGACAGTCAAAGTACAAAGAGACTGAACAATTGAAATGAGAATAATAAAAAAGAGAGGTGCAGAATATAATAGGAAGAGATCCCATACAAGCTCGAGTTATTGAAACATCACGACAATATATATCTCCCGGAGAGGGGAAAAGATAAACTTCCCTAACCTGTATGTCCGCCTAGCTACAAACCATTCAAAGAAAGAACCTAACAATCCTTTATGAGATTTGCACCTGTATGAGACTTTAGGATGACTCTTAGCTGATATTACTTCCTCTCACAGTCCCCAAAGAATCACGAATGTAGCATCTCCAAAGAAATCAGCTACACTAGGATCATTTTAGCAGTATCCCCCAAAAACCTGATGAGTTAATAACTCATACTCCTAGTCACTTATACGGCTATACCTTCCTTAATTCATCCACTTGGCAAAAACACATTCCTCCAAAGCTTCTGATCCTCCTCAAATGTCCATTACTGCTTTCTCTTGTGAGTTGTATTACATTAGCTACCCACTTCGTAATAAAATAAAACCAATTATGCCCCGACCTCGAATCAGACCTACATTTTGTCAAACAGTTATGTCTCAACGAAAAACTTAGTTCCTTCAATCACAAATCTACCTGACACACATTTCTCTACTTGCCCATCCCACCCATTTCATCATTAATCCTTGCCAACCCAAAACAAAACAACTCGTAGTAATTTTTTACCTAACTCGAAAACGGACAATGCAAATTCATCAAATACAACACCCAGTCTCCTTCTATTTCAGCAACACCTACAAACATCTACATCGATCCATAAAAACCCATTTCACTTCCCTCAATTCAAATCCCAGAGTTTTCTTCCTGTCACCTAGATCCCCAAACAAAATTTTCACCAAATTACAATCTGGGTGTCAATTAAAAATCCTCAACTCTCTCTCTCTCAAACAACTAATATACCCCAAAGATCATATCAAAAATAAAAACACATCCTTCAAAAACAACAATACATAACACAATTAAATCAAAATGGGTAATCAGATCTGCGGAGAAAAAATTACCTTGGGGACCAAGAGAGACTTCTGTTCTCTGTATCAAGGAAAACCAACCAATTCCAGCACAAAATGGTTCTCTCTCGCTCTTCTTCGAATGAAACAAAGGCGATTGCAGATCCGAAGGAGAGAGAGAGAGGAGTGAGTGAGTGACCAAGAAAGATATTTGTTATGGAAAGAGAGTTTGATATCGCGAATATGTGTGTTGGATATACCTGGCAGGAAAACAAAGTCTCCGCCAATCCTTGGCTCTAGCGAAATTTCGCCAATGCCAGCGATAGATAGATAGCCCAAGGCCATGGGTTGAATTGGATATTTGCATTATTTCACCTCACTGCCAGCTTGCTAAAGCTAATGAGAAAAGCCTGAGCATGTGACTCCAATGGTTAGGGACCTAACACAAGGCCCGAGAATAGGCGCCGTCCTCCCTTGTTTGATATCTAGGTAATGTTCACCGTAACGTTAAATTATTGAAATGTAAAATTTTTATTTTTTATTCAAAAATTATGATAATAAATACTAGTTTTTGCCATCTTTACAAAATCGATACTTTGGCAAGCCTCTTCCAAAATCGATACTAAAATTAACAAATCGATAATGGTCTCACCTACTACCCCCTAATTGTCACTTTATTCTCTAACATTAAATGTTGATGGGTAGTCTAATCTGCTACAGTAATAAATTTACCAACTCACAAAAATTACTTAACAAATGACAAAACTATACCAAAACAATTACAAAGATACGCACCTCAAATGACAAAGTTATCGCATAACCAATGATAAATAATGTAGAAAAAAATGAAAAACTAACCCACTAGAGTTGTTGAGTAGTCTAATCTGCAGTAATAAGAACAGTAATAGGAGGAAAGATTCCCCCCTAAATACGCTACCAACCTTAAAAATCAAAGCTTCTTCTTCTTATTCTTCTTCTTCTTCAACAACAAAGCTTCTACAAATATCAAAGCAGATTCTCCTTGATGTATTGTTTGTCTCTTTCATGTGCCAAGTCTTCCAACTATCGTTCTACATTCGATAAAGTCCTTACACAGAGGTCATTGGGGAGAAAAAGATTATTGTTATCATATGTTATTCTCGTTGCCAAAGATCGTTGTTATCCTTCTCTTCGACCGTTGAAGTAACTATTGCAGTAAATATCATCTCTGACTCTGTATCCATCATCTCTAACTGTGTATCCGCATCACGATTTGTCATATTTATCTTAAGAAAAGATGTTATGCAAGAAGATACAATTTGTACATAATCATGTTTCTTTGCCTTTTTAATCATTTGTCTTCTGCTACTATATCACCGAAATTGTTCATTGATATCATTTATTTCAGGATTTTTATCATTTGTTCGAGGGATTACTGGAGTTCAGTTTTATATCATTTTTCTCATTTGGTTTTTGCTCTTTTATCACCGAATTTGTTTCTTTATATCATTTGTTTTAGGGATGAATGGAGTTCAGCTTTATACTATTGTTCATTTTGGTGGGGATATCGTACGTCCAAAGTTCGGATCAATCGTTAGTTATGTTGGAGGAAGTACGAAACTTACCTCACTAAGAGAGCACTCTTCATATGAAGATTTCATCACACTCCTTGAAGAAACAAGCAAAATCCGTCATGAGGACTGTAAGCTATACAACTTCGTCCATGGTTGTGCATGCGCAATTTCATCAGTCCAAGACTTTACCGTAATGATCAATATGCATAAAACCAATCCCGGCACACCCTTTCATATATGGATTGTTAATGACCTTAGGGTACCTTCCCAGAACTCCCAGAACTTTATTTCTAATTTATGTTCTTCGGGTAAAGGGTTGTCCACCACCAAAAATACTGGTTTAGGTAAACGCTTGTCCACCACCAAAGCGGAAGGACCTTTGCGTTATAACTCATTTCTTGATCCTAAACCTGAATACAGGGGTTACCCTAAAACAAACGGCACAGGGCTTGATCTACGCAGGTTTGGACCATTTATGGACGATGATGATGTTCCTCAATCAAATGATTCTTTCAAAACTATCCGTACTGACGTTCCTCCCTCAAATGAACCTAGTATTCCTCAATCAAATATTCATCTCTCAAATGAACCTGTGTTACCTAATGTTCCTTAATCAAATGAACATTTTCAAACTATCCCTACTAATGTTCCCCTCTCAAATGAACCTTGTATTCCTCAATCAAGTATTCATCTCTCAAATGAACCTGTGTTAACTAATGTTTCTCCTTCAAATGAACCTATGTTAACTAATGTTCCTCTTTCAATTGAACCCGAACCTATCATTGGATAAACTAAAACTTCAGGTAAGTTCGTAGAATTTGTCATTTATGTGCTCTGTTTTAATATTTCTTATTCAATTTCTATCATGCTAAGTAGAATATTTCTTATTTGTTCAGCTGAATTTCGGTTTGAGCCACAACCCGAACAGGTGAAAGATCTCCTGGATTTTCGATTTAAATCTGTTGTGTACACGGAGGATCCCTATGACTTCAATAAAAAATTAACATTAGTGATCTATATCGAGATAGGATTGAACTCAAGAATCACATAAGAGCTTATGCAGTTGTAAACAAGTTTAATCTTAAACACGTTCTGAGCAACGAATATAAAATTGTGGTACGCTGCAAAGGTCAAAAATGCTTTTGGCGGATTTATGCGACAAGGTTGCTCGGTTCTACCTTATTTAGAGTAAGTACTTATTGCTCTGTGCATACTTGTATCCAAGTAGAAACTGAAGGAGGGAACGCGTATAAGGCAGCGTCTAGTAGATGGGTTGCTTCTATAATCAAGCAAAAATTACAAAAATACCTAAACTACAAACCTTCCAAAATTATTGATGATATGAAAATCCATCATAATACTGATGTAACATACAATCTTGCCTGGCGTGCAAAAGAAAAATCCCACGCTGAGGTATCATCACTTTATATGTCATTTGTTCCCTCATACAAGTCATTTGTACAACATTGTTTATCATTTTTTCGCATATCATTTGGTCGACTCACTGTATCATTTGTACTTCCCATACAAGTCATTTGTACAACAATGTTTATCATTTGTCTGCTCCATAATTTCATTTGATCTATGTAATTATTTCAGATGCGAGGTAGCTTTAAGCACGCATACCAACTACTTACGAGCTACTTTGCGGAAGTGAGGTTGGTTGACCCGAATTTTGTATTTAACATACAAACTACGAGTTGTAAGGATAAGAGATTCACAAGGTGTTTTTGGTGTTATGGTCCCCCAAAAAAAACTTATAAACTATTGAGACCAGTTATTGTAATTGACGAAACTCTTTTAAAAGGGAGATATCGTAGGACTCTACTAACAGCCATCGCCATTGACCCAAGTAATCATATTTTTCCACTTGTATTTTTGATAATAGACTCGGAGACCACCGAAAGTTAAACATACTTCCTGGAGATGTTTGGGTCTAATTTTCACAATTATGACACTAGATTTGTCATCATCTCTGACAAGAACCCCATAATTATTAATGTTGTACCCAAGGTGTTTCCATTTGCAATCCATATGTTTTGCGCCTTCCACATATCTAACAACATTAAAACTACCCTCGAAAGTACGAGGATCGCATTTAAGATGGCAGCAGAGACCCTAACCAGCATTAATTTTAATAAACACATGAATGTTATCCAGAATACAGATCCAGTGGGTCTCTAATACATATTAGGTATTCCTAAGGAAATATGGTCAAATCTATACATTCTAATGAGTAGGTACGTTGTCACTCTGTATTGCTCAACTTAGCATTTGTTATATAAAGAATAGTCATTGTAACTCTATTTACATTCTTATTTGTCATTTTTTCCCATTATTTCTCATCAGTTCTTTATTATTCCTTTTACAGTTGTATGATCACATTTGTCATCTCTTTATGCTCATTTGGCATTTGATTTTTACGGTTTATCATTTTTTTAGATACGGAGTCGCTTACACAAATCATGTCGAGAGTTGGAATAACATTATTTTGAAAGTAAGAGATCTCCCTATCCATGTGTTTATTGAGGAATTGCGTAAAATCTGTTCGAAAATGTCATACACGTATAGGGAGGAAGCTGAGAAGAGTCAAGTTCACTTAACGCCATGGGCTACAGATCACTGTGAGAGTAGAAAGTTTGTAGCGGATTCACTAACCTATAGGGTTCGTACATCACGTCACCATTTTTTAGATGACTAGTTATGGCATAACCGATTATGTAAATATTGAAGATGGTACTTGTTCTTGTCGTTGGTGGCAAATGATGGGTATACCTTGTGAACACGGAGTACGCGCTTTGGGTCTTGCTAATATTGATCTAACTACACGTATCTCTGAGTACTTCACAAATAATACATACAAGGCTGTTTATGAACCTATACGGATTCCTATAAGAGGAATTGAGCAATGAGAAATTTCAAAAACTGATCCACGTGTTCGTGCTCCTATTTCAACAGTTCGAGCCGGTCGACCTCGCACGCAAAGGAAGAGAAGGGAAAAAATGCCCGGTCTTGTTACCAAACTAAGATTTTGCAGTAGGTGTCGAAAAAACGGGCACAATCGTCGTTCTTGTAAGCTTCTGCCAATCCCATCCGACGACAATACACGTCCGACAATGGCACTGTCTTTAATGATGAGCATTGAGCCACCTGTAATCCCATATGAAGATGTTGCAATTAGTTTGCACTGATGATTTTGGGTACTCTATGTATCATTTGTTTGAATGACCTTTATCGTATGTGTTGAAAAAAGTCATCATTTGTCCAAAAAAGAAATTTTCATTTATCTGCTTCCATTGTATAATTATTTAGCACCGAACTGTCATTTGTGCAAGGAAAATTTATCATTAGTTTGTTTGTATGATCTCATTGTTTGCTTCTGAATTATCATTTGTGGACGAATACTTTCTCATTTGTTTATTTCAATTATATCATTGTTTAATTCGGAACTGTCATTTTTTCTCAAAGAATTTCCCATTTGTTGGTTTTTATTATATCATTGTGCGGCAAGAATTTTTTATCATTATTTTCTTACAGAACTGTGATTGTTTTATTTACCACATACCAAACAAAAACCACTACTTAACAGCAAAAAGCAAACGAAATAGCACCAAACAAAATATATTTTCATTCATATAAAGGCAAAGTACTAGTTACCACAAAAAATGAACAAACGAAACACCAAAAAAACAAATGTTCACAACATTTCCTGATCACGTTCCGCGCATTCCAGATCGCGCTCCCAAGCCTAGATTTTTTGCTAGAGACAGCTAATCTTAGAAGCTAATTCTTCCCACAGTTTCTTGTGTTCATCATGGTCCAACTTTACGGCGCAGAACTGATCTTCCAAGAAGCGCATATGGAACTTGAACTCTTCAAAATGCTGATCTCTCTTTGTTATAACTTGATATAATTTATCCCAAATTATATCAAACGCTCCTAATTTCTCCATGAAGTCTTCGTAATGCTCTTTTAGCATTTGTGCCTTCTCACCGGAGACATCTTTTTCTATTAGACATAGTCTATTCAATTTGTAGAGACGTTGGTCACGTTGATCTTCCTACATCCCTACCGACTCAAACCAATCGTATGGACTGTTCGAAGAGACATGGCTAACTCAAGTGTAGTACGACATTTTTCTTCAGAAGTTGAAATAAGTTTAGGGTTTAGGGTTTAAATAGTTGAAGAGTAGAAAATAATTTATTTAAACATAAATTTTTTATAAGGGGAGTTGAATGCATTGGGAAGGGACGCGTGTCAGGGATTACCCGTTGTTCAGGGTAAAAGTTATTATTACTTGGTTCAGTGCCATCATTTCTTGTTCTACACATAAGTAATCTGAGTATCTAAACTGAGTTGTCTAATCAATTATCATTACTTGTCACATCGATTTGTTATATGTTGAAAATAAGTTCGCATTTGTTGTTAAGCTATATATCATTATATTTTTCATGAACTGTCATTTTTTAAAGATAATTTATCATTTGTCTGTTCAAATGTTATCACCAATTTTGTTAAGTTCAATATTTATCTACCATTGTTCATGAAGTCTTTATCAATTGTTTAGTTCCCTTATATCATTTATTTATGATGGAACTTCTCTAGCAAAAAACTGAAACAAAATAAAACAAAACAAATGTTCATACAAGGGAAACAATAATAACAAAAAAAAACAAACTAAAAATAGCCTAAATGTTCACAACTCTTTACTTGAGGAATTCTAATCACGTTCCATAGCCATGATCTTCTGCTCAAGACAAGTAATTTACAGGCTGACTCCTCCCACAGTTTCTTGTGTTCATCCCGGTCTAACTTTAGAGCGCAAAGCTGATCTTCCAAGAAGCGGATATGGAACTTGAACCCTTCAGAACGCTTTCTTTTATTTTTTATAATTTTATCCAGTTCTTCATCCTTTTCATCGAGTTCTTCTAATTTCTCCTTGAACTCTTCGTAATGCTCTTTCAGCAGTTGCGCCTTCTCACCGGTAACATCCTTCTCCATTAGGCAAATTTTATTCAACGTGAAGAGACGTTCGTCAGCCTGATCGTCCTCAATCCCTACCGCCTTAAACCAATCTTGAGGGGCACTGGAAGAGGTACGGCTAAATCGAGTGAAGTGGGAGTGCGACATTTCTTAAAAAGTTTTAAAGAGTTGAGGTTAGAGCTTCTTTAGTTTAGAGTTTTTTTTATACTTGGGAGAATTAGGACTTTGAATCACGCGTGGCGGGGTTTAGAGCTTAGTGTTTAGAGTGGCAGGAACCACGTGGATGTTTTAGTTAGATAACTTGTTATAAACGTAATTAAAGTTGACTTTAGGAATGGCTTGTCACATCATCTATAAAGGCAAGAATCTGTCGACTTTAAAGTGGGAGATATGGCATTTGTTGTGACCAAGGGTATCATTGTGATGTGTTAATTTTCATTTCTTTATAAATAGTTTACCATAACCTTATACTACATAACCACTACACTTGCTTCCAGTTCTCAAGCATTATATACTTCCCTACCAACGATGCATTCCCTTATTTGTTGGTGCGGTGAAAATTGTGATCTTCGTCTCTCACGCACAAGCCTCAACCCTGACCGTTGGTTCTGTCAATGCGCTTATAAAATTGGTGGGTATGGTTTATGGGCGTGGGTAGATGAGGTGAAAAGGTACGATTGTGGTCTGATTTACAAAGTCTCTAAACCGCCCGGTAGGAGATTCTACCATTGCCCACAATACCATTGTCAGTTCAAAACTTGGTTTCGAGAATCATCTACGCCCGATGATTCTAAAAGGCCACAATCGCCAACGGTCGAAGACATCACAAATTTTGGCTAAGGGAGCAATCAGATACTCGACACTATTACATCTGAAACTTACACTCAACTAAGGATCTCGGATGTCAGAACGGAGATGCTGCAAGATTTTTTGTCCAAATTAAAATCTCTAAATCTTAATAAGTAGAGAAATATGTAGGAGTGAAGTGTAATATGTCTTTTCTTTAGTGGCGTTAATTTTTGGCATTAAAATGTTAAGCTCTTAATGATCAAATGCTAAATCATATATAGCAAATGATAATATTTTAATAATACCATGCAATTTATGGATTATAAATGACAAACACCTTACAAAAATTGACAAATCGCTTATTGTTGGATGACATATATTTTATTAAATAATAAAAATATTTCTAATGTTCATTCATTTCCAATGGGTTTCGTTAGCATTAAATACTACTATGTTTGAATTTATTCTGACATTGGGATTTGGAACTTAGAATTAAATACTGTTGTGGTTTGCAGTGTTATGGTATAAGACTTTTTTATTCCTTATTGTGATTTGCAGTGCTATGGTATAAATATTGATGTGGTTTATTCAGCATTAAATACTTCTTGTACAACTATTGTGCATCTTCTATGTGAAGAAGATGACGACCACCAGACGCCAAGCGTACGAGGCTAGGGTTCTTGCCAATATGCAAGAGCTGCGGCTTCGATACTTTAAGACCTAGTGCCTTGAACTTCCTACTCCCATTCCAGTGCGTCCTACCTTCCATGAGATGACGTACGAAAAGGTGGAAGAGGCGGATGACGATTATTATCAAATGCATCGCTTTCACTATATGGTGACGTCGGAGCAGGGGAAGAGAATTGGTCTGCGTCTTCTGGCAGAGGATGTTGTTACAGCGGCAGATGAAGCAACTAGTATGCGTCTGATGATGTCTTGTCGTTACCCTGAGTAGGAACAGAGAAAGAGATGGTGGTAGTGGTGGTGGAGGTTACGGAGGAGAAGACGGTGGTGGTGGGGGTTATGGAGGAGGAGACGGTGGTGGTGGTAGGGGAGACCGACCACCACCACCACCACCTCCGAGTACATAAACTGATGTAAATTGATATAATGCAAATTAAAAGTTGTATAATATTCAAGCCAATGAAAGTTTCTTTTTTTGTGCCCAATGAGTTCTGGGAAAGTACCCAAAGTTATACACAAGTAATATCATTAATTTATATAATCTTTCTCATTTGTTATATCTTCTTTGTCATTTGTATAATACATAATTGTTAGAATGGCTAGTCAGCATAGTTGGATTATAATTAATTTTTTTATTTCTTATGTATGATTTGGCATTTGTTATCATAGATTTGGGATTTGTTATATATGATTTGGCATTTGTCATCAGAGATTTGACTTTATTTTTCATTTGTTATATATGATTTAACATTTGTTATCAGAGATATTTCATTTGTTATCTATGATTTGGCATTTGTTATCAGAGATTTGTTGTCTATAATTTGTCATTTGTTAATTATGATTTGACTTTTTCTATACATGATTTTTTATTTGTTATATATGATTTAGCCATGTGTCTAGAGTGGTTACTAGGGGAATAGAGGGAGAGACGCATCGATTGACGTTTGTTAGTTTAAAAACTTAAAAACGTATAACCTCAAATCTTAACACTCCAACCTTTCCATCTTCCTCCATCATTTCTTTCTCTCACTCTCTCAAGTCTCAAGACTCTCAACAATGTCGAATTTCCTTCAATTAACTCCCCCAACAACGGACTATAGTAATAGTGATGAGGGGGAGCAACCAGCCGACTACACCTCGGGCGAATGTCTCAAAGATGACTTCGACGTCGAGGAAGACCGGGAGTTGTTGGAGGGTGGTGGTAGCGATGATGATGAGGAAGATGATGATGATGATGATGCGGATGATGAAGATGAAGATGATGAACCTCTTTCTTAGAAGAGGAGGAGGAGGTTCTATTAGGGTTTTTTAGCTTTGGCTTTTTGGAGGGAATTTTTTGGGGAAGAAACCTAGAAACAGACATTTTTTAGGGGGTTTTATTTGGGTTTTTATGATGATGAATGTTGATAAATGATAATGTTGAATGTTGAATGTTATTTATTTAGTTTTGAATCTTTTGATTTATGTTTTGTTTCGATATATTTTTTAGTTTGAATCTTTAGTTGACTATGATTTGTATGATAGCAGACAATATTTGCTATGATTTGTTATTTGTTATATATGATTTGGCATTTGTAATAACAAATTTGTCATTTGTTTTCTTAAAAACAATTATTCGTTATATATTATTTGTTTTGTAGATAGACAATATTTGATGTAAGTGAATGGTCGATTTGGTTCAAATGAATTGTGATTGCTTTTAAGTAGACAACATGTGTTCTTAAAAACATGATTATTCATTTGCTAAACATGATTTTTCATTTGTTGACTATGATTTGTCATTTTTTGACTATGATTTATCATTTGTTATATATAATTTATTATACAAACACAATAATGTTCAAAGAACCAAATAAACCATAGATGGTTAACAAATGATAAATTATTGCTAACAAAAGACAAATAATGGCTAACAAATGACAAATTATTGATACCTAATTTTTTTAAGTTTAAATGAAGTCTATTATCATACAAATACAATACAAATGTTCAAAGAAGCAAATAGACCATAAATAGTTAACAAATGATAAATTATTGATACCTAATTTTTTTTAAGTTCAAATAAAGTCTACTATCATATAGACACAATACAAATGTTCAAAGAACCATGGTTGGGCTAATGGTATTAACCTCTTTGGCTATATTTACCCATGTTTTACTGGCAAACCTATCAACTAGGTCTACTGGTGCTACCAACTCTTGCTGTATTTATTGGATTGGGGCTAAGTTTTTACCTTTTTTTTCTTGGTAATCTTTGAAAGCACGGTCTACTTCCTGCCATGTATTAAAACCTTGGTGAGTAACGCCTTTAATGCCTATGACCTTTTTGCTAGTTTCAGCCCCAGATGTATAGATCACTGCCTTGTCAGTGTTAAAAATAACGTAATATTTAGAGGTTGTCATTCCTCTTGAAGAAGTCTGCGAAGACTATTTTGAATTGTGCAAATTCTCAGATTGTATTAGATTGGATGACTCCTCATGACATCCTGGTGAGAATATAAAATTCTCTTTAGAGTTTTGACACTCTTGTAAAGGAGTTGAACTCCTTAATGAACCTGAATGTTCTGGGCTATTTGCAATGTTAAACATTTCATGGTAATATAATCCTTTCGGCTCTTCTTCAGTTATAGAAGATGTAAGCTTTCGCTTTTGTTTGAGTTTGAGGATTGTCATCCTTTATTGCATCATTTGTAATTATAATTCTTGGATCTCCTCATCCAAGTCTTGATTCATTTTTGTATCTTTTTCTTTAGTTGTTCCTAAAAACATATATATATATATATACATAGAGATTAGTCAATTATCTCGTAAGAGCATCTGCAAGGCTATTTTTTATCCCTGAAATATGTTCTACATCAAATTGGTAATAATTGAACCATTGTTACCAGCGTAATAATCTTCCTTGTTTGTAATCACCTCCAATATTAGTTCACAAAAAGTAACCAAAATTTTTATTATCACATCTAACTATAAATCTTTGTGATAAAACATATATTTCAAATTTTTTAATGGCCATTTTTACTGCTAAATATTCATTCTCATTAGAGTGGTAATTTAACTCAGCAGCTTGAAAAGAGCAAGATGTATACCTTCAGAGGTATTTTTTTGTGCTTCCATTGGTTTGGATGACTTGGGCTTTGAGCACAACTCCCCAATATTCATTGGATGCATCTGTTTCAATTATCATTCTATCTTCGAGTGTAGGACGATAAAGGCTTGGTAGATCTTTTATTTGTTTTTTGACTTTATCTATAATAGTTTATAAGCTCAAGTGTTCTTCATGTTCTTATATGAGTTCTTGCGCAGCAACATTGTAATTATTCACGTCTTCTATTAATAAAGCTTTTATTCAGGTATTCCTCTAATTCTTTAAATCTTTTAGATAGAGGTAGTATTCAACTTAGCTAATCTCTTGAAAATCATATGATCTATGTGTAAAAAAAAAGGGTTAAGACCATGACTTAAGACCCCCTTAGAAAACAATTATCTGCTTTAGAGCCTTTCAAGTTGACCGTCACACCTTTTGGTTTCCCACATAGCCTTTTGTGCATTTAGAGAATTTGAGTGACTTGGTAAATTAAATCTTAAGTGATAAAATTTTCTGAATAGTTTTAAATCTTGTGTAACCAAAATAATTTTTTAGTGTTCATTGTAGCAGTTTAGTACTGTCATTGTAGCAGTTTCTTACTGTTTTATTGTAAAAACTTTCGTATGCTTTTGTAAAGACCCCCTAGATTTTTACTTTTGCTTTTGTAAAAGACCCCATATATATTGGTATCAGAGCACTGTTCATTCCTAAAATTCATGAGACTTAGTTAATTTTAGTACGTAAATCCTCGTTTATTTTATGAGTAAATCTCTTAAATATTTAGACCTTGAAATCATACCTGAAAATTACAATCTCTGTAAAAGACCAACTTTAGATAAAAATAAAATAACTTGCTGTTTTAGAGAAAATTTTAATCACAGATTACATAGTAATTCAAACATAGAAAACTTCGAACAACTAAACATCTTAGTTGATTTAATTTGTAATTTATCACAAAACATTAAAATAAACTTGGAAAAACTTAATAGATTAATAGAACAATCTGATAATACTAAAATAAGTGAAAACCTTAGTTACATTAAAAAAATATTATAAGATATATTTAAGACAATCAAAGAAAATAGTTTTAAAGAACTAAATAACGAAATAAAAACTTTTAAAAAAACTATTAAAAAGATAGAAACTGAATTATCACAAACAAATAAACATTTAATGAAAATTTTGTATGGTAAGTAATAACGAACTTGATTTTAGCAGAATAGTTGTAAACGAATCAAACTTACAAAACTTTTTAGAAAGTAATAATCCATCGTATGCTCAAGCCAGACTTATATATAATCAACTCATTGATAATAATAGGGGTGAGCATGGGTCGGTGGGGGTCGGTTTTGGGCCCAAACCGAAACTGAAACTGAAACATTCGGTTTGTAAAAACTGAAACCGAAACCGAAACTGAAGTCAGGCAAAACAGAACCGAACCGAACCGATGGAAGTCAGACAAAACCGAAACCGAAAATAAAGGTATAAACCGAACCGAAACCGAAACCAAAAATAAAGGTCTAAACCGACCCGAAACTGAATCTGCTGTTATGCATCCAAGAAGATCACTATTTGTAATGAAAGCATGCATAATTCAACTTCAGAAATATTATGATCTAATCAAAATTTGTCTAATTGTCATCGTACTGGGAATCTCAAAATGAAATTAAAGTTCACTCTCTACATTTACATCCTCCCAAATGGCAAAAAGACAAAACATAAAAAGAGCATAGCATTATGCAGATAACAATCTAGAGCAACAGAGCTTTCTTCAAGGGGTAACAACAATTCTCCCAGCAACCTAGGAACCTAGTCAAGATCTCTTTGGCCAGTTGATGTGATTCTCCTCCCTCTATTACACAGAAAACAAGTTATAAAACAATAAGCAATTAAAACATAGAACAAAAAATATTTGAAGAACATTAATAGTAAGACAAGTAAAAAGTAGAAATGTATTTTCTTCGGATATTGGTTGGGCTCTATCAGCAAAAATGTATTCATGCAATAAAAAAATCGACCTAGTTAAGGGTTTCACATGTAGTTCTGGGTATTTAGAAACCACATTGGCCTACTTTCAAAATCAATGTTGCCTACTTTTTATTAACATGGCAAATGAAATTTTAGTTACTGAACGTATATCAATAAACAGTAAAAGAAATGCATACCCCTTAGGATCAATATCAACGATGTTCATGGCTGCCAACTGCTGAAGGATGTAACGAGCAACTGAGCCACTGCTCTTGCAAAAGTGGGGAGGATGACTTCCATTTATTCTGAATTGTATAACATCAGAATAATATCAGACACATCAAATATATAACACATCAAATATATACCTTTCAGATAACATCAGACACAGTTAGCAAGTAACATCAGACACATGCACAGTTAACAAGTAACATGAGAATAACACAGTTAGGGATTACATAAAGTAACAGCAGACACAGATAGTATAACAGAATCATAACAGAAAAGATTATGATAGGATAACATCAGACACAGTTAGCAAGTAACAACAACATCATAAAGGATAACACGGCATAAAGGATAACAGAAAGGATAATAACATAAAGGATAACAACATATAGTTGCAGTTGCTCTGGTTGTAGGTTTGATGGCTCTGTTTGTAGTCCATCCTTTGTTGGTTAAAGAGAACAAAAGCGGTTGAGTTCTCTTCTATAAAAACCAGATTGGTTGCTGTAAAAAGTTTTGGAACTGCTGTTACCAGAGCTTAAAAGGAGTAAATTATAAAGTTCCTGAATTTTTATACTATGTCATGAATCTTATTTACTTTAATGGATTATTTTTTTACCTTAAGGGACTTGATATGAATACTGCCAATAATTCTAGCTAATCTATTTAGACTGACAACAAATTTTTGTTGTTATGCTTTAGCTGACAACAAATGGATCTTCTATATATGCCATAACATGTCTTAAGAGTAACTAAATGTTTGGCAAATATATTGATTTGATAAAAGAAGGAAAAATAAGATTGTTTAGCAAAGATAAGATACTATTTAGAGCAACAGTAAGTGTTTATTCTATTTTTCTTGTTACGATCTATCATGCTTTTGGGGATCATGTAAAATTAATGCAAGTCATCAATTCTATCGAGTTTAAAGACTGCAGAAATACACCCATAGTAGTTGTTAAAAAAAAACTTTTGAAGAGATCTCATCAAACAAGTAAATCGGTACACATTGTATTTATATATTTATTGAGCTCTTACATACATTATTTTAACTTAGTGGGTTAAAACAAGGTTAAAGTATTATGATATATTATGAAAAGATCTGATATATCACATGACGCAACCTTCACAAAGTGGTTTTTCAAGGTGTCGTTCAAGTCAACAAAACACTTGCGACAATACATTTTTAACTAAAGCTAGAATAGTTTAGTGAAAGACCTTTTAGAATCCTCATACCTAGTTAGCTGAGGCATTCCAAATTTAACCATCAGATTGATCAGATGGACTGATTAAGCTTAATTTCCATGATATCAGGATTGTCTTTTAACCATAAGTCTTCTTAAAAGAGATGTATTGCAAACACAGATAGGATAACAGAATCAGTAGCATAAAGTAACAGGATCTTAAGTGATTAAAGCTCCTAAAGCTCCATTTAGGTACTTTCAGTAAGGCAGTGATTAAAGCTCTTAAATAATGGTATCTTATGCAATAATAAGACTTATGGTTAAACATGTGTCTAAAGCCTAAAATGTCAAGGTTAAGTTACCTTTTGGTAGGATGACTTCAATCCTCTACAAAAGATGGATGCAAATTTGACCCCCCGAGCAACTCTAGATAGCAATAACAAGAAATTATTTGAAACAAAGAGTTAACTAAGAAAATAAATTAAATTAATATGTCTAAGTATCTCATTACCTTTGTCAAGCTTTTCAAATTTTTCAACTTCATTCATTGAGTCCCGAAGATTTATTGGGACCATTGATGGTCGGAGCCAATCTTGAGTACATATAAGGGCTTCAACAGTAGTAGGAGCCAATGAACTACGAAAATAATCAAGTATACGCCCCCCCGTGCTAAATGCAGACTCTGACGCAACCGAAGAGACGAGAATTGCCAATACATCACGTGCAATATGAGAAAGGATTCGATACCTTGAGGAATTAGCTTTCCACCACTCTAATATATCAAAATGTCCAATCTTTGGTGGTTCACACACCTCTGCCAAGTATCGTTCAACTTCCGACTTATTCACCAAATTGTCTTCTTCCGCCAAGTGTTTTTGAAAATCATCAGCCAAAGACATATCATCATCATCATCAGAATCACAATGATCACTGCTCATGTTCAACCCTTGTGATGATTCACCCATATTTTGAAGTTGCGATGAAGAAGAGTAGTTCTCTAGATGCCAATCGTGAAGACGAATGAGTGCATTTTTTACCCTTGACACTAGATGATCCACTTTAGATGATTCAAATTCTAATCTTGAGCTTAAACAAAACCGTACATATTTCATCTTGAATCGAGGATCGAGAACTAATGCAACATACAATAACAAGTTGATCTTTTCAACATCCCAATACTTATTAAACTTTTCTTGCATGCGCCCCGCCATCAACAATAAGCCAACATCTTCACTTCTCTTATATGAAAGCAATTTAGTTTGAATAGTGACAAGCTCTTGAAAGAAAACATTAGAAGTAATATATAATGATCCTGAAAACTTCAATGTTGCATTGTAAAATATCTTAAGAAACTTCACAAGCCTTCTAGCATCTTCCCAATCTGTTTGAGTCGGAGGTCCCAATTTTTTTTTCACACTTTCCCCCTCCCTAAAGTATGTACGATACGAAGACTCTCTATCATGTAATCTCTCAAAGGCTAATTCATATTTTTCCGCTGCCTCCAACATCAAGTATGTTGAGTTCCACCGAGTTTGAACATCTAAGCATACTAAAATCTTATCTTCCAATTTTGCATCTCTCACACATGTTTTGAAGCGTTCCAACCTATGTGGAGACGATCTCACATACCTCACTGCACTTCTTATCCTTGTAATTACATCAAATGACTCTTTCAAACCATCAGAAACAATTAAATTGAGGATATGCGCAGAACACCTCATATGCAAAAACTCATGACTCAAAACCGTGTTCTTCCAACTTTTGGTATTTCGTCGCAAGTAATCAATAGCATTGTTGTTAGAACTAGCATTATCAAGAGTAATACTGAAAATACTATCTACACCCCAGTCAATCAAACACTTTTCAACTACTCTCCCAATAGTTTCACCCTTATGGTTGGAAACTTGACAAAAATTTATGATCTTTTTTTGCAGTTTTCATTCACTGTTAACCCAATGCGCAGTGAGACACATATAACACAAATTCTGAATAGATGTCCACGTGTCCGTTGTAAGACATATTATTTGATCCTTTAGAATTGTCTTTAATTTTTGCTTCTCGTCCTTGTACAACTTGAGACAGTCTCTAGCTACAGTGAAACGAGATGGGACAGGAAATCTTGGAATGGCAACCTTGCAGAAATGTCTAAAACCTAGTCCTTCGACAAACTTAAATGATAATTCGTCCATGATAATCATTTTAGCCAAAGTAAGTCTACACGCCTCTACGCTCCAAGTAACTCCCACTATCTCATTTTCCCCATCTTCTTTTGTTTTATAAGATAGTGTTTGTTGACTTTTTGCAGTACTCCCATATTTTCCATACAGATATTTTTTGTAGATATTATTTAGGTGTCCTAGCATAGAACTTGTTCCATTACCCTTGCATTCACATTTAAAACTAGTTTTGCAGTAATTACATTCTGCCCTGATAGGAACTTTTCTAGTACCCTCTACGATAGTAAAGTGATCCTACACGACAGAGGCAGATTTACGCTTCGTACCTGATTCTTGTTCTTTGGAACCTTTGGGTGATAATGGAACATTAGAATTGAGATTTGTGTCTTGCGATTCAGCTAGAGTATTTTGCTCCCCTTGTTGCACAACCATTTCCTCTATCTATAAACAAAAGTAATAAGAGAATAATAATATCAATTACTAAAGAGTAAATAATAAAGAAAGTACAATAAGTATGTAAACGATAATAACTAAACATTAGAGATTATAGAAAAGAAGTTTTATAATCTACCTGCGGATCTTGTATTTGATGGAGAACAGGCGTTTCATCCCCACTACGTTGTCTTATTTGTACGGAAGATCATTCGGAAGAGAGATCTCTAATCACATGAAAAGAATAAGCAATTTAGATATGGGAAAATAAACCTAAGATTAAATTAACAAACCTACGATTAAATTTAGATATGAAAAGAATAATGTAAACTGTAAAGCAATGTATTCATGAAAATTAGTTTTTTGTCAAGTATTAATTACATTCATAAACAGATTGTAGGATTTATTGATGTGTATGATTCACCACTTCTAAATATGAAAATACTTCGCAATCAATGTGTAGGTTTCATCACTTCTAAATATGAAAATACTGGTCAAAATACCAAATGGAGTCATTGTAGATATGTATGCATGAAGAAACTGAACATAGAGATTATATTCAAAAGGTGAAGTCTGGTGTTTTACAGCTAAAAAAAATTAGATTAGGGAGTACGCCACCAAACATAACATGAAAGGACTCCCAAAGAAAGTCACCCAATCTAGAAATATTAGTACTCATTTCATGAATCACGTTAAAGCATTTCATAAAAAAAAAATACAGACAGCCCCACTCATAAAAATATATCGAAGTCCACAAAAATCAGATGTGATAACAGAATACAACTGATAGAACACAAAACAGAACCATAAAATGAAAAGAAAATGTAGAAGAACATTTTTCAACATAAATAAAATCATGGTATAACACCTCAAAATAAGTAAACTGCAAATACCAACTTACAGGTATAGATCAAAAGCCAGAATGACGACATAACAGTCACTCATCAGAACTCATTAGAACACTTGAGAGAACCAGAAAATGAAAATAAATACCAATCCCCATCTGACCATCTCATAAAAACCCTTAAAAAACTAAAAAAGAAGAAGGTAAATTTGCTACAGACAAGTATGTGAGAGTAAAAGCGTGATTATTACCATCTAAATATGTAGCTGCAAATGCAGGATTTGTGATGACTAATGAGGAGGTGAAGAAGAGAAGTAGAAGAGAGATAAACAACTCCATTGATTTGCTTTGATAAAGAGGTGAAACTACTTATCAAAGAAGCTTCTTTTTAGGGCTGCATAGTTATAATAAAAGTTAATGCATAAATGATAACAGAATCAGCAGAAGGGATAACAGAATCAGCAGCAGAAAGGATAACAGAATCAGCAATCAGCAGCATAAATGATAACAGAATTAGCAGCATAAACAACATAAATGATAACAGAATCAGGAGCATAAACAGCATAAATGATAACAGAATCAGTAGTATAAATGATACATGGAGTGGGGATAACAGAAATTATAACATAAAGAATCAGCATCATCATAAAGTAACAGCAGACACAGAAAGGATAACACAGCATAATGGATAACATAAAGGATAATACCATAAAGTATAACAGCATAAAGAATCAGCAGATGGATACAAATTTGAGCTGTAAAATAATATGGGCTGTTAAGGCATAGGAATAACACTCTATTAAGGTAAGAACTTGTGCCCAATTCAACAAACCCAAAAGAGAGAGAGAGAGAGATTCAACAAACTTTAGTAAGTACTTTTCCATCAATTGATGATGATGATGATGAAGAGATTCAACAAACTCGGAATGGGATCTAATTCGAAGAGATCAGATGGGATGTGCTACAAATCAAAACAAAAGATGAGATAATGATTAGGTCAGATCACAGAGAGAACCAAACATCTTAGAGAGGGGATGAGAACCAAAACAAATCTAATTCTTACCTATGTTGCAAATCAAAACAAATTAGAGAGGGGATGAGAACCAAACATCTTCAAATCACAGAGAGATTAGGTCAGATCTTTCCACCTACATAAACAATCAAAATCTAGGGTTAGAGAAGAAATCATGAAATTGGGGAAGAGAGATTCGTAAATGAGAGATTCATAAATGAGATGATTCGTAAATAATTTACCCATGATGATGATGATGATGATGATTCGCAAATTAGGGAAGATCTTTTTTTTGTTAGAGAAGAGCCTGAGTGAGAACTGAGAAGAGAGGAGCTGACTGCTGAGGTAAGGTAAGGTAGGGATATTTTTTGTTATTAGGTTAATAGTCGGTTCGGTTCGGTTTTGGTCCAATTTTTGTGTAGTCGAACCGAAACCGAACCGAAACTGATCGGTTTTCAGTTTTTCAAACCGAAACCGAACCGAAACTTTTAAAAACCAAACCAAACCAAAAAAATTGATCGGTTTCGGTTCGGTTTTTCAGTTTGGTCGGTTTACTGCTCACCCCTATATAATAATATAAATCCTTTAATAGACTATGGACTTTCTAGCAAAAAATATAGTTTTTTAATAATTTTATTGGAAAAAATATTAAGAAACACAAATTTAATTTATAATCAGAATCAGGCTTTAGAAAACGAAATATTTGAAATTAAAAAACAATGTTTAGAACCTATAATACAAGGAAACCAAATAAATATAGAACTTAAACAGTGGGAAATAGGTTTCAAAAACTGGAATAATAAATTTGAAAATTTTGAAAAAACATTTGAAACTTGGAATATTGGTTTTCAAAATTTTGAAGAAAATTTTATAAAACTATAAAATTATTTAATTAACTTTTCTGATTACTGGAATATAAATTTCGATTACATTGAAAACAATCTCAAACAAACAAAAATATACATTAGCCAGTGGAACGAGAACCTAATTAAACTACAATATAACATCCAAAAAATTGAATCAAATCTATTTCACTTAGAATCAAAACAATCTATTATAATTAGTTTTTCATCCAAAACAAAACAATTATTTCAAAATATACCTAGTAATAATCATAATTTTAAATTTTAAATGGAAAGATTAAATAGAGGAAAACAACTCTTTAAATTTAAAAGTGAACCGTCTACAGCTAGATTAAAACAACTGTTATCTGATGAACACTTTGAACAAAGTCTTCAGCATCTTAAACCAGAATTACTATATGGCAAAAATACAACATACTTCAACCGTAGAGAAGCTACTTACATGTTTAAATCTTTACATGATTGTAGTGTATTAGAAGATAATTATTTAAAACTTGATTTAATAACCAGAGAGTCAAAAGAAAAACTTCTTAAAAAGAACTTCTCGCAAATGTATTTAGGACTAATAGTAATATTTGTTACAAATAAGATAAAAGTAGGAACTAGTGCCAAGACGCATGTAACAATAATTGATGAAAGACATACAGATTTTCAAAAAATAATTATAGCAAATGCAAAATTAGATATGTCAGAAACAAAATGCATGATAGCCTGTAGCCCAAACTATACAGTAATAATAAATGAATATTTAGAAAAGATAAAAATATTAGTATAAACTAAAGGATATAATATGTTAAAAAATACAAATAACTTATGGGTAGAAATATATTTTATTGGAAAAGTTTCAAACGCCATAATAGAAGATTCAAAGTTCAAAAAAATGGTACAAGGTTTAGCTTCAAACTATACGAGAATGATTTTACCTCATAGAGAAGATAGTTTAAAACGCGCTGGAACAATCTCGAAACTTGATAATCTTTTAACAAAAAATTTAGGAGTACAAAGAAATAGTTCAAATTATTTTTTTGAAGAAGCAAGGTACAGTATAAGATATACTGATTATAAACCTATAGCAAAGATAGTTGAAAATAATGATGATGACATAGAAGAATTAGCAGACCAAATTTATCAATTTAGTGTAATAGCTGAAATAGACGAAAACATAAAATGGATTAAAAAAATTAGATAATAAACAATTTAGTGAACATATAACAAAACTAACATAACAATATTTAGATAATACAAAAACAAATAAAAAATTATTTGAAACGATTTTAGACTCTGATAGATATTTGGGAGAATCTATAAATGAAATAGAAATATGTAAAAACATATCTTATGTAAAAATAAAACCTTGGTTGACAAAACAATTCTCAGAAGAAATTAAAAAACCTGAAAACTCTTCAGAAGATGAAAATGATCAAGCTTATGCTATCAACGATGAAACAAATATTCTTCCAGAAACAACTTATGGATATAAAAGAAAATTTAATAGAAAAAAAGATTACCCTACAATAGAATTAGAATATTTACCTTCTAATGGTTCTAGATTAAATTTAGATGATAAATCTCAAAATCAATGGTCAAAATTAATAGAATTATGGGCAAATGATTTAATACAAACAACATATAAAATTGATTTTGTAATGAAAGTAGATTAGAATACTATGTTTCAACAACTAATGGTTTTACAAACAAATGGTGTAAACAATAAATTTTAAAATTTAAAGAAACCGATGAACAACAATATAATTTGTTATTTGCAGGAAGTGCACATGATTTTATAAACTTCTTGTCAACACAATTTTTAGGAGTAAAAAATGCTAAACAAAAAGAAGAACAAAAATTAGAAGCAGTAAGAACTTTAAATAATCTATATTTAGAAGATTTAATATATATTCATGATTACTAAAATACCTGGAACTATATGAAAAGTGATATATGAAAAATGAAAAAATGAAGAAAGAAACAATATTAATAAAACTATATCAGATAGAATAAATTTTGTTATATAAGAGTTAAAACTTGAATGTTTAAAACATAAAGAATACAAATAATATCAAAGATCAATAAAAATAGGAAAAAGAAGTAATTATAATATTTGTAAAACAGTAATGCCACCAACATATTTTGGATAAAAAAATACTCATAAAGAAAGAAATAAAAGAAGTAAGAAATACCCTAAATATTTACAAAAAAAATATTAAAACTCTAAAATCTATAAATCTAAAGAACCTAAAAGATTTAATAAAAGAAAATTCAAACGTTTTAATTTTAAGAAAAAAAATAATAAAGACTTTAAAAATAAACCAAAGAGAAACTATACATGTTATATATGCGGACAACCAGGTCATAATATATATAAATGTTCTAAAAAAGACAAACAAAAAGCATAACAATTGATTGAAATTTTAGATTTCGATTACAATGATCATATATATTGCCTAAATTTTGATTGTGATGATAGTAACTTAAGTGTGTATAGTATACAAACTGATAGTGATATCAAATTAAATTAAAAATTAAAAAATTTGGAAATGGATACAACAGATTCTGAATCAAAAACAAATTATATATACTCAATAATATAAGTTAAAGAAGAAGTAAAACTTTGTAATGTTTATACAAAAAAAAATATTGTAAACATTGTAATACGTATAAAAAAAATATGGTAAATTTTAAAAATTGTCGTAACATTTGTTGTTTTAATTATTTTATGTATAAAAGAATAAAATTCTACTGTGAAGATAAACAACGCAAAATTTTACAATTAAAGGAAAAATTAAAACAATTAGAATAAGAAACGATTCAGATAGAACTAAAAATTTCTATTTTAGAAGGAATGGATGAAAAACCAGAAACCTCAAGTAAAACTTATCAAAAAAGAAAAGAAAAGATAATAACGAAATTTCAGAACAATGTAATATGATTGAGACAATAGAAAGATGTTGCATGATACAACATTTACATATGTTATTAATAGTAATAAAATTAGAATTTGAAAATAATAAGTGATTACCTTTTAAAGCACTCTTTGATATTGGTGCATCAAAATGCATGATAAAAAATGTAGTACCACCAAACATAGTAAAAAATGACGGAAAGAATAGAGTCAGCTTAGCTGACAATTCTTATAAAACATTAGATAAATATATAACAAATGTACCTATATATTTAAACAAAACAAGATATACTTTACCCATGACTTATGTTATAAATCAAAACGAATTCAATACTCAACATGATTTGATTTTAGGTTTAAATTTTATTAATACATTTGTTATGATACAATTAACTCCACAAACAATAACTTTCATACCCAAAACATCTAATGTAATTTTTTTAGTAAACCCTTATAATTTGTATTCATTAATAACACAACCTCTAGAAAAACAATAAGAAATAAATAAACAAAGTAAGTTTGAAGATACTTCTAAAGAGGAAGAAGGAAATATAAAAGATGTAATTAACCGTTTAACAAATAATATTGAAACAATTAAACTACCACCAACGTTAGAGGATGATTTAGAAATACAAAAAATCATTCAATTAACAGAAACAAGTGAATTATTTTTTGTAAATCCAAACCCTTTACAACATTGGGATAGAAATAAAATTTATGCAGAAATTAAACTCAAAGATGAAAACCTAACCATAAGAACCAAAGATCTAGCATATAATATAGAAGATCAGAAAGAGTTTAAAATACAAATAAAAGAATTATTAACAATAAAATTAATAAGAAAATCAAACAACCCTCATAGATCAGCCTCATTTATGGTAAGAAACAATAATGAAATAAAACAAGGAAAAACTAGAATGGTAATAAACTATAAATGATTAAATGACAATACTATAGATGACGGATACAAAATCCCTAATAAAGACATGTTAATAAACAACATTCAAGATAAAACTCTATTTTCAAAATTTGATTGCAAAAGTAGATTTTGGCAATTAAAAATGTTAAAAACAAGTATACCTTGGACAACTTTTACTTGTCATGAAGGTCATTATGAATGGTTAGTAATGCCATTTGGACTTAAAAACGCTCCACAAATCTTTCAACGAAAAATGGATAATATTTTCAAAACATATTTTGATTTTTGTTTAGTATACATAGATGATATACTAGTTTTCTCTGATTCCTTAGAAAATCATAAAAAGTATTTAAAACTTATTTTAACTGCATTAATTGATAACGGTATAGCAATTAGTACAAAGAAAATGGAACTATGTAAACCAGACATAGAATATTTAGGCCTATACATAAAATGAGGAAAAATTGAATTACAAGAACATATAGTTAAAAAGATTTTAGAATTTCTTGATAAAATAGAAGAAACTAAGAAACTTTAAGCTTTTCTTGGAATATTAAATTATGCAAGAAACTTTATTTCTAACTTAGCAAAACTTGTAGGACCTTTATATAGTAAAACTAGTACTAAGGGTAATAAATCTTTTAATCAAGAAGATATAAAACAAGTAAAGAAAATAAAACAAGTCGTTCAAACTTTACAACCATTAAATCTACCATTCGAATCAGACTATAAAATTGATGAGACTGACGCGTCCAAAGAAGGTTGGGGTGGAATATTAAAAGCAAAAAATATAAACAGTTACGAAGATGAAAAACTATGTAGATACTGCAGTGGTAACTTTAACGAAGCACAAAAGAAACTATCATCAACAGATTTTAAAATATTAGGATTAATTAATACTATAAATTCCTTTAAACTAATTTTAACAAACGAAATTTTTGATTTAAGAAGAGATGCCAATAATATTAAAAAGGCTTTTGAAACAAAAACTGCTACGACTTCAAATAATAGAAGATGGACAAATTTTATTGATTGTTTTATAAATAGAGGATTAAAGCCAAATATAGTGCATATAAGGGAAAAAAATAATTTACTTGCTGACTTTCTAAGTAGAAAACATTTTGTATAATTTTTACTTTGCAGCAATGTAGGGAAGAAACATGTTTACTGGATCATCGTCTTCTTCATCCCCAAACAGTAGTAATAAACAAAATAATTTTCCAAACTTCAAGACAACAGAAACTATAATGTTCGATAACATTCGGATAACTGCTTCTTACGGAGAAAACTTGAGATTTAATACTATTAAAGAAAACCTTTCTCCTCAGAGTTCTATTCTATTACATAACATATTCAGTTACAAACAACATTTTCAAAGCCAGAAAGTACCTGGAGTCTTCTTTTACTCAATAATTGCTTTAAATTTATGGCTAAAACATCTCGAGGAAAAAACCAGCCATTTTGAAGAAAAAGCTAGTTATTTTGAAGGAAAAGCAAATCATTTTGAAAAAATGTTTAATAACTTTATCGCTACAAATGACTTAAACAAACATTTAGTAATAGAAACTAATAAAGAAGGTGAAGAACTTCAAAAAAGAAAGAAAATGAAGTGTGTATGAAACATTTTCAAACTCTGAAACATAAGTATGATATGACTCTTAAGGATTTAGAAGAGGAAAGAAAATAGGCTCGGGAAACAAAGTGAAAACAAGTCCTAAACATTAAAAGAGAGCATTGTTCGCATACAATTAAAAATATTGGGCTATTTTCAACCTTTTCATTCTCTCCTAAACTCTGTCACGCCCCAAAATTCAGTAATCGGTAGTTAGACCAATTACTGAGATTCGAGGATGTGCAGGTCGGGGAATCCAAAGATTCGCCCCACGAACAACCGAGCCGTAGACAAATTCTGGCTCAGTCATTCACAATGGTATCACAACAGAGTAATAAGGAAAACAGAAACAGCGGAAGACTAAGATAACAGAATCTAAACGTAAGATTCTACAAACCTCTACGCAACAAACCCAACTGTAATAAAAGGAGATTGAGCCTCCAGCTCAGCTCCCCAAAGATCACCACTGCAGTAACTAAAACCTGAAACAACCTGCCACTGAAAGGGGGGATACGAGAGTGAGCAAACAACGAGCTTACTAACTCCCAAGAATAGCTAAACGATTATACTAACCAATGAGATGGATATAAATATTAATGATAATAGGATATAATGATATCTAACGATAAGCAATATATATATATATATATATATATATATATATATATATATATATATATATATATAGGATGACTAATAAATCTATCAATAAATATACCTCGTGCAAAGGAGTGTTAATCTACACTCCAGTCACAAGGACCACTAACTACACTCTAATCACTACCGTGGCTCTCAGCACCACGCGCAACTAATCTATCTCAGGGATACAAATCACACACATGGGTAAATAACGCTCGGACAACTACAAACCGATCGGGTTATCCAAACCCCAACCAGGCACAATCCCGAAGCTACCACAAGCTGAATGAGATCGCTCACTACCAAATACCAGCCTAAGGCTCACAGTAACCAACAGACTACTCAACCTAATAAATTAACTAGATACAGAAGAGGGAGGAGTAGATGGAGAGAGGAGAGGAATATCCAGAAGGAAGAGGAATCTAATGACACCGCAATCAATTAGGAGATGAGGAATTTAAAATAAGAGTAGAGGAATATGATGAACTAGGATAATCCCATAATTATCCCAATACAATGATATGGTATGATGATGATATGATGGAAAGAGATAATCTTATGATTATCCCAAGTGCAGAAGATTCTATATTAAAACATAATGCAGAAAGGGTTAAGGATTTCTATCATAAGAACCTACGAATTGGAAGTATGCTGAGATGGAATGATATGCTTGATGATGATGATGATGATGCTGAAAGATTTATGATGACGTGGGATAATCCCATACCTATCCCAAATGCAATGGTTTAACGATGTCAACCCAAAGGGCTAGCCCCCAAGACTAAAGTGGGCTGGCAACTGCTGAAAAAGGATTTACCTTACCGGATATTGTTGGATACAAGGGAACGATGTACTGTACTAGCTCGACCAGACAAAAAGATATTAACATATGTACTTCAGCCTCGCCTGAGGAGTCTGGGCACCAGGAACTAGAATCCAACCATAACTTCACTCGCAGGAGAAGACTGGGCACCAGGAAAGTAGTATCCAACCATGTCTTTCTTCGCGGGATAAGACTGGGCACCAGGAGAACTATTCCAACCATATCTTCACCTCTAAAACTTTAGCCCGATCTAGGGATCCTATCAACCTATCGGGGCCAGCCGATGCGGAGTTGTTTATGTATCCAATCGCAGTAAGATAAGGAGAGAATATATTATATATGGATGTGAGCATGATCCTTGAGACTAAAACACAACTGCTGTTAACACAGCCAGTACACAATATGATAACCACCTGCCTGAGAGCGTGGTAACCAAAACTAACATAGATGCCCTCCTGTGACTCAGTTGTACCATCTAATCCTAGATGAAACAACAACTTAACCGTCACGAAACCTAAACAACATCAGTCTCTAAGATTCCTCAAAGCAATATGATTATCATCAAGTACAACAGTACTCTGGCTGTTAACACAGACTAGTACTCATAGGGTGACCTACAAGAGTCCAACAAGTAGTCAATAATCCCCAATAATAGAATAACTCACAATCCTCCTAATCATGTGCATAAGCCACCAGCACGGATGTACTGGAACCGGATTCAACAGGAGGTTTCAGCCGCATTCCAACATCACAGGTAACGTACAACTTCATAAACCACCTGACTCAGCCGTGGATCTCACTGAGCCATACTGTCTTACAGCCTCTTAGATGATGGAGGAGAACACAGCCCTAACAGCCTCAACTCGGGGAAAGAAGGCTTACGAGTAAGCTCTATCAGCTCTAAGAATCATGAGGACAATAAGTGTCACAACACGATAAGTAAACAATCCTAAGGCAAACTATCAGAAGTTCACATCCACAACTAACCACCACGGACAAGCCATCTGCTCACCATCAACAACTAACAATCCAGGAGATACCACACTCCCACATGGAATCCAACATTCCAAATAACCACCAATCACAACGACAATGTTCAAGGACCAGGCCTCGAGAACACAAAGTACACCTAGACTAGCCCTAAGACTAATCAAAACAATAGCAGGCAAGAGGACGAGCTCTAAACCGAAGACCAAGTCTTACTGAAGCTATGTCGCCCCAAGACTACCCTGGAAACAAGTCCAGCAACCCATACTAACCAAGGTGGTATACTATAAGGTGAGAACTATATTCTTTGAACTACACTATCTCAGAGAAATGGCGGCGAAACCCACATGTCGTTCATAAGTCTCTACTAATAGTCAAACCAAATTATTAGTGCCCTGAAACAAGCTGGGCACCCTAATAACTAACCAATAGTACCACACTCAATATATTATACATATATATATAACGACTCTGGGCACCGCAACATACTGAGAAATGCATTTGTTCTCAACCTCAACGAAGAAAGGATTCATGAGAACCACCCTCAATGAAATCGTCTAAGAGGAATCTCAGGAGTCATCGTCACATCGACGACAATAGAGAATAACCTCATCTGGCTAATCATAACCTATGGTTTCTATCTAGTAACTAAACTTATAACTTACTCAGCTTTTACTAACTTATCAAACCCTTAAGTACTCTCGCCAAAGGTATGCCAAACGGATAACCCGTGAATGTGTCCTAAGCAATTAACCTATATACTAACATTATCACAGTAATAAACATGATAAACTATGTGATACAATAACTCATAAATCAATATAATGGTCTAGTTATTAAGGAAGATAAAACTCGCCTGACGATATGCTCGAAACGACAATCTCGGCGAAACTGCCCAAACAGCACCCCAACGGAAATGTGCTCTGCGAATTGACTTCCAAAACTCAAAATCAATCACGGAAAGGACCAGAAACACCACAACATCAACCAATATGAAGTACCGGATCCCAATCGTAACTCTGACAAAGGATATCCGACCGAAACTGCGTTTCAGATCAGCACCACAACTGATTCAGTAACAAAACTGCATCTAAACCCACGGTTGTCCACGCTACGTTGCGCTACTCGGATCACCCATAATCACATGAAGATATTCCACTCTAACCCCACCAAGTCGGCCTCCCAACAATCACATACCTGATGTTCGAAGAGGGTAAAAATAGTCTTCTCTTTCCTCTAGAATAACAGTAACTACGGCAGTAATTTCTGAACCAAAACGGCCACACTTCTCGGCTCGGACAACCTTCTCCAGAACAGCAACAACCACTAACTAGAGCAACCACCACACCTCCTCTTTCTAACTACACCAAACCCCAATCACCACCCTAACAGCTGCAAGAAAACCCCATAATTTTAGGTACCCAAACACCAATAATTCAACCCACGCAATCACCGCCACCGGCCAACACCTACAATGATCACACTCCTCAAATCAATAATACACCCACTAATCATAGACCCTAAATTAGTCCAGCATCATAAGGGTTCTCACCAAAACTGAAATTAACTAATGATACAAGAGAGAGAGAGGAATTACTTACCGAGGGAAAACGGCGGAGATCACGGCGAAGAATCTACGAAGAAATCGGCAAGCGAGGGAGGAGAGGATTCGGTTTGGTGAGAAGAGGATTCGGTTAGGAGAAGAGAGAGAGAGTGAGTGAAAGAGAAATGTAAGGAGAGAGAATGGATAATGATATATATAACCGACCTGTCGTTCGAACGATCGTTCGAACAGAAACTGGAAAAATCCAAAAATATCACTCTGAGGTCCTCCTGAACCACACACAACGCCAAAACCCTCAGAAAACTGGAACAACCCGAACAACCATCACAACCCTAGTAAAGGGTTCCTAAGTTCTAAACACCACCTCTACCGCTTCACGGCCACCAAAATGCCTAAGCCCCCAAAAATGAATTTTTGCTCAGAAAACTCCGAAAACCTATCGGCCAATCCAACGGCTCACCGGAACCACACCAAACCACAAACATATCAAATAAGCATCACCACCAACCCATCTAGGGGTTCCCAAGGTCACAACGCCACCTCCTCCTCCGAATAACCACCGTACCACCGAAACTACATAAAATAAATCTAACATACAAAACCTGCCGAAAGGAATAAATTGATGCATAACGAATAACAATATATGAATCATAGTAACAATGCTTAATAATAAACAAAAAAATTACCCTGAAATTCCAGGACATTACAAACTCATTCCTTTTTCTCCTAAACTCTAGAAAGAAACCATAAAGATCATGAAAACCATTCTCCCAAAAGAAATCCAAACCATCATTCTTGAGAAGAAAAACCAACAAGAATTCTCTGTTTGGTTAGAAGTTGCAAAATTAATTCAAACAATCGAACAACCAGGCTTTGAAAGAATTATAACTTCAGAATGTTTAAACCCTCGTTATACCAATAACCTTTATCCTCATCCAAACTGTCCTTATAACCATTCAATCTGTCTTCTTCACTTGGACCTTGACATGTTCAAAATAAACCGTATTCCTGATTCAAATTATTGGTTCCTTAAAAACTTCGGTTTAACTTTTGGTCTACTTTTAGACTTTGGTTTTACTAAAAGTTTTCATTTTAAAGGGATAAAATGACATAATAAACTAAGACAAGCCTTAGGAGAAGAACATTTTTTGGTCCGAACCACAAATCATTTTGTTCTCACTTCTGAAACTACTGTTTATGTTGATGTGGTAATAGTTCCCCCTGCATGGATTGGAAAAAATCTGTTTTCCCCTGCGCTACATAATTTTTTCATCAGTAACTATTGGCTTTCTTGGTACCAAATGATTGAAGGAATTGAACAAGTTACTGAACAACACTATCAAAACTGGAGAATCCATCAAACTCAAAAAATTATGGAAACAAAGAATCATTTCAAACTTATTGCTCAAACAAGAACTGCTCGCTATTATGGTTACGATGTAATTGCAGCAGACATCGTGCCGTATGTCACTATTGACATTTCACCTGAAGAGATCAAAATAACACAAGAGTTAGAAACAATCAAAGACAAGTTTACCATGGATTACCTTCCTGGAGAAAGCCAAAATGACAACATAAACGACATTGATTGGGAAACTATGAGAGACTAAATACGTCATCCATGACGTATTAAGAGAAACAACGAGAATAAGTATAACAGCTCAGAGCCCACTACTGAGTTATAATAATATAAGTAGTCATGAGTCATTATTTTGCTTTAAACATGTATTTGTCTGATGCTCGGGATACCCCACAAATGTTGCCGCCCATGTGCAGCGAGCATCTTGTGTATGAGTCATTTACTTTGTTTATTTCCAAAAGCTTTTTGTTGATGGAGACCAATGAGCACCCGAGAAAACTTTACGGATTTGAAACAAGCTGAAGTCCGGAGTCATTTGCCTATATAAGGAGTCATGTATAGAATTTGAAAGGGGCAGAGTGGTGGAGAGGGAGAGAGGGAAATTGAGTCTATAATAGTCTGTAAGCTTAAGTGTTCTTCAAGTTCTTATATGAGTTCTTGCGCAGCAACATTGTAATTATTCACGTCTTCTATTAATAAAGCTTTTATTCAGGTATTCCTCTAATTCTTTAAATCTTTTAGATAGAGGTAGTATTCGACTTAGCTAATCTTTTGAAAATCGTATGATCTGTGTGTAAAAAAATAAAATAATAAAAAATGGGTTAAGACCATGACTTAAGATAGACCCCCTTAGAAAGCAATTATCTACTTTAGAGCCTTTCAGGTTGACCGTCACACCTTTTGGTTTCCCACATAGCCTTTTATGCATTTAGGGAATTTTAGTGACTTGGTAAATTATATCTAAAGTGATAAAATTTTCTGAATAGTTTTAAATCTTATGTTACCGACAAAAAATTTTATTGTTCACTATAGCAGTTTAGTACTGTCACTGTAGCAGTTTCTTACTATTTTACTGTAAAAACATTCGTATGCTTTTGTAAAGACCCCCTAGATTTTTACTTTTGTTTTTGTAAAAGACTCCCTATATATTACTTTTGTAAAGTTTTTGCCTTTGCCCCACTTTCATTTGTTGACTATGATTTGTCATTTTTTGACTATGATTTGTCATTTGTAATATATAATTTATCATTTATTAACTATCTATGGTCTATTTGGTTCTTTGAACATTTGTATTGTGTTTGTATTATAGTAGACTTTATTTGAACTTAAAAAAAATTAGGTATCAATAATTTGTCTTTTGTTAGCCATTATTTGTCATTTGTTAGCAATAATTTGTTATTTGTTAACTATCTATGGTCTATTTGATTCATTGAACATTTGTATTGTGTTTGTATGATAGTAGACTTCATTTGAAAAAAATTAGGTATCAATAATTTGTCATTTGTTAGCCATTATTTATCTTTTGTTAACAATAATTTGTCATTTGTTTACTATCTATGGTCTATTCGGTTTTTTGAACATTTGTATTATGTTTGTATGATAAATTATATATAACAAATGACAAATCATAGTCAAAAAATGACAAATCATAGTCAACAAATAAAAAATCTTGTATAACAAATAAATAATCGTATTTTTAAGAACACATGTTGTCTACTTAAAAATAATCACAATTCATTTGAACTAAATCGACCATTCACTTACATCAAATGCTGTCTATCTACAAAACCAATAATATATAATGAACGATTGTTTTTAAGATAACAAATGACAAATCTCTAATTACAAATGCCAAATCATACATAAGAAATGAAAAATTAATAATAATCTAACTATACAAACTAGCCACTCTAACAAATATGTAGTATACGAATGACAAAGAAGATATAACAAATAAAAAAGATTATATAAATGAATGAACTTGTTTATAACTTTACAAAAATATAGAAATTATACAACAAAATAGATGTTAAAGTTTCAAAATCTCTTCCGGCTCAACTCCTAGCCTCAGTATATCATAAGCAATTGTGTAACGACATTCATTATCATCTATCAGATCTGGAAATTTCATTCCCCTTAGGAGATTGTCCATAATGACAAGCATATAGATCCTGCAGTCATTACCATTTGGTTGTATTGGACATTTCCCAAAACGAGTTGTCCTTTTAGAGTTTAGGCCAAAATCCTTTACCTCTGAACCAGTAGGTTGACTACTACGATCGGCAAAATCTCTCCATATCAACATTTTTTGGAGGATCGTTGATATCTGATCTTCAATAAGCTGGTATCCAGGAGATAACTTCTTATTCTTTCGTGCATTTGCAATTTTTGAATCCACCATTGAATCCTAGATACATATTTTTCCTGCCTTAAAGGACACATCACAAAGGACCTAGTGGCTGCCATTGATATTCCAGGGAATGAGTATTAATTTTGAATTGACCACCTTTAAATCTCCTCGATGGATGCAATTAGAAAATGTACGATCCCATTGCACAGATTTAATTTGTTCCCAAATTGATTTTTTCTTCAGTTTGACACCTTCTGAAGAGGACATATTAAGAGTCCAAACATTGAAATCCCTGCCAATATATTGACATGCAAAGATATCTGCCAGCACAATCTTTTTTTTATTTGGGCGGGTACGATGTTTTACTTTAAAATATTGAATAAGGGCTTTAATGTACACATAAATGACCTGAACAGGAAAAGAAAATGACAAATTAGATAACAAAAATGATAAAGTTCAATATTACAAATGACAACACAGGCCAAACTAATGATAAAGTGCAAACGAATAAAATACAGAAATTGTGAAAACAAATGGTAGAGACTCTTGTACAAATGATAGAGGAAAATAAATAAATGATATAAATACCTCATTGTCCAACCATTTATTTGGATATAAGGTGCAGAGAGCGTTAAGGCAAACAGTTTCTTCACCTATCCTCATATAGGTACTCCTGTTGTCCTTCTTAGTTTTAGGAGATAATTTATCTTTCCTCAGTGACCAGCCTTTGTCCACCTGGTTTTTCTCATCCTAGGAGATGGGTCTTTGAATAAAAGATTCCAATAACACTCCCGGAAGAAGCTCGTCAAGGTGAGCATGCAATTGCTTCATTTGACAAGTCATTTTGAAGGTTATTTCATTAATTTCTTCCTCAGTTAGTGCATGCCTTTTCTTTAAGGTGACATCCACTTCTAACTCCATTAAAACAAGTTGGAACAGATATGTCAAAATAAGAAAATGAAATATAAATGTGCTTATTACATGAGATTGAGTAATAAACCAGTTGTTTGGTTTAAAAGTACTTTATACATTGGTCTGGTCAACAACCATTTCTTTTATTACTTGCTCAGGGTCTGGTTTATTCTGTTAATTTCCATCATCATCATCCTTGCCTTCAACCACCTCCTCTTTATTATGTTCCACCTCCTCTTTACTCTTTTTACTCTGTAAATAAATATACTTCAAATGATAAGAGTGATACAAGATATGGGAAAATAAATAGAAGAAAATGAGAAGTTACCTACAAAGAAATGATAAGTTACCTGATTAGCTTCACCAACATCTTCCTCCGGGTGGGAGATTACTTCTTTAGTTTGTGCAACCTCTATAGTCTGTTACTCGACAGATACAACAGTTGTTTGGTCTGTACTAGCCTATAAATAAACAGACTATAAATGATAAACGTGATACAAGATATGGGAAAATAAAAGAAAAAAATGAGAAGTTACTAGCAAAGAACAAATAAGTTACCTGACTAGCTTCATCTTCAGTTTTTTTAACCTCCAGAGTCTGTTCCTCTACAGATACAACAGTTGTTTCGTTAACACTAGCCTGTAAATAAACTGACTACAAATGATAAGAGTGATACAAGATATGGTAAAATAATAGAAGAAAATGAGAAGTCAACCTCAAACAAATGATAAGTTACCTGATAAGCTTTACTAACAACTTCCTCCTGGTTAAAGAATACTATATCAGTTTTTGCTACCTCTGCAACCACCAGAGTCTGTACAGCAAAGGTTAAAGAAGAAACAAATTTAAAAAAAATGGCATGGATAGGTCAATACATAACTTAAGGTTACGAATCCTCTTCTTCAGCAAATACCTCATCTTTTTTTTCATTATAATACACCACTACAGTTGGTGGTTCTGAATCCTCTTCTTTAGCAACTTGAGGTTGCTCTTCTTCAGATTTAACTTTCTCCTTGACAACTTTTTTTTCATCATTATCTTTTTTGTCGCCCTTCTTCCACTTCACATACAACAAATAAAATGAATAAATACATCAAAAGAAATGAAAGTTCTGGAAAAGAGAATGACAAAGACAACCTCACAAATGCCAAAATATTCTGAACAAATGACTGACTTATGAGGAAATGGCAAATTGCATAAAGTAAATGCCAATATTTTAAAACACAAATGCCAAATAAAATCATATCAATGATAAGAAGTAGCAAACTTATGATACCTCTAGAAGATCACCACCATATTCAGATGATATCGCTTTAAAATTTACTTTCCTCCCAACTTCAACATCATCATCTACCATTAAATCATTTACCACCTCCAATCCCTCTCCAGGCGCAACTTGCTGAAGCAAATTTTTGGCAGTTAATTGAATATTCTCAAGTTCTGGGAATTTTACCCGTCTCACCCTTGACACTCAATTAGCCAAGCCCTTCTTGGGGATCTTGGGGATTAAGGTTTTCAATTGGATCAGTGGGACATGATCAAATTGATCATGAGTAAAAGCTTCTTTCTTTAAGCCTTCAACCTTTTTCTTCTTGTTGGGCACATCAGCTTCTTCAGCCTTCTTTTGCCCTTTTCCCTTACCTTTTTTTGTTCTCGGCTCCGCCTTCTTCCTTTTCCCATCTTCTTTCTAATTACCTCATTCTCTCTTACGTTTTACGGTTTTCTCAGGAGTAGAGAACTGGTACTACCCAAGGAGTGGAGTGTCTCCAAGTGGTAGAGTATTGTCTCCCACTGTAGACATCAAAATTCGTTCTAACATTTTACCATGGTTATGAAACATTTTTTCATTCTCCTCTAACTAGGAGCATACCCTAACCACTACAACTCCGATCACAGTGGCAAAAGAACTGCTACCTACTGTAGGTGCACCGACTGCAGGTGCACCGATTGCAGGTGCAGCGTTGATTGTAGGTACTTCGATTTGATATCTCTGAAATATTCTAACATATGAAGATGACAAAGGGTAACTTAAAAATGATAGAAAATACTCTAACAATGATAATATCACACAACAAATGATAAAAAAGGACTTCATAAGGACAGAAACATAAAATAAATGACAAATCTAAGCAAATAAAATGATACGAAACATAAATTAAATGACAAGGAAGCAATAAAATGAATCAATCATACAAAGAATGGAAGATTACCATGACCTCTTGCACAAGACCTTGCTGCATGTCAGTCTCAGATGACTTCATAGCTATTGCCAGTAATTTGGGGTTAGCAAAAAAATTTTAAACGTCACAATTTGGCGACGCTTAAAGGATGTCATCCTCCATCCTTGTAGCTTAGGGAACAAATGTATGGATTCCTCTTTTCTTAGAAACTTCAGGCTAGGAATAGAAAAGAAAGTCTATATCATCAACACCCAGGTACATCCGTGCAGTGATAAAGCTTTATCAAATTTTTTACCAGCGGTCGATCGATAATAGGCAAACTCCACTATTTGACTCCACAAGAAATGATAAACTTTCTCACCCCAGGGGAATCCGTTGAACTGATCTAAGATCATTTACCAGATCAATATACTTTACCCAAACGTTTTTCCCCTTGCTCGGGAGGAGAAAGGATAGTATAATTTTTAACAAATTTAATCGAAGAACATCTTCTGCAAAACAAAATAACACAACGTAATGATAAGGACCTTAGAATATAATGAGCCAAAAATGGCAAATACAATACAAATATTGGAGGGGTGAGAAATACAATGAAGGACGGTGATAAAGAAGAGAAAACAAAAGACAAATTAGAGCATTATCCTGATGTCTTTCCAATTTTACATGTTTTAAAGCATCATCAATTTCCTTTAACCCATATGTATTCTTCTTCTTGGGGAATCGCCTCATTTTGAAATTCATGATATGCTCAGGATCAACAAATAAAAAATTATTTGCAATATGAGAGATACGTAGCCCCAAAATTAGGCAAACATGAATGGGTTTCATATGAATTATCATCTCCCCAAATTGGAACTTCATATCACTGAGATGACAATTGAATATTTCCACAACCAAAGTCAACATCGTCGCTATTAGATCAATTAGCAGTAAGGGTACAAAGCAGGTGGCACGAAGAGCACCCTTCTCCTCTTCAGGCAGAGCTGCAAATATTTTGGGAAGTCCCAAACCTATACACCGCGAGGTATAATTTTTAGAATTTGAGGTGCCCTTTTTGGCTCTACCCTCATGTGTTTGGTTCTCCTCGTCAACTTGTTCATTCACTTCTTTATCAGACTTTATTGTAGAAGAAGAAGAAACACACAGAATTTTATCAAACACCTGGTAGGCAGTAGTCACACAGATGATTTGCCACTAATATAACACTAAAATCACACACACACGCAGATGTTTTGCCAATGATTTTTGAGAAAATGGTTTGTGCGACTAGGATGGTTTTTACGCTCGTCAATCACACACACAATTTGTAGAAGCGGGACGATTTTTGGGGTCATTGCAGTGGTCATGTAACTTGAGAAAGTGTTTGAGGAATATGAATGGTTTTTGGCGCCAAAAGCTAAACGAACTCGTGTGAATCGCACATTTTACCTAACCGTAGAGAACAGTAAACAAATGTCAAATAATATAACTGATGGTGACAGAGTCTGTATGAGACAATATAACTAATGTTTAAACGTATGACAAATTGGTTACAACAAATAACAAGAAATGCATGTAATGGTGACAGGGTCTGCCTTACATGTCTCAAAATAGTAATGACACGTGTAGATTGAGGATCGATTAAAATTGGACGCGTGTTATGATAATAATAATTTTAAATGATTTAAATTTTTTTTAGTATTAATTATGAAGTGACATTTGAACTAGTAGAGCCCATGGCCATACCTGTTGCCTTACCTGTGGAGCCAACGGCCTAGAAACCTACTTTAATATTCAAGCAGTTTATATTTTTAGAAAAAATGGCAAAGTTGTATAAAACAAATGATAAAGAAGGTTGACCGAATGGGAAAGTTACATAACACAAATGATAGCAGTCTGTTAAAAATGATATAGATGTCTGAAAGAATGGCAGAGTTGAACTAAATAAATAACATATTTTTGTTTGCAGCAGCCGTGCAGACGATTTGTTATCGTTTGTTCCACAAGTTGAGTACAGTCGAGTACCATAATTTCCTCCATGCTCAAGGAGTAGAGTATCAGTCTTTAATCAAACACTTAATAGGCAACAGTCACACATACGGTTTATGACAAATAATCGGGACGGTTTTTGCAGTTGAGTAAGAAGAAGAAACTGTTCGATGAATCAGGATCGCTTTTGGCTCCAAAAACCAGACGAACTCCAGTGAACCGCAGGTGATACCTAACCATAAACGATGAGAAATAATAACATAATTGGTGAAAGAGTCTGCCTTCTTATAAATAAGAAATCTGATCAAAGGTAGGACAAAATGTACTAAAACAAATGACAAGTAGCTCATGAGATGGTGACAATATCAGCCTTCCTCGTACACGTGGCTTGATGTAATAGTTTTAAATGAGTTCAATAATTTTTTACAATATTTTATTACTTCGGATGTGACATATGTTCTTGTGAAGCCCAAAAATAGGTGGTTGTCTGTTGTAATATTACAACTTTAGTAGGGGCAAATATGGTTTTTTCTCTTTCCATTATCGATTTTGGAATTTATTGTTCCCTGGGTCTGATTTTGTAAAGATGGCAAAAACTAGTATTTATTCTCATAATTTCCGTTTTTTATTAGGTACTCTTCAATTTTTATTTATTTATTTATGTTTCAGCTAGTTTATTAGAACCGGAGGTTCCATCTCAATACCAATTGGCAATTAGAGTAGTAGCCCAATATCTTATATTTTGTGGTGTAAGGCTTAGTTTTTTTAGCTGGGGTTTAGGCAAACCTAGTGGCTAGTTTAGTTTTTTAGTAAACTAAACCCCTTGAAATAATATACGTTGGTAACCATCAAGTAACTTTTAAAGGAAAAGTTTCAAATTTTATCTAAGTCTCCAAAATTGGTTTATCTACAAGGAAATTCTTAGGTATACACTACCCTAAAATATACTGATTAGTACTTGCATGCTCCCCCACCACCGCGGGCCAAGTAGTTTACTTCCTCCTAAAGAAGTTTCTTGCTTTGGCTAATCCACAATACGATTGAGAAACTTTAGTTAGCTGAAAAGTACGAAGAACACCAATTGATTGGGAAAATAAAAACTTTAATTGCTTAAAAATAAAGTAATTACAATGAATCACTCCAAAACCCTATGCTCTTCCTCAGAACTCTTTTTAGATCTAACATAATCTAACAATGTCTAGCCTTGCCCTTTTTATAAGGGTTACAAGTTCTTAACTACAATAAGACTGGGTTAACAGTTCCTAGTCCCAATAAGACTTGCCTAGCCTTACCCATTTTATAAGGGTTACAAGTTCCTAGTGCCAATAGGACTTGCCTAGATCCTCCTAGATCATGACTCCCCCCTTTAGGAGCCTTGAGCTCCTGCTCAAGTAAAAACTAGAGAGGTGGGAATGCGGCGCTGTCTATTACCCTGCTGTACCACTTCGACTTACTAGGTAGCTGACCCTTCTTCCTAACTCGAAATGACTTAATACCACCACATGTCTTGACTGGAAGTAACTTTCGGTGAAATATACTACTCCCCTTAGGATCATCATATTCTGCAACATATCCTGACGTAACAAAAGGTTGTATCTGCATAAAAACCAACATAGCGAAAGTAGTTGGTAATAGGGGTCGAGATAACCTATCAGCCAATTTGTTGTCCATTCCCTTCTTATACTGTATAATCAAGGGAAATTATTGGAGATACGATAGTCCCTTCATCTGGCGAGCTTGCTGTAGCTTGGACTGTGTAGCTAAAAACTGGAATGGTTTGTGATCAGTATGTATAACCACAACCTCCTCTTGCAGCACCCCCATGTCGGGTGGTTGCTTATAAGACGTTGTCATAGGTGACAACACTCTAGTCGACGTACCCTCCTGAATCGGTCGAACCAATAACACAAACTTGCCGCTCGCATTAACCAACCGCTTTACCTGAGTCGCAATTACTAAATTAAACGTAGTGACATGCTCCTTACAAGTATTGATATGGAACTCATTTCCCTCCTTCACAAGATGATACTTGCGAGCTCTACGGTAATGAATCGCATCTCGGTTCCAAAGATAAGGGCTACCCAAGATGACGTGACACACATCCAAAGGAACTACCTCACACATCACCTCATCAATAAACCTTTCAGTGATCGCAAACTTGAATGTACACTGCTTCGTGATCATCAAATCTACATCTTTCTGAATCCACCCTAAACCATACGACTTAGGATGAGCTGTAGTCGTCAAATCCATCTTCTTCACCAACGCCTCAAAAATCAAATTTTTATGACTACCCAAATCCACAATGGCTTCGACTAAACTCTGTTTCACCTGAATACTGACATTAAAAAGTTCTTCCCGACTCTCCTCCTCGGTAGCCAAAGTTCGCTGAAACATAAGAGTAAGCTTAAGATTTGTTTTATCTAAATTCGGGAGGTCAACAACCTCTGTGGCTAGTACATATCTCTTTTTCTTGCTCTTCTCCTCCTTTGGCCTAAGCTCTAGGTGAAGTTTCCAACAATAAACGGAAATATGCCCACTCACCTTACAATGATTATAATGACACTCCTTTGACTAAGACCCTTCTCCTTTGGCCTCTCTCTTATGCTCGTTTTGTCAACTAGACTTGTACCCCGACTTGTTCTTGTCGTATTCTTTGTCACTCTTCAAGTACTTGCCTCCAATGGCAATTGCCTTCACGGTTGCGTCCTCGATATTGGCCACAGTAAAGAGCTTTAACTCTCTCCTAATAGACTTCGACAAACCCCCCGTGTACTTCATGAACACCTCATACTCATCCACATCAATGTCCAAAACCAAAGCTTGGTTATGAAATGTCGTAGTGTACTCCTGTACGGATTGCTTAAACTTTTGGCGTAAATTGTGCCATTTATACCATCTCTCTTGTTCATACCCAATTGGATAAAATTGCTTTCGCACTAAAACCTTGAATTCTTTTCAACCCAAACTTCCTACATCGTGGCATTTCCGATAAGATTTCTACCACGTGAGTGCATGACTTGCGAATTTTAACGTAGCAAAGCATATTTGCTGAGCATTGGAGTATTTGTAAACGGAAAAATAGGTCTCTAACCTATCTAACCAATAATCCAACTTCTCGGCATCGATTGAACCATCGAATACTAGAATTTCAATCTTAAAATTGATACGAAGATTACGCATAGGATTCGATGACTTACCAATAACCGATCGCTCCTCGTCGGATTCGGCATCACTAGAATCACTATCGATCTCCGCAAAATCGTAGTCTCTATCCACCTCCATAACCCCTTTCTTCCTCAAACGGCCTCGCCGGTGAGAGCGGCCTCACCGTGTCGCCGAAGTAGAAGCCTTCGCGAGGTTCGTTCGACTTAATTGTTCTACCAACTCCCCTACAGTAGAAGTTAGGTCAGAAACTTTCGTTTCCAAAGTTGTGATTCGATCGTTGGAATCGCCCATCTCTAAATCGTTTTTCTTCTTCGAATTAGGTTTGCGATGGATCTTCAACGGACTCACTAGCTTCTCCTTCGTTTGCTTGAGACGGTCGCGTATAGAGACCAAAAACCACAATCAACCCCCCGAGAATTGCAACTGGAAAACTGATACCACTTAATCTACAATACGATTGAGAAGCTTTAGTTAGCCGAAAAGTACGAAGAACACCAATTGATTGGGAAAATAAAAACTTCAATTGCTTAAAAATGAAGTAATTACAATGAATCACTCCAAAACCCTTGGCTCTTCCTCAGAACTCTTTCTAGATCCAACATAATCTAACAATGCCTAGCCTTGCCCCTTTTATAAGGGTTACAAGTTCCTGGCTACAATAGGACTGGGTTACCAGTTCCTAGTCCCAATAGGACTTGCCTAGCCTTACCCTTTTTATAAGGGTTACAAGTTCTTAGTCCCAATAGGACTTGCCTAGATCCTCCTGAATTATTAGCCCTAGATGAAGTATCTCCAACGGTACGATAATAATTGGTATGGAGGTCATTACAGTATACACTTGAGCATTTTCGCCTAAAAGATCCTTAGCTGTATTACAACAAGACCTGAATCCTTACAAAAACACCCCATACAAGGAGTATGCATGAAACACAGAACTCTTTCTGCAGATTGTGATAATGTCATCCATTGCACATGACAAAAGTCCAAGAATTAGATAGGGTGTCTGCTAGAAAATATCTTTTTATAGATATTTGTCATTTTTTATTTTGAAAATATGGTAATTTTTTTGTCACGAAATGATACATGATGGCACCTTGAGCATCTATAGTTGTATCTTAAAATTCTGATAGTGAAAATCCTTTGCAGATTGTTTGACTGTAAGAAATTATGTGTACCACTTTGGAATAGCCATAACTATTATCACCTTTGCATTCTGGATTTTACTTGGTTAGGCAAATGCTGTATATGATTTAAGAAGTCATCTTGGATATCTCAAGTCACCTCAATGAAATAACAAATAAAAAAAGCAAATATGCTAAGTAAAGATAAATCTAGAGATGGTGAAGTCCTCCATCATATCTAAGCGTCTTCTGTCTCCCCAATGCATTTCTGAGGCATCTGCTAGTGTCTCAGGCATCCAAAGGAGAATCCTTGTAAGAATTCCCTGAGGTTGAGTTTCATTAATAAATCATGAAATACACTATACAATTGGATATTCCCAGACTCAGAGGATTCTATTGTAATGCCTTAATATACCTGATGGCTACCCGGGAGTGCTTAATGGGCAAAGCTTCGAGGTGGAGAGTTTGTTGTGCAGAACTTCCAGTTGGAGAGCTTTATGCACAGGACTTCGAGTTTTCAACAATGATATTTATTCAGGAGGAATTTCTATATGTACTCTTAGAATAATGCTGAAATTTTTAACGTAAAACAGACGGACCTGTTGCCTCTGATCAGCTGCCTAACTTGCCAGTCAAGTTGGAACAAGATAACAGCATATTCAGGCTAAAAGCAATCTAGCCAAATCACCATGATTGATGTTTGCGTTACTAACAGGAGGGACTTCGTTTATCTATGCAATCTACAACCATCAACCTTCAAAACTCATTCGCCTTTCTTCTGCTTACTTGTTGGAGTACATGCACCCTTCTTGTTACCATCTCGTTATACTTCACTGTTTTTTGCTTTCCCAGCCTGATCAAAGGTTTTATTCTCATCCGAGGACACATTCATATGGCTTTGACCAAACATGTTATAACCAGTGCTACCCATTTACAAGCAACAACATTTGCGGGCAACAACAACTTTGAATGTGATAATTTTGTGTCCTATCTGAATAAGTGAAGGAAATATCAGCTTGAGAAGCTGTGTGTACCTGTTTCTGAAAGGGACCTGTGAAGCTTATACATGCAGAAGGCATCATTGCATTATCAAAATGAACCAGTTAAACTATAGGTAATAAGCTATATATGTCCTCGAGCAATGGATAAGTAAGCTTCGACCTATGCAGTCTTCTTACAGAACCTGCATGAAAGCCGCAGGGTTTTCTCACAGGGAAAGATATCAGAGAAACTAAATCAAGGCATTAATAACGACAAGGGAAAAAAGAGTTCCATAAATTTATGGGTTAAAATCAGTATAAAATTTTAGAGTACAAGATCACAAAGTTGAATCTCCGAGACTGGAGACTGAGACTTCGAAAATCGATTTTGTGAAGTTTGGGAAACAATACAAGAACGCAAAAATACTGTAAATTACATTGTGCTTTTTAAATTCCTGACACAGTATATATCAAATTCCAAATTGATCTTGGAATGGTTATCTACATTGGGTCTTATTTGAGTATCGCCTTGCAGTTTGTACTGACAAAATAAATAAAAACCAACCTACGGTTAGTGCAAGTGCCACAACTCGATTTCCAAGGAGCCCAGCGAGAATTACCATGAAAGGAACCATATGCACTAAGCTTTTCTTCATTGGTAATTGTTCAGGACCCGAGTTCACGCTACCCTCTGAAGCATCGCTAGACCTACTACAAGCTTCATCAACGTCTTCTTGTTTTTGGTTTACCTTTCCATCTTCATTATCTTCTAACACTATCCGATCATCTTCATCTTCATCTTCCTCACCATAGTCTTCTCCAGCGCCAGTAGTCTCACCAGTCTCGCTGCCATCGGATCTAACACTGATATCCGTGGATGTAAGACTACCGCCTGACAATTCTGGGTTACATTCTACATTGCTTTTCTTACCCTTCTTCTTAGAGCTAAACCGTTTTATGACATACTTCTTCAATTGCTTTGCTTTGATTTTCGCACTACTACTACTCTTTGGATTTTTGATTTTTGCCGCTTCAACTACTATATCTCCGTCCTTCTCCAACACCCCCCTCATCTCATCGAAACTAAGCACATTGTAAGGAATGGGGTCAATCATCTGAATTTCATTGATCAAATCATCGTGGGTGTTGATTATACATGAACTACTACCCATCGCACTATTTTTTGTCACGATCAAGCAATTGTTGTTGTTTTCTTCCCTCTTTTTAATCGCAATCATACAATTATCGTTGCTTTTAATCGCAATAAAGCAATTATCATTTCTTTCTCCTAATTGAGCCGAAACCACGACATTTTCCCCAACACAATTCAAACTCCTATTGGAATACCACAACCGTCTCAAACCACAATACAGATGAACACAGCACAACTCAACAATCAAAAGCGTGAAAGCGGACACCACAATACCAAATTTAAATAATTTCATTGACAATGCGATTATTAAAACCAGCATAAGAAACATCTTCATTGCAAACCCAAACAGACAATCATTCGAAATCCTTACCTCATCTTCTCCTCCAACAACAACATCATCCGATCCAATTAAATGATTCCTGGTGATTTGGGGTGAAGCAAGAAGCAATGATCTCTTCGAATCCAAAGGCGGAAGAATTCGCTTCGATCGCATCGAATCAAGATCATCACCAAAAAGCAAGCAATAATCCTTGTTCTTCTTAGAGGGTTTCTTCAATCTACTTCTATTCTTGACAAACAAATCAATCAAAGAAGTCGGAAACCCCGTTTGAACAACGAGAGATTTCCCATTCTTGGATGATCGTGATCGAAGATCCGCGACGAAGCGATCGATCTTGCCTTTCTTAATCATCATTAACGATTCACTCTTTGTGGATTTAAATTATAGTCGTTGCGACCTCTACCGATTCTTTAGGGGTAAATTTCTCTCTTTGTTGGTAGAGGAACCGTGCAGTTGGGTATCTCGAGAAAGTGAGTGTATAGTTCAACGTACACGTTTTGGATTAGGCACTGCTTGTGTGAAAGAATAATTATGTACCTGATGCCACAAGGGACTTATTTTGGTGTACACTATTCATACCACCCTGAGGTTGGTTCAGACTAAGAGCATGGCAAGGATATATTTTTGCAAACGCCACCTCCCCGAGTGTCTCTCTAAACCACTCAACTAAAACTTCATCTTTAATCTCACCTCTCACCATAATACTCATTCATGTTTATTGCTTCATGCTCCTTATGTTTTTGACAAAATACTTAAGAAAATGATATTTGTGTTTAGAGCTTGCATTGACGAGATTTGGCAAAGATGTTGTTGGGTATGAACTCGAATCAAGATTGTCGAAGTCGTTCGAACGAGTTTGGATGTCATTTGAACGAGATGTTATGTTTCTAGGGTTGGAGACCAACTATCGCAAAGTCGTTCGAATGAGCTAGGAGTCGTTCGAACGAGCTTGACGTAGGTTTGCCTTAGATGTTAGAGTTCTGCCTCGAGATCCGTACTACGTGTATTTTTTGGTCTTCTAGTATATAAAGAGGACTTAGCTATTTTGTTAGCTATCTTTTGGTGAATTTAATCTTAGAGAGGTTAGGGTTTGAAGAGACTTCATTAAAGTTTGAGAAACTTGACAGATCATTGTAGCCTATTTGATATCATAGTGAATTGTTCGCGGGGAGTGGTTTTTCATTCACAAGGGTTTTCCACTTCCCTCATCCAATTTTTTTTCGTGTCCTTTTATATTGTTCTTGTTGATTTACTACTTGGTTGGGGATTTTCGCGTATCGTTCTTGTAAGGGAAGAGAGAGTAGCTACCTTAATTCTCAACAATTGGTGTCAGAGCGAGTGTTAGGGCTTGTGTGGTGAAGAGCGATGACCGATCAGGAGAAGTTGAAGATCACGAAGTTCAATGGGTCGAATTTTGGCGTCTGGAAGATGGAGATAGAAGATTACCTTTGTCAAAAGGATCTTGATTTGCCACTGAATGGAGTTGAGATGAAGCCAGTAGATTTTGCTGTTATTAAGTGGGCACGATTGGTTGTTTACTAGTAGTACATCATAAGCATAAGATATATAATTTTGACATCATCTTAACAAAGATTTAGTAGCTCACAGCCCTATATTACTATTAGATTTATAAAAATATATGATTTCAGTACTCTTAACCATAGACTCCATTAGATCCACCATAAAATGCAGTAGATCATCTATCTGAGTTAAATGAAACCAAACACAACCTATTTATTGCATATTTGTGTATGATTATTTGAAATGTACTGATAGTGATAGTGGTCTTTTGTTTATGTAGTTGTTACATCTAGATAAATAAATAAAAAGATCTCTTGAAGCAAAGGTACTTTAATTCAATTTTGATGACTAATAGCTTTTCTTAAAATTGTATTATATATCAATTATGCTACATTATTTATGTTGTTTTGGTTTGCAAAAAGTTCTAAATCACAAAACTAATCAGACCAACCGTGGGGAGGTCTCTAGGGAGCAGTTTTTTGATTTGTCTGTCCCACTTAAACATTTTGAGTACCCAAATTACTCTTTTATCTCCATCATTTAACGTTTCTTTTATTGAGTGAAACTGGTAATACTTTGTATTTGAGAGTACCTTTTTAGATATTTGACTAGACAGTTAAATCCATTTCTCACATTTTCTCTCTCTCTCTCTTCAACTGACCACCGAAGACTTGACCCAGCAACTAAAGTACCTGTAATAACCCGTATATTTTCTTATGATTTCAACCCATACATTATCATAGCATTTGCATCATAATTAGTCGTGTATCATTTTTTTTATACAACTTAATTGTCGTTCTTCACATGTACATGCAAGGTCTTATTTAAGTTAAAGTATTACTGCCGCATAGAATCACTTTACCATACCTTTATTATAAGTAGAGAATGGGGAGAGTTTTGTTGTAGAGGAAAGAGAGAGACGGTTGTGGTTGTAGTTGTTCTTGAGAAGAGCTCTTTTTATCTCTTCCTGTCATTATCCCATTACCAATCTGCATCACCTACATGTTATCATTTAAAATCTTCCACCAGACTTGCCTACTAAGAGTTGAGTTTAAATCATTATCTGGTTGTGACTTGGTTCTCCTTTAAGCTTTCATAGGTTCTTCTCCTTGTTGCGGTTACTCCTTGATTATTAAGGTATGGGATTTCACCTTAGTTCTTAATTTAGGGTTTATGAGTGAACCAAAGAACAATCTAAAGACATGTGGTTTTCATTTATTACAAAAGTATAATATCACCTTGGAAAAGCTTCATTAGTTGGGTTGGGATTGAATTCTAATTGTAAATTGTTTCTACATACATACTTAGAGCATCAGGTGTAGCCTAGCTAAAGTATGGCTAGCAAGATGAGTTGGAAAGTGATATTTGAAAAAGTCAAAAAAATAGACTCTCCAAAAACTATCATATAAAAAGAAAATATGACGTGTAACAAGAAAAAGTTAAAAAAAAGGTTAAAAAATATAGTTTTAACATTTTCAAAAAAATATTTTTAACATTTTCAAACACTTTCTACGTATTAATTTTAGTTAAAAAAAGGTTTCCACGTAATAAAGTTGTCTTAGTTGGCTACCTAAATTTGTTTTCTCTCTCCTCATTGTTGAGATGAGAGAGAGTATCAAAACCTAAAATAACTACCTACTTGGGGAGGCTAAAAACATAATTTTTAGCATTTTCTCTTATTTATTTTAACTATAAAGAGCCTACACTAGATGCTCTTATAGTACGTATAAGTTATGAATTTTTTGTTGCTTAGTTAGTTATTCAGAGGTTAGTGATATGCAAGGGACACAAACTTAAGCATGTATCCTTTATATTGATTCCAAGAGATCGGTACAGCCAATGAAGCTGACTTCTTAAATTAGGATTGATTCCTTGAACATCTCTGGACTCATTATTTGTTATTAAAACATTTATCTTCAGCTGATTTTAGGGTTAGAACTCTTCAATTTTAATATTGTGCTAGTTGTGTTATGTACAAGAGATATCAGGTACGTGCTTGGTTGATTATTTTGGTGGCAAGTGTTGAGTCGCAAGCCTGAAAGCCGAAACTCCAAGTTGATTTAGGTTAGTCACAAACAAACAATTATCAAATAATTACACAATACACCAAGTTTAAGGTGGTTTGGCAAATTGTCTACGTCCACCATGCGAGAGAGAAAAAGTGAGAGAGAGAGAGAGTTTATTCAAGATCCCGGTTACAATAACTCAATACCTATTAGAGGTTCTCACTCAAGAAATCCTCCCAAATATATCTCACGAAAGGATTGGCGTAAGGATAGCTCTAAAAGAACTTAGTTTCCCTTTATATACTAGGGAAACTCTTTACAATCGCCCAAATCTCAAGGCAAGCAAGTGGTTATAAAACTATCAAAAAAATAGAGTTATGCTTTTTCGTTCGAACGAAATTGGCGTCTGGGCCAAAATTCTTTCAGGGGGTTATCAAAAGGTTGTTCGAACGAAATCTAAAGTCGTTCGAACGACTTGGGCACCTGGGCCAAAATTCCAAGGAGTTTTTCAAGGGTCGTTCGAACGACTATCAGACTTGTTCGAACGACCAAGGCAACAGGCAGCCCCACAATTCTCTACCTCGGTGAAGATTTCTCCAACCAAACAAATTAAAATCTGAGCCGAACATAGAAACTATCCAAACGGACCCAAACAAACACTCTCCTCCATTAAATGCCCCCAAAGACCCAAACTCACAAACAGCCCAAGGAAACCAACCAAAACCAAACGTCCCCAAAGGGACCAAATCCAAACTAAACGTCCTAAGGGACCAAAATCTACTGTACCAAATCAATGGTTGCCTACGTATCGTGGATCAAGTCACTCATAGTTCACACAAAATCCAATTAATCAACATGAAAAATTTGAACTAAGTCCAAACAATGATTGAACTTAATTCCCGAAACAACTTTCGTAAACATATCCGCCGGGCTATCTTTGGTGTGAATCTTCTTCAACAAAATTTTACTTTCTTCCAGGACTTCTCTAAAAAAGTGATAACGTACATCAATATGTTTTGTATGTTGATAATGAACCTGATCTTTGGCCAAGAAGATAGCGCTCTGACTATCACAGAAAACATCAAGATGATCCGTCTTAATGCCTAAATCGCGTAGAAGACTTTCATCCAAATGGATTCCTTTATCGCCTCAGTCACCGTCATATACTCCGCCTCGGTAGTAGATAGTGTCACCGTTGACTATAGCATGGATCTCCAACTAACAGTCCCTCCACCCAATGTAAACACATACCCCGTAGTAGACTGCTGTTTATCCAAATCACCCATATAGTTAGTATCCACATAACCTATACAAAACCGATCAATCAAATATTGTTTACGAAATTCTAAACCAATATCCACAGTACCTTTGATATACCGTAGAATCCATTTTACAGCTCGCCAATGATCTCTACCCGGACCATGTATATATCGACTAACCATACCAACTACATGTGAAATATCTGGCCGAGTACATGCCATATCATACATCAAGTTACCAACCGCTCTAACATAAGGAACTTGACTCATATAATCACGTTCCTCATTAGTGTTTGGAGACATAGAAGCCTTAAGCTTAAAATAAGGAGCAAGGGATGTACTTACAGATTTTGTGTTACCATCAATACTAAATCTCTGAAGTACCTTCCTTATATACGTAGTTTGAGAGAGACACACCATTCCATTCTCTTTATCTCTATGAATTTCCATACAAAGAATCTATTTTGCATCACCAAGATCCTTCATTTCAAATTCTTCACCCATTTTCTTTTTCAGCTTATCAATCTTGCTTTTGTGCTTACACGCAATAAGCATATTGTCTACATACAAAAGTAAATAAATAAAGGACCCATCACATAGCTTGCGTAAGTAGACACAATGGCCATAATAACTCCGCTTGTACTTCTGCCCAATCATAAACTCATCAAACCGTTTGTACCATTGTCTTGGAAACTGCTTCAAGCCGTACAATAACCTTTTCAGCTTACACACATAATCTTCCTTCCCCACAACCGTAAACTCGCTCGGCTGAGTCATATAGATCTTTTCTTTCAAATTTTCATGTAAGAATGCCGTCTTAACATCGAGTTGTTGCACTCCAAATTGAATTGCGCTACCAAGGCCAATAGGATACGAATGGAGGAGTGTTTCACTACAGAAGAAAAAACCTCATTGTAATCTATCCCATCCCTTTGAGCATAGCCCTTGGCTACGAGTCTCGCCTTGAAGCGTATATCATCATCAAAAGATCATTGTTTCTTTGTGAGACCCATTTACAACTGATCGCTTTATCTCCCTTTGGCAACTTCAAAAGTTCCCAAGTTCCATTCTTGAAAAGAGAATACATCTCTTCCTTCATCGCTCCCTCCCAATGTTTAACCTCGGAACTGTAAATAGCCCCTTTATAGGTCGAAGGAACATCCTTTTCAACGACCGGAAGTGCATATGCTAATATGGCATTCGTTTTTGGAAACACCATATCCTTTGTAAGCCAACTCAGTTTGCGTACATCCCTCTTTGGTTTACTCTTTGCGATTGACTCCGCTACCAAAATCTCTTCATCCGTACTACCAAATTCTCCACCTTCATTTGTTTCTTCATCATTTGGAACATGTACTAATGGCTCATCACCCGTTGTCACTCTGGTAGATGATCATCTCTCTTAGTACGGGACTCTCTAGCCAATGTGAAGTCGCATTAATCTCTACCCGCTGCAATACCCCGTTGGTTGTCTCCTCTGTGTACTCAGAGCCATGTGACTTCATCATAGAGGCCTCATCAAAAGTGACATCTCTGCTCAGAATGATTTTTCTGTCTCTCATATCCCATAACTTGTAACCTTTCACATCCTTCTTCTTACCCAAAAAAATAACATTCCTTGCTCGTGGATCTAACTTACCATCCTTAACATGATAGTATGCCAGACACCTAAATATACGAAGAGTATCATATTCTGTAGCAGGTTCTCCCGACTAAGCTTCTATTGGTGTTTTACCCTCAATTGCAATCGTAGGCAACTTATTAACGAAATAACATGCATATGTCAAAGCCTCAGCCCAGAATGCCTTGCCCGACCCAGAATTGGACAACATACACTGTACCTTCTCCAGCAAAGTACGGTTCATGCACTTAGCTACCCTATTTGTTGCGGTGTCTTCTAACCGTGAAGTGTCAAACTATCCCCTCATCCTGACATACTTGTAAAAATGGATCACTAGTGTACTCCCTTTCATTATCCGAATGGTGCGACTTGAGCTTTTAGCCGGTCTGAGTCTCAATCAACTTCTTCCACGTCATGAAAATTTATATGACTTCATCTTTCCTCCTCATAGTGTATACCCAAACACGCCTAGAAAAGTCATCCACAAAAGATACAAAGTAATGTTTCCCCCCTAGCGATGCATTTTTACAGGGTCCCCAAACATCAGAGTGAATATAATCAAGAGTTCCACGAGTACGGTGAATCGCGGTGCCGAACTTAGCTTTTGTCTGCTTTCCCAGAACGCAGTGTTCACAAAAATCTAATTTACACATCTTGGCACCTCTCAAAAGCCCCTGGTTCGCGAGAACTCTTAAATACTTTTCTCCCGCATGCGCCAAACGCATGTACCACAGCTGTGTGGTATATTTGGAAGTGGTATCTCCCCTTCCCGCGGTAGTAACCTCACCAAGAATAGTAGTACCATCTAAATAGTATAAGTTGTTAATTCTTCTGTGGCCCTTAAACATAACTATGGCTCCCTTAAGAACCCTCTTTACCACATTCTCAGATACAACCACTACTAAAATTAACGCCAATGGCCACTACTCTAGCCGTGGCTAATACTATTCGCCACGGGTATACCCGTGCCCAGGGCCGTGTAAACTGGTGGTGTGGCTAATGCTCAAGCACAAACTTGACCGTGGCTAATGAATCAGATATAGCCATGGGTAGTACCGTGGCTATTTTGTGGCTATTAATGCACATTTGATACATTATAAACCATGGCAAATGGCTCCATTGGCTACGAACTTTCCCACGAAATGTTCCGTGGCTAATACATGTCAATCACCACCATAATATTTGTGGATAATGCTTGTAAATTACCACTATTTCGTCTATGGCTAATACTCGCTATTAACTACAAAACTAGCTGTGGCTAAAGTCATTTTACAAATATATACATTTATACAGTCATTACAATCACTTGAAACCCAAAACAACAAATACCTAAGAAGACAGATTCATACATTTGACTCAAGTAGCAAAGTCACTTGCGTAAACACCTCATCCATGTCTGCCTCAGCCTGCAATGAAACACCCAATTTCAAAATCAACCAACTAATTGTCATTTAGTTGCCTGAGTATGTGTAACATAAGAGAACTATCTAAATGAAAATTAAAAACCAAAACAGCTTGAAGGGGGTTTTCTTACAAATAACTAAGCTTGGTTATGTTTCCTAAATCTGTGGGGATCGGCCCAGTAAGGCTATTACCTTGTAAATACCTGGGTGAACATCAACCAAAAAGATGTTGGAATCAAGTAATTGGAGAAAATTCAAAAAAAAAAATGACTACGCAAAACCAAAACAGCTTGAAGAGGGTTTTCTTACAAATAACTAAGCTTAGTTATGTTTCCTAACTCTGTGGGGATCGTCCCAGTAAGGCTATTACCTTGTAAATACCCGGATGAACATCAACCAAAAGGATGTTGGAATCAAGTAATTGGAGAAAATTCAAAAAAAAAAAAACTACGCAATAACTTGTATAAATGACCTTCTTCTGCTTCGCAAGAATATACTCTTCACAAAACTTGTATAAATAACCTTTCTGAGGTGGCCCGGTAGGCCGGGTCGGCTCGGGCTCGGACTCGGACTTGGGCTTGGGATTGGGCAATTGGATCTTCTGGCTCTGGAGGCCTTGGGGGCCCTTTGGGATTGGGCTAGGCTCACCCTAATCTTTCTAATAAAAACTTTGGGCTTGGGCTTGACATATTTTCTTAGTCTTTGGTCTTCACATTCTTCTCTCCGCTACTATAGGAGATCAAATCTTCTGGGACACATCCCACACGATTTAAATAGAGAGAGAGAGAGTCATTGGCAAACCTCTCTCTATAAATAAAACTCTTCACCACCTTCTATAAAAAAAATAGAGAAGCCAGTTTCATTCATCTCTTCCTTTCTGTGTTATTTCTCTCTCTCATATAGTTTACCTGAGGTACGAAATTGACAATTACTTTACGTAGACTTTCGGTACTAAAGCTCTACCGTATATGCTCGTTGTATCCTAGGAGAGATCATGCCATTTAACTGTACCCGAGGTAGGTCAAAATACTCTTTAAAGCGAGTATAACCCACGCCTTGGGCTATCACTGTTCTGCTGTCTCTCTTTGTTACAGGCTCTATTCATTACGTATTGTTAACTGCTGCCTGTTACCGATGTTGTACTGCCTTTTCCTGCCTCCTGTTTACTACTGCTGCCTCCTGTACTTACTATTTGTTTGCCGGAGTACAAACTGCGCTGCTGCTAGTAGAAACTATTGTTACTTATTACCGGAGTTTACCTACTGTGACAACTGAGTTCTTGCTGCAAACCAAAACTACTATTTACCATTGTTGTTGTTGTTCATTATCTACCTGCTATTTATAACTGAGTTATTGTTGTCTGACTGTTGTTCATTGTCAGAGTTTGTGCTGCTGTTTACAACTGAGTTACTGTTGATTAATGCCAGAGTACTTGCTTCTCCTGCTGTTGTTGGAAACCTTACTTGTATAACATCTTGTTGTTGCTCAATCAAGAAGGGAAAGCTATATTTACAGGTTCATAAGATTATATTTTTACAATTTTAAAGAGTATTCTATTTTTGTAAGATGGTTCTTTCTTCTGAAGTATTGAAGTTTGATTCCAACAAACCCTCTAAGTTTGATGGTCTCAACTTCAAGAGGTAGAATAACAAAATGTTCTTCTATCTCACACTTAAGGAAGTTGAGTATGTTCTGGAAGAAGAATACCCAGTTGAACCTCCCATTCCCATACCTGCAGTAGACCCTGATCTTATTCTAAACGAATATGATAAAACCTTAGAGACTATTTCAAACTGGACTGAGGTTGATTTTAAATACCATAATTTCATTCTGAACATTTTAGCGGACGAACTGTACGATTACTATCTACAGTCTGAATCTACGAAAACTATTTAGAATGCATTACAAAAGAAGTATGATACGGAAGAGGCAGGCTCTAAATTTTTTTTATCGTAAGCCGATATCTCAAGTTCAATATGGCCGACAATAAGTCGGCAATTTCCCAATTACATGAGTTGCAACAAATTACGTATGAGATTGTGTCCGAAGGGATACCTCTTGATGAATAATTTTAAGTTGCCGTGATGATTGATAAATTACTGCCAAATTGTAAAGACTTCAAAAATATCCTGCGACATAAGTCAAATGAACTTACCATGAAGAACTTGATTACTCGTCTGAGGGTTGAGGAAGAATCTAGAAAACAATACCTAATAGAGGAAATCCTTTTGGTTTAAGCCAAAGGAAAGGTCCATCTGAAACCTAAAGGGAAACCTTTTAAGGCTAAGAATGGTGACAATCGAAACAGCTGTCCTAACGGTGGTAATCCGAATAACCTTCAGAATTATGGACACTAGAATCCTAATAAGGGAACGAACCAATATGCCCCACCATATAACGGAACAACTTCTATTATGTGCTTTAACTGTAAAAAGTTTTGGCACATATCTATAAACTGCCGAAACCGTAGACCTGTTGCTAAGGCTAACGTTACCGAAGAGCCCTTAGTGGCTATGATCACAAAAATTAACATGGTCGGTGGAACCGACGGGTGGTGGGCTGATTCGGGTGCTTCTAGGCATGTATGCTATGAACACAATTGGTTCAAGACCTACAAGGAAACTGAAGACCAGAAGGTGCTACTTGGGGATTCCCATTGCACAAAAGTATTAGGCACTGGAGATGTGGAACTGGTATTTACCTCTAGAAGGACAGTGACTCTGATGGATGTGATGCACACTCCTAAAATGAAGAAAAATCTTATTTCTGGCTATCTTCTCATCAAGGCAGGATTTTAGCAGACTATTGTGTCTGATCAGTATATTTTGACTAAGGGTGAGGTTTTTTATGGAAAGGGTTTTGCTTGTAATGGAATGTTCAAGATGAGTATTGAAATGAATAAATCTGCTTTTGCTTACTTGCTGTCTTCTTTTAATATTTGGCACTCTAGACTATGTCATGTTAATAAGAAGTTAGTACACAATATGAGTAAACTTGCCATGATCCCAAAAGTATATTTAAATGATTTTGATAAATGTTAATCTTGTAGTCAAGCTAAGATTACTAAAACCTTACATAAAAGTGTTGTAAGGGAATCACAACTCTTGAACTTAGTACACTCTGACATTTATGAAATGGACATAACACTCACTCGAAATGGTAAAAGATATTTTATAACTTTTATAGATGATCATTCAAACTATACTCATGTTTATCTGATGCGTCACAAAAGTAAAGCTATAGATATGTTTAAGACATATGTAACAGAGGTTAAAAATTAGTTTGATAGAAACATTAAAAGATTTCGTAGTGATAGAGGAACATAGTATGATTCACATGAATTTCAAAACTTGTATGAACCCTTAGGGATTATACATGAAACTACTTGTATGAATCCTTAGGAATTATACATGAGACTACTGCTCCTTATTCTCCAGAATCTAACGGTAAAGCTGAACTCCAAAATAGTACTTACACTGAGTCGATAGTTGTTATATTACTTAGTTCTGGATCACCTAAATATTTATGGGGTGAAACATTATTATTTGTTTGCCATGTTTTAAACCGTATTCCTCATATCACATATGAATTGTCACTTTATGAAATTTGGAGAAAAAGAAAACTTAATGTTAGTTATTTTAAGGTTTGGGGTTGCTTAGTCTATGTTCGTAAACCTGATCCTAAACGGATAAAACTAGCTAGTAGAGCTTTAGAATGTGTTTTCATTGGTTATGTTATTAACAGTAAAGCTTACAGGTTTCTTGATATTAAGGATAATATTATTATTGAATCACTTGATGTTCATTTCTTTGAGGATAAGTTTCCCTACTTGCTGAGGGACAGTGGGGGTAGTAGTGGGGGTTCTCAACCTTCTACGTCTTTGACCCCTAATGTACCACTCTCAGACAATCAACAGGATGCACCCCATTCCTCCTTGCCTATGATACTGAGGTCGTCATTCCTTCTGAATACCATCACCCAGTTCGAGATCATGAGCTGACTGACGAGGAGAATGAGTTCAAATTGGCTTACAACCTTAATATGATCGATTAAACCAGGGAACGCGCCATTGCTAACTTAGGTCGTATCATCATATGCTAGCCAGGTCGTGTAAAAGCCGAGTCAAGAGCCGTACATTTCAAATCGATGATCTCATCCTCAGAGAGATTCCACAACATCACAAATAGTCTCACGCTGGAAAATTAGTCGATAATTGGGTGGGTCCATTCATTATCACATGTCTTTCAGGCCTAAGATTATATCATCTCATGACAGAAGAGGGAATCTCTATTTTAAATCCTTGGAATACTAGGCGACTGAAATAGTACTATCGTTAAGCGTCTTACTACTCCATTTTTGTTGCTCGCTTATTTTGTTTTGTTTTCTCAATTCCAAAAGTGAGATTTTCATCTCATTCAATGTAAATTCTGAACCAATCAATAAAACTTTCAAGTTCTTTACAACATCTTTCTACTTATGTAGATTCAACCATATTCTGTAGATTAAAGTATAAATCATACTAGCTTTCAATCGATCATATACCAGTTAAATCAAGGATAACACTTAGTTCGGCTAACTCTACTAAATCTCTGCGATAGAAACAAATGCAAAAACTTGTTTCATATCAAAGACTCAAACAGGTATAAGATAAGGCAAATGTAATACTAGCTTTCATATCTTTCAATATGTATGCAACATTGCTATAGTTAAATCAAAATTCAACCTGGTTTAACTCAATCAATCTCTGCGATTGAAACAAATGTAGAAACTTGTTTCATATCAAAGACTCAAACAGGCATAAGATAAGGCAAGGGTAATACTAGCCTTCATCTCTTTCAATATATCTGTAACATTTTTATAGTTAAATCAAAATTCAACCTTGTTTAACTCAATCAATCTCTGTGATTGAAACAAATGTAGAAAGTTGTTTCATATCAAAGACTCAAACATGCATAAGATAAAGCAAAGGTAATACAAGCCTTCATTTCTTTCAATATGTCTGCAACATTTCTATAATTAAATCAAAATTCAACTTGGTTTAACTCAACCAATTTCTACGATTGGAACAAATGTAAAAACTTGTTTTATATCAAAGACCCCACCAGACATAAGATAAGACAAAGGTCATACTAGCTTTTACCTATTTTATTATGTTTATGACAGATACTATTTATTTTCATGTCATATTACAATGGATATATTTTCTGTTGATGGGATGTCAGTCATGCTTTACCCTTCAGCAGGAGGTCGAACAGAGTTCTGCTCGTGAGTTACAATAGCTCTACCCCTCTCTATCAGGGCCTAAGTTGGTTTCCATAAAGGTCATACAATTTCCTTGATCTATACTCACTTTATAAATGCATCTCTTGTCAGACAAGCTCTTAAACAAGGTATCTCGTTCTAACTCAAGTCTTTTTATTTCCTCTAAAAAATATGCAACAGTTGACTTTAACAAGTCTTCACATGATGCATGAGCTACAACGATCCTTGAAAAGTTACAAATTACCTTCTCGAGACGTGACTCCAAATGCGAGTACCTATTCTCTGATGTACCATTTCCCTGTCTGTCAGAACATAAAAGGCTATAATCTCTTCCACTTTTTTGTAATATTTAGCTGATTCGGTCTGAAGAACAACCTCCAAGTTTGCCACCTGAGGACGCAATGTCGCAATTGTTGCATTCAATTCTTCACTGGCAGAAATATCCTTTAACAATTCGTCTTTCTTCTTCATCAAAACTTTCTTTGCCCGAATTTCCCCTTCCAAGACCTTCTCCCTGATAAGAGCCGCATCCAATTTATGCTGACAGTCTCTTAAGTTCGCATTTCCTTACTGCACATGTCCTTGAATTCGAGCCACATCACCTTCCAGCACTCTAATTGGACCTGAAAGGCTAACTACATCGCCTTAGACTTGAGGAACTCTAACCTCAGTTCTACTCCCCCTCGAGTGCTCTCTAGCCTTGGCTTTTTTGACACTTGCATTGGCTTGTGCCAATTTAGTCTTCAAGCATGCCACCCTCTCATTTAATTCGCTACACCTTCGTTACATCCCCTGAAACTCCATATTCTAGGCAGGTAGGGCTATTTGCAAGTGTTCGGCTACAGCTTCTGAGGCTGATAACTGTTCTTGAGCTACCTTCAACTCATTATCCTTTTCACTCAATTTTTGTTTCAGTTGCCCCAACTCGCTTCTGTAATTTTGAAGATCAGTTCAAAACTGCCCTTCTGATCTTTCCAATGGCTGAATATAGTATTGCATCATTTTAACTTGCTTACCTTTGATCATCAGTATGTCAACCCGACTTTGAAACTTCGTGGCGCGTCTTTTAACCTCCGCAAGCTCTTTTACCCCCTACTCATTTTTGATATCTTTCTCTTCGACCTTGCGAGTGAGGTCAACAACCATTTGGTTGGCTTTAACAAATTTAAAATGCATCTTCACATGCTGATCTTCTTTGTTTTTAGTTGCCTCCCTCATCCTATCAAACTCCTCTACGAATTCTCGGTTACAGTGGAGTGTCTCATTTTCTCGAGCGTGAACGGAATCTAATTCGACCTACGCAATAATTGATACATTATATACAGCTCGATTTAGAAACCCATCAACATGATGTGTATCTCATTTCTATGAAGATATCCATATTTCTAACATTTACTGTGTGCAACTACTTCTAGCCTTAAATGTCGAAGCACAAACCCAGATAGGTGCTCCATGACATACATTTCGAAGTCTAAGGTACATATTTACGATATTCCACTTTATCTAAATACTTTGAATTTTTCTACGTCCTATAATTAGTGTGGTCTTTCCCAAAGTTGATAGCAAGTTTTTGGTCTAGCTCTGACATTTATGTGATCTAATTTACTTGATAGCTTTATGTCGATATAGCATACAAGTCAGAAGACCTATTCCGATCTAACCTGCAGCTCCGCTTACAAAGATAGCATGGCTGTAGAGGTCTCTCTTTCCCTGGCAAGCCCGGTCTCTTGATCTTTTCTTCTGAGACTCATTTTTCTAAGTGCCTACAAGAGGTTTACAAAAACGTCAACCTACAGAAGTCTATTCAATACACGCAAGTACAACAATTTACAAAACATTTCAAAATATTCATACAAATCATTTCTCTACCCTACCTTCTCATTCTCGCCCTCTGGGAGTTCGGTGTCATCCCCTTGATTGTCTAGCACCGTGTGGCAAGAGATACCGTCTAACCCATTAGCAACTTCCACTGCCACCTCTTTTGCTTCTTCATCATCACCTTCCTTAAGATAGGTGTCTGCCTTAATGGCATCCACCTCATCCTCAGAATATCCCTTTAACATTAGGTGGCACCTCAACTTTTTACGCTCCACTTCCACCTCCTCCATATTCACCCTCACCTCTGCTTGTAGATGGCCAATCTCCACTGTATGAGAAACTTTCAAAGCCTCTAACTTCTTTGCTTCCTTAAAAGCATCGACCTTCGCTCGAGCTACCTGCTTTTTAAGCTCGATTTTAATTTTCATCAGCTCAGATTTTTCTTCTTCTACTCCGAGCCAAATCCCCTTCACCATACGAGCAAACCTCACAAAGCAAATCGACCTCAGCGTGAGTTCGAAACACAATAAATATTTACAAGATCAAACATAAATACATACCATCTTTCTCAGATCCTCATCTCCAACGAGCAGCCAGCCTGGCCCTTTCCTCCACTGCTCCGAGATCGTCCTCAGCTACAGGTCGCTCTTCAGCGACCTTTTCCCCCAACCTCCCTGACAGTTCGATCCTTCTCCTTTTTTCTTTTCCGTTACCTTCATCACTTCCGGTGGTACCAGAGGCCGACAGACGCTTCAGCATTTGTTTCTTCGGAAACGTTCGAGCTAATTTGCTCGACGTAATAGACTATGGCTGAACTGAACTGTCTATTCTAGGGGTCTTGGCCATATTGACTCGGCCATCCCCACCAGTTCCACTCTTTCTCTCATCATCAACACCCGCCATCAGCCTGGTCGATTAATATTTTTGAACCTTTTTCGACTTGCTTCACATCCTATTCTTTCTGCTAAGGCTAAGTCCTTCCAACATAAACTCGAGCTCAATCTCTTCCTTTGCAACTTCGTCCAACAGTGAATCTTTCATCTTCACTCGAGATTTCGGGCCTGCCATGCACATCATTTATTATTATCACCAATAGATCATTGATTTAAACATATCAATATTATATACTCTATACATTATTATACTTACTTTGTTTTACAGAAGATCCATAGGTTCTTCATCATCTCTCTGAAGACAATTACCCTTCACCCATATTACGCTATCATTCCAGGCTCGACCTGTTGAATTAAGATCGAAGAAGTGACGATGTGTTGCGCTCGTACTAAAATATGCTCCACCACTGGCCTGATAATTCTTCACCCCATAAAAATGTAGTACGTCCTCAGGGGATATCCTCCTCACCTTTCCCTCATTCTCCCATTTTTCATTCAGATGATCGCAAACGGTTATTACCTCCCACATGTTACCGTTCAATTGATCAGGACATGCTCCAATCGTATTCATAATCCCATTCGCCAAATTGGCAAGGAGGAGACTCAACCATACTCTAATTGAGACAGGTAACACAAGAAACCCTCTAAAAGATTACTCCAAACACTCCCATCAAAATATTCTAATGAAATCGAATCATCTATGCCATTATCTCATTTTTCCTCCTCCAAGTCAGCCAGCAAATAAAAATACTCTTCCCCCGTCGCCATCGTACACACCCTAAACATCCTACCAGCATATTCTACGCAGTTACCCCATTTCCTACCTACGGCAACTTTGGCTTTACAAAATTTCTTAAATACATCTGAACCAGGGGGATAGGTCACCAATTTGCCAGGAAAACCATAGAATTGCTTCAAACCAACTTCTACCTCACCATCAAACTCTGTCGTACGACCAAAGGTTGAAACCTCGTTAATAGGCAAACTATCCAACTCAAACTACAATTTTACAGGCAAAGATTGATTCTACCCAAATACCTCACACGTTCGACCTACATACAGGTTCAGGTATCTATTATTATTTTTTACAAATTGGTTATTCATATGCAATATATCATTCAAAGATTCTGTCTATATATCAAATATCATAGATTGTTATTAATAATGATTCACTAAGATTTACTTAAATAGATTATGATTTATAGAGTAAATACAGCACACGTCTCTACTAACCTTCAGTGTCAGAATGAGAATCCACAGTAGCACCAAGTCCTTCCCTCACAACGCTGATGTATTGCCACCTACATGGTTCTGAGCCCGCAGTACTCTTTGATTGTTGGTCACCCTCAGATAAATTCTTACCAAATCCTATACAATTTTTTTGCACTTCTCTCTCAGTGCTCTCCAAAATTTTAGAAGTTGAAAAACATTTGAATGATGAAGACGAAGTACTATTTAATCTTTCTCTCTCTAACGGCTGGCAGTTATTGCGCCTTGCACGACCTGTCCTCGGTTTTAGAACCGAGGCATCATTTCCACTATCCATGGCGGACATCTTGTATATTTTCAATAAAACTATATTTCCATCATTGCCCCTGCCCTCATATTTTAATTTACATTTATCTCTTGTTACCATATCTTTCTCTGACCTTCCCACACTCATGATACTCACACTCTACGAAATCAACTTTTTTACAGCTTTGTATAAATGATAAACTTAGAAGCTCCTACATTTTTTTATATTCTTGTTCCATATACTTATAGTACTTGTGACATCATTTTCAAGGCTACCAAAATTTTAAAGTTATTCAAAATTTGTTTATTAAAACAGTCTCAAACGGCATTTGCAACTATAGAGGATCAGACTGACTTCTAACTTTCTGTTAAACTAAGCAACCTTACATTTATTTAGGATAAAAATTTACACGTAATTAAATCTAAAACAGCCTTGGTAACCTGAACAACCATATCTGATCAAATCTCCTCCCTCGATCACCCCATCTATAAATTCGATCTCAACCTCAGCGATCAATCTAATCATCTCTTCTCGATCTGTAGGATCTCGCACCAATTCATGAAAACATACCTCATAAAAATACCTGGCATATTCATGTTCCTTATTCCTTACCTCCAATCCTTCGAGCTGGCATTCCCTCACTGATAACTCAACATCATAATCAAACCATCCAAAAATCCTCTCCCGTACTTCAGCGATCTATATGGCCAATCACCCTTCAGTGGCTTGACGAATTCGCTGAGATCGAGTTCGCACCATCACAACCACTAATTCATATTCAGGAAATAATTGTTGCCATTATTTATACATTTAACAACACTTTCTGCCCAAAATGTGATTTGACCTTTTATCTCGTAACAGAAACCCAAAAATCTTGAGATTGGGTATTTAAATTTATCCCTTCACTCAAGCACAAACGTTACATTATTTTCGAGCTTATTCAATAAAGTTTTATCCTTCTATCGACTTTTATTAGCTCAAATTTTCGTATTACATATTTCCTGCAGTTTTTCTCCCCCTCATTTTTAACGCACAAGAGTATTATACTAAAATCGTAAATTTTCGCACGTATTTATCTCAGTTCGAACATTACAGCAATAGTACTTTCAATAATTACTTCTATTCATTTCGTAGATCCTACAACGATTTAGTTCGATTCTACGAGCTATATTCTATCTACATAACACAAATAATTAGATAAAAATTCTTATTCATATCGATAACATTACACGTAATTTTACAGATAACAAGTTTTTCAGTGATTGATCTCAAGTTTATTGCAAAAACATAATCTGTCCAGAACTCAACCCCAGATACTTTATAGATTACAAGTTTTTACTGCTTTTAAAAATCACAGGTCATTCAGACACGCTGACACATCAACTCCTCCAGTTCTTCATGCTTCAGTGATTTTTTACCCTGATATAAAGCAAAAATTAGAACCAAAAAAATGCTTCACTTACATTAGTTTGGTTGAAGTCTATTCGAGCTTCAAATGGAAACTATGCAAGTAGTAGACTCAGTGCTGGAACCAAATCCTTGAATTGAAGGTCTTCTGAGTGCTAAAATGTGATGGAAATGCAGAAGCAGACTCCCACTGGTTGTTTCCCACCTCCATTACCATCACCCCCTCATCTGAAACCACCACCTCTGAAGAGTTGGTAAAAATGAAGAGGGCCCAACCTTATAATCCATGGTGATACAATAAATCAGCATAACTTCCCTCCAGTTATGCCTATCCCTGCATATAAAGCCCCAACCCTATCTTTCGCAAGAGTACGGAGACAGTCCCACCAATCCTCGCCTGCCAGGATGATGACATAAAACCTCTACTTGTGGTAGATTTCTTCCTCAGCTTCAATTGCTTCATCTTCCGACATGCCTTGATACGTCGGAGGAACATGAGCGGGTATCGACATCTCCAGGGATTGGTCACCGAAGTACTTTAACTTCAGCCTCTACATTTCAGACGCAATCCTCTCTTCAAGGAACATACTATGAGTCTTCACCATTGTTAATAGTTTAGAGAATTTCACAAAGAATAAGCGTAGTCTGCTTCAAAAATCTGATATAGGTACCATTTATGTAACCCTACATTTAATATGCAGGTACGTTTTATCAAGCGTCATCATTCATTACAGACGTAACTTTTTGAGTCATAACCGTCACATACATCAGCATTCACATCCTTATTAAATATACGTCATTTCCCAATAACCCGCGTAACTCCACACGGTCAAAGCCATCATTATTCCATTTTAATTATCAACAGTTTCAGCCCAGATACCAAGTCATAAATTGATAGTTTTTCATCCAAAGCCACTCGTGACTATGCTTGCGAGGGGGCGATTGTAGGGACTTATCCCTCGATCTCACCTAAAAATAAGCTCACCTAGTTCGAATTATCTCTATCTCGGATTCATGCATTTTAACACTACTTACCCATTCAAACATTCTAACCTACCTCACGAACTAGTTAAGAACGTGGGCTAAACTTTAACCAAAGAGCATTATCCAGTCAAAGACACCTGTCTCTCATGAACTCGTCAGTTATTTAGTCAACCGCCACTAACCACATTATTCGGAAAATGTGCTCAAGCACGACGAAGAGCTGCGAAGTAGGCCTATATAAAAGAAAAGTTCCAAAAGAAACTGGGACCAGAAAATAACACAAGAGATCATCAAGAAGCTACTTATTTTTTTATTCTCAGCAACATTTAAAACTTTATAATTACAAGATTCAAGTTTTTTTATATCTAAAGATCACTTGTAATAAGATATCCGCCTCAAGCAATAAAAATACTTTTACAAAAATCCTCCACTCGAGGGTGAGGTTTTTTACCTATTCAGAGGTTTTCTACGCTAAAATTACCTGTTTTATTTCTTACTTTCCATTACAATATTATTACAGGTTCATTGGTGTGATAGCGAATTTCAAACAATTTTGAGCTTACAGAATTTGGCCATTACAAATACGGATAATTTACATACAAGTACTTACATTTAGATAAAAGTGTAATTAGATGTTGGAAGTCGTGGTCTGTACCTCAATATGCTATTCTTTGTTACTTATTAGAGCATCTCCAGCGAAAATTGGCATGAGTTTAACTCGCCTTATACTCAAGGGAAAACTCAAGCTTATATTTCTTTCCAACAATAGTGTGAGTTAGAAGTAAAAGTAAGAGAATAATACATCAAACATGATTAAAACTTGTAACGAGTTAAAATGACACCGAAAGCATCTGTTTAAAATCAAGATATATCTGAAGGAAAAAAAATATTTCTTTGCATGTGCCATCCGTGGGGAAAAACAAATACATGTTTGTTAATAAGTGTCATATGTAGGGACCTATCCTTCGAGCTTCTATAACAGCAAACTACCAAATTTTCAGGCTCACGAAAGCACCTAAAAGTCATACACCCTGTCATTATTGGCACCTAGACCACAAACTAAAAAAATAACGTGGCTCGAACACTTCAATAATATATAGAGGAATGAGTCAAGAACACCCCCCCCCCTCACGAACTGGCAGTTACAGAAAAAACCTTCACTCTTCCTCCCAATCTTGGAGAAAATGCATTCACCCATGATCTGAAGATAAGATCTATAAATCCGACAGTGGTGATAGGAAATAGAGGGAAGATTTTGGAGATAGAAAATACACAGTGAGAAATATTCTAGACTACCAATCTTTTGTAACTTATAATATCCGAGCAATAAAGTCATTCTTTAAAACCCTCAAACTGAGGTCGTGGTTTTTACCTATTCAAAGGTTTATAGGCTAAACTTATGCTATATTTTGTTACTTGTTTACAATTTTTTATGCTACAAGTACTCTTGGTGTAAGAGAAAATTCAAGCTACGAATTTAAGTCCTTATATTTGGCGTCATCTATAGAAATTTAAGATACTTTCCACGTAATTCTAAGGCAGACAGTTACTCAAATATCATCAATAAGATTTCATGGTGAGCTCCAAGCGACTAGCCTCGATAGTTCAACACAAAGTCCCCTCAACAGAACCTGACCAGTTGGTAGAATTAAGGGCGAACCTCAATGCTTAAACTATGAGGCGAAATGATCTCGAACCCACTTGGTTCAAGATCGAAAGCTCTACAAAAATGAGCTCAAAGAGGAATGAAGCGCTCGGAAATTGGAGTCCAAATGACTTGAATAACAAATGACCACTTTGCAGATCGTCTTAAAAGGCCCACAAGGCAATCAATAGGTACTAGCTCCCAGGGAAAGAGATGTCGTACCCGTAAATTTCTGAATATCAGTACAAAATAGACTAGGACCTCAAGGTGCTATAAGTGAGGCTTCGAGACACCACCGCAACAATCCAAAGGAACTAAAAGCCTCAATTCACCTGGGATGAGAAGCTCAATTCGAAATCAGTAGAGGATGTCGACACTGAAAATGTCAAGAAGAAGAGCCATGACCTCTAGCCAGGGTATAAATTCGGGAGATATTAAGTGAAGGAAGCGGAAATCATAACCCACGGCCGGCACATCAATCAGTTCTAGTACCATGCCAATATGTAATATATGGGCACATGGATCAATGAATCAAAGAATTAATAGAAGCCCTAACTCTTTGTAACGATGACGATTTAGGCAAAAGGAAGTCTGATTGCTAAGGAGTTATTCGAAATGGAAGTTCCAGCGGGATTCCATACTCCAAAGATCCGTAAATACAAATACACTGATCCAGGTGAACACGTCCAACAGTTCTGAGATTCGTTAAGATTATATTCGAACTTGAATCACATTCTCTGACGATTGTTCGTGATAAGTCTTCAGGGAGAACCACTCCGATGGTTACATTTTCAACCTGAAGATTCTATTCTTACATTCGACCAGTTACAAAAACTCTTCATAAGAACTTATGCTTACAATAAAGATAAGGAGGAAAATTTATACACGCTTATCAGCCTCTCAAGCAGACTCAAGGGGAAATACTCAAAGTTTTCACCAAGAAATACCTTGAACTTGCTTGAAAGGTTAATATTCTAGATTAGAAGACCATTGGATCGGCCTTCACGAATGCTCTACAGATCAAATTCAAAGTAAAAGAGCATATGTTCTTGAACAAACCCGCTACCTTGGAAGAAAGGATTAAAATGGTAAATGGGTATATCGACTTGGAACGGATGATGTCTAAAAGGCATAAATATACTAAAAACATCATTACCATGAAATGTCTAGACACATATAAAAATAGTGAACGAAACAATGTTGAACATAGAGACAAGAAGTGAGCCAAAACAGATGAAGGTAAGACCTGAAAGGGAAACTTAATTACTACCAAAGCCTATCCATCCTAAATTAAATGAGAAGCTCTCGGAAATATACCCGATACTATTGAAGGATAAGTTCATCCACAATGCTCAACCATTAGAAATAATTAAAGGAAATCCTTATTGTAAACACTATAAGGTTACCCATCATGATACAGACAGATGCTACGCCGTGGAAAGACTAATGGAGTACATTTTAAAAGATGAAAGGATGCATGAGTACATCATTAACTTAGAGGGATACAAGAATGGCAGCTATAGGATGAAGGTCGATGTCATTTAAATTGAAGAACAATCTGAGGAAAAATACCTGTATCACATTTATATTAACCACATGATCAAGATACATCAGATTAACAATTTGACCAGATTCAAGAGAAGAAGATTGACATAGTACCATGACCTCACAGTAATGGAGAAAGAAACCAAGCTGCTACCTAAATCAAACTTGAGGCAAACTGGAATATCGTTTGAAGATTGCGACGTGGGGAATGTAAAATTCCTACATCATGACGTATTGGTCATCATGTTAAAAATGAAGAACTTTGTCATGCGCACAATGATGGTGGATACATGCAGCTCTAGAGAAGTCCTTTTTCAAAGTACAATCGAGCAAATGAGACTTACAGATAAAGTTGAAATAAGCGACATAGATATCAGTAGGTTCAACGGATCTAAAGAAGAAAACATAAGAATGATCATTCTACCAATAATGGATGGACCTACTACTCTCACCGTTACATTCTATGTAATAAATGCAAAATCTCGATACTTAGGTATTATAGGCCATTGTTGGTTGCATAACATGAAAGTAATACCTTCAGCATACCACCAAACACTTTGCTTCAAATGGAATAATAAAATCTATGAAATCACGGGAAGTCAGAAGCTTACTCACGCTTGTGAAAACATAGTATCATACATTATCGATACATAAGGTCATTTTTCTTTATAGAAATTATATAAAGCTGGTCATATCGAAGATCAGCTTCCTTCAAACTTGATATCAAAATTGATGGATAAAATTGAGTAACATTTGTGGGTACCATGCTCGATTAGATAGAAAAAGATGTTTGATACAGTTCTTTCAAACTAATAAGGATGTGTTCGTATGGGCATTCAAAGAAATGCCAGGAGTCGATCTAAAGTTAGCTTGTCACAAGCTCAGCATTAGGGATAAAGTCACAACAGTCAAATAGAAGCAAAGGAGGCTATCACCTTGACTTAGTGACGAAGTTAACAGGGAAATTGGCAAATTGATCGAAGTAGGTTTATTAGAGAGGAAAAATACTCGGAATGGATTTCATACATCGTTGCAGTCCTGAAAAATAATGTAAAAGTTTGATTTTGTATTAATTTTACCGATCTCAAGAAACACACATTGAAAGACAGTTTCCCTTTTCGGATAATCCATCAAATATTATACTCAACTGCAGGACAATAACTACTTTCCATGGTTGATGATACGTCAGGCAATAATTAAATACCCCTCTTAGATGAAGACCAAGAAAAAATAACATTCATAACTGAGAGAGGCCTCTATTATTACAAAGTCATGCCATTCAGGCTAAAGAATCCTGGAACAACATATCAATGGCTAGTGACCAAGGTATTCATAGATCACTTGGGAAAAACCATAGAAGTTTACATTGATGGCATGCTCTGCAAAAACTTAAAGAAGGAAAACTATGTCGATGACCTTGGAAATATTTCTAACATCTTACGAACATACAACATGAAACTGAGTCCAGACAAATGTCAATTAATAGTTCACTCCAAAAAAATTATTGGTCATTTTATTAGCAAGAAAGGAATAGAGGTAGACCCAAAATAGATTTGAGCCATTATATTCATGTCTTCACCAAAGACAAAGAAGGATTTATAGAAGCTAGTTGGCAAGATTACAGTTATCAACAAATTTGTTTCTAAATCATCAGATCGGTGCAGATGGTTCTTCCTGCTACTTCGCGGATCTACCAGAAGAGGGAAAGAAAAATAGAATGAGGATATTGATTGGACCGATGAATGTGAAGCAGTCTTCCAGGAGTTGAAAAAGTACCTTGGAAAATCTCTAGTAATTAGCACCCCGATAGATGGAAATATAAAGAAATTAGTATACTTCAAAAGTAAAACACTTACGCCAGCAGAGACAAGGTATTCTAAAATTGAGAAGCTCCTCTTTACATTTATAGACACATCACAGAAGCTGAAATATTACTTCCAAGCTCATTCAGTAAAAATCATGACAAACTATCTATTACGAGAGGTGTAATCATAGGAGAAAAAAAGTCACGCCGAGTACAAAAAGAGTCAGTGAGTTTAGGTGAGTACTAATAGGCATGTAAAATGACCATTCTAAACCTACTATTTAAAGCTTCTTAAGCCTCATTTTTATTAATAAATAAATTTTATATAATTATTTCATGATTTTTTGGTTATACAAGAATAAATGTGCAATTTACAAGAAAGAGCCGAATTTTAGAATACTATTGGAGATCTTATTCTAAATGCAAGTCTTTAAGATATTTACAAGAGTTATTGATGGAGATGCTCCAAGGACTTAGAAGTAACTTGGTGCAATATAGGAGAACAAATTTCCAACTCAAGAAAAACAATTTTTAACCCAAAATAGCAACTGACAAAAATCGAGAAGCAGATGAACTTATAAAATTCCGATTGGACTGAAACTTTATGAAGATTTAGGAAAATCATTGATTTATTTTATTGAATTTTTTCATAATTTTATGGTTTATATATTTTCGGTAATAAAATTGGAAATTCGGTGATAACTAGCAGTTTTTGAAATTTCCAATTTAGATGTAGGTTTTAAAATTCGTATGGTCTATAAATAAGAGTCCTATGCCTCTCTTTACACAAAAATTCTGGGAGAGACAACTGATTTTATAAGAGAAGATCTTGAATAATTGAAGGATTGAAAAAGATCTTTGGTTGTAAGCTCTTTATTATTGAATAAAAGTCTTAAGTTAATTATTCTCTTTATGTCTTTATTATTTTTCTTTTTATCTAACTTTAATATTAAGAACATGCAGCTAAATCTCTTGCTAGGGTAAGGATGGAACCGCAATTAATCCTTGTATGACATATAATGATGTTGTAGTAGAATTTCTCCCTATTATGCTTAATTATATGAATTCCTTTTTATATTAGTTATAGTTGATGTATTATTATTCTATAATCACCTTAATTTGAAATATATAATAAGTTTTATGGAACAATGAAAAATATAGTTAATTTTATTTACTCAAATCATTAATGCTAAGTTGTTTTAGAATATTACGTGGATTAACGAATTATATTTTACAATGTTTTAATTTGTTTGTATTTTCAATGCATGTTCTTATTCACATAGTATATTTTGATTAGTACATCCATAAGAGGAGATCAATTTGTCATCAGGTCATTAAAAATATTCATCTTAAATTAGAAAATTTATTACTTAATTATTTATGTTGATATGTACTATCGCGGGGAAATCTAATCCCTAGTTTCTACAAATTCGGCAAATCCCAAAATTTAGTTATATTTCTTATTTTTTAAGCTTCACTATTTTCTTAGTTCAAGTATTTTTATTAGAGAACACAAGATTGGGAACAAGTTTTAGTTTGGTTCGTAAAAGAGGACGACAATTCGTAATTTTATACCATTTTCTACAAAGACCCGTTTTTTCCGGTTAGCAAAATGGCGCCGTTGCCGATTTCAAACTAAAATTTAAAGTAGTTTTTAATTATGTTTTCTTCTTACAAAAATAGTTTAGTCTTATTTTTTTTAGCAACTCATTAGTTTTCCTAGTTTTAATTTAGTTATTTTTGTTAGTTCCTAATTTAGTTTTCTAGTTTCCTCAAAAAGTAAAAACAAAAACTAAAAAATATTAGTTTTTATTCAATTTCTTATTTTTATCTAGTGTTCTACTTTTTAAAACAAAAATCCAAAAACATTAGTTTAGTTACTTTTTATTTTTTATATAGTTTGTTATTTCTAAAAGAAAAAAAATAGTTTAATTCCTATTTTCGTTTTTGTTATTTTATTTTTTGGCTTGAGTTTTTTTTTTTTTTTTGTCTATTTTACAGGAGGTCTTTAAGAGAGTGAACAAACGGATGAACGTTGGCACAAGGGAATTAAAAAGTGAAGAGTTGCCCCTACTGCACCGCATCCAAAGTTGGCTTTAAACATAAAGTGTTGCGTACATCATTATTACGTGCCTTTGATCAAAGTTAGCATAATATTTTTATTTTTCTTTCTGCTCTTTCTTTTCACTCTCTCTCTCTCTCTTTGAGTAAATTATAATGAGGAACGACATTGTAATCTTGAGCAAGAGTGTATAATTTTTAAGGGGAGGAAAACGGTGTAAATTTAATATAGAAATTACGATTGGAACCCACACTCGGGAAGGACATCATTTCATTGCCTACTTGAGCCAAGATCCTGGGTGTACCTTCTCAACAGTTTCACCAGGGTAAATAACGAGCCCTAAAAAGCCGCCCCGTAGGTAGACTCTATTACTGCACTCCTGTGAAGCAGTCATTGATTATTAATGTATTTGATGTTTGCGCATTTTTCAATTCCAAACTAGTTAAAGGGCAAACAATGGACATGATTTCATCACTCGTGTGTAGCACAACACACTAGGACCCGGAGAGTTAATCTCTTGATTTAAAATATTTTGAACACTACATTGGGTTAAGCCATAAAAGATATAGTTAATCGAAAAGGATTATAAAGCTTAGACCGAGAACATTAGGAACACGCTCATTAGAATATCAGGCAGACGCTACGTTTGATTGGAAGAAGTACATTTCCTGGAAAAGCTAGTGTGGAAAAGTGATTATAAGCAGTTTGCCCCACCTTCCAATACAGGTGTATCTAGGTGACTAGATTTGCGTACGAGTTATTGTTAAAATGAGTAAAAACAACTCAGTGTGCGAGCCAATCTACTATAAGGAATAGGAGCAACTGAACCCTGAGACCAGGTTCCCAACTTGACATTAATTAAAGCCCATTTAAAAAAATCAAAGCAAAGGATAACCTGAAGTAATTGGAACCTGATTGACTTAGAACCACAATTCACAGTATCCCATAATTGGAATCTACTTATCACTAGGTAGTGTTGTTTACTAGAATGAGGAAATACCTAACCTTTGATTGAGGACTAATGTGTTTCTATTTCAGACATTCATACTTACATAATCATCATAGTGTGCATATTTAGTTTATGAAACAATGGTATCGAGATCCTAAATATTGTCTTGAAAGTCTTCAAGAATCTGACCATATTGATATCCCAATCCAATTTGAAGTAAACAGATCAACCTTATTGAAGATTCTTGTTTCCATTGACACCAACGATTCTTCGAATCCTACTCATAGGGAACTTTTTTATGTTGAAGGCAAGTTTTAATTTTTTTTATTCAACATCGCCCTAGTAAAAACCTAATTCAACTCCACTTTCTTCACCTAGTCTACTTCGACTTTCACCTTAAGCCTTCGAGATGGGAGATGCCAATGAGAAGAACAATACGAATGGTCCAGAACCGGTGCAAATTTTTCTTAAGAATCGTATGTTTCCTAAAATGATGAGTCAACCCTCGTGTATTGTCTTACCTTCCATCACTGGGAAATTTGAACTTAGACATGCACTCATCAAGTCATTGCCTAAATTCTCAAGAAGGGATGATGAAAACCCATACGCCCATGTGAGAGATTTTGATGAAAACCCATACGCCCATTTCATGGTGAAGAAAGGTATAGTATTAAGACATGTCATAGCATCAAAGGGAATATAAGTAGATAAAGCTAAGGTAGACATCATAACTAGTCTTCCACCCCCTCGATCTGTCAAGGACGTTCGATCAAGTCACGCCTCATATTCCAATAATTAGAAAACCAACCAATTACTTAAATTTTCAGAAGTAGAGGTTCCCACTGATAACCAAGCCAATAAAGGGTTAGGCTCAATAATCTATTAGTGCACAATCCAGAGTAATAAAGAATAAAAATAACAGTGAAAGAAAAATATAACAATAACTATACTTAAAATGACTACAAACCTTAACAGGTTAGAAACAACCATCTCAAGAACTAAACTCTCTCAAGTACAACCAATCTGTGATCCAAAATAATAACAATGAATCAAGCCTTAAGTTTTAGCTCTTCAACAGGATTGTCTCAACCACAGCCGCCACATTTCTAGATCTAAAATGTTTATATTACAAGTGTGAGCAAACCGCAACTCACATACTTCCCAAAATAGCTAAACAATTATACCGACTAACGAGAAGATAATAGTATTAGTAAGATATACAAATTCGCTAATGATAAAATGATATATGTTAATGATGTTAAAAATGTCTAATCGAGATATACAACAAACCAAATTTAATAAACATATTAAACTAAAATGTCAGATGGAAAAGAATACCAAGACTATAAATTACACTTCGAGTTAATGAAAGGCAAGAAGAATCGTCCTATGATTTGGTTGATCAACCACTAACGTATGACTTAGACATATAAAGAGATCATTATTGGATACAAGCGGTTCGATATTTGTCAAGCTTGACCAAGCTAAGGATATTTAACTTGATCAGAATGTTATTGGCATTTTAACCCAAGGAGCCTAGTTATCCTCACTTTATTTTAATTCTAAAGAATTTCAACCTCACAGAGGATAAGACTGGTACCAAAGGAGAACTGACTCATACCATCCCACACTCAAGGATGAGTACCATAGGTATGTTAATAACCTGCCCAAACTCACCTACTATTTTAGCCTGAGCTAGGAATCCTAGTAACCTATCGGGGGTTAGGCAATTTAGAGTTGGATTATGTATCCGACCTCATTTAGAGTTGACGATCTATAACTTATAAGGTTCTATCGAGTAGCTAAATCACAATTTGCCCATAGGTTTTACTAACTTATCAAACCCTTAAATGCTCATGTCAATGCTGGATTAAACGAATAAACCGTTCAGGAGCCCTTAGTCATTAACCATGTACTAACCTTCATCAATGCATAAATATAATAAACTATGTATTGCTATAACTCACAAATATGAATAATGATTCAGTTATTGAGGGAGGAAAAACTGGCCTTATAACACTTGATGATTAAGCAACCAACACGACGACAAGAAAAATCATGAACTAATTGATCCAAATCAATCCACTTGCCAAACAACACTTCACTGCTATAACCCTAGTATAAACGATTGAAAGTAAGTCTAACTTAAAAGAATAAATTAACCAATCATATACCAACCACCCTATAATTATCACAAATCCATTATAATGGCTGGGACAAATAACTAACATTGGAGTTCATACATAAACTCCCTGGGATAAAACACACTAAGAAATAGGGATGGCAATGGAGCGGGGGAGCCAATACCATCCCCATCCCCGCTTAAATTCCCACCTCTCATCCCCGCCCCGATCCCCATTTAAATTAAACGGGGATTCCCGAATCCTCCCCACATAAATAAGTTCAATACCAGACCCGCCCTATCCCCGCCCCATTTAACTTACAAACAAAAAACCAAAAAATTGTATACAACATTATATATTGACAGCCTGCTAATATTATGAAATTTTGTATACAAATATAATATTTTGATATTCAAGCATTACATATTCAGCATCCATTATTCCATTCATATCACAGGTACCGCTTCCTTCGATTGTTGTAAGGGAGATAGACGATGAACTAAGACATCTAGTGTTTCCTTCATCCACCAATTCAGACAAATATCTCTTGCCTCAGACACGGTCATCTGTTCATATCAATTACATAAAAAGTTAGGCTCGTAGATAATGATTGAGTTAACCATACTAAAAAGTTAGGTTTCTAGTATTTCTTTCATGCATAACCCTTCCACACTTTGTATATTTTGAAAATTTATAAAACTCTTGCCTACCTTGCAAAAAAAATATAAATAAATAAATGTGAATGTCGACCTTTCAAATGTTATGTCGACCTTTCAAATAGAAATAAATTCATGCTTACCTTGTGCTTATTATCATTATCAGAAGAATAAGAGTCAGAGTCAGAAGCACTGTTATGTCGACCTTTCAAATGTTTATTCCTATTTACTTTGCGAGGTTTATCACTGTTGTCTGTATCAGAAGACTCAACTTTATGATGCCTTCTCTTGACGTTGTCTTGCTTCTCATACCGCTTAACTTGAGCATCATCCTATTTTTCAGTTTTGAGATGTATCTTGTGGTTATCATCCTTCAAATCTAGTTGGTTATGGTCATCTTCTATTGGTATTTACCCTTCACTCAATTCAGCCTCCTGATGCTGCTTTAAGGTTTCGTCAACTCTAGTTATCCCAAGGGCATCTCTAAATATCTCAATCTGTCTCTGCTTTCTAGCTGCAATTTGATGGGACTGTGTATTTGCAACCCTAGCAACAAGCAATCCAAATTGAGCATATTAATTAAGACAGGGTTTGTTGATACATATATAAAGAAGATGGCAATCCGTTATTCCAAAAGTACATTTTGAGAAAAAACTAGAAGCAACAGGTAATTAAATTAATCACAGTATTTGAAGAGATAATAATAATGAAGTTGTATACATACTTGTTGTAAAATTCATTAGTACTACATTCAGACTACCTTTGATTGAGTTGATACTCTTCACTTATTAGTGCAATATTTAGAAACCTTATGTAAACCCAACCCATAAATATGGAGAAAATTTTAGAGATTTTATGTAGTCTTTTCTATATATACACCTTGATAGTATTCTCTGTAACTACAAGTTCATCAATAAAGGCTCTCTCTATATTGTGTTATATCATGATACTAGTAAACCGTAACAAGGTATGGAACGACTGTTCTTCCCTAATTGAGAATCATTAACCGTGTGCCTATACCTATATGAAATTGTTACTGCTTAGTTACAAATACTACAACAAATATAGGCTTTTATGTCACCTAAATAACGTCATTTTAAATAAAGTTGACATTATAGATCCAACTTGTTATTTTATTACAGTGACGTACTTATTTGGCTATAACAACATTTTCTTCTTCTAATAATGACGTTAATGGTTGTTCCCTCTTTCTATTAACGTCATTTTCATATAATGACTTTAAAACATGTACAATTTACGGCATTTGAAAAGTGACTTTATTCAAGAACTCTTTAATATCAGGTTGTTTATTCCTAATTGACATAATTGGAGTCTTTCATAATCGCGACTGGAGATTAGATTTTTGTATAAAACAGTTTTGGGTTTCAATTCTCCTAGCTTGAATTCCAGGGCTCGAGCGGAGAAATTCAGATATGCATCTTCTGTGTATAAGGATCCAATCTCTTTTGTTTAGGTTTCAATTCCTCTAACTAATCTTCGAAAGCCCAGTCCCAATTACAGTAAATTGGTCGACGACGATTGGTTTCCCAAAAATAAGTTCAGAGCCTTTCTAATGTAATGTCAAGACCTTGAAGTTGCACAAGTCATGTGCTTCTCTCTCTCTCTAAAAAACACAAATTGAGTGTTATAAGCCATTGAAATAAAAGTTGGAATGATTGAAAGGGATTTTGGGGTTCTTCCAAAAGATACAGGTCATGTGCTTCTCTATCTCTCTCTTTAAATTTTTTATTTACATGAAAATTTCCCATCTCTACTTGTGTTTTTGGATCTAGTTTTAATGCTTTCAAGGTCAAATTTTATTTTGTACCATAGGTATGCATCAAATTGACTAGATTGAGAGATCTAATTGTGTGATTGGGGGTTTTACCTGTTAAGATTTACTTGTAAGTGCATAATATTTTCTCTTATTGCTGAAGTTTCTTCCATTTGCAGTTGATTTCTACCTGGATTTCAGTTTCTAAGACACATTTGAGGTTTTTATCTTATGATTTGGTGGAATATAAAATGTTATTTGTGATATTTGATCTTATGGATTTAATCTTAAACAAAGATTGGGTATAGGGCTGCCCATGGACCGGATCGGGCCAGGATCTTGGTCGATCCTGACCCGATCCTTTAAGGATTTATGTGATCCGATCCGATCCGTTATGTTTAAAGCCTTTAGAAAATTTTCAATTCTTATTATATTAAGTTATAGGGATTAACACGAAACATATTTTTGTAAACCATGGACACTAACATATATATAAAATTGACAATACATACCTCTAAACCAAAAAATGATGCATCCCATATATTAAAATTAGAGGCAAAGTTAGAGACATATTACACATAACCAATAGGTATATACCCTAGCTAACGGATCGAGTTTTTAAAGGATCGGGTCATGGTGAATCCTAATCCTTTGTTAACGGATCGGACCAGATCGGATCAGGGTCAAATCCAATCCATTGACAACCCTAATTGGGTATTTCCCAAATGCCCATCGACCCAATTTATTTTTCTCAGAAAAATTGTATATGTGTCAGACACAATATATCACAGTATCTTTCCCTTAGTTCGAAAGTTATTTAGGTTTTGATTTGGGTTTTGAACATGTAGATTACAAAAGAAAATTGATATAAAGATGACAGGGGTTTATCTTGCTCAAAAGGTATTCTATATAGTTTTGTTTATCTTTTTTCGCTAGCTGCCTTTTTAATGATGTTCATTTTTGTGTGATTTAAATGAACTCTTTTGCAAAAGATGAGATTGGAGGTCTTTCAGGTGCAAAAATATCATCAACTAGTTCACCGAGGGTTTCATTTCTCGGAGCTCTAGTGGGCTGTCTTTCCAAGATGAATTTGACAATTCCGAGTTTTCCTGCCCATTTACTGTCGATGATGACGACTTAACGGGTCTAAGTCTCAGGTAAGATCGAACAGTTATAAAATGTTAGTGTACTTTTGTACATTATCACAAACTTTCCTTATGTTTAGCTCATTTCGACTCTAATCTCACCCTACTTTACACATTAGAATACTCTATCAGATGGAGTTCAAGATTATATCTTGTAATTTGATGGTAGAGCTGTTTGTCCACTTTATAGAAACACTAGTGTTCAACCATTTTTTTCTTCTTCTGAATAAGATATATAGACATTGCTTAATATTCAAAGCAGATAAAAACAAAAAATACTAACACTAATTTGCAGATAATTTAGTAGATGGAAAATCATTGACGAGTGTGGTTCGTCGATACATTTGTAATGAAAGTCGCAGCTATTAAGACTTAGTAGTTTGGAAGCCAAGCAGAAATGAAAAGTTTAGCACAAAATTTACATGGGAGAAGCTGCAACATTCAAACATAACGGTAAAATGGAGCAAATTGATGCAGAACAAAGTTTTTATGCCTAGACACACCTTCTAACATGGCTAGCAGTGAAAAATAGAACAAATACCAGAGACTATCTACTTCAAATAGAAGTACTACAATAATCTTATTGTTCTTTATGTGAGGTAAAGGAGGAAAATATATCCCATCAATACTTTGAATGTCAATTCTCTGGTTTTATCTGGACTCGCATTCTCTTAAGCCTGGTCATATCCAAAGTTGCAAGGGGTGGAATGAAGAATTTAATTTTGTTTTAGATTCCAACCATGACCAGGCTGTCAAAGAAATTGAAAGGACTTCTTTCAGTACATCTATATATTATATCTGGGAAGAGACGAGTCAAAGACAATTTAAGCAGATAACAAGCTCTAAGGAAGCAGTTGTAGGAAAAGTTCAACTCATGGTGACACAAAAGCTCAGTCCTCAAACTATAAATTTTGAGGATCATAACTGAATAATCAAATTCTGTATGAATGGGGCCTTACACCTTGAATTAAGCAGCCAAGAGCAATCATCAATGAGCATTGGAAAAGTGATGAAAATTCCCCCTCATTCTGGATATTGCTAGCAATTGCAGCTCTAACACTTATGGAGGAATATTCTGATTATATAATGGGATTCATGTGGTAGCCTATACAGACAATATTCAAAATCCTGAGAATAATGAGCAACTTCATTTCTGTGCAATAGTTGAAGATATGAAGTTAGCTACAAAGTTGGGGTGCACTGATAAGGTGGTATTCACATAGTCACAACAAGTTATCCTAAGTTTGAATTCTGATTGGAACTCTAATTGGGGTAAAATGAAACTGTATAGAGTGATTGACAAACTGAAAAAGGGAATGAGAAATATCAACTTCAGGGAGAGGCTTAAATCATCAAATAAGGTTATAAGGTAATTAATTCTAAGTTGTACAAAATTTTGCATTTTTTCCAAGTTCATTCCCTTTTGAATTGTCTGCTGTATGTATGGCTGATTCTTTTGGAATCTATAATTGGTTGTAATTTTCTTTCTTATTAATAATATCTTGAAATTGTCTAATCACTACCTCACATCCACCGGTGCCTGGGTTCCCTAATGAAGAGCCATTATAACCAATTTTGCTCTCATCCGGGGATGGAGGTATACAGTGACATGATTGGATAACTGGGGCCAGCCTGAAGTTTGTAGTAGCTCTAACAACTTTGACTGCTTGTAGATCTTGTATGGTGTTCATTGTTGCCTTTGTGAGTTTAGAGCATAGCTTCATCTCTTGCATGATGCTTCTCTTCATTTTGTTTAGACAGAAATTGGAATCTTCAAATAGCATTCCTAGTCCTCCAGACAAGGCACAGAGAGATGAGAGTGAAGTTGTTCCAGAGTTCTTTTATAAGTGGACTGCTACCTGCATTAAGAGCAAAGAATTGTTTAAAGCAAGTGCTTGGCTGTCTATTGTAAGAGAAGAGTTGACATCCCTAGTACCATATTTGCTGTGTAAATTTACATTCCCACACCATATGATCTGTTGTTTCTGCATGTTTTTGCACATATAGCATCTTCACACCATCATGAATCCTCTTTATTGTAGTTCTTGGTCTGTAGCTAGAGCATTGTTGGACAGTTTCCACGCAAAGTTTGAGATTCTAGATTGTATAGGAGACTTCCAAACCAGTTTATGCCAACATACATTAGGATATTGGTATCTCTAATCACATTATATTGGTTCTTATTGTTACCCAAAGTTATTCTTTTAAACCTTGGTTGGGCTAAGCTTATCTGGTAGCACATTCAAGGATAGTCATCAACCCGCACTTTATTGTGTTATTTGCTCTGTTTGGATGGTTATGTTCTCTAACAGTAAAATTTGATATCATAACTTAAATTGCATTAATTAAATTTGATATGTTTATCAGGAAGTAATATCTAAAAAGGTACTAGTTGATGAAGAGTCAATGTAGTTGGTTGAGGTCGAGCAATCAGCTCTATGGAGGTTTCTTTGGTGGTCATTTCTCCAGTCTATGTTATAGTTGATCAGAACAGAGAGGATCACTAGGTAAGCACATGCATTTCCTCCCGTGATTAAATAAAGTGAAATTTGCTATATCTGTCACGGATTTGACAATAATAATATCATGGCTTGTTCCTGAGATGTGACATCTCAACTATATAATGCGATCTGTACCATAATATAAACAAATATATCTCTATTATGTCTCTGGATATTTAATGACATTTGAGATATCATCAGGTAAGATATTTTGACTTCTAGCAAATTTAATTTCCTCTGGAAAATACTATTACTTATGTTATAAGAAACATTTTCATGACAAACAGACTTGAAGAGTCAAATAATCTTGGGGATATATAGAATGATAGAACACCCTGATTTCAAAATTTTGACAAGAAAGTGGACAAATTACATGTATTTTATGGCGAAATCAATTGCCATAATAACATTAGTTTCATTACTTAAGGACGATGGACATAGGCAACTTATGGCGATCCAGAATGTATAATTGTCACGGAAGTAGAATCCTTCAAACAAATAGGTATTTTTCTTCTCCTGTTCTGTATTATTTTCTTTTCTTTTACGATAGCAAGCATCTTATTGTGTACTCACATTTATAGAGCTAATGTTTAATTTGTATGCTTTGACAGGATTACAAATTGATCCAAATTAGTATAAATACACAAAGGCTGTAAGCATTCTGGCAGCAAAACATCCGAGATTCTTCTTTATGGTTGTTTTATTAGTTTTTTTTGTGCATTGGTTAAGTTTACGAGTGATTTAAATCTGTAATTCAAATAATGAAGTGACTAAGTTTGAACATATTCCATTGAATGAAAATAATATGATTTAGCCAAATATTTGTCCTTTTTGTAGAATATGGTGGCGGTCCTGTAGAGAGGAGGACAAGGCAGTGTATTGACAATATTTAATTTTTAATTTTAATTTTAATTTTTTTGAATTTTTCAAGGTATTGACGTTATTTTAAAAATGTCATTGTTCATATATGAAAACTTTACCACGTCACTTAAAATATGGCATTAAAAGATTTCAACTATGACATTTTTTAATGACGTTATTTAGTGACGTCAATAGAATATATTAGTCGGCCGACCACCGGAATTGGGTATCAATAACGTCATTTTTTAAAACCCTTATACCTCACTTAATTAATAACGTTAGTGCCTAGCTTTCCTCGTCACTTATTTAATGACGTTGTAAGTCCCTACCTTTCCACCTCATCGCCTTCGACGCCATTTGTACAAATGACGTACAAATAACGTTAAATCCCTTTTACGTCATTTTTTTAATGACGTAAAAACCCGTATTTGTTGTAGTGAAATTAAAGGACCCATCTCCTCATTAACCAAATTGTGACCAAAAACGTCAAATTTGGACATAATTCAAGCACCAATTTTCAAAACCAAAAACCTAGATCCGAAACTTAATGTTGAATTTAATATAATTGTTTGGTTTTACATATCAGAATTAAGTAATTGGGGATTGGAGATGATGATACCATGAAAAGAAGAGTCATGTAGATAATAATAATATAATGAAGTTGCATAGTATACATACTTGTTGTAATCAAAGACAAGTGGGGCATCCACGGCTTGGAAGGTACACCTTGCTTCATCGAGCTTGAGTGAGATCTCATTATCGGTGTAACCCTGGTCAGCATGGTTATCCTGAAGGAGAAGAAACTTGAGTTGAATCTGACGCTTACGGTCATGCTCTAAGATGTCCTTGTTGGCCTTCTTCATGCCACCAACTCCTCCTCCTGATGATCCTTCAAGACTAGAAGAGGAGTTATTAGTTCTTGGCATAACGAAGAACTTGTTGGTTTGCACATAACCATTCGTTCCTGAACCTCAAGCTGTACCATTATACATCTTCTTCTTCAATTGTAGATCTGATTAGAACAAGAAGAAGAAGAAGAAGAAGAAGAAGAAGAAGAAGAAGAAGCAAGGAGAGATGGAAAATCAAAACCCCTTAATACTTTACACAATTCTAGATCTGATCACAATAATTACCTCTTTAACAAATTGTTGATTTCAGATTTCAGAGAGAGATACTTTAGGTTAGGGTATAATAGTAAAATTATTAGGTTAATATTTAATTGGGCAGATGCGGGGCGGATAACGGATTTTATGTTAGCAGTCCCAAATCTGCCCCGATCCCCGAGGGATTTTGGGTAGCTTACACCCTCCCCACCCCCATACCCGGTTAGCTCATACCAAATCTTCTCCGTTCGGGGTAGGGCGGGGCGGATCCTCAGCGGGGCGGGGCAAATTGTCATCCCTACTAAGAAATTGCAAATGGGTTCAACCCCAGCTACTGGAAACGAGCAGTTGTGATTTGTAAGAGATGAAAACATACCTAAACCTTCATGGATGGGAGGATTTGGTGATTATTAAATGGTCCATACAGCCTTAAAGTTTTTAAATACAAAGGAGGAAAAATAGATGGAATAAATAAAACAATTTGGTCTCAAGTTGCAGCCGGTTCATGAGGGAAGGTGTGGGTGTTAAAGGCAGCTCCTCTCTTTTCCTCACTAATCCTTAAATAATCAAGTATAGAAGATAAGTTGCTACAATTCAAAAGTACAACAGGAGGTGATGCAACCAGATTTACAGACTTCTGAACCCAACTACAACATCTATATAAACCTCTCTCTAAACCAAACTTAATCTCCCTAAAGCCTAAGGTATTAAACCAACATTAAAGGTAAAACACTTACCCAACTAAGCATGAAAAATCAGGTAGAAGGAATAACAAATTACCTACAACTATCGGCTGGAGATGGTGGGTTGATCTGCATCTCTCTCAACTTTCTCTAATTCGAACCAAACATGAAAACAACAACTGCAATAGCAATGGCAACAGCAATAGCAAGAGCAAGAGAAATAATGGCATCTGAGACCGCTCTATCTCTCTCTACTCTCAACAATAATCCTTCTTCCTGCCCTCAACTGCCATGGTTCTTCTTCTTCTTCTTCTCTCTCTCTCTACTCTCTAACAGCAGCTCTCTCTCTCAACAACAACAGCTCTTCTCCATCTCTTTACTTTCAATCAGTAATGGTTCTTCTCTCTCTCTCTCTCTCTTCTTCCTCAAATAACGTCTCTCTCTCTATTCCCAAATAGCAGCTCTCTCTACCATGGTTCCCAAACGCTACTCTCTTATTAATCAAGAGGTTTCTAAAGCAAGGATCTCATAATGCAAAGGCAATATAACTAAGATAACCCGCTCATGTGTGTGAAAACAACACGGCTTAAGCGATAAAAAAAATAAAAACTTAAACTAACTACCTTCTAGGATGCATGACTGAACATTACGCAATTGATTTACGTATGATGCACAATAAAACGTCATGAATACAAATTAAAAAAAAATTACGGGATATTACAGATCATTTTTGGGGCATGCAGGATTTTACCAATGCTTTATTTTAGAATTTAGTAAAATTGCTCGACCTCTTAGAAATCTCCTTGCCAAAGATACCACTTTCGTGTTTGATGATAAATGGCTTGAAGCATTCAAGATGCTTAGAACACGCTTGACCACTTCACCCATCATCCAACCTCCTAATTGGAACGGACATTTTGAATTAATGTGTGATACATCTAACTATGCCATTGGATCTATTTTGGCGCAAACCATAGATAAACTTCCGTGCGTCATATATTATGCTAGTAAACCTCTCAACGATGCACAACTTAATTACACAACCATTGAGAAAGAACTTCTAGCCATAGTCTTTGCTCCAAAGAAATTTTGTTCTTATCCCATAGGTTCTAAAGTGATAATCTATACGGATCATGCAGCAATCAAACACCTTCTCTCCAAAAAGAATATGAAGCAGCGTTTAATATAGTGGATACTATTACTACAAGAGTTTGATATCAAGGTTAGGGAGAAGAAAGGTGTTGAAAATGTTGCTGTTGACCACATGTCCTGATTAACCAATAATTCTTCTTGTAAGTCATTACCCATTCCCGAGTCATTTCCCGATGAGTAACTCATGTCTTTTCGCTACATACCATCTGCTCTATGGTTTGCTGACATAGCAAATAATCTTGCTATTGGCCACCTTTCAAGTTTTAAGCCTGATAAGAATAAATTCCATAACGAGGCTCAACACTTTTTTGGGGATGATCCATACTTGTTCAAGTAATGTGTTAATCAAATCATTCGTAGATGTGTCCCAAATTCTGAGCATATTAAAATCATTGCATTTTGTCATTCCCATGCTTATGGTGGCCACTTCAGTTCTAAGAAAACCTCTGCAAAAAATTTGTAATACGGGTTTTATTGGCCCACCATATTTCGCGATGCCCACGAATTTTGTAAAGCTTTTGATAGATGCCAGAGAATGGGAGCATTGTCTCGTAGGAATATAATACCCTTAAATCCTATTGTTATTATTGAACCATTTGATTTTTGGGGCATTGATTTCCTGGGTACCTTCACATAATCTTCCGGGTACACGTATATCCTATTAGTAGTTGACTATATTACTAAATGGGTAGAAGCCATCCTTACTAAAACAAATGATAGTTCGGTGGTTATTAAGTTTATTAAAGAGAACATTTTCTCTCAATCATTTTAGGATACCAAGGGCTAAAATTAGCGATGAGGGGTCACATTTCAACATTAAGATGTTTGTGAACTTAATGAAAAAATTTAAAGTAGCACACAAGGTTGCTACACCGTACCATCTATAGACTAGTGGACAAGTGGAGTTTCAAATCGGAAAATCAAAAATATACTCCAAAAGACGGCAAAAGAAAATTGTAAAGATTGGTTAACATGACTAAATGATGTTTAATGGGATTATCGTACTGCTTTCAAAACACCTATTGGAATGTCTCCATACCGATTAGTTAATGGGAAGGCATGCCATCTCCCTGTTGAGTTAGAATATCGTGCCTATTGGGCCATAAAGGCTTTAAATTTTGACATTGAGAAAGCCGATTCACATCGCAAACTCCAACTCAATAAGTTATAAGAACTACGGAATAATGCATACCAATCATCTAAGACTTACAAGGAGCGCATGAAAACATTTCATGAATTTTTTTTTACAAAAATCATTTAAACCAAATCAAAAAGTCTTATTGTATTCATCTCAATTCCATTATATCCTGGCAAACTGCAATCTTGATGGAATGGTCCTCTCATTGTTAAAATAGTTTATCCAAATGGTACGGTTGAGGTCGAGGAGCCTAGAACTGGTAAAATACACAAAGTTAATAGTCAACATCTTAAGCCATATTATAAGCATTTTAGTTTCACCAATGAGGATTTGAAGTTTCAAGACCCTGTCTATGGGGATTGAGGTTTATTTATTTTCATCAAACTTCCACTCAGATTGGGGGTACCTCATTTTGTCTGGCTGAAGACAATTAATTTAACGTTATCTAGGAGGCAATCCTTGTCATATCAGGTACTATGCTATGATTTCCCCCCCTTATTTTTGGGTATGTTCTCATACATTGAGAACAATGTTTCTTTCTAGTTTGGGGGTGAAGGAAAATTGTTCACCTTTTTATTACTTTTTATAGAAAAGTAAGGACATTCTTTAATTTATGAGATTTTTATGGAAAATTTGCATAACTTAGAATTGTTTGGACATGGCACAAAATATTTTGATCATAAACATCAATAAATTACAATGTTTATCAAATATGATCCTAGAAAATTTTGAATCTTTATCTTAAGCTAGATGTACTACCCTTTAATTTGTAGGAGATTCAAGTTTATTGATATTTTTCGTAATATTGCACTTCAAGTTAGTATTTACAGTTATTACTTTTGATAGAATTTTGACCAATCTAAAGAAAATCAATTATTTGAGGCAGGAATGATCTACTACAAGAGAAACAACTGTTTAAGAATAAGTTTGGTCCTATAAAATATAAAGTTAGGATTTCTATAAGCCAAATAGCTTAAAAAAATTTACGATGCAAGATATACTCACATAATTTAGAACTGAAAAAGAAAGAATTATCACCAATCACGAGTATAGCCATGAACTATGTGAAAAGAGCAAAGAAAAAAGTTTACTTTGAAAGAATCTAAAGTCTAGGTCACAAAAGGGCACCAAACCCTGGCAACTTGAGCCAACTAGTCGGGATTGTCAACTGAAAACTTATATTACGGAGGCTTTACTAAAGAAAAAAAACAAGTACTAAAATAAAAGGCTTATAGTTATTCTCAAACTAAAAGAAAGGATTAGAATTGACTGAAGGCACTTGTCAAACTAATTGTTGGATTTACTTTACGAAATACGAGATTACTGGATATTTACTCAAAAATTTCTAAATAAAGTCTTATTTGCAATATCTACTGTAATAGCCTAATTTTGAGATTCATACTTAGCCATTATACCAAATGTGTTTAGAACGCTCAAGAATAGTAAATAATAGCTAACAAGACAATTTAGCGTGGAAAATCTTTGAATGGGTTAAAAACCATGACCTCTCTTGAGGATTTGAGAAAGAGAGAATGATATTCAGATTGCTAGGTTATTACAAAAGAGTATTCTGAGTATATACGAGGTTAGAGTGAGGATTTTTTAGTCCTTCATCTCTAATTCTCTTGTCCTACTTATAGGTCGTATAATTTGACCGTTTGATGACCATTAAGATTCTTAATGATGGATGTTACAAAATATAAGTTAGATATTCTTTGACCAGGTTGTGTAGTATTTTGATCGTTGCTGCTTTGTAACGGCTTCTTGGATGACTGTACATTTGCTTAACTTGAACTATTGATGTAGAGGTCGAAAGTGATTGTAACTTAGGGATACTGAATATATTGATGAGGCCGAGGATGAAGTATGAGTCTGAGATTAGTAATAAGCTATTACAAGATGGCTCTCAACCAAGAGCACGAGAAGCATCACGGGCGAGTGGTGTTACTTGAAAAACTCGTATTATAACTGTTTCCTAATATTATTGTCTTGCTTCTGACTGTGTTATACATGTGGTACGTACTCTATTGATGAGGTCGATAGTTCGTATACGTGTTGAAAATGAAGCATGAGTCCGAGATGCTAAATAAGCCATTACAACCGCCCCCTCTCAGCCAACAGTATGAGAAACATTGTGGGCGAGTGGTCTTGGTTAAGAAGTATCATCAATGTTGTAGTTAATGTCTAAGAATCAATTCCAACATATATTCATGAATATCTGTTGGTGTCTATTAAGTTTTTTGGAGCCAATGGTTCAAGTCAATATTGTTTGTATGGGAAATCCTTATGATATTGGGAATTTGAAGAGTCGATTTAAATACTGACCACAGTATAAAGAGCACTATGAGTTATGTGTGATGAACCAAGTCTTCGTCTTTAAACTATTTTCGTCTCAGTATTTATTTTTGTACTTTAAATCTTCTATTATTGAGAGGATGGTGATTACAAGGAATCAGGCTCGAGAGTCTAGGAAGATGGAAGAATTGCGTATCAGGTATTTTGTACACCAACCTTTACATCTGCCAACACCAGCCTTTACATATGTCATATGAAGAAGTGATGGAGGTGGGGGATGACCATTATCAGATGGTACGTTTCCACTATCTGTTGACATCTAAGGTGGAGTACCGAAATGGGCTTCGGTTGCAGGCAGAGGCAATTGTGACAACTAAAGATGAAGTGGCATGCATTTGTTTGAGAGAGTCTCGTCGATACCCTGCTAATGAGTGGGTCTTGCTAAATAAATAAGATCTTCTATCTGTCTCTAGCATGCGGGGAAGTGGGGTTATGGTGGAAGAGGTGGCAATATTGGAGGTTTTTCTTCCAGGGACCATAAATATTGGCCCCGAAGAAGACCTTTCATCTGTAATTTCTAATTCTACTATTTCTTGTTCCTTGCAGTATGGGATCAAAGATTTAAGTTGCTTGAATTTTGTATCTTCTTCCTCATTGACTGCTGAAAGGCATTTTGAACTGTAACTGTGTAAAGTAATCTGGTAGATTTGTTTGGAACATTTTATTATCTGTAAAGTTTTGAACTAATGAAATGTCTCCGTTCTGGTATCTTGATTCTTTGTATCGAACATGTTTGTGCAGTTTTCTATTGTAAAATAGGAGTCTGCAAATAGGTGTTAGTTTATCATTGGGTATGGTGAGGAAAATTGAGTTGTAAGGATTGTAATGTGGATATTGGTAAATGGTAGTGATAGGTGAGATTTGAAAAATTAGAGGAGTTTGAAAATGTGGCGATAGGAAGTAGATAATTTATGTAAGAGACTGGTTTGCTAAAAAGGTATAAGTTTTTTTGTTTTTGTTTTTTACAATTTATGTCTTCGAACTGTGAAAAACTTGATAAGGGTTGTAGGTACCACCGCTGAACTTGTTTGACTTTGTATGTTGCCATCTGCATATTTTCTCATATAAAATCTAAGGAGATATTTCATAATATGGAAAGAATGATTTGTCAAGATAATCAGGACCGGCTGTTGATATTCTGTTGTCCGAGAAATCTTCTTGGAAAATATATCTTCCCGCAAAATCTGTGGGGTAAAATGGAAACTCAAATATTCTCCTGGTGTCTATATAAACTATGGATTCTTGGCTTCGATGTCTTGTAGCTTCTTCAAGGATAATTTTCTGTGTGAGTGACCATGGTGAGGACGTGTTCAGAACGTGCTCTTTATGCAGCGGGCGGTAGGTTTCATATCAAGGTTGCGGAGCTTAGTGAGAGATATTTTTGTTAACTGCCTTATGATGCTATGCTACTAGAATGGCCATTGAATCTAGTTGGCCTAGATAAAGAAGGAAGGCGTGTAGGGAATGATCATTTTTTCTAGTGCGATGTACTTCGTAGATCTCTACTAGATGCGACGATTCGAGAAATGACTGTTCGACAGCTCGCATGCGATAAACTTATAGAAGAATATGCAAGGGCAGAAAGAGGAGAGATAATTCCATGTGACGAGGTAAACTATACGGGCTGCTTTAAATGTAACTATTAAAGTCTGTAGGATCGAACTGTGGGAATTCAAAAAAATAAGTTATCTGTTTTGTAGTAATCTGTTGTTATATGTAGAACGAGGCATAGTTGTTGCATCAAAATAAGAATAAAGTATTTTGTTTTACTATCTGTGTACAAATATTGTGGCTGACAGCTATATGATTTTAACAACTGTATAGATATCTTCAAAATTTGAATATTGGACTATTTTAGGAATGTCGTACGATATTGGTATAGTATAAAAGTAAGGTGAGCGGTCTTTTGTACTGCGCTGAGGAAGAGAGGCGGAGTTTTGTAATGACAGACAATAGAGACAGACGTGATGATAATAGACGTTATCACAGGAGTCATGATGACTTTGTTACCCAAAAAGATGTACCTGTAGATACAGTTGGGATGGCTGACACACGTCTTAAAGAACAATCATTTAAAAAACTGAGGGAGAGTATAAAAACTCGTATCTCTCTCCCTCATAAATTATCAGCAGTTGTAGAGAGAGAAAAAAGTTGTGCTAATCCCATTTCCACAAAGAAGAAACGTTTAAGTTCTAAGTTTGATTGAGAGAGAGAGGTTCATCGGGTGATAAAATACTGTCTGAAAAGCGTCGGGAGCGGTCATCCTCAGGAAAATGTCCGGATAAAGCAGAAGATTGTTGCTCTTCAAGTACAGGTTGGTAATATGTATCTCGGTTTATTTGATTTGTGTTTGCTGGTACTCTGTATGATATTCTCTATTTATGTTTTTAGATTGAGGGATACAGTAGGTTAATAATGTAAGGGTTTTAAGATTTGTGAATAACTGATGAGAGAGTTCTGTAGTATTAAAGCTTTGTCGTATGAAGAAGTTGTAGGGAAAGAAAATGTTTATTTGGAAAAGAGGAGGATAAACTTGAAATGATTGCCTTTTGTTTTTGGGAAATTGTAGAGTAGGCGTGTTGACTGGGTAGAAATTTAGGTGGGACTATTTTTACTGTGTATAGGGTATAATATGGAAAGTAGAGATAATGATAAAATACTTTGTGTATTTGTAGGTTCAATATGTGTTCCAAACCTATAATTCCCTTAAGTAAACTTGTAGTATCTTCGAGTTCGAAGGAGACTTCATCGTCATGGAGGGATGACGAGAGTGATGCCATGGAAGGGACTGTAAATAGTTTAGATGTGATTGTAGAAGTTGGTGATACCAGTAACATATGGAAAATGATAGAGATAAAGGATGGAAAAGAGAAGGATAATGTATTTGTTATATACCCAGAGGGAGTAGATGTAGATAAAGAATTCTTAAAATATAAGAAGAAATTGCAAGAAGAATGGGGAAGCTACCTGGGGAACCAAGGTTACTGGTTTAGGGCCTATGTCCCAGGAAAAGGGGAGGACGTGGTATACTTCCAAGTCCCTTGCTTAGGAAGTGGAGAAAGGTGAGAGGGATTGGTGATGATGTTACTCTTTTATACTAAAACGGCCTCGGGCTATCAGGCCCGAATGATAGGTTTCTATGTTACCTAAACTAGGTCGTGTATGGGCTTAGAATCCATCTGACTTATTTTCAAAAAGAGGTGATGAACGAACTGCAGTGTTGTCCTGCCCAACTAAATGGGAATGTTTATGAGATAATGAGGGTATGTGATGCACTAAATGAGAAATAGAGAAAGGAAGGGACTTTTAAGCAGTTCGAAGCCAATGATGTATTGAAGTTTTATAAATAAAAATATGTCAAAGGTCAAAGTGGCGGTTACCTTCATAGTGATTCATCCAAGCAAAAAAAAAATTGATTTTGAATTTGCGGGTAGGCCATAAAATGATCATCTTGTATGGGTAGGGGGTAACTATATGTTCCAGATAAACCAACACTTGTTCTGAACCATAAATATTTGAACCTGAGTAAGTAACGTTGATCAATCTTCGACTAACCATTATCCTATTTTCGAGCTGGTAACTGATGTTGTGCTTTGAGTTTTGTCAGAACCCACACCTTCCGCAGTGCCTGATAAGACCAACTTATTCGACTGTGTTGCTCATGATCAGGGTGAGATAAAGCAGGTACTTGGTGTGCTCAAAGGGTAGATTCCATAATACCCAAAGTTTAGTGAGCTCACGAAACAAACTATGGCAAAAGAGATAACTTGTTTGACTGCTGATGATGCCCTTAGTATTCCACCTCCTGCTCCTGGAAGTTTGAAGTAGACTATGCGGAGGTCAAGGAAGTCAGCTCCGCAGGGTACACCTGCTACTAGGGTGGTAATTACTGAAAAGGAAATCGTAAAACTACTATTTACTGTGGAAGAGATACAGGAAGTGAGCACGGTCAATTCTGCAGAGGTGGAGACGAACTTGCTGAAGAGAAAAAAGCATGAGAATGAGGGTAGTGCTCATACTAATCCTCAAGCCACGACCAGGATGAAAAAGCTGGAGCTGAAATACTGCCTGATGGCAGGGACCGATCTGAAGCAGCTTGGTGAAGAGTGTCAAGAACACACTTTCGCGGTGCGCAGTTTGCAATATTTAACTGTCTGTCATTCAAAATAAAATTAGTTGTCATGAACTTATATTTATGTATTTCTTATACTGGCAGCTCTAGAATACTGTTGAGGGGGACAACAAAGTGCCTTGATAAGAGGATTCAAGAGTTTAGAGATCTAACTCTAAAGTTTGATGCTCAATCGGCTCGTATGAAAGAGCTCAAAGCTGAGCTCGAGCTGGAGAAAAAGCAGAGAGCTGAAGATGCCAAGGTTGTAGAGAAGAGTATTGTCAAAGCATGATAATGTGATGACACAATCCTGCCAGGCACTGAAGGTAGAAAGAGATTATTTCATGCAATCCTATTACTCTTTTGGATTAACTCTTGCTGATGTCAAACTAGGCAGGTCGGGCAGATTTGATGAGATAGACTTTCCTGCTAAGGTCAAAAGTGAAGTGGTGGCTGATATTGTTGATCCAGCCAATGTACCTGTTACAGCCACTGAACCAGCTGTAGCTGCTGAGAAGACTTTGGACCCTTCAACTAAGGTTGAAATGAGCAAAATTCGGTAAACAATCTGTAGTGCTATGTTTTAAACTATGTTGTTCATTTTAATTTTGATGAGATTGTACTCTATAAGGTCGTAAACTGTTATGTTTGATAAAAGATTTTAGTATGCTCTTCTTGAATGCTTATATGATAATTAAATATTTGTAATTTGTGTAGAAGATAAAACAATTGAGAAAAACAAATTCCGAACTAGCGAGATTGTTGAGTAGAGCGAGAGATTCTGTAGCTCATATTCAACAAGTACTTAATAAAATTTAATATTAGAGAAGGAAATTTAAATTTAATTTAGAGTAAACTTTTAAAGAGTTATACGACTGCTAGTGTAGATATATTAAGATAAAAATAGAGAGGGATGAGGTGTTAAGAAAAGAGGAGGAAAGGGGAATACTAGTTCGAAAACCAAAAGAATTGACTTGTTTTAGCGACCCGAGTGATAAGGCTAGGTGTCAAAGTATGCTGATTGCTCTGGCATTATATTTCGAGGTCGAAGTAGAAAGTGAACGGGGATTAAAGGAGGCATATGTAGAGCTTTTGACAGAAAGAGGTGTAGTTCCAGACCCAGCTCGAGTTATGTTTTAAGCTCAAAAAGCACGTAATCGTCATAGTTTAGAGGCGAAAAAATGTTAAGCTCGAGTTGGTATGTCTGTTATATGGGGCAATCCAAAGCCTTTATATAATGTGTTTGGCTTTATACAAGATCGGAGGGCCATGAGAATTGTATTTTTCAGGATAAGAAAAGAGCAAATAGAGCTTCAACAACAATTAGAGGGTGAGCTAAAAGGGTTGCAAGATGAAATATTGCAATATGTAGAGCAAAAAGGTTTTAGCTTGTCGAAAGAAGTGACTGTTTGAATGAAAGTAGAAGCTGATATGAGAGCTTTAGTTACATTGCAAAAAGAAATGCGCAAGCAACTACCCAAGGTGCATATGCAGTTGAGGGATCATCTGTATCCGTCACGAACAAAAATTACAGCTCGAACAGAACATGAGCGTCATATAGAAAGTGTCATTGATTTTTATGGAGGAGAATTGGTGAGGGTAGAAAACAAATTTAGGAAGTTCGTAACGGAGTGTGGGAAGGATTTTGATGTTGAAAACACCAAGGCTAAAAATATGTGGTTTACCAAGGATGAAGAGGAAATTGTTGGTGAAAAACCCATTCCGAGATCGAGGGAATTGTTATCAGAAGATGATGAAGATGAGTTCAAGAGTCTGATACCCCGACCGCGGTGCAAACAGGGCGAGCAGGAGGTGGTAACTTTTATAGCCCCTGTAGATGTTCATGCAACGAATAGAAAGAGCCCGAGAGAGAAAGGACAGTCCTCTCATACCTCGAAGAAGCGAAAATAGGCTATCCCAGTTTTTGATCGGTCCTGCATATGTGTTAGATTATTGTATATTGTTGTTTCATGATGAATGAAAGTTGTTCTTTGTGATGATAAATAAAACAATGTATCGATATTACTCAGGTATCATATTCCTGTTTAAACTTGTAAACTGTAATATGTAACCTGTTTGTAGAAAATGAATTATTATAAATGCAAACTGTTAAGGTAGGTAGAAATGGCAGCTGTTCAGTGTCAATATGGCGTTTTACGTGTTCAAAACAAACGATTGAACGCCGAACTAAGTTCATTTCAAGGGGCACTAAAGAGTGCTATCGAATTATAAGGAAAAACAAAGGCGAAGATATCACAGAAACGGAATACAGTCATTCGTTTGTTTGAGAAACTACAAGACAAAGTGACTGAGCTAAACAGGGCACGAGCGCACAATACAAAGTTGCGAACAACTTCGAGGAAGGAAGATAATAATATAAAATATTTGTAATTTTAGGTAAATCTGTTGGAAGCAGAAAGAACTGGTACATGAGTCACCGCTTCAGAGACAAAAGCTCGTGCTCGAAAATACAAAGTTTCGTGGGGGGTTGCAAATATGATGATAAAGAAAGTGGAAGAAGCCCGTAGTCAACATAATGAAAATCTAAACAAGACTTGGGAAAAGTTATATATGCTAAAGCATACCGTGCAGTCGCGGGAGTTAGATATCTTAGTGTATCAAGTAGAAAACACAAAACTGTGTGATACGAACACTAAGCTGGAGAATGATCTTTATAAAGCTGAAATAAATTTGGACGCAATTACGGTTAATAGAAATTACCATGAGGTTAAGGTGGAGGGATCAATGTCCTTGTTTTTTCATATGGAGGAATTCATGACAGTGTTGGAATCCTGGAATGCTGTGACGGTGAAAGAAAAACGTCAAGTAGAAGAATGCTACCAAAGCCTAGAAGCTATTCTAAAGGAAACGCAAGGTAAAATGAGTGAGATTATTCTTTCGAAGAAAGTAAAAAGTGAGGCAGGTGACGTACACGAGATAGATATGACAACAATTATCTCGCTTTTGACCTCAGAGTTTAAGAGATCAGAAGCGGAAAGTAGAACTGTATACAATAATTTAGTGGTCAAAGGTGTGCAGTGCGAAATGAGGTTGGTTCGATCTGAGTACCTAGACCCCATGTTGTCATGAATTTGAGCACTTAAAAAGAGTATGATTTGGGAAGGAAAACAAATTGTTACTGGAAGAATGCCAAAATTTATGTGTGTTCATCTGTATGGGGAGAGTTTACGGAATGCTGGGAATCTGCTAGGTGACAGTTCAAGTGATAGCTTTGATGAACAATGAGGTTTAATATACGAATGGAAATATTATGGATAGAGTATAATAGAGTAGGTCTGTTGTCCAAAAAAATGATCTGTACTAACCTTGTGATAAACAAATTGTGATGTACGAAGTGGGTAGTTGTTGTATGGAATGATTTCACATGCTAACGTATAGTATAGGGATGGTTTGGCTGAGGCAACAAATGATTGGTAATACGTAATTTGTTTGGTCAAATTGGATGAACAATTAATCGGCCTACAATATATTAGATAGGTTGGTCGAATTGGGCGAACCAATAAGCGACCTCTAATATATTTCAGGATCAGCTTGGCTAAAGTAATAAACGATTGGTAATGTATAATCTGCTTGATTGAATTGGATGAACCAATAATTGACCTGTAAAGTATTAGATAGGTTGGTCGAATTGAGCGAACCAATAACCGACTTGTTATGTATTAGAGGACCAGTTTGGCTAAAGCAACAAACGATCGGGAATGTGTAATCTGTGTGATTGAATTAAATGAACCAATAATCAACCTATAATGTATTAGATGGGTTGGTCAAATTGGGTGAACCAATAAGTGACCTGCAATGCATTAAAGGATCAGTTTGGCTAAAGCAACAAACGATCGGTAATGTGTAATCTGTGTGATCGAATTGGATAAACCAATAATTGACCTATAATGTATTAGATGGGCTGGTCGAATTGGGTGAACCAATCAGCGATCTTTAATATATTAGAAGATCAGATGGCGAAAACAATAAATGATCGGCAATGTAATCTGTATAGAAGTACTTGTTTGATATATTAGAAAAGTACTATGATGTAGGGATACCAAATACGAGTATTTCATTGGTGTAAGATTGATGAACAAATAATGTTAGATAGAGTACTGTATGAAATAGTAGAAAGTACTTAGATGTATGGTTATCAAACATAAGTATTTCATTGATGTAGGATCGACATACAAGATGATAGATTTATTTAGAAAAGTACACTGTGATAGATAATCATCATCAATATAGCATCAATCGTCTCGTGTTCCAATGATTAGGCACTCGTTTCCCATATTTAGTAACGAGATCATAAGAACCAAGGCCACTTTTGCCAACAATAATAAAAGGACCTTCCCAATTTTGGCCAATTTTCTAGCATTGACTTCTTTTCTGTATTTGGAAACTTCTCGGAGGATGAGATCTTTGATTTTGAACTCTCTATGACGAACTCGTTTGTTATAAGATCAGGCTAAAGCTTAGGGGTATCTTCTCAAATTCATGATTGCTCTATTTCGGGTCTCTTCGATCTAATTTATGTTATATGCCAACTGGAATTCATTTTCATCATCTGTCATGGTATGGTCACGCAATGAGTGATGATATTTAGTGGGGATGATTGCATATGTACCATATGCCAGGAGGAATAGCGTACATCCAGCTGATACCTGAGGAGTTGTGTGATATGCCCATAAAACATGTGGTAATTCTTAAACCCAATTACCCTTTTTCTCTGTTAAGCACTTTTTGATTCCATCCACAATAGTACGATTAGTGATTTTTGCCTGACCATTTCCTTGTGGGTAATATGGATTGGAAGAATAATGGATGATGTTGTGATGGTTAAGGAATTCAATGACTCTGGAGCCAACGAATTGAGGTCCATTGTCGATTCTGATGAAATGAGGGCAACCAAACCGAATGATGATGGTTTTCCATATAAACTTGATGACTTCGTCTTCTCGCGCGCAATACAGAGGGACTGCTTTCACCCATTTAATAAAGTAATCCGTTGCTACTAGGAGATGTTTTCTTTTGCCTGGTGCAGTGGGGAATTCTCCTACGAGGTCGAGGGCATATCTTCTGAATGGAAAAACCACATTGCCGAAATAAAGTTCTAAGGCTGGAGCTCGAATTTGGGGGCCATGTCTGTCACGCCCTAAATTTCCAATGATTTAAAACCAAATCATTAACATGAGTTCTAGGGCGTGCAGGTTGGGTAATCCAAAGAATCAACTCCACAAACGACCGAGCCATAGACAAGTTCAGGCTCAATCATTCACTTATAGTCATTCATTAGAGTAAAAAGAATAAAATAGCGGAAGCAAATGACATAAGTAAACATATTAAAGCTAAAATATGATACAATATCTCAGAACTATATAATAACAGAGTCTGAATATAACTAAATAATAATATACAACTAAGGACCTACAGTAACAAATAATCTAAACTTTAAGCTCCGCTGTAGTCCATAGCAACTACTCTGTAGTTACTCCACCTCTGAAATGTTAAATAGTGAGAGTGAGCAAACCACAGCTCACCATACCCAACAAGGCTAAAAACTCTACTAATACAACTAATGCTAATAAGAATAGGAAACGATGAACATGGTAAAGCATAGTAAAAATATAGCATATCTAAGTAGCAAGAAATGAAGTGAATACAGTCTTACTAAGCGAAGATTAATATAATATACGAGGAAGTAATATGATAATGCAGATGCTCAATGCTGGAATAATGTATGAAGTTAAACTGATGGACTCAATCTTATTATAATTGGTCGATCAACTACTAGAGCAAAGACATATGAGAGATCGTTGTTGGATACAAGGGGTTCAATTTATTCCAAGCTCGGCCAGGCTAGGAGATTACCACTTGATCAAAGTGAATAGGAGTTTCAATTCGAGAAACCATCGTCCTCATACTATTCAAATTCTAAGGTATTCCAACCTCTCAAGATAGTGCTGGCACTAGAGGGAAACTATCTCATACCATCCCATACTCCAGGATGGGTATTCAGGTATGATAGCATCTCAGCCAGAACTCACCATACTATTTCAACTCGAGCTAGGAATCCTCCTAACCTATCGGGGGTCAGCCGATTTGGAGTGAGGTTATGTATCCGATCTCAACAAAATAAGAAGAAATGATTATATGATCTACAGATCCAAACAGATCCACTAGAGATCAAAACACTGCAGCAGCTAACACGGCAAGCACACATAGGATAACTACCTACCTGAGCGAGTGGCAAACAATCCTAACATAGACGAACAGTGACCCAGTCACACATCTACACATAGAACAACAGTGACTAACCAGTCACAACATCTAACTAGATGGCCAGCGACTTACCAGTCACACGTCAAAGCAACATCAGTCTCTAAGAGACGAAATGGTATTCAAGGACAAAGCCACGAGAATACAAAACATGCACGACTTCCTAAACGATAATAGAGAAATTCAACTCTGCATGCCTTAGGATACCAATCCCTGATGATAAACAACTCCTAGAACAAGTCAAGAGTAATTACGTCGTTAGTGTTCAAGCCGCGAGAACTAGCGTAACAACTCCTAACCCATTCTTGAAGTCCAAATATGCATAATTACATAACTACACTAACATATCCAACATAGATAATAACTAACTTCAAAAAGGAATGCAATCTATACTATATACTAGGAAAAACAACATCTTTAGTGTCTCTCTAAATCAACATAGGAAATATTAGTAAGGAATTCAGACATGAAGGGACACTCGCCTTGATATCCAAATAGCACCCCAACAGTAATGTGCTCCACGAATCGACTTCCAGAACCTTAATGAGTCACTGAAAGGAACATGAACGCAACAACATCAACCACTACCAAGGATCAGAACCCAATCATAAATCCAACAAGGGATTATTAACCGAAACTGAATTCAAAGCAGCACCACACCCGAATCAGCAACATTACACCGCTACAATCCTAGCAAAGATGATTTAGAGTAAGCACAACTCAACCAATCATAACTATAACCTAATAATCAACCTAACCCAACATAATCCATATCTAATCCATCACATAAGGGCTCTACTAAAATAGAAATCAGATTATCACGGGAGGAAAAATAGTTAGGTGATGCGAACTGATTTCAGAACTCCTGAACACAACAATGATCTCCGCAATTATCTATCTAAACCCAATCAATAAACAACTCTTCGGGAATCAAACACCAATGACTTATAGTAATAATTACTCTTAAAATATTCTCTAATTAATTACCAAGCAAGCAAGAGGGTTTTACCGAACTAAAAATCAGATTATAAAGTGGAAAAGCGACAGGGAATTACTTACATAAAAAGGGCAGCTGCGATTGGAAATGGATGACGATAAGTCGGCGATTGAATATGGTTAAAACAACCTCTCTCTACACTTTAGAACAACAACAATAAAGGCGGCAACAACTGAACCGCAACTGCAACAATGGCGGTAATAACCGATCGGAGAACAACCGCCTCTACTCCCTCTCTTCTTCCTCAAGCAGCAGCCCCTCTTCAACCTTTACTCTCTACTCTCCAATCTCCCAAAGACTCTCCCCCAACTCTATGTTAAAATTATACAAATCAAATCCCTAAAATAGATATGTGTGGTGATCCAATGGAACGGTACTACGATAGCTACAACGGAGCCTACCCCATACGGGTAAAACGGTACTCTAATGTTCACATTCACTGTAAGCCTATATACCATACAAAGAGTACTGATATAAAATGATGGAACACAATGCATGATGTCATGGAAAAATATGGATGTATAATTTATTTATTTAAATAAAGAGGAAAAAAAATCTGGGACATTACAATGTCGTTGGCAGGCATCGCACATGCTTCCAAGTTCAATGGCTTGAGCTTTCATTTAAGGCTAAAAGACTCCTTGGGTAAGAGTATGATTGGCTAGAGATCGTTCTGCGGCGTGGGAACCACAAGTACCATCATGGAGTTTGTACAGGAAATTGTGAGCTTTTTTGGTTGATAAGCACTCGAGATATGGTCCTGTGACCGAAATCTTGTAAAACAGATAATTTTCCGCGACATATCATTTAGTATTATCAAGTATACGTCGTCTTTCAGTAGGATCTTTGGGGAGTTCGCCGTCAAACTTGTTATGTGGTCTGATATATGTGAGAAAAGGTCATCTCTAATCATCCTCATCCTTTTCAATGCCCCCAATATTAGCAGAATTTGAGCTTATGATGTTAATGTTGGGGGTGGATAGTACTTCGATTTTGAGATATTGAGCTTCAGTGCTGAGGATTTCTGCTAGATAGGCAAGAGAATCAGAATGTTTATTTTCTCTACGCGGTAAATGTTCAATTGTAACCCTCTTGAATCTACGCATTTTGTCGGCTACTGCTGTTGCGTAATCAATCATGTTACTATTCTTCTGAAACTTTTCTGTATAATGGTTCATAATAAGCAATGATTACGTGTACACCGATAATTCAGATACTCCAATTTCTAGAGCCATGTCTAGAGTGTAAATTATTGCCTCATATTTGGCTATATTGTTTGAAGTTTCAAAATTGAGTCTGACTACTTTCTCAATCCTATTATTAGAAGGAGTAATAAGTGCGATACCGATGTCTGACCCTGCAAGTCCAGCATATCCATCAGTTAGAAGACGCCAACCCTTCTGAGTTATCCAATATGGCTTCTGTAGGAAGTTTGTAACTCCCATTCCTGTAACTCTCCACGTCTACGATGTATTCATGCATTCGACCATCCGTAAAAATATACTCCGACAGACATTGTAAAGAAAATAGTGTTCCGCCTCATGATGTCGGACTTTGTGGTGAATGGAATAGGGTTTGTTCTCAATGGGTTAGAGATACTGTGCATTACGAAAAAACTTATCCTTCTGGAGTATAGGATAAATACTAGCTATGGTTATATTCATCTTGGGAAGACAGGGGTTTGGCAAGTTACAACCCTTTCAAGGTTGTTCATCATTAGATTTTGTTCTCTTTCGGTCTCCTCCCTGATCAGCAGCACGGCTGAAATCTTGGCCTATGGATTGATCTCCAGCTGTCAATGTTAATTTATGAGTTTTCTGTCTGTCAGACACTATTTTTTTGAGATCGATATATCCGTTAACTTTTTTAATCATGTCCTCCAAATTTATAGGTTTGTTTAGGACGAGGTACTTCTTCGCCTATCTATCGACGAGTAAAGCATTGGTAAAAGCCGAAATAGTAATCTTTTGATCGAGTTGATCTACTTTTTGGGTTAACTCCAGGAACTTCTAAGTAAATGTCTCGAGCTTCTCTCCTGGCATTTTCTTAAGGCTGAAAAGAGAATACAAACTCCCTTCTTTATCTTTGTTGTGCGAGTAATTTTTTACGAAGAGTTCGCGTAATTGCTCGAAAGTTGTAATGGAATCCTCAGGTAGCGTGTAGAGCCATCGCAGGGGTTTGCCTGATAAACTGGTGGGAAAGAGCTGGTATAGAATATGATTAGATGTTAAATATAAGCCTAAAGTGTCCATGAACTCTTGAACATGCTCCACTGGATCAGTTTCTTTGAATTTATGAATCTTCAGAGCATGGAACCGGCTGGGACCTCGGCATCCAGTAGCTCCTGTGCGATCGGGCTCTTCTATTATCTATTGTGGATTCCTTTGGTGGTCTGAGTATGGGCTTCGAGTAGTTCTTTGATTCACTTTTCAACATATTCCTAAGTTACATATTGTCGAGCTGTTGTGGTTGGGCGTGCGACACGTCCTTTTCCAGGATTGTAGTTACCACTCTCCTCACTTAGACGATCTTTTGTTGGAACTCAAACTCTTCGGGGTAGATTCTCAGGCTGTCTGAATCCTGCAAGGCCGCTATCTACTTCTTAGGGGTCTTCTTGGATTGGGATAGGCTCGTTTTCCCACTGCTAATGGTTAGATCGAAATACACCTCCTAAATTATTGCTTTTTATGGAGGTCTTATTCGGTCATGAACAGAAATTAACGAGCCTTCTGGTTGTACGCCTTTGTTCTTCTGGGTGGCGATCAGTTGACCCTGTAGAACCATCAACGCCCCTTGTACACTTACTAACAATTACTTTATAGCGGTACGCCTTTCTGCTTTGGAGTTCAAATTAGCCCGCAGCTCTACTAGTACAACATTTTCCACTGCAAGAATAATCGGCGTGCTCTTACTAAGAGGTGTCATTCTGAAAGAAGATAATTAATAGTTTTTAAGACAATGGATTTGAGAACTTTGTTTCCCACAGACGGTGCCAAATATAATAGCCTAATTTTGGGATTCAAACTTAGCCTTTATACCAGATGTGTTTAGAACGCCCAAGAATAGTAAATAATAGCTAACAAGACAATTTAGCTTGGAAAACCTTTGATAGATTAAAAACCACAACCTCTCTTAAGGATTTGAGAAAGAGATAATGATATTCAGATTGCTAGCTTATTATAAAAGAGTATTTTGAGTATATGCGAAGTTAGAGTGAGGATTCTTCTGTCCTTCATCTCGAATTCTCTAGTCCTACTTATAGGTCTTATAATATGACCATTTGATGACCATTAAGATTATTAATAACAGACGTTACAAAATATAAGGTAGATATTCTTTGATCAGGTTATGTAATTTTCTGATCATTATTGCTTTGTAACGGCTTTATGGATGACTGCACATTTGCTAAACTCGAACTGTTGATATAGAGGTTAAAAGTGATGATTGTAACTTAGGGATACTGAATATGTTGAAGAGGTCGATGACTAAGTGTGAGTCTGAGATTCGGAATAAGCTATTGCACGACGGCTCTCAACCAAGTGCACGAGAAGCATCACGGGCGAGTGGTGTTGGTTGAGAAACTCATGTTATAATTATTTCCTGATATTGCTATCTTATTTTTGATTGTGTTATACATGGTCCACGTGCTCTGTTGATGAGGTCAATAGTTCGTATGTTGGTCGAAGATGAAGTATGAGTCCGAGATGTGGAATAAGCCCTTACATCTACTGTTACAACACTCGAGGATATTAAGAAAATATTTGAATCTCTATCTAATTATTAGATAGTATCTCCGGTTTCTTATAAACTCCATGATTTTATAGATATATATTTGTTAAGGAAGTAAATTTTTATGTGTTTCTCGTCATAATGTTTTTACCATTGATGAATAAAGATAAGTCGCTGAAAATTACCTAAAGATTATTTAAATTACTAGAATGCCTTTAACCCTCATGAGACAAAACTCATCCTATTGGGGAAGCTTATAGATTTAACGGCTTGTTGCATATGTTATATGCAATTGTTTTAAACCACGAAAGAGTTATGTTTTATTTATTTTCTTTGATCGAGAACTAGTAAACTTTAAGCTCAGGGGTATTTGATGGGCATGTAAAATGACCATTCCAAACCTTCTATTTAAAGCTTCTCAAGCCTCATTTTTATTAATAAATAAAGTTTATATGATTATTTTATGATTTTCAGGTTATATAAGAATAAATGTAGAATTTGCAAGAAAAAGATGAATTTTAAAATACTATTGGAAATCTTATTCTAAATACAAGTCTTCAAGCTATTTACATAATTTATTGATGGAGATGCTCCAAGGAATTAGAAGTCTCGGTGTAAAAGAGGAGAACAAATTTTCAAATCAAGAAAAATAATTTTCAACCCAAAATAGCAGCTCACAAAAATCGAGTAGTAGACGAACTTAGAAAATTCCGATTGGGCTAAAACATTATGAAGATTTAGGAAACTCATTGTTCCATTTTATTAAAAAAAAAAACTCTTAATTTTTTGGCATATATAATTTTGGGAAAAAATTGGAAAATCGGTGATAATTAGCAGTTTTTGGAATTTTTAATTTAGATGTAGGTTTTATAATTCTTATGGTCTATAAGTAAGAGTCATATGCCTCTCTCTACGCACAACATCTAGGAGAGACAACTGATTTTGTAAGAGAAGATCTTGAAGAATTGAAGGATTAAAGAAGATCTTTGGTTGTAAGCTCTTTATTATTGAATAAAAATCTTAAGTTAATTATTCTCTTCATGTCTTTATTCTTTTTCTTTTTATATTGCTTTAATATTAAGAACATGAGCAACTAAATCTCTTGCAAGGGTGAGGATGCAACCACCATTAATCCTTGTTTGACATATAATGACGTTGTAGTAGAATTTCTCCCTATTATGCTTAATTATATGATCTCCTTTTTATATTAGTTATAGTTGATGTATTATTATTCAATGATCATCTTAATTGGAGATATAGAATAAGTTTTATGGAACTATCAATAATATAGTTAATTTTATTTACTCAAATCATTAATGCTAAGTTGTTTTAGAATATTACATCTATAATGGCCTAATTTCGCAGTAGCTCAAAATTAGCTCTTACACTAAATATACCTATGACATGAATTAGAATAAAAGAATGACACAGGTTATTAGCGCGGAAACCTTTGAATAGAAGAAAACCTTGACCTCAATTTGAGGATTTAGTAACTATAACTTTATTGCTTGAGGCTGATATTTGATTATAAGTTTTGATCTCTTGAGTTAGAAAATTTAGGTCTTGCAATATAAAATTCTTGGTCATTTCTCCTATGGAACTCATTCTTTTTATAGACCTCACTCTCAAGTCGTTATCGTGTAAAAGCACATTTTTTTTAAAATGGGCCAAATGGTAGTTGAATGTGTAACTGCTAGTTCCTGGGAGACAGGTGTCTTTGACATGTTCATATTTTCTATAGTGCTCGATCTACGTTCTTTATCAGTTCGTGATCCAAGTATCTTTGCTGATTGTATATGTCATATGTATAATGCGTGAGTCTGGTATTGAGGTAGTTCGAGTTTGGAATAGGTCAAGGGACAGATCTTTATAATCAATTTATGCTTAGAATAGGTCGATGGACAGGTCCCTACAATCACCCCCTCGAAATTGAATGTATATATGGCTTTAGTTGAGAAATAATATGAAATATTTAGGTGTTGGAAGTTGGAAAGAGATTCGTTGAAATGGATTAGGTTGGGACTTGCCACTTCTGTGTTGAAGACTGTATTTGGCATTTATTATACTGGAAATGACAGATGTTTTGGCTTTTGGGTTTTTCAGTAATTGCCAGTTTTGAAGAATGACTGCTTTGGAACTCCTGCATTGCATTGAATGTGGCTTTGCTATAAATGTTATTGATACGGTATCATCTGTCATCTTTGTGAAAGTACTCTATCTTTAGAAATATCGTATGGTTCCCCTTGTTTTGAGAATGGTGACTACTAGACGCCAAGTATATGAAGCGAGGGTAATTGCTGAAGTACAGAAGCTTCAATTTTGATATTTTGGCAACCAACCTTTGGATATGCCCACTCCCATACTGGTGCTGCCAATGTATCATGGGATGACGGATGAGGAAGTAATGAAGGTTGACAATGACTATTATCAAATATGGCAGTTCCACCATCTGATTTTGTTAGGTGAGCAGTGTCAGGTATGTCTTCGACTTCTTGCAGGGGATGTCATCAATGAGGCGGATGAGGAAGCTGGTGTACGTACTAGGAAGTACTGCCGTTATCCTTCGAGGGGCAGGGTTCTGTAAAAGTATAATTATTTTTCTTTATCTACCTTGCTGAGGTGGTGGAGGTAAAAGAGGAAGATACAGTGGTGGTAGTAGTAGATTGGAAATATTCTTTTAGTCTTCAGATTTGAAACATGCCTCTGTTACAACCAGTACTCTTTTCTTGAAGAAGTGTTTTATGCTGGTACAGGGGCCTAACTTCGCGAGAGGGGAAGTTGACTCTTACACTATGAATTTTATCTTTGACCAGAGGGTTCAAGCATATAATCAATAATAATATGACTAATCTAATGACAATATACTTTTATGGAGGCCTAGAATAGGTCACTCCACGACCTCTGGTGAGGATTTTTAAAAGTACTATTATAAATATCGAGTAGTCAAAGTATCGAGAACTGGGTGATTACAAGGTATTCAAAGGTAAACTTTTAAGGTCTGTTGGGAGAGATTTTCTAACCTCCTCATAGTTCTTCCTCCCTCCTATTTATAGAATATAGGAAGGGTTGAGTCACCATGGGAGGTTAAGTTACATGTGTATCCTCTAGGGATAACTGACTTATACCTGGAGTTGGTTCTGATATTGTAATTATCGAGTCTGACACTGTAGCTGTTGTTTCTGACACTGTAGCTGTTTGTTCTGACACCGTAGTTATTAGATCTGGCACCACAGTTGCCAAGCGGCGTGCTCCACTGTTCTATCTGGTGAGCTGGCCACCTGACATGTTTCCCTTCGACCATGTACACACATGGTTAAAGTATTTATGGTTCGACAGTTTCATCGAGTGTTTGAATAGTCTTGGAAGGTTTTGTGGCCTTGATTATTGACTTGCTAGGCTTTGAGTCATCTGGTAGGCTTCGATGTATCCTTCTAGTATTTGACAAGTGTTAGAAGGCTGTGAGTTGGCTACTACATTCACTCCCTCTCAGCAGAGGCCTCGAAAATTAGTGTAGAGGGCACGTGCTGAGAAAAGTAGTTGGGCGCTAGAAGTTGAAGAGTTGACTGTTGAATATGGTTGTTCTGAGGGGGTTAATTAATGTAGGTAATTGAGCTTTATTGGTGATTGCGGGGTAATAAATACCCTTAACAGGGGTATAAAATAGGGGTAATCATGATGTAAAGCACCATAATCTTCTTCAGCTTCTTCTTCTTCCTCCCTGAGTAACATACAACATGGAGACTACACCAAACACCCGGCACCAGTAGAGAATGGCTGAACGGGACCATCGCATAGGGGGAAAGACGGCGGAGCTGAAGGTGAAGTTTATTGGTGACAAAGGACTGGACTGGGACATGCTAGACCTGGTCGAGCTAGATCCTGAAAAACTGATCAATGGGCAACCGTATGCATACTGGTAGGGGGTCTTGCAATGGTCGTTTGCCGACACCCGGTACTACTTTCAGCAAAGCTTAGTCGAGCGTATAGTAGAAAAGATGACCAGTTGTTAGAGGACGAGCCAGGGCTGTGCAAGAAGAACTACCCCATCTATAAATATGGGGGTTCTTCCCAAATGTGGTGGTGTTGTTTTTTCTATTTTGCTATTTTGTTATTTTGTCTGTTTCAGAATGTTTTTTTCTTCTGTTGTAATATCGAAATTTTGGAATGAAACGGTAGTTCAATGAAATTTTGTGTTTCGTATCTGACAAGTATGTTAGACGAATAGATTGTAGGCGTGGGATCGAACTTCTACCTTCGATCGAAGGGTAAAGAATCGAGATAGTAACCTTCTTGGGGAAAGTTACTTTGAACGATAATGTAGTGATCAAAAACATAGGTTAATATTTGACCTTTGAATGAATAAGTGATCCCGAATTCTTGAAGTACTATGTAGAAAATGTTGTAACAGAGTGTACAGAGGTGTCGATGGATCGAGAATAGAGATGTGTCAACTACAAAACCTCTAAAATTGGTGTAGATTTCACGTTCTGAGAAAACGGTTGAGTCTGGGAAGTTAAAAAGTTTGACTGTTGCAATTCTGAGAAAGGTAATTGAAGACTGTGATTAAGGAGGGTTTTAATGCAACTGCCTTCAAGTATAAGTAAGGGTGTTAGGAGAGCTTTAAACATCTGCACTGTCTTCTCTGAGTAAAGTGTCTGCATCTTCTTCTCTTAATAGTCAAACTATGGATACAACTCCTAATACGCAATATCATAAGAGAATGGAAGCCAGAGAGCGTTGAGTAAAGGAGAAGACGCATGAGCTGATTGAGAAATTCTCTGGGGACCATGAGTTAGACTGGGTGATGCCTGACTTGATGGAACTAGATCCAGAAGAGCCAATCTCTGGGATACCGTATACTCACTGGTGGAAGGTGTTATAATGGATGAATCCACTTGCCAGTAACCGGTTCTACTTCCGACAGTGTACGGCTGAAGATTTGATAACTGAAGAAGACCGAGTTGATGGGGAGGCTGGGCTCTACAAGAATTACCCTGTCAGCAAATAGGGGATTCTTGGTTATGGTAAAGTTACAGGCGTAGGATGGTGGTCGATAAGGTTTTTAGTTTTCTGCTGATGTTGTTTGCATTTTTTTTGAATTGGTGTAAAGGCAGTTGCTCGAATGAAATGGAATGTATTAAAACAATTGTAGAGGTACGATATTAAACTGTTTGTGTATAAGTGTGGCAATCACAATAGATGATGGCAATTTAGGCTCGTTAATAACTTGTCAAATGTCGAGCTTGTAGGAATGGAAAACAGTAACCAACTGAGATGAAATTGAATAACCGAAAAATTAAGGCCGACATATCGAATATCAAGTTTGTGTGGATGAATGTTCGGCGTAAAGTGTAGACAATGGTTCGTAGGCGGGATCAGGAGCAGTTTGGAAATTTCCTTGTGTCGAAGGTAGATGGGCTTTACTGTAATAGCTGATAGCCAAAATAGCTAGCATATCAGAAGAGGTATTGTTCCTAGAACATAATGCCCTGCATGTCATCATAGCATTTTCCTAGGTTATAGGAAAAAGGTTGACATGACGTATAAGTTTGGCGTGTCAACTTTGGGCAGGGTACCAGAAGGATCGAATCGGTGAATATAAAATTGATTAAATATGGGAATGGGAGGCACACGTGGGAGTAGTTGAGGGTAAAGGCGTCAAAACACAACTCAGCCGAAAAGTATGAGGAGTGGCAGAGTGGTAATGATGGTGCTTTTGGAAATTGAGGTAGCTTTTTATTAGTTTGAGGAGGTATTTAAAGAGGGAAAAAGAAATTACTGTTCCCAATTTATCATTCACAAAGAAAAAACAGAGAGTTGGAGAGGAAAACATATTCCATGGTTGAGGTGACGCTTGCTTATTGCTGAGAGAAAAGAACACTAGGTTGTTGCTGAGAGATCGGAGATATTCAAACTAGTATGTCGTCTAACTTCTTGTGAATAATATCTAATTTTCCCTTCTGCCCTGCTGCATCGTCTTCTGCTTCTGTATGTGGTTTACATAGTAGGGTAAAGGCCGCTAGGGTTTATATTTGTGATGATATGTCCAAAAAAAAGGAGGGAACCCATGTGGCTGGAGGTCAAGCCCATTGGGATTTTAAGGGTATTGAGGGTACGACCGGGCTTGGGGTCGAACATTCGATTGTAGGTTGGGAAGTTTGGGGGGGGGAGGGGGGTAGAGCAAAATAAGTTATTGAAACGTAATAGTCGAATATATCGATCTAATTGCGTGCCTCTTCTTATGTATGGTATAATGCGTACCTGCCAATCTTTGAGGCTGAGGCTAATAGATGAAGAGACCGAGGTAAATGATATGAGTATGTCCGGTCGTGGCTCTAGGGATGAGAAAAGCGATGTAGAGGTATTAGATATTGTAACAGATGTCCCTCTGGCCGTGGTAGTACCCGGAGTGTGGCTTCGAGTAGTAAACATTGTAAGGTTTGAGTGACCATGGAGAGGAATGGAGAGGAGATGGAGGGAGGAGAGAGAAGGGGACACGAAGGTGGTGTCGAGCCTTTGAGGGATGAAAGAGAAGAGGGAGAGCAGAGTAATAGTAGTGAGAGTTTAGCAAGTTCAGGGGAGCTGCGGGGTCAGTCTCTGCTCAAGAGAAGCTAAGACTGGATCAATTTATGACTAAGCTAAAGTTATCGAAGGTAGGGGTAGTATTATATGCAATAGGGTCTGAGTATACCTTTAAGTCTATTCCTCGAGAGGGTTTCATGGCATTTAAAGGCCAGATTCGGCTAGGGATGCAATTACCCCTTCGAAGACTGGTGAAGGAAGAATTAAACTTTTGGGAAGTTACCCCGTGCCAGATGAATGGGAACTTCTATGAAATGATAAGGGTGATTGAGGGTATGAATATAGAACTGAGACGTGAGAGGATTGGTTTGATCGAGTGGTTCAATATTATATCGTTCTACTCAAAGAAAGCCAATAAGAAGGTGGACACATACCACATCCAATGTCATCCAGATAAACTGTAGCTATTTGATTTGTGCTTGACGGGTCGAGGGTGTGATAAATACTTGGTTGTAGTACGAGGTAATTATGAGAATGCCAAAGGGGAGAACGCTTATAAACTGCAGTATAGGATCTATAATCCAAGTAAGTTCACAGTCGAAGATAGTTATAAAATGGTGGTTGAATAGACTGGTAACCATATTTTTTTTGTTTTGCAGAACCAGGTACGAGAACTTTGAAGAACCCGCGGAGGTATATTGACGACCCTATTGGCTCTTATGAGGAGTGGGTAACCCAGGTATTCTGGAAGCTAGGTATCAAAAGGAAGAGGCGGAAGAGGACAAATTCATTACTTTGAAATGTTCATGTCGTTCCTAAGCCAACAAAGAAGAGGGGAGAAGAAGGTACTTCGAGAGGGGCGAAGAAATGGAAAAATTGAGATTGATGCAGAAAGTGAATTATGTTCCAAAGGGGCAGCAAACTGCGCCAGTGCCCAAAGTAGTTCGTGATGCGTCGAAGCAGGCATCGACGCAGGCTGACAAAGGGAAAGGTAAAGCCGTTCCCGAATCTCTGAAGGTCTAGCAGCCGAAGGTAATTCAACGTAAGAAGCATAGGGAGCCGGGGGATGATAATGCAGAGGATATGGACGAAGTGCAAACAGAAACCGAACTAGAGGAGCATAGATGAAGACTGATATGTATTGTAACCTGTAGATCCATATGCATGAAGTATGAAATATTGTCCCTTCTGTATTCTGTAAGGAGTTTTTGAGCTTATTAAAATTAAATTTTTGCAGTAATTCTTTGTTGATATATCAAACTAGAAATTAATATTGTAAATGAAATAAAAACATATTGTCTGTGTGATGGATAAACTAAAGTAAAATTTTACATATATGAAATGGTTAATTATATCGAACTGAATGAAATCTACGTGATCGAGCTGTAACATATCACCTCGTTAAATAAGATAATATTGTGAAATAGAATATTCGGGTTGTGTATGCGTTGAAGATAGAAAATATTTAGCTGAAACCAATTTAAGAGGTCGATCATGAGTATATGGAATGCTGAGAAGTATACAAACTGTAGAGGTATTTTAGATGTATGTAAAGAAGTTGAGAGATTTTTGAAGTTAGGTCGAAAAATAGATGGTCGAATGAACACATGCAATTAGTTTGCTCTAAAAAGATAAAATTAAATAAATTTTCAGCATGATTTTAGGGTTATCAGTTATGGACAGGGGGAATTGATATTTATTATTCTATATGCGGTATGGGGGGGATTTTGTGTGATCGCAATCTATATGTATAAATAATGCTTGAAATATGAGGTAGAGAGTAGGAAGAAACAAAAATGGGGAGGACTCGATTTTTGAAAGCACGGCATGCGTCAGAGGGGCGCCTAGTAATAAAGGTGGTTAAAGTTTGGGAGAAGATCTTTGGGTAGTTAGAGTATGATGCCAACTTGCCTAAATCTTCAATACAGTTTGATGGGTTGATTGCAAGGGTGAGGGAGAACGAGGTTGGGCATCATGTATATAGTGATATATTTCGTGAATTTATCTTGGAGCCTGAAGCTTAAAAAGTTGTGGTGAAAGAAATTTCTCTAGAGGAAATAGCTGAGGAAGATGAGAAGATTGTTCGACATGAATTGATTAGGTGTGGTGCTCCAAGGCCTCTTGGCTATTTTATGTGTGATTATTTATGAGAGAGCGAACTTCGTTAAGTCGAATAACTGTAAGTTGAATAAAGGGAGAATACTTCCTGCTGAATTTACTCCTTGTTTGGGAAAGAAAATTTGATTGCGTGTGAGTAGAGTGTCATAATGAGCGTGGGAAGGTGTGAGAGGGATTTGGGTAAGAGAGAGAGAGAGAAATAGATTAAAATATAGGACTTTGGGTAATGATGGAGAAGCATTTTTACCCAAAAGGTACAAAATGTCTAACATAAATAGTGGAAGGGACGCCTGACTCCAAAACTGAGGTCGGAAAGAGAAAGTATAAATAACCTTTCCTTTTCTTCGTTTAAATGTTTGCAAAACACAGAGAAACAAAAAACTAGAGAGAGAAAAAAAAATGAATTGCAAAGATTTTATAAAGAAAGTAAACGAAAGTAGCTATCGAAACCAGGGGAAAAGGGGGTTGTGATTATGGGTTGTGCTCAAAAACTTTTGTTACGAAGTTCAATTGTGAAAGATGAGGCGTGTAACATCCCAGATTCTTATTCAGACATCGGAGGGTAGTATGTTATTGTTGATTTTTCTGGTTTGTGTTAGTGATTGCATAAGAAGCATTGTGTAGGGTTTTGAAATTTACCATTTTTGTGTATATTTAAATTTCAAAATTCTGTATATGAGGAAATTCTTTAAAAAAGTGGCTTTTGTGATGTAAGTTGGAGTTTTGTATGAAAAAGCATATGTTTTAGGTAAGATATATATACAAATATAGGTAAAAGCGTGAGAAGGCTCTGTTGTAAAAATAAGTCTCACTTTCAAACATACTCTTGATATGGAGACTTCGACCTTTGGTCGTATGATTGAGTATGTTCCTATAGAAATTGATAATGTAGATTCTATGGGGGGTGGGGAGTTAAGAACGGAGAGCTTGAAAACAGTAGGGTTAGAGGCAGAGGGGAAGAATGAGCTAGAGTTTCCAGATTTCCCTAGTAACTTTTTAGTATATCCTGAAGAATCAAATGTATTCAAGGAGTTTTATAAAGTTAAAGGTAGTTTAGTTGGTGTATAGGGTAAGGTGATAGAACATGCCAGTAGGTCGCTTAGGGGGTGCACAGTTGAAAGAAGTGATGCATACTTTTTCTTATTGCTTGATTTAGAGCATGAGAAATCTGAGAGGGGAGTGGATGAGGCTATATCTTTTGAGTATTTTAATGTGAGTGTCCAAAGTGATATAAACCAGAGATTTATATGCTATCTTTCCTAGTTAGATTTTAGACTAATGGTGCATTTAAGCAATCTTGCTAAAGGTATTTTGAATGTTCTTGAGGCCTGCACTGCCCAACTGAATGAGAATAAGTGAGAAGTGATAAATGTATGTGATAACTTGAATAGAAGGTGAGCTTTTAAGGGGGTGGAGAGGAGAATAACCCCTGTAGATGTTTCGCAGTATTATACTATAAAATACTATGCGGCGACTGGGGCGTATAATTCTCTTCCAATTCGTGTCGACCTCAGTTCTTCAACCTGAATTCAGCAAGGCAAGTGTGGAATGATAACTTGATATGGGTGAAGGGTGATTGTCTCCAAAGGGTGGATGAGGAACCCATGGATCTTATATATAAAACTTTGAAGAAAAATAAGTAATTGTTTGTGTTATCAAACTATTTTTGTGTTAGCATTTTGTCTATATGTAACAATGTGTTGTACTTTTTGCAGATCCTCAATTGCAAGTTGCGAGATAGGAATCGTTAATCGATATCGCAGCTCGAGAAGGATCCGAGCACCAAATTGTTTTGGGAGAGCTAGAAATAAATGGATTCAAGAGAGCTAACAATAGGTCAAAAATGGTTCAAAAGTCTCAAGCAAAGAGAAAAATGACAGGAACAGTTGGAGATGGAGGGAGGGCAACATCGGACGTTGAAGGGCGTCTAACATTAAAAAAGGTTGTACCGATCTCAATAAAAACAAATCTCGTGGGGGCTACATCGAGCAATCTAATTCAAAGGCTCCCAAAAAGGAAAATTGTAAAGGTTGATGGTTCGAACTCGGCAACCACGGAGAGTGAAAAGGTTGTCATGAGTTCAAAAGAGAGGAAGGTGGACGTTCCTGCTCCAATGAGTGAGGTGAAGGAGGCTGGGAGTAGTTCTACAGTTGAGGATGTGTTGTTGGTTCTAGAGAATAAGACGAGGGTAGCAGCTTGAGAAGGCTCTGAGGAACTGGACATGTCTGTGAAGTTGGAACTTTGTAGGGTAAGTAAAATGCTTCGTTCTGCTTGAATTTTGTACAATCTTCGAACTGACATGCCATTTTTTTATTTTTTGCTGTAGATGTCACATTTGTTGAATGGAATTTATCTCGGGTTCGAGAATAGGAGGATGGAGCTCGAGAAGAGGGTTGCTCAACTTGAGGCCGATTTAGCTCCGGAAAAAGAAAGTTCAAGTTCTGTAAAGGATTTACAACGAGTCACGATGCCCGAACTCGTAGAGGAGGCGAAGAAGAATGTCGAGGAAGTTTTAGTTGCTCGCGACAACCTTGGCCAGAAGATCCTAGATGTTAGATACTCAATGTTTGATATTAAAATGATTATAGAGGGGCGTTATGTCGAAGAGGCCGATGCTAAAGATGAGCCTAATGTTGATGGTGGCTCTCCTCAAGGTGTTGTAAAAGGATTAAATGCGGTCTCCTCGAGAACTGACTTAGAGAACCGGGAAGGAGATAGTGAGAAGGTAGAGTAAATATGAAGCTTTATTTTTTGTCAATTGAAAACTATGATTGTAAAAAATGTATGTGAAGGATATTTATGGGGTAGTCTAAGAGATGCTGTAAATATTAATTTGTAGGAACTGAAAGGTTTGTGCCTCAGAATTGAGGATTTAGAGAAAGAGCTTGCAAAGAAGCAAAACTCTTCAACAACTCTGTTGACTTTGCATACAGAGCTACATGTTAGAAAATAGCTCAAAACTTTTGACTTGCACGTTTTAAATCTTTAGCACTTACATTAGAGAATGGAAAAATGCAATGAAAGAGGGCAGATAGAAAAATCATGTTAATCGAAAGTAATCCAAGAATTAGACCATGTTAGAATGCTAGAAAATGAAAACGTAGAAAATGTGTACCTTGAAATATAAGGAAATGTAGATAGCATGGCCATCAGTATGAGATAATTTCATAGCTTGAGGGCTAAGTTGTTTCTCATTTTGTTAACTTATGATAAATAGAACTCTGTTTAGATATGTGTACAGCAAACTGAAGTTTATTGACTGTATCTGTAGAGTATTGCTTAATCGAGTTGTTTATGCAGGCCGAGTTAGAAGTTTTTCGAGCTAGTGAAGAATATGTTATGGATTGCGATTATGAGTGTAGCTTGAATTTGAAAAGATGAAAGAGGTAAGTGAAGATAGCGCGGATCAGTATGTCAAGCTGGAGATCAGGCTTGTTTAAGAAGAGAAGACTGTGACTGAACTGACCCAGTAGATCGAGAGTAGAGATACTGAAAAGAAAAATTGTAGGGTGGAGCTCGTTAATGTTCAAAGTGAAGTCGTAGAATTAAAGAGCAGTGTAGAATTGATTGGGGTGAAAGGTAGAGATGCAGATGTCGCTCAATATCGCATTAGAATGTTAGAGGTGGAAGTTAAAGAGCTGCGGGACAATGCGACCAATTTGAAGGATCAAGTGGCTAGGATGGAAAGTGAACTTGTGAAGGCGCGAGTTGATTTAGCGAGTTCTGAAAGTATGGTAAAGTAGCTTAGTGAGGCCATGCAAAGTAAAGGAATTGACCTCCGGGTCACCCAAAATCAATATGACAAACTAAATGAGCGAGTTGCGAAGTTGAAGGCGAACTTGACTAGTTCTCATGACAAGAAGGTCGAGGCTGGAGCGGTCAAAGAAGAAGAAAAAAAATTATGCCGAGGTCACGACTACCAAGGGTGATGTGGTTAATACATCAACTCGAATTAAAGAGTTGGAGGCAGATTTGGTATGCGTTCGAGCTGCCATTAGGAAAGCGAATGAATGATCAAGAGGGAGTAGTGATAAGTTAGAGGGTGCTTTTCTTAAAGAGAAATATCTAAATGAAGCTATCAAGAGAAAGAATGAGCTATTGAAGAAAGCTAATGCCAGGGGATGTGATGTAAATAAGGTAGAGTTGGGGTCACTACGTGGTGAATTGGAGGAGCTAAAAATTAAAAATCTAGCTGAGTAAGAGAAGTTGACTAGATTGATATCGAGTTTGAATATGGTCATATTGGGCTTAGAGCGATGCTTAAAGCGGGTAGACTCCCATTATACAAAGTTGGATAAACATTATAAGACACTAAAAATGTAATTTGCTAAGTTAGCCATGCCGAACCGAAATAGGATTTTTCTGAATGAGGCTCAATCAAGGGAGATAATAACAGTAATCACCTATTTTGTAGAAGAAGTAAAGAGGCTTGAGCTCTAAAGGGATACCTTGCATGACTGTTTGGTATTCAGATGCTGTATCTGTAAGGCTGAAATAGATCGAGGTGATTGCTTGAACTCAATGGCAACTGATATAGGCTCCATTACTACAAAACAAGTAGAGCGAGGAAGGGATATTGTAAATGCTCAAGCTCCAGAGTTTATGGCCGCACGACCTCCCACAGTAGGGGAAAGCATAGCTGACCTTCAGCAAGAAAGACCTACATAAGTGACCTGTAGTTTTTGTATTATAGACCTTTAGAGAGATGAAAACTAGTTTTACCTATGCTTTATCTTTTTTCTTAGAGATAGTAGAGATTATTTATTGAAAACTAGTATTACCTTTGTTTTAATCGTTGATATTTGTATAGATGTATCGATTGAAAGTTCATGTTACATTTGCTTTAATCTTTGATTTTGGATAGATGTATCGATTGAAAGTTAGTATTACCTTTGTTTTATTCTTTAAGATTTAGTAGAGTCTGCATGTATGTCTATAGAGAGTAATGTGGAAAAAAACTTGAAAGTTTTCATTGAGTAAAAAAGAATATACACACTGTTGGAGATTGAAAGCTCACTTTTGGAATGTAAAGAATTGGAATAGAAGTAATCTGTACTTGGAACTAGGGATTTAGCGATAATATCGATTTAATCTTCTAGTGTTCTAGGGGTTTGGTATTCGGACACCTTCCCCTGTCATGAGGTAGTATGATCCAAGGCCAGTGCAGCCAACGATTGGAAAAGGACCTTCCTAATCTTCTACGAGCTTTCCAGCATTTAACATTTTTCTGCTCTTGGGTTTTTCTCTGAGAACGAGATCATTAATTTAGAATTCACGGCTTCAGACTCTTTTATTATACGAGATGGCTAGCATATGATAATATCTACCGAAGTGGGCAATAACTTGAGGTCGGGTCTCATCAATCCAGTTCATATTTCAGGCTAGCTCGAACTCATTTTCCTTGTCTGTTAGTTCGTGATCTTTAACAAGATGGTGGTATCTCGTCGGAATGATGGCTTCAGTTCTGTAAGCCAGGAGGAAGTGGGAACATCCAGTTGATTACCTTAGTATAGTACGGTATGCCCATAAGTTATGAGCTAGCTCAATATCCAATTACCTTTTTTCTGTGATTGAAGCCTCTTCTTGATGTCATCAACAAATGTCTTGCTGGTGATTTTGGCATGTCCATTTCCTTGGGGGTAGTATGGAATGGAGGGGGAATGAATGATGTTGTATTTATTGAGAAAGGCCGTGACCTTTTCTCCAACGAATTGCGGCCCATTATCGATACAAATCAGGTGGGGGCATCAAAACTATGTGATACTACGTTCCCAAATAAAAGAGATGACCTCTTCTTCACTAGTTCGACAAAGGTGAACTGCTTCAACCCATTTCGCAAAGTAATCTATGGCCACGAGTAAGAACCATATGTTACCCAGAGTATTTAGAAATTCTCCCATAAGATCGAGCGCCAACCGCTTGAAAGGCTATAATACTTTGCTTGCATGGAGCTCGAGTGCAGGAGCTCATATCATGTGTTCATGTAGTTGACATACGTCGCATCTTCGTGAGTACTTTTTTGCTTGCTTGCAAATTCTCGGCCATAATGCTAATTGTGTAATTGCTCTGTTTGCAAGCGACCGACCTGCGACATAGGAGCCACAAGTTTCTTCATGTAAGTCATTGAGCATTCCATCGACTTGTTTTTTGGAGAGGCACTTTAGATAAGGCCCTGTTACTGATCTTAGATATAAACGGCCTTCCTAAACTGTATAACGCCTCCAATTTTTGATCAACTGTCGGCGCTCTTTTGGATTTGATAGAAGGGTTTCGTCACATTTATTCTTCATGCTGAGGTAGGTGATAAAATTTTTCCTTCAATCGTCGTCCTCCCCTTCATCGCCCTCAGTGTTGATTGCACATACATAGTAGAGATCAATATTTGGGGTTGACATCACTTCGATTTGGAGGTATCGTACTTATGTACCCAAGACCCTGACTAAGTAAGCCAAGGAATCGACATGTCTCTTCTCTCCTCGTAGTAAATAGTCGAGAGTAGCTTTCGTGAATCTACTCATCTTATTAGCAACGAGGGCTGCATAGTCGATCATTCTGCCATTCTTCCTGTATTGTTCATAGTAATGGTAGACGATTAGTAATAAATTTGTATAGACTGATAGCTCAGGAACGTCAAGCCCGAGCACTAAATCATGCCCATAAATCAAAGTTTCTATGACATTATTTGAAGCTTTAAAATCCAAGTGGATTGATTTTTTGCCCTGCAGATCCTACTAAGTTATCTGTAAAAACTATCCATCATTTCCTTATAATCCATTCAGCTCATTTATCAAATGGTTTGGAAGGCGGATCGTATGTTAATTCTTCTATGAGGTCAGGGTTGTACTCCTCCCAATCTGGATCATTGACAGGAAAATCTGCTATAAAATCGATAACTGTTTAACCTTTTTCGGAATGGCATTATTCAAACTTGATATCATGTTCTTCATAACTGACGGACCATTGTTGTACTCTTTGTGACTTTTCTTTCTTAGATAAAGCTTCCCAGAGAGGGTAGTTTTTCATAACCGTGACTGAGTGAGCTTGGAAGTAGTACTTAAGCTTATGCGAAGTGTAAACGAGAGTTATAAAGAGTCGCTCGATCTTGGAATATTGTGTTTCTGCTGGAGTAAGGGTTTTGCTGATGAAATACATTGACCTTTCAACCTTTTCGTCCAGTCGAATGAGGATTGAGTTAAGAAAGTTTTCTTTAGTTGTGAGGTAGATTATCAATTTCTCATTGTCTACTGGGGTGCTCATGATGGGAGACTTTCCCAAATAGGTTTTGAGTTCTTGAAAAGCTATTTTGCATTCTTCTGTCCAGTAGATATCTTCGTTGGGCTGAACCTTTCCTTGTTTGGAACATCGCCAAAGTAATAAGAACTGCCACCGACATCGATCTAAAAATTTAGAGACGAATTGATTAATAGCAACGATCTTGCCAGCGAGCTTTTGAACGTCTTTCTTTGTTTTTGGCGTGAAAGTTTGCCCGTAGTTCGGTGAGCTGACCTAGATCGACTGAAAGATCGAGCTGGACTTCTGTTGTAGGTCGCTTGGAAGTAACCATGATTAGAAATGGACAGTTGAGTAAATGTATGCCTTAAAATATAATTGAAAATGTCTTTTTTCTTGCAGACGGTGCCAAATGTAATGGCCTAATTTTGTAGTAGCTCGAAATAGCTCAAAATTTGCTCTTACAGTAAATGTACCTGTAACAAGAATTAGTACAAAAGAATAACACAGGTAATTAGCATGGAAACCTTTGAATAGGCAAAAACCATGACCTCTATTTGAGGAATTAGTAATTGTAACTTTATTGCTTGAAGCTGATATATAATTAAAAGTTTTGATCTCTTGAGTTTGAAAATCTAGGTCTTGTAATCTAAAATTCTTGGTCATTTCTCCTCTGGAGCTCATTCTTTTTATAGACCTCATCGTTATCGTGTAAAAGCATATTTTCCTTAAAATGGGCCAAGTGGCAATTAATTGTGTAACTGCTAGCTCGTGTGAAACAGGTGTCTTTGACATGTTCATATTTTCTGTAGTGCTCGATCCAAGTTCTTTATCAGTTCATGATCCAAGTATATTTGCTAATTGTATATATCATGTGTATAATGGGTGAGTCTGGTATTGAGGTAGTTCGAGTTTGAAATAGGTCGAGGAACAGGTCCCTATAATCAGTACGTGTTTGGAATAGGTCGAGGGACAGGTCCTACAACATCGATTAACGAATTATATTTAGCAATGCTTTAATAGTACGTATTTTCAATGCATATTCTTATTCACATAGTATGTTTTGATTTGTATATCCATAAAAGAGGAGATCAATTTGACGTCATGTCATTAAAAAAATTCATCTTAAATTGAGAAATCTACTACTTAATTATTTATGTTGATATGTACTATGGCGGGGAAATTTAATCCCTAGTTTCTACAAATTTGGTAAATCCCAAAATTTAGTTATATTTCTTCTCTTTTAAGTTTAACTATTTTCATAGTTCAAGTATTTTCATTAGAGAACACAAGATTGGAAACAAGTTTTAGTTTGGTTCCTAATAGAGGACAATAATCTGTAATTTTATACCCTTTTCTACAAAGACTCATTTTTGCCGGTTAGCAAGCATGACATCAAATTTGAACATAGAACATAAGAGAAGGGGCATGCCATGGTATATTTCATGGCCAACTTCCTCGTAGAAGATCCAGACTGGGAGGAGCATGACCCTGAAATAACAGAAGAACATCACATCAAGCCACCACAAAGGACCTTTGACGAAAGAGCCGAATAGGTAACAAAAGATGGTTGAAGATTACTTGTAGATGCTTTAGCGTGACCTGTAGGATCTGGAGTGGGGATCATCCTTATCACACCTTCAAACTACAAAATAGAAAAATCCATAAGACTCAATTTTGAAGCCTACGCCACAAAGTACATGGCCATAATTTATGAGCTGGATATGGCATTAGAAATTAGAGTATCAGAAATCTCAATATACACAGACTTCCTGCTTATAGTTTATCACTACTCCAAGCATTACAAGAAGAGTGGAATAATGGTCGATTATGTAGCAATGGTTGCCAAAAGAATGAGCAAATCCAGTAAATCGACGCTCGGTTATCTTCCTCGTAATGAAAATCGATATGCTAGTTCACTAGCTTACCTAGCTGGTGTGTTGGGGACAGAGGCTAGATATCTCAAAATAAAAATTATATCAACCCCCAGCATCGATCACACTACAGTATGTACAATCAATACTGGGGGCAATGAAGAAAAGGAAGACGATTGGAAAAAGCCCTTCCTCACAAATATAGAACTGGAAAATAAATGTGACGGTGACCACCCAGATGTTCCAAAGGAGAAAAAAAATGTTATTAAAAATTTGAGGCATTACACAAAATAAAAGGGACAGTTATACAAGAGATTAGTTATGGGGCTCTATCTGAAATGTCTCTCCCAGAAGGACGCCGACAGAATGCTTTAAGAACTACACGAATTAACGCGCGGTTCTCACACTCCAGGTTGTTCACTTACAAATAGAACTATTACGCAAAGAGTTTTCTGGCCAAAAATGAGAAAGCATGCCAAAGAATATTCATTAAAGTGCGATGCTTATCAACGACATGGCCATAAAGTAAGAACCCCTGCACTCGAACTTCATACAAGTAAAGTATTTTGGCCATTCAAATGATGGGCTCTTAATCTTGTTAGTGAATTTCCCAACACACCGGGCAACAAATTTTGTTTGCTCGTAGCAACTGATTACTTTACCAAGAGGGTAGAACAAGAGAAGAAGAAGTCATTAAATTTATATGGGAAAACATTAGCATAAGATTTTGTTGCCCCTACCTGATTCAGATTAATAATGGTCCCCAGTTCGTTGATGCAAAGGTAGTCAATTTTCAGAACAAATATAACATCATTCATTCTCAATCAAATCCATATTACCCCCAAGGGAATGGTTAGGCCAAAATTACAAACAAGACCATAGTTGATGGTCTCAAGAAGTGACTGGAAACAGAAAAAAGTAAGGGAACTGGATAAGAGAGTTGCCTCACGTCTTATGGGCTTATAAAACCACTATGAGATAATCAATAAAGTGTTCCCCATTTTTACTAGTATATAGCACTGAGGCTATAATCCCAAGTGAGTATCACCATCCGGTTCAAGATCGAGAACTAATTGACGAGGAAAATAAGTTTGAATCAGCGTGCAACATGAATTTGATAGATAAAACAAGAGATCGAGCTATAGCTAATCTAGGCAGGTACCACAATATGCTGGCAAACTCGTACAATAGACGAGTTCGAAATCGTGAATTTGAAATCAATGACTTAGTTCTTAGGGAAATTCCACATAGCAGAAAAGAGCCAAATGCAAGGAAGCTCAGAAAAAAATGGGAAGGACCGTTAATAATAGTAGGACGAACCGGATTGGGTTCATATTACTTGATGACATAAGATGAAGTCCGGATTCCAAGACCGTGGAACGCAAAGCGATTAAAAAAATACAATCGATAGTTCGATTTGTTTCTTAACATTAATCATTTTAATATATAGTTTGTCAATCAATTTATTTCCAAAAATGAGATTTAATCTTCAATTAAGTACATCTCTACTCATCAATAAAAAAAATTCAAGTTTTTTCCCACATTATTGTCTATTATCAAAATTATCTACTACATATAAGAAGATCAAGCAAAAGGTAAAACTAGCTTTGATCTCTTGAATACTAATTATACAATTATATTATAAATCTATTTAGACATTATCTCAGTTAACTTTTTTTGGTTCACACCAGAAGAGGATCCACTAACTTTAGGAGCTTTTAAGGAAATTAACTCTCTTGCTTTGGCAACAACGAGTTCTCTACCATATTCTACTTGACTTTTGCTTACAGGTCCAGTATTGAGTTCATCTCGATTCAAATATTCAGCATGAATTACATCTATATTATAGGTAACTCCATTTCTAGCCATAAAATCGGCATCATGTCCCTTTCTTCATCAATCCTCCTTATCCCTCTCTTACAAAATTTATTCACCGTCGCCAACTGCTTCTCTTGAAATTCACATACTGAAAGTCTTTCCATGTTCGATATGGACAGTTCTACCACACGTCCATGACTTTCCCTTAGCAGCTTTTTCTATCTACTCTAGCAAGTTTCTAAAATTTATTTTGGAACTTTTTCATTCATCAAATCGACCTTAAGTACAATTTTTAAGCCAGTCAATTTCTTCACAGCAGCTTGAACGATAGCCAAATCGGCCTCCATTTTTGCAATTATTTTGGTCGAGTCCTTCTCACTAGCTTGAGAGTTCACCAAATCAACTTTGAATTTCATATTCAAATCAGTCGCGTGTTCCAAAGTAGTATAACACTTTTTCAAATCAAACTCAGTTCCAATTAAGATCAGTTAAGGCTTTAATAGAAATCTGAGCAGCTTTCAAATCACCCTGCAACACAAATCGATGCTACATAATATTCTTCATCATATTAAAGAATATATTCCTCATACATAGTAGTTCCTACACAAAAACGTTCTACATAAATACAGTTATAGTATACAATAACACGCTCATAAATAAATCATTGAAACTCTAACACAAGCTGAAACATCCTTAACCTTTGTGCAGGTTTCTAGCTCTAGTGGCCAAGCGTTCGATAGTAATAGGATCAGGGTATATTCTGCTTTCCTATAACAATCTAAGGTAAGCTTCCTTCAACCCCTTCTCACTATCTATTATAACTTCAAGAAAAAGAGTAAGCATCATTAAGTCTTTCTTAAATTTAGGAGTATTTTCCTAAATACCACCAGGTAAAAAAGGTCGAATTTTAATGTACCTATTCCTATCTTTCCTAACTACATCATCCTGCTTTATTTTTTCTTTAGCCCAACCGAATTGCGCATCACATAAACTTTTCCAATGATCCTAACTAAGAGCTTTATATTCTCTTACCTGATGTTTGGTTTATGCAGTGATTTGAGCTGCTGCACACGATGAGTTTCTCTCCCTAACTAGCTCTTTCCTCATAGTAGCAATAACCACTTTTAGTTCGTTAATATCCTACAGTTCAAGATTCTTATATCAAAACAAGAAAACATAAACAGATCCAATAATCCAAACAAAAGTTTACAACCCACCAACAACAAAAACTACTTTCCCAAAACTGTAACATGGTAGAAAACAAAAAAATATTAATCTACCTTATCCTGGGCATTTGCCTCTAGAGCTTGAGTTTTCTTGAGAGGATCAGTATCATCTAATCCATACACATCCTCCCGAGTTGGAGATCGGGTAGCCACCACTACATCATCTTCCTCAACAGGCCCGACAACTTCAGTAGATCGCCCATCAACAATGGCCTTGATATCAGTGTCTGAATAACCATCCTCCTGAAGGCACTGAGCAAGGTTGTCACGAGCAACAACCACTTCATTAATATTTTTTGTGGACTTTCTCTCAAGCTTGCCCATGATTATCTGGAAAGAAGCTTTCAGGCTAGCAATCTATGCGCTCGATTTTACCCTCTCCTCTACCAGCTTGGCCTACTCACTCGCCAACTCCCTCTCCAGCTCGGTCGTTCTCTCCGACAAAAGGTTTTTTTCCATCCCCAATGCCAAGAACTAGGCCCTTCAGAACATGGGACACCTAAACATAAAAAATTGTAAACATACGAACTATAGATCACAGTCATGAAAATTATAAATACCTCAACTTACCCTCCAAAGCTCGACTTCTGCGGCAGATTTCACTTCAAAAACATCATATACAACAAAGGTCTTAAAGCAATTTTCAAGGACCGATATATTTTCATCCACCCTAGGTTTTGCAGAAGCCTCCTTTGTTGCGACCTCAATAGGAGCTAAAAGTGTCACGCCCCAAAATCCAATAATCGGTAGCTAGACCAATTACTGAGATTCGAGGATGTGTAGGTCGGGGAATCTAACTGATTCGCCCCATAAACAACTGTGCCATAGACAAGTTCAGGCTTAGTCATTCACTTAGCAATGCATCAGAGTAAAAAGGAAAACAAAAACAGAGGAAGACTAAGAAACAATATCTAAATGAAAGATTTTACAAACCTCAGCCGGTTATAACCACAAACTAAGGACCCAAAATAATAACATAGCTACAAGCCTTCAGCTCCAGCTCTCCAAAGATCACCACTGTAACAGCTCTAAACCAAGAATGTTATTATACAAGAGTGAGCAAACCACGGCTCACTAACTCCCCAAATATGTTAAACAATTATACCAACTAATGAGATGATAATAATAATAATAAGATATAATAATTGCTAATGATAAGTAATAGATATACCAAGGATGTATAATAAATATCTAATAGATATATAACTAGTCTAATATATCTAAATAAACTAAGCCATATGTATATATATATATAAGCATAGTGCGAAGGAGTGCTAAGACTATAAACTACACTCCAATCACACGGACTACAACTACGCCCCACAATCACTATTGTGGCCCTCAGTGCCCCACACAACTACCCTGCCTCAGAAATGCAAAACCTACGAGGGTAAACAACCCACGGCCCACTATAATCCAACAGGGTCACCCAAAACTCCAACCAGGCACAACCCCGAAGCTAAAACAAGCTTAACGAGATCGCCTGTAACCCGATACACCAGCGTAAAGCTCCATAAACCTAACAAGACTAAATAACCTATTAAAATCAGATGCAGAAGAAGGAGGAATAGATGCAGATGGAGAGAAATTGATGCAGATGGAGAGGAATTGATGCAGAGGGAAAGGAATAGATCCAAAGGAAAAAGGCGAGCTAAGGTTACAGTAAATCATTAAGAGAAGAAGAATAGAGATAAAGAAAGGATGCGATGAATATGAAGAATGATATGATGAACTAGGATAATTCTATAATTATCCCAATTGCTAATGATAAGTAATAAAAGTGATATGATAGAAAGAGATAATCCCACAATCATCCCAAATACTAAAGATTCTACAATGATGCTAATGCAGATAGGTTAAGGATTTCTAATAGAAGAACCTATGAATAGAAAATATGTAGAGATGCAATGATATGTGTATTATGATATGATGTGATATAAATGAAGAATAATTTGGTGATGTCAACCCGATAACTAGACCCTAAAATTAAGGTGGGTTGACAACTACCAGAGAAGGAAATTACCTTAAAGAGATCATTATCGGATACAAAAGTACGATCTATCTAAGGCCGACCACGGCTAACAGGGTACTACATCACCACCAGATCAGGGTACACACAGGGTATTTCAACCCAAAGGAGCCAACGTCCTTACTATTTACAATCCAGGTTAGTCCAACCTCAACAATGATAAACGGCGCCATGGTCATTTATGTATCCAATCTCAATAAGATAAGGAGAATATTTTATCTACAGATGTGAGCAGGATCCTAAAGACTGAAACACAACTACCATTAACCCGGCAGTACACACAGGATAATCACCTGCCTCAGAGCATGGTAAACAATCCTAAACACAGATGCTAACCGTGACTCAGTTACACCATCTACACATAGATGAAATAGTAACTTAACCGTCACCACATCAAAACAACATCAGTCTCTAGAGATCTCCTAAAGCAACATGATCAGCATCAAGCGCTAGTGTACCCTAGCTGTCAACACAGACTAGTACACACGGGATAACCTACAAGTGTCCGACAAGTAGTCTACAATCCCCAAGAACAAAGCTGCATCACAATCCCCTAACAACCATGTACATAAGTCTCTAGGTCGGATGTACAGGAACCCATCAGGCGATAACTTCAATGGCGACAGTCTCCACGAACACATCAATGGTGATAGTCTCTATGAACTGATGTAACAGAAGACCAGTAGGTTCCAACATCACGGGTGACAGTACAACTTCACAAAACTACCTAGCGTCAAGGCCGAAAACTCATTAACGCCATGCTGCCTCGCTGCTTCCTAGATGACGAAAGGGATCACAGCCCTATAAGCCTCACACCAAGGAATAAAAGGCTTAACGAGTAAGCTCTACTAGCTCTAAGAATCATGAGGACAATAAGTCTCATAACACGATAAGGCCAACAATCCAAAGGCAAACTATCAGATGCTCAACACCACAACCAACTATTAAGGACAAGCTGTCTATCCACCACCAACAGCTAAACAGTCCAAGAAACACCGCACTCCAACATGGAATCTAACATTCCAGACAACCTCCAAATTAACAACGTCTCTCATGGGCCAGGTCACGAGAGCACAAAGCACACCCAGGATAATCCTAAAACAAATCAATATAATAACAGCTAAGAGGACAAGCTCCGAGCCAAAGACCATGTCTTACGGAAGCTAGACCGCCCAAGAGATTATCAAGGAACCAAGAACCACATACTAACTAATCGAGGAAGCTATATCCAAAAGGGATAACTACAATCTCTAAACTACATGCTAATAATAATAACGGCTAAACCATGTACCGTCTGTATATTTCTACTAATAGCCAAACCTAATTACTAGTGCCAAAAAACAAGTTTAGCATCCTAATTACTAACCAACAATTTCCATATATATAGTACAGCGACGCAGAATCGTCGCAACCCCTATAACTGAGAATAACTATCTATAACCTACAAGGTCCTATCTAGTAGCTAAACTTACAATATACCAAAATGCAGCACTAACTTAACCAATTCTTAAATACTCATGCACATAGTGTATTAAACGGATAACCCGCAAAGGTGCCCGAAGAAATTAACTAATATACTAACCTAATCACAGTATAAACATAATAAACTAGGCGATACAATAACTCATGAATCAGCATAATAATCTAGTTATTAAGGAAGATAAAACTTGCCTGAAATAAAGCTCGAAACGACAAACCCGATGAAACTATCCAAACAGCACCCCAACGGTAATGTGCTCCGCGAATCGACTTCCGGAACTCCAAATCAATCATGGAAAGGACCAGAAACACCACAACATCAACCACTATCAAGGCCCGGAGCCCAATCGCAGTTCCAACAAAGGATCCTTGCCCGAAACAGAGTTTCAAATTAGGGCCACACTTGAATCAGCAACTGAACCTCATCTCCCAAGCACACTAAACCCCAATCGCCACCACCCAACAGCTACAAGGAAAGCCCAACCAATTCAACCTAACAATCAACACAACCCACAGCTCAATCATAACCCAAATAGACCAATAATCAAACCCAACAATCACAAAGGATACCAAACTGAAATCAAGCACGAAATGGAAGAGGGGTCCGTGAAATTACTCACCGAAGAGGGACGGCTGAGCTCGGCAAGGAATGGCGTCCAATCGATGAATCGATGATGGAAATGCAACCCTCTCTCTCTCTCCAGAACTAAAATCAGGAAGTAGGAGATGATTTCTCAAGCTCCAAATTTGAACAAGGAATGAGAAGGATTGAAGAATTGAAGGGAGGAGAAGGATTAGAGAAGTTAGGGTTAAGGATTGAAAAATCCTCCATACAAGGTCGTGGTTTTTCACCTATTCAGAGGTTTTCCGCGCTAAAAACACCTATTTCCATTTCTTAGTTTCCATTAGAATATTATTACAGGTTCATTGGTGTGATAGCTATTTCCTAACCATTTCGAACTTACAGAATTTAGCCATTACATTTGGCACCGTCTGTGGAAAAGATTGCATTTCCACGATACCTTAAGGAAGTCTTTCATTAAATTTTTCAATCATGGTTTCTTCCAGACGACAGGCCGCATGAACTAAGCTCGAAATTTTTGTGGAACTGGGACAGCTTACCGAGTTACGGGCGAATCTCCACGCTGAGACAGAGAAACGCGCCAAACTTGAACTTCAATTGACAAAGGATCGCGAGTACCAAGAGAAAGAGCTCGATGCAGAATGACAAGCCCGTTTGACCGCGCTCAAACAACACGAAGATCAGATGACGACGATACAGACTGCACTCAAGGCTCTTCAAAATACTCAGCAGGCTCCTCCAGCCAGGGGTCGCGATCAGCTTCCAGAGACCTCACGTATTTCAGCAAGGGAAAGATTGGGACCTCGGGGAGCCGCCAGTAAAACCAGTTCCAAAATCTACCACACGGACTGTAGCCCTCCATCAATTTAGGAGGAGAAGTTTAATCAGAAGTCAGTCGAGGTCACCAGATTTCCATCCATTAAGAGGAAGACCAGCGACCTCTATATAGAGTTCCAGTACGAGATCGCTTGAGTAAAGGTACGGGAACTCATCATCCCCAGCCAGTACGTCCGGCTATTTAACTAATACGTCACTACGTCACAAAAGAACATATGGACCAACAGATTAAGGAGTTGATCAAGGCACAAATTATGGGTACTACCGACGATACCACGAGGTTACAAGGAAGTCTGATTGCCAAAGAACTATTCGATATAGAAATACTGAAAGATTTCCATACTCCCAAAATTCACAAATACAAAGGTACTGACCCGAAGGAGCATATTCAGCAATACCGCGATTCATTGAGGTTGTACTCCAATCCTAACCACATTCTTTGTCGTCTGTTCACCACAAGATTACAGGAGGAGCCACTCCGATGGTTCAATTCTCTTCCTGAGGAATCTATCTACACGTTTGATTAGTTGTAGAAACAGTTCATCAAGACATATGTTCACAACAGAGACAAAGAGGAGAACTTGTATTCTCTTATCGGTCTTAAGCAGTTACATGAAGAAAAGCTTGAAGACTTCTCAAAAAAAATTCTAGAGCTCGCGAGAAAGGTGGATAACCTCGACAAAATAATAGTCGTTATCACTTTCACCAATGCTCTCCGGCTTGACTGTAATGCCAAAGAGTACCTCTTCCTTAACAAACCTGCGACCTTAGAGGAGATGATTACCAAAGTCAATGGTTATGTCAACTTGGAGAGGATGATGTCTGAGTTATAAAAATCTACTAAATATATCCTCTCTACCAAATCCCCACCTACAGACCGAACCAACGAGCCTGAGGAGGAACAGGTAGATCAAAAATGTACCAAGGGAAATACTGGATACCCTCGGAGAAGCAGTCTGCAAAACAAACCTGTCCTCCCAAAGCTGAACGTCCGAATCTTCATAATTTTTTCACTGTTGTCGAAAGACCCGCTCTACCGCGTCTCACAACCACTAAAGCCTAACAAGAATCTACCATTTTGCCTACATTAATAGGTAAATCATCATACTACTGACAATTTCTATGCTCTACAGCGGCTGCTCCAGCTCATTTTCATGGAAGGACGGATGCTTGAATACATTGTTGACTTGAAGTAATAACAAGACATAAATTATAAGAAGTAGCTCGAAGTTGTTTAGATCAACGATAGAGCTGAGGAGAAGTATTTCTACCATATGCACCTCAGCAACATGATCGAAATCAACCATATCACCAATTCCAACCGATTAAAGCGTCGAAGGCTGTCGGAATGCTGTAATCTTACACCTCAAGACAAAGAAGCCAAACTTCTTCCTCAGTTGAGCAATCGCTGACTCAGAATCTCCTTTGAGGATTGTGATACTAGTCATGTCAAATTTCGGTATCATGATGTGTTAGTCATAATGCACAAGATGAAACAGTTTGTCATGCACACAATGATGATCGATACTAGAAGCGGTATTTAAATTCTTTTTCAGAGTACGATCGACCAGATGGGTTTGGCCGACCAAGTCATCCAGAGCGACACAGACATCAGTAGGTTCAATAGCTTCAGGGAAGAACGAGTCGGCAAGATTATCTTACCTATTACCGTAGAACCAGCCACTATCGACGTCGTTTTCTACGTCATCAATGCCAAATCTCACAATCTTGGGATTATGGGCCACTGCTGGATACACAATATGGAAGCAATTACTTCCACCTATCACCAAGCACTCCGATTCAAACATGACAATGGCATTTATGAGATCAAAGGTAGTCAGAAACTCTCTCGAGCTTATGAAAATATTGTCTCAACCATCCTAGATACTTCAGACAGATTAGCCGCATAGATATTACAGAATATTGATCACCTCAACGGTTAATCACCTACGGAAGAGCCCACGAAATATGTCAACATTAATGGACCTAGCAGAGGTACATTCATTAGAACCAAGCTGGTTAAGCATGAGAAAGATGTTCTCATTCAGTTCTTATAACTCAATCGAGACATTTTTGCATGGTCTTTCGAAGAAATGCCCGGAGTCGATTCGGCCATGGCTTGCTACAAGTTGGCCATCAACATCAACGCCACAACGGTCAAACAGAAACAATGACGGCTTTTGCCTCGTCTTCGAGATGAAGTTAACACTGAGATTGAGAAATTGATCAAAGTGGGATTCATTCGAGAAGCAAAATATCCGGACTGGATATCCAACATTGTCGTTGTCCCGAAGAAGAACGGAAAAGTTCGTGTTTGCGTAAATTTCATAAATCTGAACAAACATACTCCAAAGAACAGTTTTCCTCTTCCCAACATTTATCAGATCCTCGATTCCACAGCAGGCCATGATCACCTTTCGATGATGGATGCTACTTCAGGGTATAATCAAATTCCACTTCTCGAAGAAGATCAAGAGAAGATAACGTTCATCACCGAAAGTGGCCTTTATTGTTACAAAGTCATGCCCTTCGGGCTCAAGAACGCAGGTGCCACATTTCAACGATTGATGACTGCTATGTTCAAAGCACACATAGGGAAAATCATTGAAGTCTACATCGATGATCTCTTGTGCAAAAGCGTACAGTCATATAATCACATCTCAGATCCCAGCATAATATTCAACATCCTTCGATCTTATAGAATGCGTCTCAACCCTGATAAATGTCAATTTGGGATACATTCTGGCTATTTTCTAGGCCACCTCATCAGCATAAAAGGGATTGAGGCCGATTCAGATCAAATTTGGGCTCTCCTCGACATGCTTTCTCCAAAGACAATAAAAGACGTTTAAAAGCTTATCGACAAGAATATCGCGATCAACCGTTTCGTCTCTAAATCTTCAGACCGCTATCGTTGTCTATTCCTATTACTTCGTGGATGTATCAAACGAGAAAAGGTTCAGCCAACTACAGAAGTCGCATGGACACTAGAATGCAAAGCAGCTTTTCAGGATCTCAAAATCTATTTGGGGAGGTCTCCCATAATGAATACCCCAGTAGGTAATGAGAAACTGATAATCTACCTAGCAATCACAGATACTTCTATAAGCTCAGTTCTTATTCACCTGGAAGGGAAAATAGATAAACCAGTCTTCTTCATCAACAAAACTCTCACACCAGCAGAAACAAGGTACTCTAAAATTGAGAAACTTCTTCTCACCCTTGTTTATACTTCTCAAAAATTTAAGCATTACTACTAAGCACATTCCGTCAAAGTTATGAGTAACTACCCACTTCGGGAAGTTCTGTCCAAAAAAGAGAAGTCACGAAGAGTGTGATAGTGGTCAGTCAGTTTGGGAGAACATGATATCAAGTTCTAACAGTGTCATTCTAAAAAAGGTCAGGCTGTTACCAATTTTCTTGCGGATTTTCCAGTAGAAGATCCCGAGAGGGAGAAGCACGACCTGGACCTTACCGAAGAATCCAACCCCCAAGCCATTTAACGAACGAGATGATTGGATCACCACGTCAGGGTGGAGGCTTCTCACAGATGGATCAACAGGACCCGCAGGGTCAGGGATCGGGATCGTTTTGATTACCCCTTTTAATGACAGAATAAAGAAATCAATCCGCTTGGATTTTGAGGCCTCAAATAATATTACCGAGTATGAAGCTCTCATTCACGGACTCGACCTCGCACTTGAGCTCGATGTCCCCGAACTCTCAGTTTACACAGATTTATTACTCATCGTTTATCATTATTCCGAGCAATACAAGAAGAATGGGAAGATGATAGAATACGTAGCTCTCGTTGCAGATTGGATGAGTAAGTTTGTGAAAGCAGTTCTCGAATATATTCCTCGAGGTAAAAATAGACACGACGATTCCTTGGGATACCTAGCCGGGGTCTTGGGTACAGAAGCTCAATATCTCCAGATCAAAATCATTTCAACCCCCAGCATTGATCGCATATCTATATGCACGATCAATACTGGGGTGATAAAGGGGGAGATGACGATTGGCGAAAGCCTTTCTTAGCCTACCTCGGTGTCGACAATAAGTACAACAAACCACTCCTAGCAGATCCAAAAGAACATCGACAGCTGATCAACAACTCGAAGCGTTACATTACTCAAAACGGCATGCTTTACCGCCTTTCTGTTACAGGGCCTTACCTCAAGTGCCTCTCAAAGTCAAAATTATACGAACTGCTCTGTGAATTATACGAAAGAACTTGTGGCTCCCACGCTGCAGGTAGATTATTAGCAAACAGAGCTATAACTTAGGGAGTACTCTAGTCAGGCATGCGCAAGCAAGCAGAAGAGTATTCCCATAGGTGCGACACCAGCCAAAGACATAGAAATATGATACGCTCCCCTGCGCTCGAACTCCATGCAAGAAAGGTTTCCTAGCCATTCAAAAGATGGGCACAAGACCTCGTCAGCGAATTCCCTAACTCTCCAGGTAATCGCCATCACCTACTCGTAGCTACCGATTACTTTACAAAATGGGTAGAAGCAATTTCACTATGTCGAACCAGAGAAGAAGGGGTCATCTCTTTTATCTGGAACCACATAATCACTTGGTTCGGGAGCCCCTACCTAATTCGTATCGATAACGGGCCCCAGTTTATGGGAGAAAATGTCGTAACCTTCCTAAACCACCACAATATCATCCACTCACCATCAAATCCATACTACCCTCAAGGCAATGGTCAAGCTAAAATTACCAACAAAACCATCGTGGATGGACTCAAAAAATGGCTTCACTCATAGAAAAAAGGGAATTGGGTTCGCGAACTACCTCACGTCTTGTGGGCGTATCGAACCACTCCCTGACAATCCACTGGGTGTACACCATTCTTCTTTACTTATGGCATTGAGGCTGTCATTCCTTCTGAATATCATCATCCAGTTTACGATCACGAGCTGACTAACGAGGAAAATGAGTTAGAATTGGCTTGTAACCTTAATATGATAGATAAAACCAGGGAACACGCCATTGCTGACCTAGGTCAATATTATCATATGCTTACCAAATCATATAATAACTGAGTCATGAGCTGTACTTTCCAAATCAAAGATCTCGTCCTCAGAGAAATTCCTCAACATCGCAAAGAGCCTCTCACTGGAAAATTAACCGACAATTAGGAGGGTCCATTCATTATCACAGGACTCTTAGGCTTGGGATCATACTATCTCATGACAGAAGAGGGAGTCCCTATTTTAAATTCTTGGATCACTAGGCGACTAAAATGGTACTATCGTTAGGCATCTTACTACTCTATTTCCATTGTTCGCTTTTTGTTTTGCAATTCCAAAAGTGAGATTCTCATATCCATCCAATGTAAATTCTGAACTTATCAATGAAAGTTTTTTTGAACAATATTATTCTCTTCACGAACATTCGTCCATATTCTACAGATTAAAGCGTAGATAATACTAGCTTACAATCAATCTTATCCAAGTTAGATCGATAATATCACTTGATTTGGCTTCTTTTACTACATCTCTGCGATTGTAGCAAGTATAAAAACTTGTTTCATATCAAAGACTCTGCCAAATAAGAGATAAAGCAAAGGTCATACTAGTCTTCCTCTTTTTTAACTTGTTTGGATCATTTCTACCGGCTGGATCAAGGATATCACTTGATTTAGCTGACTCTTTACATCTCTGTGATTATAGCAAGTATAAAAACTTGTTTCATATCAAAGACTCTGCCAAATAATAGATAAGGCAAAGGTCATACTAGTCTTCATCTTTTTCAACTTGTTTGGATCATTTCTACCAGCTGAATCAAGGATATCACTTGATTTAGCTAACTCTTTACATCTCTGTGATTATAGAAAGTGTAAAAACTTGTTTTATATCAAAAACTCTGCCAAACAAGAGATAAGGCAAAAGTAATATTAGTCTTCATCTTTTTCAACTTGTTTAGATCATTTCTACCGGCTGGATCAAGGATATCACTTGGTTTAGCTGACTCTTTACATCTCTACGATTGTAGCAAGTGTAAAAACTTATTTTATATCAAAGACTATGTCAAACAAAAGATAAGGCAAAGGTAATACTAGTCTTCATCTTTTTCAACTTGTTTGGATCATTTCTACCGGATGGATCAAGGATATCACTTGGTTTAGTTGACTATTTACATCTCTGTGATTGTAGCAAGTGTAAAAACTTGTTTCATATCAAAGACTCAACCAGGCATAAGATAAGGCAAAGGTCATACTAGCTTTCATCTCTTTCAATATGTCTGCGACATTTCTATAGTTCAAATCAAGTTTTAACTTGGTTTAACTCAACCCATTTCTGCGATTAAAACGAATGTAAAAAATTTATTTTATATCAAAGACCCCACCAGACATAAAATAAGGCAAAGGTCATACTAGCATTCATCTATTTCAAAAGTGTCTGCGACAGATACTATTTATTTTTAGGTTAAATACATATTATAAGGGTTTTTTTTTTCTGCTGATGGGGAGTCAGGAGTGCTTCCCCCTACATCAAGAGATCAAACTTTTAGTTCACGGGTCACACCAGCCCTACTCGATTCAATCAATTTAGTAGTTCGAGGGCCTAGTTGAGTCTCCATGACGCCCAAACAGTTCCCTCGATCTATCTTAGCTTCACAAATACATTCCTTATCCGACAAAGTTTTGAGCAAGGCATCTCGTTCTAACTCAAGTCTTTTTACTTCCTCTACAAAATATGCAACAATTGCCTTTAACAGGTCAGATCGTGATGCATCAGGTATGACCATTGTTACAAATATCGCTCTCAACCACTCGAGGCGTGACTCTAACCTAGCGTACTCATACTTTAGATCAATCATTTCCGCATTGACCTTAGCATGATAGATTACATTTTCTTCCAACTAGTAATATACATCGTTAATTCAGCTAGGTTCATGGCTTCTAAGTTTCCTACCCGAGGACGAAGTCTCCCTATTTATGCGTTCAACTCTTCCCTAGCCGGTATATCTTTCAATAATTTTTATTTCCTCTTCACTAACGATTCTTTTACTTTGATCTCCCCTTCCAGAACTTTCTCCCTGATAAGAGCAGCATCCAACTTATGCATGCATTCCCTCAAATTTGCATTTCCCTTCTGGACATGCCCCTGAATACGTGATACGTCACCCTCTAGATCTCTAATTCGACCTGGGAATATAACAAGTTTTAATACAATTCGATTCAGCAAGCCTTTGAATATATACGTACTACATTTCTAAAGAGACTATGTAATTTCTAAACATCTGTTTCCAAATACTTTTAAACTAAAAGTTTAGAGTTCATTATCAGATGAACGATTCATGAGTCTTCTTTCGGCGTACAGGGTACATACTTTTGATATACTACTCTATATTAATAGCGTTAGATTTTTACCATGCATCTATATCCTATTTACTTGATAGCTTAACGTTGGATTAACATGCAAGTCGAAAGACCTATTCCGATCTAACCTGCAGCTCTACTTGCGCATACAACAAGGCTTTAGAGGTCTCTCTTTTCCTGGCAAGTCCATACTCTAGATCATTTATTCTGAGACTCATCTCTCTAACTACCTATAAAAGGTTTATAAAATAAAGTCAATCTGCAGAAGTTTCTTCCCCACACACAGTTTAAACTACTTACAAATATTTATACAAACACACATGTCTACCTTACCTTCTCACTACCACCTTCTGGGAGTTCGACGTTATCCCCTTCATTGTCGAGCACTGTCTGGCAGGAAATACCATCCAGACCATCCACTATCCCTACCGCTTCTGCTTCCTCCTCATCTTCCTCCTTAACATAGGTGTCCGCCTTAATGTCATCCACCTCCTCGTCAGAATAGCCTTTCAGCATCAAATGACACCCTAGTCTGTCATACTCCTCAACCATCTCGTCAAGATTGACCTTTGTCTCCACCTTTAGCTGACCAATCGCCACGGCATGAGAAGCCTTCAGCTGCATGACATCCTTCAGAGCGTCAGCCCTGGATCGAGCTAGTTCTTTTTCCAGCTCGATATTTGCCTTCTTCAGCTCGTTTTTCTCTTCCTCTATACCGAGCCAAATCCCCTTAACAAGACGAGTAACCTACAAAAATTACATCAATCTCAACGATTAGCTCGAAACTTATTAAGCAGTTCTTTCCATAAATATAAACTTACCATCTTGCTCGTGTCTTCCTCTCCTTGGAGAACTGCCAACCTAGCCCTTTCCTCGACCTCTTTGAGGTTGTCCACCATAGCAGATCGCCCCTTGGCAACCTTCTATCCTGACTCCCCCGAGGGTTTGACCCTCATCCTCTTATCTTTTGTGACCTCACCACTTTCAGTGGTACCAGAGGCCGGCAGAGCCTTTAGAGCCCATTTCTTCAGATATTTTAGAACTACTTTGCTCGGCTTGACAAGATTCGGCTGAGCCGAACTGCTAGTTCCAGGAGTCTTGGAAAGATTAGTTCAAGCCTCCGCACCACTTACTTGCCTTGTTCCTTCAATAACCCCCGCCATCGACCTGGCAGACTGAGCTTTTCGAACCTTGCTCAACCTACTATCGACCCTCTTCTTTCTACTCAGGCCGAGTCCCTCGAACACAAGTTCGAGTTAAGTCTCATCCTCTACAACTTCGTCCAACAGAGATTCCATCCTCTCCACTTTAGACTTTACACCTGCAATAAACAACATTTTACTATCAACTACAGTTGTCAGCAAAACGTAACAATAATTCTATCTATGCATGTCTATACTTACTTTGATTTGCAGTCTCCTCCTCCGCAACTTCGTCCAACAGAGATTCCTTCCTCTCCACTTTAGACTTCACACCTACAATAAATAACATTTTACTATCAACTACAATTGTCAGCAAAATGTAACAATAATTCTATCTATGCATGTTTATACTTACTTTGCTTTACAGTTCTAAACCGAAGGTCTAAAGGATCTTCATCATCTCTTTGAAGACAATTACCCTTTACCCATATGATGTTGTTATTCCAGGTTCGACCTGCTGAATTCAAATCAAAAAAGCGACACCGAGTTACGCTCGCACAGAAATATGACCCCCCACTGGCCTTAAAATTCTTCACCCTATTCAACATATATATATATATATATATATATATATATATATACATATATCTCTGATCAGTCGTTTACGTATAACAATATATCTTTAACATATATATACGTCAACATATATCGCATACATCTCTACTAACCTTCAATATCCGAATGACAATCGGCAGTTGCGTTAAACTTTTCCCTCACAACGCTGTTGTATAGCCACCTACGAGATCCATAATCTTTTACCCTCTTCCACCGTTTATCGCCTTCGGATAACTCTTTATCAAATCCCCTGATCTTTCGTCTCTCTCTCTAAGTGCTCTCCAAATTTTTTTAAGTTGTAAAACGTTTGATTGGAGAAGAATAAGCCCTATTTATCCTTTCTTTCTCAAGAAGCTGGCATTTAATGCTCCTCGCACGAATCGTCCTCAATTTCAGAACCGAGGCGTCCTTTCTACTCTCTATGTCAGACGCCTTGTACCATTTCAATAAAACCACATTTCCATCATTACAACTCCCCTCATTTTTTAACATATTTTTTCTCCCAATTTCCATATCTTTTCCTTACCTTCCCCCACTCATGATGACTTACTCTGTACGATGTCAAAGTTTTATTTCATTTTGCATACAAAACAAAACTAGAAGCTTCTGCATTTTTATATTTTTGTATCTCTGTCTTTGTTTATCATACTTATAGTGATTGACGTCATTTTCAAAAACTGTGCAAATTTTTAAAAAATTATTCAAAATATTTGCTAAAACAGACTCAAAACAGATTCGCCCATATAGAGGATCCGATTTACTTATATTATTTCTGTTACATACAAAACAATTATATTATTCATAAGAAGCACTTTGCACAATATCCATCACAGCCTTAGTAACCTAAATAAACATCATCCAATTACATAATTCGTCGGTCCTCAGATCTTTGAATTTGATCTCCACTTTAGCAATCAAACCAACCAACTTCTCTCGATCTACCAAGTTCCTCATCAATACACGAGAGCACACCTCATAAAAATAACGAGCATACTCCAGCTCCTTACTCCTTACATTTAACCTTCGAGCTCATATTCCCTCACCGGTAGCTCAGCATCATAACAAACGAACCAAAGATCCACTCACGTACTTCAGCAATCTTTATAGCCAATCGTCATTCCACGGCAAGACGAATCCTCTGAGATCAAGCCATACCAAACTAACCTCTCCATTTTTCTTTCATCCTACCCATATTTATACGTTTCTCACACACTTTCCCCTCAAATATGTGATTTTACCTTGTATCTCGTAACAGAAAACCCAAAATCTTGGAATAAATTATTTAAACTTATCCCCTTACCAGTATATACATTAGTAACTGTACTCGACCTTACGCTACCACGAGTAGTATCTCTATCGACCTGTAACAGCTCGAGTTTCTGCAATTACATATGTCCTACAATTTATCTCCCTTACCTGTTAAACATAAATCATTTATACATCAGCACGATATTGTCAGCACATACTCATCTCAGTTCGAGCAACATTGCAACATTGTTTCATCACTTATAAGCAGTTATTCAGCCAACACCCAATACAATTCAGTTCGATTCAATTTTTTTTTCTATACATAGTTTATAAAATATCAACTTTTATTCATGTCAAAGATATTATATACAATTTACAAATAACAAGTTTTCACCACATCGACCTCAAGAATACAGCATAATATTATCCATCCAACACCAAACTCCAGGTACTTTACAGATAACAAGTTTTCCCTATTTGTTAAAAGTTATAGGTCATTCAGGCACGCCGAGGTATCATGTCTTCTAGTTCTTCATAATTCAGTGATTTTTTACCCTGATGCAAAGAAGACATTGGACACAACAAAAAGTTTCCCTTACATGAGTTTGGTCGAAGTCCAGTCGAACTTCAAACAAACATTATGCAAGCAGTGGACTAAGTGTTGGCCCCCATAAAACAAGATGAAGGTCTTATGAGCATAAAAACACGATGGAAATGCGTCAGCAGGTTCCCCTTCTCATCCTCCTCCTCTACTGCCATCACCACCTCTTCTATAACCACCACCACCGAAGAGTTGGTAGAGATGAAGAGGGCCTAACCTCAGAATCCATGGCGATACAAGAAATCAGTATATCTGCCCCGCAAATACACCTATCCCTGCATATGAAGCCTTAACCTTGTCTTCCGCAAGAGTACAAAGACAGGCCCAACGTTCCTCGCCTGTCAAGACGAAGACATAAAATCTCCACTTATAGTAGAAATCTTCCTCAGCTTCAACCGCTTCCTCTCCCGACAAGCCTTGGCACGTCGGAGGAATAGGGGCGGGTATCGCCATTTCCAAGGAATGATCACCAAAGTATTTCAACTTCAACCTCTGCATTTCAGACGCAATCCTCTCTTCAAGAACTATCTTTCGAGTTTTCACCATCTCAGAAAAAGTTACGCATGTAGGAATTGCTTCAAAGATTTGTTACAGGTACTCTTTATATAACCCTAAATTTATTATACAGGTACATTTTCCCAAGCGTCATCATTCATTACGGACGTGACTATTCAAACGCAATCGTCACATACATCTGTATCATCATTTAATACCCATCACTTTCCAATATCACGTAACTTCCACCCAGACAAACACCATTATTTTCCATTTTGGATTTTAACTATTCAAACGCAATCGTCACATACATCTGTATCATCATTTAATACCCATCACTTCCCAATATCACGTAACTTCCACCCAGTCAAATGCCATAATTTTATATTTCAGATTTCAAACTTTTAACCATTCTTTCTCAACCAAAGCCACTCGTGACTTCGGTTGCGAGGGGGCGATTATAAGGACTTATCCTTCGATCTCACTCAAAATTGAGCTCATGAAGCTCGATTTACCTCCATCTTAGGCTCACGCATTTTTAACACTAAACACTTTAGTCAGCATTCAAACCAGCCCCACAAACTACTCAAGAACGTAGATCGAGCTAAACTCGGAAAATGTTACCCAGTCAAAGACACCTGTCTCCCACGAACTCGTCAGTTATTCAGTCAACCACCACTAACCACATTATTCAGAAAATGTACACTAGCACAATGAAGAGCTGTGGGAAAAGCCTATATAAAGGAAAAGTTTCAGAAGAGACAGAGACCAGAAAAATTATACAAACTTCTTATTTACGAGATCAAAAGTATTTTTATATTTTTTAGATCACTTGTAATAAAAACATCCACTCCAAGCAATAAATATACTTTTACAAAAATCCTCCATACGAGATCGTGTTTTTCACCTATTCAGAGGTTTTTCACGCTAAAAACACATGTTTCCATTTCTTACTTTCCATTAGAATATTGTTACAGGTTTATTGGTGTGATAGCTAATTTTTAATCATTTCGAGCTTACAAAAATTGGCCATTACAGGAGGGGGTACTCTTTAAGTTTTTCTTCCTACCTCTTTTTCAGCATAGAATGACCGAACTAGTCCCTGATGGGCGCGTCTGAAGAGCTAGCGTTGAGGCCTTTGTGACCTTGGGTACAAAAACACCTGTATCTACAGATGGAACATGCACAGAGGTTGATCTAACCTTACCAATTTTAGCCATCGCCTAGGCCTTCTAAACCTTGAGTAATTTGCTACTCACCCTCTTATGCCTGCTTATGCCAAGCTCGTCCAATACACCTTGGAGTTTGGCACCTTCTTGAGCTACCACATCGACAAGGGATTCTACTTTGGCAACGTTACACCGAGGATCTATCAAACAAAAATAATCTTGTTAGAAAATATTCGAGAAAAAGGAAATACAGTTTAAAATAAAATAAAATAGCATATCTACCTACATTCCTTAAATGATTTATATGATAGATCCAATTGGTCTTCATAGGCTCGCTGTATACATTCTCCCCTCACCCAAACTAGGTTGTCATTCCACACTTTCCCAGCATAATCAAGGTCGAAGAATTGAGGCCTTGGATAGACTATCAGGAAATAAGCACCCCCAGCGGCGCTAAAGTACTTAACATTATAGTACTTTAATACATCTCCTGAGGTTAATCTCCTTTCTCTTCCTTCATTAGCCCACTTCGAATTGAGTGCTTCCCAAACACTAATCACCCCATATACATTCCCATTTAATTGGGCTTTGATTCCATTCATTATACCCTTAACAAAATTGATCAGAGGCATATTCAACCCATAGTCGAACTGAGAAAGACAGCAAAGAAATCCTTCCTCCAAGTCGACCGACTCATCCCCATTGAAGTACTCTAGATAAATTTCCTCAAGAATTACTCTCACGGTCTTCTCCTCCTCTAAATTAGGAATCGGGTAATACGAACTATCCCCTTCTTCATCAAAATACTCTATATACATTTTACCCCTATACTCCATTATGCCTCCCCACACACCCTTCAGACTACCCTTATACTTATAAAAATCCCTCCTGGGATCAGCCCCTTCAGGATAACTATCTAAGATGCCAAGAAAATCAGCTTGATCATCACCATCATCATCTAACCTTAATTTGACCTTATCAGCATACATAGACTCATTGTCAAAAATCCTATTGCTTTAGGGGAATCGACCTCATAATTAACAGAGGTCCCCTCTTCATTATCTATATTTTCTTCATTTCTAATTTGGCCTGATGTAGTAGGGTCCATTTTGAAAGACGAGTTCGAAGCAGAAGGTATTCTACTTATTAACACTTTATCACGTATCTACACCTACATCGAGGTCCATGTATATATCAATTTCAGTCTCTCAGTTCGAAGATTCTAGTTACAACATATAATAATGCATATGTGCTAATATTGTAACATATATTATACCCATTTGCTATAATATCTATAATTAAATAACATGAAAACAAATCAATTTTCTTTTTCCCCCAATTTTCAGAACATAACAAACAGACTTTCCAAATGAGGAATGGGTATTTCAAAATTCAAACCACAACTAGAGGGAAAACAATCAAGAAAATCCTCAGAAATTGCATACAACAAGAACAATGCCAAATTAAATTAAACAAATAACTTCCACTAACCTTTAATGGCAGAAAACGAATCCGGAACAACAGTCCTTTCCTTCTTCACAAAATATTTTACCTTCATAGAGAATACAACATCTTCCTCTCTATTAGAGTGAGTTGACTTTTCTTATTTTCTCTCTCTAGAATTTATATAGTCTAGTCTTTGATCTATTTCTCTCTCTACAATTTCTTCTCTCAAAATTATGTAACTTTTTAAATAAAGGAGAAGGAGAAATATTTATAAGGCGTCACTCAGACTACTGGCAGTTATTGAGAACTGTGTCAGTCGCCCTCGGTTTTCCAACTGAGGTGTCCTTTCCCCTTTTCATGTCAGACACGGTATACCTTTTGGAAACTGAACCCCTTTCATCATTACCACCATTAAAATACTTAGAGTGGGATAAATCTCTCTCTCTCTCTCTCACTCTCTATTCAGACTTCCCCACTTCCATGATTATCCTTACTAGCTCGTTGCACAGAAATCGAACTGTTATTAAATTATTAGTTTTTACAGACCTCCAAATTCCTCTACACATCTAACAATCTTAATAAAACGATCTAACTTATTTATAAGTAAATGGACGGATATCCTAATAAAAACAAATATTTAAAATTTAAATTATTTTACCATAATACACATTTAAGGAAACAATTACAAAAAGTCAAACTGAAAATATTATTCACTTATTTCCCCAATTCATACTAATTCGACCTACAAATAATTTGAACTCCTAAAAAGAATTACACTTAAAACAACCGATGTGCCCCACAACACCACATCTGATGACTTCGCCCCCAACATTCATCTTGTCCTCCTCAGCTAGTTCATCAATAGCAATCTTTTGAGCTTCAGGCTCGACAATCATATCACAAAATACTTCGCACCGAAAAAGTCGATCCACCTCGATCTCTCTCTCCTTCAAATTCAAACCTTCCACCTGCAAAATAGAAATATGTATCTCAGCGTCATAACCGAGCAGCCCAAAAATTCGCTCACGGACTTCAACAGTCTTTAGCGCCAAACGCTCTCTAGGCGCATAACGAGCCCTTTTCGAGTAATTTCTCATCATGATTCCTATGCATAGCTTAATTGCTAACTCACTCTATTTTTAAACAAAAACATGGATAGTCTCAAATCACATATATCAAGGAATAAGAATATTACATGATAAAGACATACAACTGTCACAGTTACCCATAACAACTAATGTACAGATCGATAGAAATAATGCAACATAAAGAAAAATATCATTTCGTAAAATCAAACAAATGGTCATCATAGTTCGAAATGAATTTCGAACAGTACAAAAGCATAGTACAAAATCAATTTAGAGAATTATATAAGTTCGAAATTATAGTATAACAACAACAATTTAAAAGGTAATTTTTATTACTTTAAAATAAAATAAAAATACAAAACGCTAATCACAGACAGGGCAACCACATGACCTCTTCGGGAAAACACTAGTAGCTTCGTCCTCCAATATGGCATGCTCAACGATGCAACACAGACCGTCCCTACATAGTTTTGTCATCTTGATGATATAATAAAAGCAAAACATCTAAAAAAAGTCATCATCAGCTTCCTCCACCTCCTTCTTTGTCATGCCATGGTACGTTGGCGGGACATGGATAGGAGTCTCATCAGCAAGGGACTGAGTCCCAAAATACCGACATTGAAGCTCCTATATCGTTGCCAGAACTCTAGCCTCTTGGGTTAAGCTTCTAGTTGTGACCATTGTCGCTTACACACAAAAATGTCAGAGAATAATGTACTTGGATAGAAGAATGATGATCAGGAGACGAAGAACCAATACTTATATCAGTCATTTCATTCAATTTTTGCAATCAATTCCAAGGTAATCAGTATTAAAAGCATTAGTTCGTGGGAACTTCAACAGTCAACATTAATTGTAACAGTCCAGTCTCTAACAGTCAACAACAATTCCAAGAATGAAATTAAACGTCAATAATAAGTCCAAAAATCACTTCCACAGACAGACCGATTCGATTTAAACGTCAAACTCGATTCGAACTTTTCAACTCAAGTCACTTGTGCCTTCAGTTGAGAGGGGGCGATTGTAGGGACCTGTCCCTCGAGCTTCTATAACAATAAACTACCAAATTACTAGGCTCACAAAAACACTTGAAAGTCATACACCTTGTCACTATTGGCACCTAGACCATGAACTAAGGAAATGACGTAGCTCAAACACTCCAATAATACAGAGGAATGAGTGAAGGACACCTGCCCCCCCCCATGAACTAGCAGTTACAGAAAAAACCTCCACTCTTCCCCTTAATTCAGGAGAACGTGTTGTCACCCACGAACTGAAGATAAAATCTATAAATAAGACAATGATGATCGAAAATAGAGGGAAGATTTTAGAGATAGAAAATATGCAGTGAGACATATTCTAGAGCACCAATCTTTTGAAACTTGTAATATCCGAGCAATAAAATCATTCTTCCAAATCCTCAAGCTGAGGTCGTGGTTTTTTTACCTATTCAAAGGTTTCCATGCTAAACTCATGCCATATTTTGTTACTTGTTTATAATTGTTTGTGCTACATGTATTCTTGGTGTAAGAGACGATTCGAGCTACGAATTTAAGTCCTTATACCATACACACTAACTAACGGGTCGGGTCGAGATCGGGGTACTAATAGGGAGAATATAAACCTTATTTTAATATTAATTTTGCCTCAACTATATGATAATCTCTAGAAATGTATGGAGATATGTAGTGTCGGAGCTCAAATTGCATGAAACTCAAGTTATAAGCTTTATAGGGGAGCACATAATTTTAAAATGAAAGTACCAGTGAGGCACATAATTGTTATCCATCTCATTTGTTACGCGGCTCTTCACCAAGCAGTTTCTTTATGGAATTGGTTTTAAAAGTTGTTTCCATAAGTTTCACCGCTGAAGTTGAGCTGTTCTACCAAGTGTTGTTGGAGTATTTGTGCTAGTGATTGCATTTTATTTTATTACTTAATCTCAAGTTTTAACACTTATCATTGATTATGTTTTTGTAAGTGCACTAGGCACTAATGTAGTTGCCCTTAAAGCGTATTACATACTAATGGGACAAGGTCAATCTCAGGCTCATTACCCAAAAGTGGGGGCTTCCTAATTTTGATTTAATAAATTTGATTGCCGATTGTGGCTGAACACTTGACTTTACAATATTATGCGATTTTAAAAATAAATTCTTGTCGTGTGAGTTGACATCAAAGAAAAACATCACCAACAACTAAAAGTGTTTGGGAAAACCAAAAGCGTTCGTCGCATACGTAATTTGTTTCGCACGTATATGTGGTTGCTTCAGGGGCCTTCGCCCAACAAATGGGCTCATATGGTGGTTGAAATCTAGTCGGCAATTGAACTCTGTTGGAGATGTCTTAAACCCGTGGACCACACTCCCTTGTTTATCATCAGTGCTACTACAAGCTTCTACTTCATTACTCCTTCCAGCTTCAACTACTACAATGGCGAAATTAGCATCGCAACATCTCATTCCAGCTCTAGGGTTTCCTCTAAGGACACCTTGTTTTGGCTCTCAACAATGGAGGAATCAAAGTTGTTTTGGGTTCTTGAGGCGATTCTCTTCCTCCTCGTCTTCGTCGTCTAAGATTAGCATGAGCTTGAAAGCTGGCATTGTTGGTCTCCCTAATGTTGGAAAATCAACTCTTTTTAATGCTGTTGTAAGTCTCTCTCTCTCTATCTCTATCTCATTTTTGCCATTTTGTTGTGCTTGATTGTGTTTAAGCTTTACTGTATCAGAGAGAACAAAACCCTAAACCCCAATATATAATAATAAGAAGTGCAATTTATTGCTTTCTCCCCAAATGAACGTAGTTGTTAATGAATGTAGTTGAAATTAGACATGTTTTCACTTGGTGGTTAAAGTGATATGCTGCACACATTCTGGGGCTTGCATAAATTTTGGTCCTACGCGAAAAAGATCCTCTAAGTTAAGTTGGGATAGACTCAAACAATGTTGGCGTAGTGGTGGAAATTAGGAAATGCTCGAATCATTAACAAAAGGGGAGGTTTCCCTTTTAACTATGATATTCTTTATTCGGAGAAGCGTCGTGATTAGAAGTGCTCAACAAAATTTTAGTTCGATAAAACCATCTTCTATATGATATCCGCCTTTTAGCAACAAAGTTTTCTCTTTTTTGACTTTTTGTATCTCGACTGCTCTATCAAATGATTCATCATATTGTAACGCATAATGTCGGCCCATTTTTTGCACCATATCCAATTGACTTAGGCTCCGCTTGGTATCCAGGGATAGCTCTACAAATCAAGTATTCCTGGGTGTTTCGGTTTTGTATGCGTTCAAAATCTCCAAAATAGAACCGAAACAGTAGATATCTGGAACTATTGCCGGGATAGGCTCCACTTGGTATCTGGGAAACATTCACGATGCGGAAAATTTTGGGTGATTTGGCAATTTTTGACCATTAGATTATCCAAGCTTTGTTCTCATAAGTGAATCTAATGGACTGCGGGATCACCGGAAATAAATCAAAACACTTGATTTGTGGAGATATTTTCAGGATATCAAGCAAATCCTTAGTTGACATATTTTCACTCAATTGCCAATAGGTCACGTAAGTTGGAGTCTATTGATATGGAAAACTTGTTGAGTACTCTTATCGTTGGTTTATTTTATGGGTAATTCTTGGGTGCTGTATTTGTACATATCTTTAGGTTGGTTTTTCGTCATTTGGTAATGATATCTGATGTATTAACAGTTCATAGTTTTTCTTTGATTTGCCCGCTTAGACTGTGCGAGCCATTTTCATTACTAGATTTTAATGAATCTATAGGTTGAGAACGGGAAAGCTCAAGCTGCCAATTACCCATTTTGTACAATTGAGCCCAATGTTGGGATTGTTGCAGTTCCTGATCCACGTATTCATGTGCTCTCAGATCTTAGCAAATCTCAACGCTCAGTTCCAGCATCTATAGAGTTTGTTGATATCGCTGGACTTGTGAAAGGTGCCAGTCAAGGGGAGGTAATGATTTCGGATGTGCTCTTAAACTTTTCTTCTAGAGTATCTGATGATATATCGGCTACTGCAAGTAGCATATGATATTTATCTATTGCACTTAGGCTTTGTAAAAATTATTGACATGTGTTTTTCTTTTCATCCATAATAGGGATTGGGAAATAAGTTCTTGTCACATATTCGGGAAGTGGATTCGATACTTCAGGTTTGAGTTTCTCCTAATAAGTTATTTATTTTGCTCTAACTGTCTTGCTTACATATAGAATTAAAGTTATACCATATTTCTAGACAATCTAGCATTTTCATCTCATCTCTTTATCTTGATATATTCTATATGAAGAATTACCATATAGGGCGTGTTTGTTGCTTGAAAAATTAGTGGAATTGATGCAGAAAAATCAGATCCTCGTTTTCTTTTGGCCTATAGTTTCATCCATAAAGCTCGAACCGTATTGAAATCGCTACCATTTTAACCTTATCATCTTTGTCCAAGGGAAGTTTCATAGCATAGTCTTTCCCAACACAATATAGTTACATGGTGTGACTGATGTCTATTTTCTTCAACGAAGGGTTATTTCCATGGGTTTGCTTCGGTAATTCATACTGTTGTACTGAATGATCCTGGTCGGTTGGTTGTTGTCTCGATTTTTCGTATTTAAAGTGATTTGGGTATCTACTCCAAGTATAATAATGTTCCGTACCATTATGGAAGACGATCTGGGTAAAATATGCGCATCCTCGGGGATAAAAAAAATGATCCATTTTCATATGGTATTTTGGCCTAACTTCTTTTATCCCCCCCCCCACAATATTCAATTAAATGCTGCCCCTTATTTTGATCTTTTTGAACTCTGTCTGTAAGTCACTAAGGAAGCTATATTGTCAACCTCTTCCTGCCCTTTGATTGATGAAATCTCTTCCTTGCTACTTTTTACTCGAAATTCATTACGATTCATGACTTGTGCATTCATGTATTGGTCGTTGACTTCCAAAATTATGAGAGGGATTAGAGTTGAGGACCTAGTTGTGAGATGAAGAACTTTCATCTTAATTTTTTTATGAGCTTCTTGTGGAATTTTGTAATTCTCCTAATCTAGTAATGCTTCTATCTTCTACAAGAAAAAATCAACATAGTTCTGTTGGTCTATTCAACTTTGAAACCTCAAGACCTGATCCTATATTGAGGACAAGGCATTGATCTATATCATGTCTCCCCCACATATAACTAATAATATCGGCGACAAGAAATCCAAGAGAACAAGTTGCTGGCCAACAACAACATTTGCGGCATCAGGAGGAACACAAATTACCCACTATGCCATGGCTCAACCTTTGAATTATTGAAAACGAGTAGCAGGCAAAAAATAGATTTATATTCGCTCCCATCCAGCTACATTTCAACTAAAAAGTAAATTTTTGTTAGGGTGATCATGTCATGTAAATCCTGTTTTAAGGTTATCAACGTGGTGATATGATCGGCCTTTCTATGCTCTATTAGCACTGAGCTTTACTTCCTCACCACGATAATTCAACTGTAGTGATACTTCTTTAGTTTGGTTTCATCTCCGCTTATGGTAATCCACAATCTATAGAAGAACAGTTAAAATCGAGAAGAGAAGAAAGAACAATCACAATTTGAGGAAATTTTCTCTAGGGTTTTCTCTTTATTGCTCAAAAACTGATTACAATCTAGAGAGGTTGGATTGCCCTTTTTAGGGTTACAATTCCTATTTATATAGAGTGGAATTAGAATCCTACTATTACAATTGGTCTATATATAGAAGTGGAAATCCCTTATTTCTACAATGGAATTCTACTCCAACAAGGAGTGTATTCCTCAAGTAATAAGGAGTCCTACTTCTTACTTCCTACTTCCTACTTCCTACTTCCTGATGAAGTGGACTTCCTAGAAACAATAATGAAAGTAGGAATCCTACTTCCTAAAGGAGTGGTCTTCCTAAAGAAGAGGAGAACCTTGTTGGGAAATCCTACTTCCCTTAGGAGTCCATCTTTCTGTGGGATCCTCCTGGATCATATGGTATTTGCTAATTAATGAATCCTACTGGCATACATCATCATAATCGAAGTTTAAGTTACTTGGTCCCTGTTCTTATAATTTCTATGATCCATTACGACTTTTTCATAGACTGTTTAATGTTTCAGGTTGTCCGTTGTTTTGAAGATAAGGACATTGTTCATGTGAATGGGAAAATTGACCCAAAATCAGACATTGATATCATCAACTTAGAGCTGGTTTTCTCTGATTCAGACCAGGTATAGACTCTTAAAAGATATCCTGCACGAATATAGTGCGTGGTTACTGCACAATTATATATCCCACAATCATATATTGTTACTAGCTATGAACTTATGTAGGAGGGATATTTATACAAACTATAGCGGAAGCAACGATTACCACGAAACTAACAAACTCTTTTTATTAATTACTAGCAAGAAAAACAATAGATATATCTCTCTCTCTAGCCTTAACCTAGGCTTTCTCTCAAACACCAACTCTACTTACCACTATCCCAAGACTCCCCTTTATAGAGAAGAAGCCCTCTCCTTCTCAAACCCTACTTCCCCCAAAATAGGAAACATATCTAACTAGAATCTATGCATACTAGGAAACTAAAAAGTCAAACTCACGATGAGTACGCTACGTAGGAGACGCCTATGATAGGTCGTGGTCGATGCAACCACTTTTGTTATCAACTCTCCCCCCTAAGAAGAATTCATTCACGAATTCAGGGGGAAGGACAGGTTACTGCGACCACCGTCTTTTTTTTTATGTCGTCTCCCCACATGTACTGAAGCGCCTCGTCAATGTGATCGTGAAGATGCTGAGTAAGAAGAGCTATATGCTTCTTAGGATTTGGGCATTCTCTTCTCATATGTCCCGTCTTACCACAATTGTAACATATCGCTGAATTTGTTGTCCCTGTAGTTTTCGGAGTCACAGTGGTTGATGTCGTGGTTGTCATTGTTGGATAACTAAAAGAAGAATAAGCTCTTGGTTTGAGTTTTGTTTCTACCCGCTTGGCCATCTCAACTACTTCAGCAACGGAATACCCGTTGGTGTAGTCAGCTCATCTTGAATCTTTTTAGATAAACTGGTTTAGAAGCGACTAACTTTCTGTGCCTCTATCTCAAATGTAGCGACCCTAGATGAAAGAAGGTAAAATTCATTGATATATTCAGCTTCTGTCTCAAACCTTGGAGTTTCGTAAAGTTATCCTCTTCATAAGAAATCGTGATAAGCCTATATACCAATTCTCGCCTCATAGATGCCCAATCAGTAATATACACGTACCCTGTATCCGCCCGCATCTTCTATAAATTATCCCACCAATTTAACGCATAATCAATCATTTTGGTCTCAATCAGAACCACTATTTTTGGATCCCCATAACGTTTATGCGCTAAAATCTTGTCAACCCGGTTAAGCCAATCCATTAAAGAGTCAGCGTCGGTCTTACCTTTAATGTTAAAAACTGCATTTGCGGAAGCTAAATTAATCTCAATTAAAACTAAGTTCTCTCAATTGCATAAAATAAATGTCAAAAGACCTAGGGTTTATGAGTTTTTACCCCAAACTCTACCTTTCTCTCTAAACTAAGCTTTTCTCTCAAACTCACACTCTACCCAAAACCCTAATTCTCCATCCCTATATAAAGGATAAGAATCCTTTATTCTCTCCTCAAATCAAGGCACTAACATTTATCCTAAGCCTCTTAATTAAACAAATAAAATAAAACATTAAAATAAATCCTAATTTAGAGAGAGACCCTGCGACGTGAAAAACGACTGTTAAAGACGACCCTGTGACCTATCATTTTGTGTGGAGACGACGACTCTACAACCTATCAATTAAACTCTAGAATGTTGACGTGGAAAACGACTGTTAAAGACGACCTCGTAACCTATCAATTTGCGTGGAGACGACGACTCTACAACCTATCAATTAAACTCTAGAATGTTTAACTTCACCTCTTGTCCTACAGTCTGAAGTGCGGAAACCAAAGCATTGGCAATTTGATTGCCCTAGTTTTGTGTTTGAAAACGACGACCCTCAATTTCTGAATTACTGCAAAATCCGTCGTTGTGGGTTCGTGGTGCAAAATTATTAGGTTGCACGCCACGACTTTTCTCTCGCCTCTCGAAAGGTGGTACATACTTGTTTGTGTACACCCTGTTGTACCTCCCCCCCCAGCTATCCGCTTTCGCCCTAATAATTTTCATCTTGAATTGGTCGACCCATTGGTGGGGGAGCCCCATACGAATTGTTGTAACCATTTTATCTTTGTACGAACCCAAATTGGTGTTGTTGTTGAAACCCTTGATGAAATCTCGAGTTAAAATCCCCTGTAAAGTGCCGATGAGCTTGGAAACCGTCCGATCCCGATGGTGGCAACTATTGTTCTGTCGCTGTCAGAGTGTTTGTTGATAGATGTAGGGTGTCAGTCAGCTGCCTCCCCGTGTTTGAGGTCCAATGGTCGTGGTCATGTTTATGGCTGAAATCGGGGCTGTATTTGTGGTGACGACAGTTGTTTGAGGAAGAAAATGGGTTGGTTGGGGAAGAAGAGGTGTGGGCTGAGCTCGAGTTTCCCTTCCTTGGTCGAGACTTTGGGTCTGGCCCAAGCCCAGATTTCTTCTTGTTCAAGTGTTGGGTGGTTGGTCACTTGTAGATGAAGTGGGTATGTGATTTAAATCAGTCGCGTGTCTCGCATGTGGCTCACTTGTTACTAAATTGTGTGAACCTGCTCTCTCTTGCATTTGTGCCATGCGTAGGTTGCCGTTACGCGTGCTTTACTCATGTCCATCTTCCTTGACAAACTCCTGCAACAACCTGACTTCTCTCTCACCGTTTCTCGGCAACGTTGATCGTCCTCTGACCCTGTCAATCTCCCCCACGACTCCTACATTGGTTTCAACCACTCCGTTATTTGGGTTTTGCGTTTGCATCGCGATTTCTCTCTCTCGTTCTCGCGTGTTTGATGATTCGGGTTGATCTTTCTTGTCAAACGGAACTGACATTACGTCGAGAACGCCCCCAACAATTCCAGAACTTTCAATGACCTCTCCGGTGTTGTGACGCCGGCCAATCGGTGCCGAATTTTGATCCTGAACTCGTCGTTGCACGAATCCATCTTCGTCTTATGAATCGGCGAACTAAGCAATGCTTCGATGTCAATGCTAAGTTTAGCGAAGGGGTTGGAATTCCACGCCCTACAACTCGAAGCAAAGTTGGATTTAAGGGATCAACACCGCTCTTCCGTGCATCCCGCATAAATCCTCCCAATGGGATTCCCCAACCTCGCCCCGTTGTTGCGTTACCCAAGTCTTCCGGTTCGGCGTTACTGCGCTCTTCATCAACGTTAGGGTTTCTGTTGTTGAGATTTACCAACAAAGCCATCATGACATCTAACTTGATCTCCAAACTCTTGATTCGTTCTCCTTGTGTTAGCTTCTTTGCGTTCTTTCCCATCTCGTATTAAAAAGAAAAAGAAAATCCTGGATCTTTCGATGGCTCTGATGCCAAGTTTATACGAACTATATTAGAAGCAACGATTAACAAAAAACTAACAAACTCTTTTTTAATTACTAGCAAGAAAAACAATAGATCTCTCCCTCTCTCTAGCCTTAACCTAGGGTTTCTCTCAAACACCAACTCTACGTACCTCTATCCCAAGACTCCCCTTTATAGATAAGAAGCCCTCTCCATCTAAAACCCTACTTCCCCCAAAATTGGAAACATAGCTAACTAAAATCTATGCATACTAGGAAACTAAAAAATCGGACCCACGATGAGTACGCCACGTAGGAGACGCCCATGATAGGTCTGTCGACCACGATTCCTATCAGATATAGTAAGAAGGCCCTCTAGTCAATGACTACACGAAAAATGTATAGAGGGAGCATCCTTATCTTGCTAATTAAACACTTTTTATATTTAGCATGTCCATTGTCATTGAAAATCGCAAGTCGTAAAGTGAATTATTTTTCAAAAAATCGATGAATGGTATTAATCATGAATCTTAAGACACAAGAAGTTTCTTATACATAGAATTATCTGTACGTTTTATAGAATTTTGAACACTTATTCTTTATATTACTTTTTCTCAGTCTTTGCAATACAAGTACGTAAGTAGATAATAGATACAAGGAAATTATGAAACCTAAAAAATCTCCTAAGAAGATAATAATGCATTATTTTTTGTTGGGAACTTGAGAGGAGGCCCCAGATAACATAAAACTAAACTTAAACTGTACAAGTGGGGACAACTCTCCTATCCTCACAAGAGAGGAAGGAAAGAACCTGAACACCAAAGCACCAACATCAAAAGGAGAAACAGCCTCAGATGACTCTAAAGTACTCTTTCCCATCTGCATCATCCCTGGTGAGTTTCAGAAGCTCTTGAGAGAAATTAGCCAATTGCCTCATGCCCTATGATCAGCTATTGCTTAGATAAGTGATCAGCCACCTTATTTCCCTCCCTGAAAGTGTGATTGATCTCAAAAGATTCCAACTGACTACACTTCCACTACAGAGTTGTTCACAGCGCCATAACCTCCTTTATCTATAAGAGACCCATCAGTGTTGAATCTGTTGATCATGTAGGTGCCTTCCTGTGGTTCTCCCATTAACATTTTACGTATTGGGGATGAGTCCAGTTCACATCAATTCTCCATTGCTCAACAAACGCCCTATTTGCAGGGTTATCTTCAATGTCATGAATTCTGTAAGACAGTTTCTCTCTCTGTGTTAACAACAGTGTTTAGAACACTAGCTGCTATCACTGTTGTCTTATTGTGGATACTCTCATTTCTTTCTCTCCAGAGATGATAGAAAACAGCATTAAAAACTAACTCCTTAGCTTGAGCACTGAGAGATTTACCTTTGTAGTGATTTAATCCCCATTCAATTTCCTCTTCCATAGTACCGCGGAATCTGTTGTAGCCAAACTTTCTGTAAAGCTCCATCCAGACATATCTTGTATACACACGTGAAGAAAATATGCTCTTCCTTCTCATCACAGGCTCCACGCATCTGACATCTTGAGTGTTGTATGACTCCCCATATCTCTTTAGTGAGCTTTAAGAGATTTGTTGATAACTAGCCAGGTAATGAAACTGAGTCTAAGTATGTTGTTTTGAAACCAAACCAAGCTAGCCAAAGCACACCGTGGCTTTTGTTTTCTGATGTGTTCATAAGCACTTTTCATGGAATAATCTCCTCTCTCAGTCAATGACCAAATAACTTCATCTTCAAGGTTGGAATTGATAGGAATATCTTCAAGAGAGCTCCATAGGTCTGACAAAAGAATAGAATTTAAAGGAGTTTGCCATTTGCCCTGATAAATTATGTTGCTCACAGTAGCATTAAGACCAAACTAAGAGTCGTACTGGAATTGGGTTTGAAAGTAATTTCTTAGAACACCAAGTGGATGCCAAGGTTGTTTCCAGAAAAGATTGCTTCTACTATCCCCAATAGCATGAAAAATCATGTTGCCTGCCTGTTCCTTTAGCCTTAAAATGCTTCCCCAATTCCAAGAGCAATCTCTTGGCTTCTGCATTCAGAAATCTTTGTTTCTAATAGCATTTCTCTTTATCCACTTGACCCATAGACAGTCCCTGTTGCTAGTTATATGCTACAAATACCTTAGAATTGCAACATCGTTGGCCTTTGCTATGTCCCTTATCTCTAGGCCTCCTTCAGATTAGGGTAAGCAACATTTTTCCCATTTAATCATGGCTGACCTCTTATCCAAACCAGCTCCTCCCCATCTCCTGCAAAGAGCATTAAGCTGATCAATAGTTGCTTGGGGAAGTCTGAAGGAGTCCAATAGATCTGCATATTGCAATGCTTCTTACTAAAGCTTTCAACGTGGCTGCGGTCAGTGGGACTTGATCTCTTCTCTTATCCTCCCTTAGCTCGTTCTGGTCGCCTTGCATGTTCAATTTCCCTGAATATGTGCTTTCAGCGTACTCGACACTGTTGTGCTTGTCCTTTCCTTCTCGAGCCCATTGCTGATCGTCATGTGCTGCTGTGCGTGCTGCCGTAGGGCCGTCTCCCGTATTGTGAGACATTCTGGGGACAAACGGCAGGACATACTGAGGAACATATGGTGGAACATGCAGCGGTACATTGTGCTGGTTCGGTGGCTTAGGGGCCATCTTAAAGCCGGGCTGGTACATTAGTTCTTCGTGTTGTGCTTCCGGAGCTTCTTGAGACAGCGGTGGCATTCCGTGGGCCACTCTTTGAAATAGTAGGGGTGGCGGCACACCTTGAAATAGTAGTGGCGAAGGCATTCCTCGAACTGTTCATAAGCCGGACCAGGGGTGTGCCCTCGTGGTTTGTCATACAGGAGTATTCTGCAAGGCGTACTTCGGGCTACACATTGGGGTTTCCTCCTCTAATGGTGGTTGTTGCGCAGGGACTGTTGTTTAGGTGCATGGCCATTTCTTACTATCTCCAACTCTGGTGCCAAAGCTCAAATTTTTGCCTCAGTAAGCCGTTAGCTTGCTGCAACTGCTGGATTTGGGCGCTGCAGTCCGTCATCTGTTCCTGTAGCAGCTGTACGGCAGCCCTCATCTCTGTCTGCACTTCTTGCGAGTTGTTATTTCGTGTTGACACCATTGTTATTGCTGTTAGCTGGACCGGTATAATAGGTTCGTATACAGAGCGCCAAGAGTAGACTCTTATTAACAAAAGGAACACAATACTATTTACATGTTATGGGGCTTGCCTAGATGACCAGTGAAGAGCACCACTATTCTTCTCTGGCTTTGCTGGATCTCTCCGGGTGGTTAGGGCTCTCTGGAGAGGCAGAAGCAAATGAATGGAAAAAAAGTCCTCTATAGGGTTTCCCACATCCCTATTTATGTGCTTTTGGGTGGTAACCCTAAGGTTTTGTCTACGTGTCCTCGTCTTATTGGCTCAGCCCTTTTGGTTCCTTCCCCTAACTTACTGTCAGATATCCGATAAGTGTCGGTCGCACTAGGTTGGACGAGCCCACATAGGCTCGGGCAAGGGTAATCCCTTGTGCCCGAGCTGTCATTTCATACTTCATTCGTTATGCATCTATTGTTACTGAGACGACCTAGAACTGGGCCGTCCTTTCATTATGAGCTGTCGTTTCATACTTCATTCGTTTTGCATCTTTTGTTACTGGGACGACCTAGAACTGGGTTGTCCTTTCATTATTTACCTGTTGAGATATAGTCCCACATTGGGCAAATCAAGCCTTACACCGCAAAATATAAGATACTGGGGTTACTCCTCTCATTGCCAATTGGTTTTGAGATGGAACCTCCAGTTGCAATATGGTATCAGAGCAGGCATTTTCTTTCACGTGTTGTGTACCCAACAACCCACGCCCTTCGCGTCACCCAATTATATTCGTCCACGTGTTCGAGTCAAAATTGCGCCACACGTGAGGAGGCATGTTAAGAAATATAGGCCCACATTGGGCAAATCAAGCCTTGCACTACAAAATATATAAGATCCTGGGGCAATTCCTCTCATTGCCAATTGGTTTTGAGATGAAACCTCGTTGCTACCTACGAGCCCTCTTTGCAAGTGACGAGCCCGTTTTGGCACTTGGTATTCTTTTATTTGATTGTCCCTGGAATGGAAGAAAAACTTATAGTTTTGATATTGTATGAGGTTTGTCGGTTTATTCCTTCAACAAATAAACAACATTAAAAAAATTTAGGGGTGATTTTTATGAAACATGGACACGCCTCTTTTCTAAAAAATTTTCGTGTTGATACGTATCCGACACAGATACACGTATCGGAATGGTCGGACACAATATGAGTGTGGCAATGTCCGATAAAAATCGAAGAGAAAGAATAGTCAAGGAGAGAACATCAAATCAGTAATAAGAAGAGGAATTCAAGACGTTTTGTACCTTTTACATCTTGGAATTGAGATTTGAAGTCAGATCTAAGAGTTTCTCGAGTGGATCAGGAACACTAGCCACCGTCGGTGCTTGGTTTGGAACCCTAGCGGCTGCTAGGGTTCAAAATCAAACACTAACTCTCGTTTGTTTTTTATTTGAAAGAAAATAAGTTATGTTATCTGATGGGTCAGAGGTAACTGTGGTATAGTAAAAACAAAGCAGATCATCTTCCTCGAGATATGTATGCCAAAAAAACCTAAAAAGATTCATGAGTTATGGCCCAAGTTACTAAAACGGGCCACTTATCCTCGAGATGTGTTAAAAAGACTAAAAAAAGGGGGGAAATACTAAGACTTCTGCCTTGTCCCCGTTTTCACTTTTTTGGGGGTCGCCGTGTCGGACACCCCGTACCGGTGTCAATGTCCGAAACGCGTACCCGTTTCAATGTTACATAGGGTGATTTAGATTAGACTACGATTAAACTATTTAAAGAACTTTCGTCCTAAGAGTTTTCATTATATTCATAGCCTCTGTGCAAATCAACTAACTGGGGGCTTTCCGAACTACTAAAATAAGGTTATCTCTGATAAGAATGCAGATTGAGAAAAGAATGGACAAACTCAAGAAAAGCAAAACAAAAGATTCGCAAACAAAAGTGAAGGTAAATCTTTCTCATGAATTCCTAGATACAGTTAAAGCTTGAAGTACAATAGTTAATTTTGCCAGTAAAATATGTAATATTCTTCCTTGTATCTCAGGAGGACGCAGAACGCTCTGCTTTGGAGAAAATTCAGAGTGCACTCATGGATGGAAAGCCAGCGCGATCAGTAACTTTGACAGATTTTGAAAAGGAATCTGTAGACCATCTTTGTTTACTGACAATGAAACCGGTCGTATACATTGCTAATGTAGCAGAATCTGATCTTGCTGAGCCTGGCAATAATCCTTACGTGAAAGAAGTGATAAACCTTGCATCAGAACTGCAATCTGGTGTAGTACCAATATCCGCACAGGTACAACATCTGAAAATAATTTTCGAATTTCCTCATGCTTTCGTAACTCATCAGTTGTCATTTATTAGACCTTAAAAGTTCTGTTACCTTGACTCAAATGACTTACATTTTTCTTTCTTCACCCCACTACAATCAAATTCACTAACTTTACCTGCCCCACTACTCCACCTATTACAGTCATTGTTTCTCCTGAAGCCAATGGTTGTTTTAGTAAATGCATTTTTATTTGCAAGGGTTATTTGTGTAAATTTCTTGTAGTTATTCAGTTGACACCTCGCTGTTGGAGTGCGTCAAACCGACGTTGGCCAAAGCTTTTTCGGTATTACGCATGTGGACTACTTTTGTAAATTTCCTGTAGTTATTAATTTAAAGTACACAAGAAGTGAAAATATTAAGTAGTCCTGTACTAATTTATTGGAAAAAGATTGGAAACTACAAGCATATGCATTAGGGGTGTAAACCTAATCCCTAATATCCAGATAATGAATTAGTAAATGCCATCTACTAACAAAAGTTCTAGACCCAAAAGTCCGATATCTTCTTTGCTGCTTCAAAGCTTTTTGAAATCTATACTAAATTCCCGGAAACCAAATTTTGTGGGTTTAGGGAAGGTAAAGGGCATATTTTTAATTGCTAAGCAGTGCTTTGAATTCCTCGCGAGAAATTGGCTTTTTGACTAAGAAACTAAAAACAAGTCACAGGTAGTCTTCTCCCTGCCTTTTCGAACTCTCATTTCTGACGGCATTGTCACGATCAGGTTAAAAGTTCAAATTACCCCTATCTGAAATGCAATTCAAAATGGGGAGAATGAGCACGTTCATGCTAAAGATCGACAAGATTCTTACAACTTGAGGAAAACCCCAGTTTGCTGCATCATTACTTAATGAAGTAACATGGGTTGCTTACGTGTAAATCTTGTATCCTCTTATGGGTTTGGCACCCCCATTTTATAGTTTTTTTAACACCAACATTGGACATCTACGGCTACTAAATATTGGAGAGGGAAAGCAAACAGGTGATCAAGAATGTTGCTCACATATTTTTAAAAATGAAGTATGTTGTACAGTGTTTAAAGCAGAGGTCATTACGGTCTTTTTATTATATACTATCATTATTAACTTTAATCTGGATCTAGAAGAAAGAAAGGATTTTCTTGTATTCCAAGATGGTGTGTACCATGTGGTTGAAGCTCAGTCCGCAAACAAGCCAAATGGGACTTCACTTCAGGCCCGTCTCACGGCACACACTAATGGTTCAGCTAGTATTTGTATAACTTATACTTGTGTACTATTTGGGAATAACACTGCACATTGATGTTTTTGTAGGTCGAGTCTGAGCTTACTGAACTTCCAAGTGAAGAAAGAATAGAGTTCTTAACGTCCCTAGGTGTCAGTGAAAGTGGACTTGGAAATCTTATTAGAACAACATATGGTCTATTGGGATTGCGCACTTACTTTACGTCAGGAGAAAAGGTGAAGCTAGCAAAATTCTTTAATCTTACATCTATTAGGTTCTTCTTTCACTTAACGCGTGAAACACTTTCAACGTTTTCTACAGGAAACAAAAGCCTGGACGATACTTGCAGGTTTGCTCTTTTACTAGCAGTTTAATTTTTGTGCATCATACTGTAAGGACTTAATCGTTTGAGAAGTACTATATAAAATATGTTAGCTACGCAGTTTTGGTGTTACTTGGATTGGTTCATAAGATTACAAATAGTTCGGTTTCGTATCTTATGTATCATGCATATTTGGGCTCAATACAATTCTCTTACATGGAGATTGCTCAAACACTAGAAGTTTAATTCATTTTATAGAAGCTCAATTGTGTACTGTTGATAGATTAAAACTGATATGTCCCGTCTTTACTTTTATATTGGATGATTTAGGAATGACAGCACCACAAGCTGCTGGAGTTATACATTCTGACTTTGAGAAAGGCTTCATTCGTGCCGAGACAGTAAGAATCCCCTAAAGATTGTAATAGCTTCTGTTCTTAGTACTTCTATAGTGTAAACATTTGATTTAAGCACAAACAGTCCATAATTACAGTTGATATAATTTATTGGGCTTATTTTTTGATGATAAGTTCTACTGGTTGACAAATAAAATCCTTCATTTATTCTTTATGAAGGCACTGAGAAGTTCTATTGCATGAGTTTGAATGACTCTTGAGACCAATGGCTTTGTGTTTTCCTTCAAGGATTAGTGAAAAAGTAGCTTCTGTAGCCATTAATATTGGACTAGACTTCATTTAGCAAGTACACAGAAAATGATATCAAGGACAAATGAAATACTATAAGATCAATATGCCTTAAGAAATAGTAAGGGGGATTGAATCATGTAGCTTTAAAGAGACAGCTTACTGGACCATATCTCTTGCAGGCTCTACCTTGCCGTAAAGATACATGAACTAAAATAAAACAACTAATTGACCTACTTTATTTTAAAAAAGTGTTTTGTCCTTGCAAAAAGAAAACAGTTTTCAAGTATCATTTAGGAAGCATGACGGCGAGAAAACAGTTTTCAAGTATCAGTTTTCAAGTGTTTTGTCCTTGCAAACCACTTGCAAGATTTTTTTTAATGTATCCTTAGATTGATTATAAATATGTTATATTAATTAGCTTCACTCAGGCTTGAGCCCCGATATTCTTGGGCTGATAGTTCATGCCACTTATGGCGGACTTCCATCAGCAGTAATTGGCTGATAAACAATCACCTTCTCAATGATTTGCTTAACCAAAGAGATTTTCTGCCTTTTTCGTATGGAAGAAATCATGGAACAGTTGATATATGCGAGTAAAGTTATTATTATTTTTTCTTTCTGAATTACATATTGGATACTGTCCCAGATTCTTTGCACAGACTCGCAAAACTTGAGGTTGTCGTTGATCTTGTGATATATGCTACTCCATGGCCAAATCATCTTTTGGGCATCTTTCTTTGACCACCTAAGAATTCCTAGGCGTCATCCTTCAGAGGATCAGTTGTAAGATAGATCAACTTCCCTTTTGCACAAAGAAATCACAAACAAACTTAATCCATGGATTATAATTATTAGCATTTAACTTCACAGCCTGGGGAAATAAGAATGTCTCTCTTAGATTCTAGCAAGTCGTAATCTCTTTTAGTTTTCACATTAGCTATCTTCGAATTCACCCTTACAAGTTCATAGGGTTAAACAGAGAACAAGAATTAAAAGAAACTTGTTGGAGAGACAAGAGAATACTCTCTATGCATAATTTCAAGTGGTACTAAAGGTGGTGCATGAACCTTAAGGTTTTGGATCAACATAATATTGGAGAATAATACACCTAAGGTAGTAGATTAGAAAAGGTTATACCGAAAAAGCCTAAAATCGAATCAAACCTAGGACTCATGAGGGAAAACAAAATCTAAAAATTTTAGGAAGTGAAAATGTGAAGATGGAAGGTTTAGAAGGGTATCAGAAGATCAAATAGGATAAATTCCCATGCAATGGATTCTTACCCAATTTACTGAGGAAAGGGGAGAGTTGAACTATCTAACTTTTTTCCACCCTATCTTTATTTATACAGTTCTGGACCAAACAGACACATAATATAATTAGAAATTCATCATAATTTGCAAACTGTGCTGTCAGATCGATCCTAAAGATGATCCAACTTAATCACTCTGTTATGAGCAGTAGTATTTGTTAAAGCAAATGCGTGGAAGCAAAACATTTATCACTTCAACGAAGATATTCATTAACAAAAAAATGATCTCTCTTCATTTTATTGAATTCATCTCATAAACCGTAACTAAAACACCATTATTTCTTCCCCAACAATACCACCTCCAACCCTCAGCTAAACCTCCCTACTTAAAGGAAGGGATTACTATCCTTTTTAAAATCAAGCTCCCCAAAATATTTTACCTTGGGTAAAAGTATATATATTAATTAGACGTTGTAAGATTGTATTAAGAAAACTAATCAGATACCTTGGCCTAGGATCTTGTTTTTCATCGAGGGTGTTGGTGATATGTATCCTGTTCCTCCATTTGATTTTATCACAATCTTAAATCCCTACAATAAATTATTGGGTTTATTACTTTATTTAGTAGCTTGTATGAGGAACTCAACGGAAAGTTAAACATACATTGGCGATCTTTCTATGATCTCCCGCAAATGTGTTATTTTTGTCACCTGGATATATTTATTATGGTTCATTCATATCGTGGGTTTTCTTTCCAATCAGGTGTCATACGATGATTTTGTTGCATCTGGTTCACTTGCAGCTGCAAGGGAGAAAGGACTTGTAAGTTGATCCTCCATTGTTTTGTTTGCGTGTTTTTTGTTTTTTATTTTCTTAAAAGTATATATATTTCCATAGAATCTAAAAAACTAACTCGAATAACAAGGCACAGTTTTGCCATTATGTTTATACTCGCTTCTATATACCAATTTTGAGCACCAATTAAAAGTATACAAAAATATATATTCTTGCAAAACTCCGCAATAACTTATATCCTGTTACTCTGTCATAAATTCATGGTAATCATCATACTCAACCTTGAAGGACTTGGTATGAGAACCCATCTTCAAAATAGCATCACGTTGGGCATGGTAATTATCATTAAGACCGCTATGATAACAAGCATCACAGAACTCAAGTTCTCTGCATCTCCGTAGATTTAGTTTTAGATTAAATCCCATGTGCAATTTTCAAGTTCTCTGCCTCTCAACGATACTTCCATTTTGGAGTCGGGAAAATTTACTTGAGTGAATGTTAAGTTGAATAAGGATTTCATGTAAATTATTTGAAGTTTCATCACCAAAAAAATCTCCAAGTTCTGATCCTTTATTGCTATAACATGTCATATGTACAGGCACACATGCACATCTGATTGAGAGCAATGTTGTTGTTAATGAATTGAATTCCTCTTTAGTAAGCTCAGGCAGTACCTTAAATGATACATCACTTCGAAACTGTTGAGTAATAGGATTTAGTATGGAGTCTTATTAATGTGAGTGGTGTAGTAGGAGTAGAAGTTATAAAAGATATATTAGAAGTAGGAGCAATAAGAGTTAAAGTAGGAGGAATGCTATCTAACAAGTAGTAAAGTTCTAGTTGGAGTTTGTATAGGTTGGTTAAGATACAAGGAACTATTATCTATAAATAAACAAACATAGAGCTTGAGTAGAGAATCCTCTCTCACCCTCCTTATCTCAATTTCTCTCTCTAAAATCTGTATATGGTACCAGACTACATTGTTTGTAGTCCGGTAGAATAATATCTCTCTGTTTTATTTTGTATCTCCCTCAATCTAGTATCTCCTTTTAGTGTTAGTATTCACAGTAAACAATACTATTCACGGTGAACAAAAATTACTATTAACATTTTTGTTTTCCTTTCCTTTTTTGTAACTCGTTTTTTTTTTTCGACACATTATTTGTAAGCAAAATTGCAAATTCCCTTTCTCTTCCTAGTTTAATTTCTTCCCGTTGGGCTTTGTCTTTCAATCGCTTTTTTATTTTATTTTTTATTCTTAGTTTCTCTTTATCTCTGCAGTTCTTTCTCGGTAATTGTTTGATAATCACTCTCTTTTTCTTGATAAAAGTCTAAGTGGGAAAGAAATCCCTCTCTTTTTTAGAGGGTGCTCTGGTTTGCTTCCGGTCCTTCTATCTATGCGCCTAACTATAAACCACTACTACTCGCTATCAATGAGCTTTTCTTATATCTATTCTGTCTCGTCTGTACTTCCTTTCCGTAATAGATAGACCACGGCAGTTTCCTTCGTCTCAAGATCCTAAACGGAGCTCATCTTTCTAGTTGACCAGTAGTTGGCCTATGATCATAGCTAAGAAGCGAACTAAACCGATCACTAAGACAGAGAGTCATGGGTTCTCATCGCCTATCTGCTGGGGCCAGGTTAGCAAGGTAAGGTCCGGTGTCTCATTCCACCCTTTCACTCTGTCTATGCATTACGGTGTCGCGCGGTTTTGACTGGTGATCTGATTCGTCCTGCTACTTTCTAGTCTGGTTCAGTCTGTGCTCTTCTATCCGTCTTGCTTCCGCTCCCCTTATGTTTTTTGTAACGGAAATGAAATGGGACTCTGCCGAAGGTGGGAGAAGGGCGCCGGAGGCAGGAGAAGGAAGGACTCCATGAAAAAGCTATCCACAAGAAGTAGGAGAACCGAACACAAAAGGACCAATGGCCGGCGTTTCCTCCGCTAAGTCTGACCCTACATCCCAGACTCAGACTGATGAGAAAGGAATCCTAGACGCTATGACACTATGAGTCCAACCACGTCTGGAAGAGAATGGGACCTGCTACCCAGCCAACCAGCTAAGACTACGGAAACTCCGGTCACTGAGGCTTCCCTTCTGTCCCCAGCGCCTCTCCACTCCTTGGGCACAAGTAGAGAGTAGAGGCTCTTCCGATGGGATCCATGGGTCTCCAGAGAGTCGAGATGGAGAGATGCGAGAACCGAGACCAGTCTGAAGTGGACAAGAAAAAAGACCAAGCCAATCTAATTTCTTCAGTTTGCAATCTGCTTGAATTCAAGGTTTATCAAATCTGCAGCAACTTTGGTGGATCTGAGTTGGTTGGATCCGTTGACGTGAATCATATGATTCGAAGAAGATAGTTTGAAAGAAAGATCTTGCAGAGATTCAAACTTGTTGAAATCCAGCTGTGGTAATTCAGAGAAATTTTTTTTTTTAATTATTGCTAGTGGTGCGAGTTCTTTATTTTGTGGTGCGAAATTGCAATCTGATTTTTATTTGCGATTGCATTGGGAGAATATGGTATCTTCTACTTTGCTTTTTCAGATGAGCATAAACATATAGCTTAAGTGTAGTGGGCCTTCAAACAAGTCCCAGGGTTGTATTTGTAGAAATAGATTAGAGAGAGAAAAATATTATTATTGAATTGATTATTTAGGTTACATCATACTCTATATATATAGGAGAAAAATATTAAACTACTTCTATGAATAACCAATGTGGGACTAAAAGAACCTAAAATAGCCTTGTTAATACTCCCCCTCAAGTTGGAACATGAATATCGCATATGCCCAGCTTGGACAAAACATCTAATAATAATCTGCTACTAACAGCCTTTGTGAGAAAATTTGCAAGCTGTTGCGAAGTAGAAACATAGAGAGTCTGAATCTGTCCAAATTTAAGTTTCTCATGCAGGAAGTACCGATCAACCTCAATGTATCTGGTACGATCATGTTGCACCGGATTAGCCAAAATGTTAATAGCAGATTTGTTGTCACAATATAGCGTCATAGGAAGAGAGACCGATATCCGAAGCTCTTGTAGAAGACGCTTAAGCCATATTAACTCACAAACACCTAAGCCATGGCCCTATACTCGACTTCTGCATTGGACCTGAATACAACATCTTGTTTCTTATTCTGCCATGTAACCAAATTACCACCAATAGTGGTACAATACCCAGAAGTGGAACGACGATTGGATAATGAGCCTGCATAGTTAGCATCAGTCCAAACCTCGACTCGAGAATGACCATGATCTCAAAATAAGACACCACGACCAGGACACCCCTTGAGATACCAAAGAACACGAATAACTACCTGGAGATGAGGAAGATGTGGCTTGTGCATAAACTGACTAAGAACTCCAACCGCATATGCAATATCAGGACGGGTAAGAGAAAGATAGAGGAGCTTCCCAAGAAGTCGCTGGTACTGCCCAATGTCCCCCAATAACTCCCCCTCAAAGTCGGCCAGGCGATGATTCAGTTCTAGAGGTGTATCAGCAGGACGACATGCTAGTTGTCCTGAAGCAGAGAGAAGATCAAGAATGTGCTTCTCTAAGAGATAAAAATACCAGAACTAGAATGAACAACTTCAATCCCAAGGAAATAACGCAAGGGACCAAGATCCTTCACCTGAAAGCGGGTACAGAGATAAGATTTTAGGTGACTAATACCCCATCTCCTGTAATAACAATATCGTCAACATAGACAAGCAATGCAACAGTCTTCCTACCAGAATGTTGAAGAAACGAAGTATGGTTAGCACTACTCGGAACATAACCAAAGTCAATCATAGTAGTACCAAATTTATCAGCCCAAGTACGAGTAGACTGCTTAAGTCCATAGATAGATTTTTTAAACTTACATACCAAGTCGGAAGCAGAAGCGGGATGAAAACCTAGAGGTGGAGACAGACCTCTTCCTGCAATATTCCATTCAGAAAGGCATTCTTCACATCCATCTGGAAAATGGGCCAAGATTTTGACGCAACAATAGAGAAGATGACTCGAATAGTATTCTTGGCCACATGAGCAAACATCTCCTGATAAATCAACACCATGAATCTGTGCATACCCCTTGGCAACTAACTGAGCCTTGTACCTGCTTACCGTTCCATCTGGATTTTCTTTAACCGTAAACACCCATTTGTATCCGACTGATGTATGTCCAAGCGGGAGAGAAACCAATGACCAGGTATTATTGATCTCCAATGCATGTAATTCTTCCAACATTACAGCCTTCCAATGAGGTTTGGTTAACGCATCTGCCACTGTACGTAGTATATCAACCAAAGAGAGAGTAGCTATAAAAGCTCTGTAAGTAAGAGATAAACGATGATCTGAAGTATAATCAGCGATAGAATAAACCGTTGTGTCTGAATATCTATTAGGCTTCCCTGCATTACGCTTCTCTTTCCGAATAGCAATCGGTCTATCATTGTCACTATGAGAAACGGGTGAATCATCATCAGTAGTAACTGGTATAGAAGCGGTAGGAGAATGCTCAATACATGATAAAGGTGAATCTGTGGCAGGTGGCAGACCTGGAGCTACAGAGGATGCTTGGCAATTTGGTGTAGGAGGTTGGCGTCCTGGATGCCGTCGAGTATAAACCTATAAAGGATGTGAAACTGAAGGTGAAACTAAAGGTGGGATTGGAGACTCACATAGAACACTCAACGGAAGTGGATCTGAAGGAGGAGAAGATAAATCTTCTAAAGGAAGAGGACGAACTGGAAAATACTCCCCCTGAGAGAGAATATTCCCCATAAAGAACGGAGCGTGTTCAAAGAAAGTAATGTCCATAGAGGTGAAATAACGATGGGATGAGGGATAAAAGCACCTATAGCCCTTTTGAGCATGAGAGTAACCCAGGAATACACATTTCAAGGCACGAGGATCCATTTTTGAGACTGACCCAATGACTTGGACGAATCATACACCCAAAAAAACGAGGTGGAATCTGAAAAACGGAACGATCAGGATAAAGAATAGAATACGGGGTGTGAAAACCAAGAACTCGAGTCGGAGACCGGTTGATAAGAAACACCGCCATAAGAACAGCGTCAGACCAAAAACGCGAGGGGACATTCATGCCAATATACAACCCGAGCAAGATTAAGAATATGACAATTTTTCCTTTATGATTTACCATTTTTCTGCGGAGTTTTCGTATTAGAGGTTTGATGCTTAATGCCATTGACATTGCAGAATTTGGAAAGACCTTGGGACATAAATTTCCCACCCTGATCGGAACGAAAATCTTAATAGTTTTCCCAAACTGAGTACGAACCATTGCGGTGAATGTCTGGAAAATAGAGGAGACCTTAGATTTCATCAAATAAACCCAAGTACACCTTGAAAAATCGTTAATAAACAAAATAAAATAACAAAATCCTAAACTAGAGGTAACGGGGGCAGGACCCAAACATCCGAATGCACAATATCAAAACAAGAAGTTTTATTAATACTCAACGGATACGTGCGACAACGATGTTTAGCCAGTTCACACGTCTCACAAGACAAATGAGACATGAATACTTTAGATAAGAAAGACGAAAACAAATAACGTAGATATTCAAAAGAAATATGACCTAAGCGGTGATGTCAACGTAGCACCCGCTTTACATTTTTAGTACTAGACATAGACTTTAACTGGATAACTTGTGTAGAAATAGAAGAGACATGTCCATCCTAGAAATAAAGACTACCCTCTTTACGTCCACTGCCAATCATCTTCCATGACACCAGATTCTGAGAAACAACATAATCAGGAAAGAAGGTTATACTATAGTTTTTATTTATGGTAATTTTACTAATAAAAAGAAGATTAGTATCCAACTGAGGGACATGAAGGACATCAGATAAAGAAAGGGAATCTGTAATCGGGATAGAACCCTTCCCTGCAATAGGAATCTCAGTTCCATTGGCAAGACGAACAACCGTCACCATGAACTAGAAGCATAAGACTGGAAAAGAGAAGACATACCAGTCATATTGCACCCGATACAACAATCCAAGACGAAGTCGGAGATGCAGAAATACTATTTGCAGATGCGAAGTTACCTGCATGAGAAGCTGCCGGTGTGGAAGACAAAGAGGCTGTCGGAACCTGTTGATTTCATCCTGAGAGAGAGCACTAAAGACCGAAGAATCTGGCGCGCTAGAGTCGACAGATAAGTGTGTTGAGGACTGAGATGGGCGGGGTTGATAGCCAGCAGGACGACCGTGCAAAAACATGACAAATTGTCTTTAGATGTCCCCACTTAACACAATAATCACATTTCTTCCTTGGGGGGCGAGAGTTACCAGAAGCCACTGGTAACGGAGAAAGGCTAGGTGATGATGTATGTGAAGTTTGTGAAGGAATTGACGGTGGTGCCGGATAAGCATAACGAACAGCCATAGCAGAAGTCTTTGAATGGATCCCGGAGATAGGAGGCATAGGTGACCGACGACTCTGATCGGAGAGACAATATGCGTGTGCCTCTTCAAGAGTTGGGAAATGAGTCCTGTCAATTCGATGAACTCGTGCACACTCAAAGTCGGGATTGAGCTCTGCAAGAAACTGAAACACCCGAGTCTTCTCCACAATCTTTGCATAAATCTCTGCTGCCGTAGGTGGAATAAGAACCTTTTCACTTGGTGTGCTAGCTGGCCACTCGATGAAGCTATCATAATGAGATAATTCTTCCCAACTCGATCGAAGTCTCGCATAATATATCCCCAAGTTTGAGTACCGTGTTTAAAATTCCCAATCTCATTGGAAAGTTGAAATATCCTAGCATTATTCTCTCGTTGAGAATATACCTTACGAAGTGATTCCCAAATCAGATGCGCATTGTTTGTGAATAAGTACCTAACGGAGATCGTCGGCTGCATAGAATTAATCAACCAAGTTCTCACCATCGAATTATCTTATAACCACTTTGCATACTTCGGATCTGATTTTGCAGGTTCTTTTTCTGTGCCAAGAAGAAACCCTATAACCCTATCTTTCCACGGCCACCAACAAACAATTTCACGGAATGTGCCCATCGAATACAATTCAAGCCATCTAATAGTTGTTAGGTAATCTTCAGATTCGGATTATCATGAACAGAGTTGAAGGACTGAATATCTTCACTCGTTCCAATCGAAGAAATGGTCGAACTCGAACTCGACTCATCACCGATAGCTATCGCGATCGATTACCTCAAATAAACCAAACAGATCTGAGATTCAGATCAGCATCTATCGCATCTCGCGATTGAATCCAAAAAACAAAAATATTGCAGAAGCTTAGGTTGTGATCAACACAACGATACTAGAGAGACAGTAATAATTTTCATTTTTCAAAAGCAGAGAGGAGAGAGAGAGAGTGGTGGCGTGACTCAAACCAACAAGAACAAAAATTGCAACCCAAAAATAGATTTTCGCGTTGCCCTCCTGCAACCTCCCAACGAACTCACCGCCAAGTTCGATCAGGGAGGGTGTGGAACGAGGGTAACTCGCTCTAATTCCATGTAGAAATAGATTAGAGAGAAAAATATTATTATTGAATTGATTATTTAGGTTACATCATACTCTCTATATATAGGAGAGAGATATTAAACTACTTCTATGAATAACATATGTAGGACTAAAAGAACATAAAATAGCTTTGATAATAGTATTGTGTAATATGATCTAAATATTCCAATTTGAAGTTCTTGATCCCGATCCAATTGGATATAGTTTGTCTTCATATTCAATCCGCTATCTCTAAGCAATCAGTTTATACCAGTTAACCAATATTGATCAGTCTAGTCTATCTGTCTTTGTCCCAATTCAACATATTCCAATTTTACAAAAATTTAATCCAAATCGGATCCAGTTAAGTCAGTCATATTTTTTTTACCAATCAACTTAGTTTCACATGGTTTGAAGTCAAAAGTAAAAGTGTCTTCAATCGATTTTTTTTCTTTTGCTTATTCAATCTTGTTGTGCGAGTTCCTCTGCAGTATACGATATTGAGTGGCAAACGAGTGGAATTCTTGATCCGACCCATCCGTATGAGAGGGAGAGTAGATGTATTATGAAGTATGGAGTAATGGAAACATATGTATCTACTTCTTTGAAGAGGTTAGTTGCTGGCAATCAGTATCTCACTAGGTAACGACACTTTACTTTAAAAAAAATAAAACGTGTCCGACACCTCAACACTCGGATACTTGGACACTTGGACACTCAGCCACACGTGTCCAACACTATTTACAAGGTACTTTTTTTTTTTTTTTTTGCCATTTTCGACACCCCGTACCCGTGTCGTTGTTACCTAGGTATATCACTAGTTGAAGTGATAGTAATACTACCATGGGATTCGGTGATAGTCAGGGCCGAAATTTTTACCTACATTCAGTATTCAACTCCAGGTTGTATTCCGAGTTAGTATTTTGCCCAAGTATCTACTCTCCCTGGTAGTATTCAGTATTTTGCTCATTGACAGTCTAACTCGAAACGTGTGCTCATATTTAGTATTTTGCATAAAGTTTTCTCCTTGAGGTACTATTCAGTATTTTGCCCGAGGTTTTCTCCTCGAGGTAGTATTCAATATTTTGCTCGTGCCAATATTGAGAGTGAGACTTTAAGCTTGTGACAATATTTTTACCCTAATTAAATACTAGTTGGTAGTATTACTATTTTAGTACAAGGTACTAGACCGTATTTTTGCATGTAGCCGTAAGTTTTAGTATGAGATACTAGTTTGTTATTTTGGTTTTCGTTATTGGTTTTTGTTGTAAGTATTATAAGTATTCGAAGATTATCTTTGATACTTCCAGACACAATATATTGGTTCATCTGAGCAGTTTTGAGGTAGAGATGAAGTTCTTGAAGACTCAAGTTAGTTTAAAGGTAAAGATGAAGTTCTTATAGACTCAAGTTAGTTTAAAGGCAAAGATGAAGTTTGTGAAGACTCAAGTTAGTTTAAAGCCAAAGATGAAGTTCTTGAAGGCTAAAACAAGTTTGAATACAAAGTTAGGGTATTAAATTCTTCTTGTAAGGGGGAGTATTCATTGTAATCCAAGCTGAAAATACTGAGTCTGTATGCTCCAGCTTGACAGGGAGTATGGAGTAATAGTATTTAACATGGAGTTTAATTAATGTGAGTGTTGTAGTAGGAGTAGAAGTAGTGGCAGATGTAGGTAGAGCTCAGGGTTGGTAGCCGCCCACACTGAAAATTTTAGAGCTTTGATTTTACTAGGTATAAATTTCTTTGATTCCAGATATTATGTTTCCATCTTCATTTCTACCCACCCTGATATTTTTTATTACAAAGGGTACCATCACTTGCCTACTCAATATTCAAAAGTTTAAGGGGGCAATCTTGTAATTGAAGACCATTTTTAACCAAAGAGAAAGACATCTTGCGAGTTGCATCTCCACTGTGCACTATCAGATCTTCATTTCCTCCAATTAAATCATCGAAGAGAGGCGAAACCTTCTCCCTCTAAAATTTTAAATATCGTTATTTATCCTCTTCCCAAATCAGTGGTGAGTTTCCCTCTTCCTCTCTCTCTCTAAAATACAATATTTTGGTTCTCCCCAATTCCCAAATCCCTGAAGTAATCACATCTTTACTGATTGTAGAACTTACATTAGGGAATTTTGAATCACCCTCTTTACTGATAAGCATTGGAGATCTTAGTTATCACTTCTCAAGTTCTCAGTATTTGCTATAACCCAAGTCATTTTCTCATATCTCAATTTAATTTATTCTTTTATAAATTAGGGATGTTGATGATAATTTGATTTTTATGGATGATTTGCTTTATTGAATTATGGTATTTCCAATTTATAGTGTATTGTGGAGAGATTGATTTGTTTGAGTTAAGTGATGATTTGAATTCTTGTAGTAGCTATGCAGCCTATGCTTAACTTTTATAAGTATAAATCCAAGACTCCTCACAATAACCAAGCTGGCAATGTAGTTTCAAACCTAAAGCGAGATCATGTAAATGTTGTCTTGGCAGATTATCCTATTCCTACGAATGTTAGTTTAAAGCGGGGCCGCATCCACATAGAAGTTGACTTGGTACCTCTTGGTTTAGAAACTCCTTCCCCTTTGGACAATAACGAGTTACCTGACTTACCTCAACCTCCATTGGGTGATGATAACTAAGTTGAGAATGTAGTTTCAAACCCAAAACGAGATTGTGTGACTGTGAATGTTGTTTTGACGGATAATCCTACGAATACTAGCTTGAAACGGGGACGTATAGATGTTGACTTGAAAGCTCTTCTGGCAGATCCTGGTTTACGAACTCCAATTCCAAATTACCATTCCAACGATTCTATTCGAAGAAAGTATCTATTGAATGGTCCATGTCAGCCTAAAAATGATAGTTTTCCCGTGATAGATGGTCGACAATTTCATGTAGAATGGTACAAAGAAGGCCGAGTGGTTGGAATACAGTGATCATTCAGATTCTGTTTTTTGCTTGTATTATTACCTTTTTTTCATAAGGTAAAGGACTCCAAGGCAGTTGTGATACTTTTGTAAGAAAGGGTTTTCAAGGTTGGAAAAACAAAAGGAAACTTAAAACTCATGTTGGAAGGCCAAATAGTGCACACAATAAGGCATATATAAAGGCTCGAAATTTGATGAATCCGGATCATAGCTTTATTACAAATTATGAAAAAGGAGTAAAGCAAAGAACGAAAGAAGAATTGCATTCGTCTACAAGCAACGCTTGATTGTATCAAGTTTCTTTTGCGTTAAGGCTTAGCTTTTCGAGGCCATGATGAATCAGAAGAATCTATCAACTAAGGAAACTTTCTTGAATTATTACGATATACCGTTGCACACAACAAAGAAATAAATGAACATGTTCTTGAGAATGCCCCCGCAAATTATATGATGATTGCACTTGATATTCAGAAAGATCTTGTGAATGCCGCTGCGGTAGAAACGACTAAAGCTATTATTCATGATATCAGAGATGAGTTATTTGCTGTTATGGTGGATAAATCGCGGGACATATTAATAAAGGAACAAATGGCGGTTGTTTTGAGGTATGTAAATACGGATGGATGTATTATTGAACGTTTTATTGGAATTGTTCATGTTATGGAAACATCAACATTATCTTTGAAGGCGGCACTCGAAGGCTTATTGTCTGAACATGGATTGAAATTATCAAGTATTCGTGGACAAGGATATGATGGCGCAAGCAACATGCAAGGTGCGTATAATGGCCTTAAAGCTATAATATTACGAGAAAATAAATCCGCATTTTTTATTCACTGTTTTGCCCATTAACTTCAATTAGTACTTGTTGTTGCAAAGAATCACGCCCAAATGGATTTATTGTTTAATTTGGTCTCAAAGGTGATGAACATCGTTAGAGCATCTTGCAAGCGGCTCGACATTCTCAGCGAGAAACACAGTGCTAAAGTTATTGAAAAACTCAAGAAAGGTGAACTTCAAAGTGGAAAAGGTTTAAAACAGGAAACTAAACTCAAACGAGCTGAAGATACTCGTTGGGGCTCACATTACGGAATGTTAACTAACTTGATTCTAATGTTCTCTTATGTGCTTGATGTCCTTGAGATTGTTGAATTAGCCCCCGCGCACTCGGATCATAAAGGTGAAGCAGAGGCTTTATTAGAATTGCTCCAAACTTTTGATTTTATCTTGAATATGCATTTGATGAAGAAACTTTTAGGCGTGACAAATAACTTGTCTCAAGCATTGTAAGGAAAAGATCAAGATATCGTGAATGCCGTTTCTTTAGTAAAAGTGTGCAAAAAAAAATTGCAGGACATGAGAGGCAATGGGTAGGAAAAATTACTTGATGAAGTCTATTCTTTTTGTTATGAGCATAATGTCGTTGTTTCTGATATGGAAGCTAACTTTGTAGCGCGGGGTCGATCTCGATGCAATATCGAAGTAATCACAAATATGAAACACTATCGCTATGGATATGTTTACACTGTAATAGATCATTAGTTACGAGAGTTGAACGATCGCTTTAGTGAGGTGAATACAGAGTTGCATCTTGGCTTAGCATGTTTGAATTCCTCAAATTCATTTTCTGCTTTTGACAAGCAGAAGTTACTAAACCTTGCTCATCTTTATCCGGCTGATTTTTCACGATTCGATCTTAGCACGCTTGAGAATGAGCTTGACATGTATATAATGGATGTGCAGACAGATAATAGGCTTTCATAAGTGATTGGAATTGCCAACCTTGCGAAGAAGATAGTTCAGACTTAAAAAAATCTTATTCACCCGTTAATTTTTTTGCTCCAATTGGCGTTAATCTTACTGGTTGCTACTGCCAATGTTAAAAGAGTCATCTCTGCCATGCATATCATAAAGACTCGGTTGCGTAGTCGAATGAGCGATGAATGGCCGAATGATTGTTTAGTTACATACATTGAGAAATAAATTTTGAAGGAAGTCAAAAATGAGACAATTATGCAACGATTCTAGAAGATGAGACCGTGTCGAGGACCAATATGAGAAATCTAGTATCTTCGATATGATATTATAATAAATTTTTTGAAGAAAAGTATTTTTGTACAATTATGATTTTGTGATTTATATTATCATTTATTTGTTACATGATTTTTTAACTTGTTGACTTTGACTATGACTTGTTGACTTTGACTGCCCCCCCCCCCCCCCCCCCCCTTCAACAAAAATCCTGGATTCGCCACTGGGTAAAAGATATAAGAGATGTATTAGAAGTAGGAGCAATTATGAGTTCGAATAGGAGAAAGATTGTTATCTAACAAGTATTTAAGTGAATTATGTATTAGGTTGCTTAAGATACAAACAACTATTATTAATAAATAAACTAGCATAGAGCTTGAGTAGAGAATCCACTCCCACCCTCGTTATCTTAATTTCTTTCTCTAAAATCTTTATAGAACAAAGGATTGAATAGGTGAAATCAATCCAATTATTGCAAAGTGGTTGATGAATTTGATTAGTTCACATTCTTAGCGCATGTTTAGGATGGATATATACCTGGTAAACACCATTTACATTCTATTTCACAAGTTTGTATAAGAGATAACTTGGGTTGGAGATTATATAAGCGTCTGAAACTGCTTGAATAAGTGAAATGCAAGATAAATGTGTTACAACCATAAAATGATTAATGAAGAATAATAACGTGAACATAACATAGTTATAAGAATCATCACTTCATGTAAGGGTTGGAAAATAAAAGAAATGTTCTATAGTGAAAATATAAATATCTCCAGCTAAATCTTTATCGCTTGTTTAGGGTTTAGGTTTCTTTTTTGTTGCTTAGCTTCGTTCTATTCTCTAACAACTGCCTGCAGCGCTTGTTGGTTTCAGTTGAGCGTGCGAGTCTTTTGTGTGTGAAATGTTTGCACCTTAATATAGTGAAGCCTTTCTGGAAGGGAGACCCACTTCCAAATTCATCCATTTGATAACTATAGGAAATTGTTACCTAATAATAATATGTTTGATCACATCCTTCCGAAAGTCCATAGTAATAGTGCCAAGGGGATCTACAATGTTGTTTACCCGTAGCTGTAGTACCCTGTCTGAGCGGGTGTATTGGAAGGGCGCATATCCCGAGTATGGTGATGGTTGCACATGTGGTTTAGTCCTACATCGCTAAGATTCTAACGGGGCTATGGTCCTTAAAGTTAAAATCTCATTCTAATTGTCACCGAGGCCTAGGGAAAAAAAACTTCACACCTGCGTTGTGTTTGTTGTGCTAGAGGTGGTCAAATGGGGGCAATATTGGTGCGTGTAGAGTGGGGTCATTCATCCATTATTCTAAGTTTTTTTTCCTGCTAATTGAAGATCTTCGTGGTTGGACCAATGTCCCCAGTCTTTGTAGACCATATCTGAAACATTGTTATTACATCCTATTGGTTTCGTCTATCGGTTTTCCTTCTCTTATTTGTTTGGACCCCCCGTTGCTTTCGTCTTCTACTATGTGTTTACAGGGGGCAAGTCTTGGGCATAAGCAAGCAAAGAACAACCTATCGCATACCTTCGATTATGAATGGAGGGTTATTAATGTTGCGTCCAGAAGCGGGGAGATTGGGTCCAATTGTCCTAATGATGCAAAGTTAAATGAAAGCCTTAATTGTGTTGCAAGTGTAGTAGTTGAGGATGTCATTACCTCAACTACATGTCAAGCTATTGATTTAATTGCTCTAGATAAGGGGGACAAATGGTTGTCTTCAAATGAGGATAGTGGTGGGTTGTCATTTCTCGGTAAGGAGGATGGTGAGACGAGTGAGGTTGGAGAGTCGAAGTGTATTGTTGGTGTAGAAGAGGGTGTTCGGCATTCTAGGTTTGAAGGGTTAAATATGGTTGAGTATGCTACTCCGGTTTGTGCAGGTGAGGATGGGGGTGCTTTAGTTAATGATTTAACATTAAGATGGATCGAAGATAATTTTCATGGGATCTCAGACGTAGTAGGAATGACCATGAAGGGTAGGGAGAAAGAAGCCGCAAGAATTATGACAAAAATTATATATAGGAGAAATGATAGAGGGGTGATAACCCCTTGTCAGGGTGTGAATAGTAGTCCTAAGAGTAAGAGTTCTAGATGATGTTGCGAGTTGACTAGCTTGGTGCCGAATTTGGCTTGTTCAGGGGTTGTGGGGGAGGGAAGTAGATCCAAAAGGGCTAAGAATCATGTTTATAAATGACGATCCCTAAGATTGTGTCGTGGAATGTGAGAGGTCTACGGTGCTTTGAGAAAAAGTTTCAAGTTTAGGAGTTTATCAAAAAGTGGAAAACAAACCTTGTGATTCTTCAAGAGACTAAGTCGAAAAGAATAAACGTGATGTTTGTTCGGAATGTATGAAGAGGCAAAGATATTGGTTGATGTGATCTTCCATCCATAGGGGCGGTAGGTGGGGTTATAGTGATGTGGGACAAAAAATTGTTTTACTTCGATAAATTCAGTATGGGCAAGTTTTTTGTTTCGGTGAGCGGTAAGATACTCGGTTACGACGATATTGTTGCTTTTACTGGGGTTTATGAGCCTAATGAGGATAACTTAAGGCAGGATCTTTGGGTCGAGCTAGAGAGGGTGAAGGCTTCTTTTGGGGTGGACGCGTGGTGTATTGGAGGAGATTTCAATGTGATCAGGTTTTTGAATGAGAAGAATACAACTACGAGGATTACTTCTAGTATGCGCAGGTTTGGAGAATTTATTCATAGGAACTCTCTTGTGGACTTACTTTTATCTGGTGGCAAATTTACTTAGTCTGGTAATAAGGAAGTTCCAGTTCTTTGTCGTCTCTTTGTCGTTTGGATAGGTTTTTGGTTGACAGAAAATGGGAGGATATTTTTCCTAAACTATCTCAAACTATAGCTACTAGGACTTGCTCGGATCATTATCCGATTGTCCTTGATTGCGACTCAGTCAAAGATCCTCCTAGGCCTTTCAAATTTGAGAATATGCCTGTTACAGTTTTGGACTAAATTTAAGATGTTGAAGAGTGAAATTATTAAATGGAATAGAGACATAGTAGGCAACATCGTGAGGTGAAAGCCAACTTTGCTTGATGAGATTGACAAGTCGGATAAGAAAGGGGAAAATGGTGGGTTAGTTAGTGCAGATGCTACGAAGAGGGAGACCTTAAAAAGTGAGTTTTTTAGTGTGGTTAAATTGTAAGAAATATCATGGAGGCAAAAGACCCGAGTTCAGTGGTTGAAAAAAGGGGATAACAATACAAAGTTTTTTTACAAAGTGCCAACGCTCGTAATAGAATTAACAGGATGAGAGAGTGAAGTGTCAGGGGTTTTGTTGGAAGATGATGAAGATATTCGTAAAGGTGTTGTGGAGTATTATTTTGGGCTTTATTCTGAGGATAATTACTTTAGGCTTAGGTTGGATAGAGTGGTGTTTGACAGGATTTCAGCTGATGGAGCAACTATCCTGGAGGCTTCTATTGAAGAGGATGAAGTTCTAGAGGTGATTCGAGGGATGAATGGGGGGTAAGTCTCCTAACCTAATGGTTTTTCTATGGCTCTTTTCAAAGTTTGTTGGGATGTTATTAAAGCAAATCTTATGGAGGTGATGAAAGATTTCTTTGAAAATGGTTATTTGGATTATTGTTCTAATAGTACTTTTGTAACTCTGATCCCTAAGGTTGATGGGGTTGTTAATATCAAAGATTCTAGGCCTATTAGTTTGGTGAGTAGCGTGTAGAAAATTATCTCTAAGATTTTAGCTTTTAGAATTAAAAAGGTCATTGGCTCTGTTATTTCGAAAGAACGGGGGGCTTTTGTGCTTGGTAGACAGATTTTGGATGGTATTTTGGTGGCTAATGAGAGTATTAACTTCAAAATTAAGTCGGAGACTCCCAGAGTGGTGTGTAAAGTGGATATGGAGAAAACTTACGATCACGTCAGTTGGGACTTTATAGATTATATGCTTTGTAGGATGGGGGCTTAGTATAAATCAAAGGTTATTTGGGATCCTGCTATTGAAAGATTTTCTAAAAGATTTAGTGGGTGGAAGGTTAAGCATGTTAGAAAGTACTTTTTGTAGCCTTCCTGTGTATTATATGTCGTTGTTTACTCTTCCTAAAGAGGTAAAAAAAAATGTTAGAGTCGATTATGAAAATTTTCCTTTGGAATTATATTGTGGAAGGTCACAAGATTCATCAAGTCAGTTGGAAGCAAGTTTGTAGGCGTAGAGAGGATGGAGGGTTGGGGATCAAGAAGTTGTCTAGAATGAATGAAGCTTTATTAGGTAAGTGGTTATGGAGATTCGGGCAAGAAGAAGACAAGTTATGGAAAAAAGTTATTATCTCTAGATTTGGTGTGAAGATTTCGGGTGGAGCAGTAGAGAGTTGAAGTTGTTGAGGCTTTTAGGTGTGGGGTGTGGGGTATGGAGGGGAGTGATGAGGATTAATGAGAATTTCAGTAGAGGTGTTAGAATTATAGTAGGAGTGGGTAACAAGGTGAGATTTTGGGAGAACCGGTAGCTCCTTGATTCCTTGCTTAAAGATTTGTGCCCTTTGTTATTCTCCTTATCAGACAATCATGAAAGTTCAGTCAGGAGGTGATGAATTTGAGGCATACTGGTATGTCTTGGAATCTCGGTTTTTATAGAAACTTGAATGATTGGGAATTGGCTTTATAATTTCTCTTTTGGAAAAGCTTACTAGCTTTCATCATCGCCTAGGGAAGATGATTTAATGATCTGGATTGAGTGTACCAAAGGCTTGCTCTCAGTGAAGACATCCTACAAGGCTTTAGACAATTCTCCCCATGATACTCTCTTAACTTTTCCTTCAAAGAGTATTTGGGTACTGCCTTCTAAAGGTAGCAATTTTTTACTTGGACTTTGTTCTTGAATAAAGCCCTTAGCATTGATTATCTTCGTAAACGCAAAGTTCTAGTGATCAGTTTTTGCTATGTGTAAAAAGGATGGGGAGTCCGTTGTTGATCATCTTTTTCTTCTGAAAGTATTTGGATTGATTTATTTACTGGAGCTGGCATATCGTGGCCGCATTTTAGGAATGTTAAGGAGCTTTTAACTAATTGGAAAACGAGTAACCTTGTCGGCCATGGTAAGATGTTATGGCGTTTTCTTCCTTTCGCGGTGATATGGGCTATTTGGCTTGAATGGAATTTGAGAAAATTCGAAGGGATGGAAAATTTGAGAGCTTCTATTATGGTTTCAATTAAATCTTTCTGGTGGAGTAAAGTTGCGACGGATTTGTCGGGGATTTCCTTTGAGTCTCTTATAGTGAAGTGGAAGGAAATTATCACCGGATCTATTTGATAGGGCTTGTTGGCGTCGGGTTGTTTTTAGATTGTTTATAGGCGGTTTTCGTTGTTTTTTCTCCTCTTGGAGATGCGTGTTTATTTTTCTTTTTTGTATTTTGGTTCCTTTCATCAATTCTTTTTTTGTATTTTGGAGATGCGTGTTTATTTTTACTTACGCGAATTGCCATTAGTAGTTCTAAACTGGTAAATATTACTTACGAGAATTGGCAATATTACTTACGAGAAAAACACTCTAATTTTGAAGCTGTATAACTGGTAAAGTTAAAACATGAGCAGTTCTAAACTCAAGTATACGCTATCCACCACCTAGCAGTCGTACATGTAGAGATTGTCTGTTTGTGTAGTTACTGCCTGTTGATTGTGATATAATTGACATGAGCTCTTTGCATGATTGCAGTTGAGATCTGAGGGAAAAGAATATTTGGTACAGGAAGGTGATGTCATGCTCTTTCGCTTCAATGTATGATCTTAGTGTTAATCATATCAACGCCCATGATTCATTCTTTAATCTCCCTCAAGGCCGGTTGAACGTACAAGCAGTCCAGGTTAATCTGCTTCTTCATGCTGTGATTTTGCACTTATTGAAGGCTCTTGGATTTGCCACAAAAATATGGACTGCCTTTGGAAGCTATGGTAGGAACTGAGCCCTGTTTTGTAATTTTTTTTTTCTTAATTTATACCACAGGAAGAGAAATATTTCGTTAAAAGAGAAGGAAAGGTTACTTTCACATATATTTGGGAGTTACGGATTAATAGGATAAGCAGAACAGAATCAGTCGATTGGACATGGTTGTTGATCTTAATTGTTCATGCTTACCGTCTACATGAATTCATTTTTGCCATGATATTCAACATTTTTTTTTTCCTTTTTATTATCACTTATATTATTATATAAGCGGATTTTGTGCTAAATGGTAGTAAACTATAAATCCCAGATTATGAAACAAAAATCTATCTTCAGCTACATAGCTTCTCTTAACACGCTGCAACAGACTCCTCTTCATGTAGTATGTACATTTTAACGCCATCGTACAATCTTACTTTCATTTGTTCCTGGAATACCTTTGCAAGTTGAACACTGCTATCTCTGAAGTTGACCAAAAATCTGAAGTTTCTGAGTGGAAGCTATTTTTTTCATGAAAATTTGCGAAAAATCATTATTCAAGTTCTCTAAATGATTTAATATGATGATATCTACCTGAAGTCATAAGCCCAAGACCATTAAGAGCATGCATTTCCTGTAAAATTTTGAAATAATTCTAGCAAAATATTTGATCTTTCGTAAATTTTGTTAAAATATCACCAAAATACTGCAAAATTGTGTAGAAATTTAGTAAATTATTGTTGACACTGAAAATTTGAATTTCCTAGGCTATTTCAGCTAAAACTCACAAATTTAAGTTACCTTTTCCTCCCGTGTCTCCATTGATTTCACTCACTGGGATAATTTATTTTCTTTTTTTGCCTTTAAATAGCAAGTTTAAGACTAAATCGAAGGGGTCGACTGAATTTAGGTTGAGTTCATGTGTTATACTCGCTTTATTTATTAAAAAAGAAGAAGAATCAATGAATTAGTAAAATTGTTATTTGATACCATGCTCATATCTGGAATCCTATGACTTGCTTCTTGAAGATTTTAAGGTATTTTCTTAGATTTACTTAAAAAGTGGATCTCATCAAAACTCGTATTCGTCTCAATGACTAGTGATAGAACTCTTTCAAAGCGAAAGATGTGGTGGACGGAGTAGCTTTATACATATGCCGTTTATGTTGTCCAACGTACGTCTATAAAACATTCATGAGGTTTATAAATCAAAAACCACAATCTTTTGTAGGAATTTTGTTTGGAACATTGTTGTAGTGACACGAGTCTCCTTTAACTATGGAAAAGGTCCTCCATTGGCTTTTGGGATATACGAAATCAAACCGTTAATTGAAGTTTACTTAAGAAAAAGAACTCGTAAAAGGCTTGATCTTGATACAGTTGAAAGTATACTTCAATAAGGCATATTTTGGAGTCTACAGATACTTCACTCAAACAACTCAAGCAAGTGGATGGACTGATAAGAAAAGTCATGCTTTATTTCCTTTTTATCTTTTTTCCCCTCTCTTGTCATCTCTTGTTTATTTTCATCTCCCCATGAAAGTGTATCATTCATTCCCTTTGTTTTTTTAATTTTCGCAGCACAGCGGAGTTTCTAATGCAGCATCCTAGGCCAAGATAAAAGTTACCGAGCCCGTCCTCATTTTATATTTCATCTGTATATGTTCCTGCATCTGGCCTTATGTTGCCTTGACGCTTGCTTAAATCAAGAAAAATTAAGAGGATACTGAAAATGTATGTTTCAGGTAAAACCTTGCACCTAAGTAGTTTATAAATGTTTAGGGTTTTAGCAACAAACCATGTTAAACATCTCATGATAAGGGAGCGTTACACCGACATTTAGGCGTCCATTGGGCCGTCTATAAGAAATATAACCAAACTGGAGCAGCAGCTTCAACACTAATGGAAGGTCTAATTATCAAATGGTACAACTGTTACACCAAAACCCTAACAGTAAACTTCCTCTAAAAGTTTCGGTATGTTGCCTAAACAAATTAAACCTTTGAAAGCAAATTTAATGAACAAACTGTAACCTACTCGGCCTCTACATGATTGTGGTTGAGACCTATATATAAATGTCTCTGGTTGCGTCGCAACATAACACATTCTACATCCATTGTTCCCAATTCCCAAAAACATATATGGCTTAACACTTATTAATTCATAAAATCACCGTTTACAAGTCTAATTGAAGTAGGAAAAGAAAGGGTAAACGTGAAAATGCAAATTTTACAGTGCTTTTCATTGTCCGATGACCTCCGGTGACCCTGTAGGAGAGAAATAAAAGAGAGCTGGTTGGTGCATATCTTTTAGAATCTTGCACTACTTGTTCTAATAACTGTAGAATGTTTCTATTACTCAGCTTTCTGTCCCATCCCACTAATAAATCCCAAAGAATATGGGTCTCATGTGTCTGCTGCCAACTAACAACACTAACAACAACAAGAGCAAGAGCAACAACACTCTTTCTTTCCCTAGTGTTGCATACTATTACAAGAAATATCAAAACATAAGATATACTAGTTTGCTTGAATATATATTAAAGAGGTTTATAACCAGACCTTGAATGAAAACTAAGTGTAGATATAAAGTGTAGTTTCAACTTTTTCAAGGTCTTGTGATAAACCTCCCTCTTCCTCACATGTTCTCAAGTTCAGCTGTTTGATGTCCAATCAAAGAGACTGAAGGGATCCAAGGCCTTAGTTTTTCTCTCCTCTTCAGATTTTTCGCTTGTGAATCCTTGAGGATCAAACAAGAGATGTAAAGGGTCAGCCTCAAATTCTTCCAAGTTTGTAAAGAAGTCATCCGAAGAAGGGTTTAAGTACGGTGCTTCCGGGATGTAACCATGCTGATGATCAAATAGGTCATTGCATATATCTATTGGCTTCGGTATGTCGTCTGGTTCCTCTTTAATAGAAGAAGACATTATTAATGACTGGCCAGCGATAGCACTATTGGCGAGGCTATCATTGGCCTTGTTCTCCGGTTCTTCCTTTAAGTTTGTGAGTTTTGGGACTTGAGAAGACGAAGAGATCTTTGAATTTGCATTGCTCTTTGTGGGTTGAGATCTTGTTGAACCTGCAAGCGCATTTCTTTGTGTTGGCCATGGGTGGTTATGTTCCGAGGTGTAGGTTATGACCAACATATTTGGATCAGTTCGACTCCGTTCAACTTGTTTCCTTGCTGAACATCCTTTCGAACTGCTACATCTATAATAGCCCCTGCATAGTTGAATTTCATGATCATAAAATACCCAAATTTTTATTTTCGAAATCACTAAGCATATGTTCCAACTTCATTGCACTTCTGACTTAACTAGGGAAGCAAGAGCTTCACAATTTGGTGCATGAGTTACAAATTATAACTTTACCAGAATTGGAAGATAATATACTAGAGAGTTTGCAATGAGTATTAGCTATTTCTATAGTTCTAACAATGAATCAAGACATCAAATTTTTTACGAGTACTTTCCTTGGTCACCTAAAGTTTCTACCAGACAGTGTTTGTTCATGATACAATTTTCTTGAGGAATACAACTATATAAGTTATGTAGAGGTGGTGAGTCTGGTGACCAAGGATGACGAATATGATTAACTAGTTTCGTATTTGAAATTTCAGTTTCTTGGATGGAAAATCTTAAGAGATGAAATACTAGCTAGCTAGTTAGTGATATATTGCTTTGATCAAGATATGTCTGACCTTGGATAAGGGGAGCCTTTGATGGGCTTCTGACCATATTTCCTCCATGCCCAGAGATCAGATGGAACGACTTCTCCTGTAGGTCTACTATTCACGGCTGCTGGAGCTGGAATACAAACTACCTTCTTCGCCTGACTCTTTCTGCAGTGCATAAACCTAAAAGTTACTTCTCGTTAACTATAGAACAAAAGAATGATGTTGATGAGGTTGTTTTTCAAGTAGTGTCTCCATCAAACCCTAATATGGTTTTGTACTTCAGATTAGATGGTTAAGTTTGTTTAGGTATTCAGATAAAGATCATTAGAGAGAGAGAGAGAGAGAGATGTATTGATAAGTATTAGGCTAAAAGACATTGGACCATAAGAGATGAGTTTGGCAACAACTGCATGAAAGATGAGTTTGTGCTTGTTATGAAGCCATGTAAAATGCCTTTTCATGTGTAGGTTAAAGCCCCACTAATAACACACTTTTTCCTCACTCTACAAGGAAAAATATGCCCCTATACATCCACCTCAACCCAATCAAACATTACTTCTCAAATTGGAACTCAAGCTCACTCTATCTATCTCTCTTCTATTATTTCCCAATATTTAGGCCAAACTCGAAAATTAGTCAAAACAATTCACCCCAAAGAAAAGAAAACTTAAGCATATGTTTTTGCTAATCCAAGAAAACTTTTAACTCCCCAAAGCATAATAATCAGCTTGTTGTTGATTAAAAAATGTTCTTGGAACTGATTTCCATAAGTTGGAGTTCAAAAAACTTTATAAAAATGAAACCAATTGTAATAATAAAAGGGTATACTTCTCTAAATTCAAAGTTCATATGATAGGCCTAATACCTGCGCTTGATAGCCGGGTTCCGTGGGGACGAGATCTGCATCGCACGGCTTTCGACGGAGCAAACCGTGGAGCTATTAGCCTTGACTCCTACTCTATCATTACCAACCAATGAAGATGAACTAGAAGAAGAAATCTTATTAGTTTCCCTTGGTAAAACACCAAGTGTAGTTGTAGACATATTTGAATTTGGTGAGATCTGAAGCATCTTTGAGAATATATTACAAGGTCTTCTCATCTGATCATGATCCTCATCGAAAATAGACTTCCCCATAACCATATTACTTCGACCACTAGTACTAATATCACCTTTACGATCCTCGATATTCATCTTTACAACCGTAGAAGAAGAACTCGTGCCATCCATGAAACTCCAAGTCTCTTGGTCTATATCTGGCATAAGTGGATCTTGCATATTAGAGAAAGGGTCTCCAAAATTATCTATTGGAACATCTTGTCCAATCACGGATTCAAAACCTAGAGGCTCCCACTTGTTTTCTTCATTAGAAGCACCACCTCCTCCTCTTCCTCCGCCACTTGCCCGGACTATATCAGCTAAGTCTCCTCGATCTTTCTCCATTAATATCTATCTACGAGGCTATCGGTTCTTACCAAATATTGACCCGGGTTTCCTTGATCTCTCTCCTTGAAATATAAACACAAGTTTTTTAGCTTTAGCTAGGTTTTGCAAAAGAACTCAACTTCATACATACCCCATGCATTATTTTTTGAGAGAAAGAGTTGAGGATCTAAAAGGCAAAAAGTCTAAGGAAAGTTGAGGACTTCAAGTTGGTGATGATCTTAGATGTAAGAGGAGAGAGAGACGCTGACTTTTGATAGAAAGCCCACCTTCCTCACCTCAATACTCAATCAAAACAAAAGATGGAGAGAGAGAGAGAGAGAAAAAAGAAAAACTCAAAAAAGAAAAGAGAGAGCTAGATCAGTACTCAAAGAGAGAGAGAAAGAGAATAAATAATAGATACAGTTGCAGTGATTGACCAAATTTAATAAACTAATGAGATTGGAGATCATTAAAACATTAAGTGAAAATCTCTCTCTCTCTCTCTCTTGCTACTTTTGTCTCTCTATCTATCAAATATCAATACCTTTTTTCTCTTTTACGTAATAAATATATATATATATATTTAGCTGGAAACCTCCCAGAGTTGAACACCTTTTGGAAGTAGTTCATTTTTTTAAAAGGGCACAGAGATCATACACTCAATAAATCTATAATTATAATGCGGCAAGATGCCACATTTTCCGCCCAACCTTTCAAAAGAATCAAAACCATTAAGGCCCAACTCAATTTAGGAGACCTGCCATCGGACATAAGTGATTTGTACTTTTTTTACAACTGAAGATTTCTCGTCAAGGCTGACGAATTACCATCCACTCCAAAACCAGTTTTTTTAGCAAGTCATAGCATTTTTAGTGGAAAGGTTTTAACAAGGCAATTATTTCAGTGAGCATCTAGTGTAGGCTCCTTATAGTTGAAATAAAATAAATAGGAGAAAATGCTCAAAAATAAGTTTTTAGTCTCCTCAATAGGATAGTTATTTTGGGTTTCAATACTCTCTCTCCTCACGGTTGTGAGGAGAGAGAAATTTTTGGGTAGCCACTTAGACAATTTTATTACGTCGAAAACTTTTTGAAAAACTAAAATCAATTAATATAAATACGGTAGAAAGTGTTCGGAAAAGTTAAAACTACATTTTTTAACTTTTTTTTTTGTAATAGTCATACTTTTCTTTTGACATAGAGTAGTTTTTGAGGAGACTATTTTTTTTGACTTTTTTAAATATCACTTTCTAACTCATCTTGCTGGCTATACTTGCTAGGCTACACCTTATGCTCTAAGCCTTTGTTAATTACCTCAAAATGTTCGATTCGATATATATATATATATATTCTACTTTATTGAGTTAAAAAACGATTCTCTACTTGGAGGAAATATTGTCTATTGATAGGATTCACATATCACTCATCTCTTTAGAGAAGTCATATTTTATACTATAAAAACCATATCTAGTATCACTGGGGACACTTAGTATTTATTTGTAGAGTAATTTGAGTTGTATATAAAAGAAACTTGAGATTGGAAGCGCAAAGTGGATCCGGAAAGAAAAGCAAGGTATATTTTTCACTTTCTCATGTTTTTTCATGAAAGTATCTATTGTGCAAAGCGACTTTCAAGTATAATATATTTTGTGTTCGTTACCTATGTAGTTAGACCCTGACTGCATATAATTCTTATGAGGTCCCGTGTGCTAAACTTTAAATGGCCCATTTCGAAGTCAGGGTCCCTGTGCCATCGCACACTCTCACGGCTACCCCTTGATACTCACATACAAAGAATAGAGAAGAATGAACCTATGGGCTATGGTTGGGTAGCTAGCTTTTACATATGTTTTCAGTAAATGTTTGCAGGCTTTGGTTGTAGATTTACTTCCATATCTTGTACTGTGGAGATTTGGTATTTGCCTTTATTTTTGGCCTGCACCTCCACTTTCTTAAAGAAGCTAGTGAAATGATGGAAAAACTATTGCTGGGAAATGCTATTTTGCATGCTTTGTAAAATATGCCTGTACTTTAAAGGAGCTTCATAGGAGTTGGGATCAAGTTTTGGATTCAAATTTATTTGCTAACGTGACAAAAATGTTAGGGACTTGACCAGTGCTGCAAGGAACATGTAAGTCACCATGAAGAATAGCCTCAAAACTTTAGCGAATGTATATTGCATATGAGTAATTTCATTGAATTATAGCAGGTTATACTTTTTCAATGGATTCTCTATTGCCATCATTATAACTTCCTTCCTCTTGTTGTTGAAACCAGTGCCATAAGAAATGGTTATGTTACTTCTCGGGTTCCACTATTGTCATCTGTTGAAATAGATTCTCTTGTTATTGTCAACTGGCATAACAATGGATCTGAAGTTCTTTTGGGCTCTTGCAAACACTTGGGCAGAAGTTTTAAGAATGGGCAACCTTTTGGGCATTTGCTTTCTGATTTGGTTTCTTGTTTGTATTTTTCGCATCAGAGATGTTCCTCGAAATGTGAAAGCTGTTCTCCTTATGAACAAAAGGGAGCCGTTTCTCTTCGGCGATAATCTTGTTTTCTTTTATTTGGGCAAGGCTTAGTCCTCCCATTTGTATCTGTTTCTTGCTTTCAATGAATAGGTAGGGGTCGACCTAATCCCCACCTTCTATAGTGCTTAATTTAAAAAACAAAAACAAAAACAAAAAAAACAAAAAAATACTTGGTCAGATTCATGGATTTGGAGAAAGCATTTTTTTTAGTGGAACAGAGCTTGATTTAAAAATTTAAATACAGAAATACTTCGGAAAATATTGCAGGTACAACTAGAGTATACTTCAAGTTGTTAACATTAAATTGCAACGAATTGCTTAAGAGAGAAACGAAGAACACCTTAAGGGTTTGATTATCATCTTAAGAAGATTCAACTATGACTTACTCCGGGGTACAAGTCGTCTTCATTGGGAAGGTTGACGAGCCGGTCGTCTTGGCTATTAATGTTATGATCAACAGGAGTTGAGATTATTGAGGTTTAGCTGTTTAGTTGTATTTTATTGGGAATCACCAGGGTAATCAGAAGCCTAACTTGAAACGTCAAATAAATAAAGAGTAAAACATGCACCAAAGCAAGTCACAATAATCCTAGTTTTGACAACTTTAACCAAATTATCAAATATAATTAAAAAGAAAAGAAAAGAAGAATACAAATCAACCACCTTTTGGGCCTCGGAGAGGCTCCATAAACGAAACCGTTACAAGAATCAAAGAGGACCCTCGAGTATCCTCTCATGAAAAATCAGATCATTTAACTTTCCTTTTTGTTGGTTCTTTTTTTACAAATGGCATCCTTACAATTATTTGCAACATCCGGGTTTTCACGCAATAACTATAGAAACATAAATACATAGCTGACGCACCTACCATCAATCTCTCAACTCTCGCGGATTCTACGTATAGTCTCTCAACTCAGCCCCTTCCAGTATTGCCGTGTCGCTGATTTCTAAAGTAGCTCAGAAGTGCTTGTGCCTGCGGATACAAGAAGTGGAGAAAGTCGTTAGTGCAATCTTTCTAAGTGAAAATTTAATAGTTCACTAAAAAAGAAACATTTTAATCTCGAAAACAACCACTGACTGACAGTAGCTGTTATCATATATTCTCTGGCAGATTAAAACGGGAGTTGTTCAACCTTGAAATCAAGGAGCATGCTTAATTACTCGCTAGAAAGGTTATTAGCAAAAAAACTCGTGAAATAAAATTAAATTGTAATGAAGCAAGAACGAAAATAGTGACATAAAGAGTTCAATATGAGCTTTCCCTAGTAAATCCACAGCCTAAAACAGATCGTTAGGACAAGCACTTTATCTCAATGACCAAAAGGTCAAAATGGTAAATGATGCTACAATCAGCTGTGCGGAAGCTCATTTTCTAATAAATTCCTAGAAAAAAATGTCTATTTAAACGATTGTTATGATTCCCTACCAGGTGACTCTGAAATCGTTTGGTACTTAAGTTATACAAATCAACTTTCATCATATGTTTTTGGATTCAAATTGGGTTTTAGGAGAGACGAGAGAGAAGCTCTAGGGAATATGTTTTCTCTAAAATTACATTTCAAGGTTGGATCTGCAAGGAAAATAATTATTAGCAAGTTCATTTTCTGGCCATATTCAACTTGGATCTGTTCTAAAGAGAGCATTGGTTTGAAGAGGAAAATAGGGTATAGATGGGGCTAAGTTGAGGTTACCGATGCTTTAAAGGAACAATAGATGTTTCACTTGATTTTGAACTTTGAACCACTAGATGGTTGTCTAAGAACTAGTTTGGTAAGCCTTTTGAGGTTCAAAAGATTTTTGAACTCTTGGCTGTGGTTAAGTGATGGTTTGTATATCATGAATGAAAAATGAATTATACTACCTGTATCTGGCGTTCTAAAATTATGACTTTATACAAACCTTCAAAAACTATAAGGTGCTATATTTTCCTGAATGCCAAGTTGTAGGGTTCGAGTCACGAGCTATTGTTTCATGTGCAAGTGTGATGGCAAATCCATAGACCTTCATTGCCTTTTTGCCTCAAGTTTTTTGATTTATTTCTTTACCGAAAGTGGTCTCACTTAGTCTCGTCCTAGTAACGTAATGATCCTCTTTATCGGAATGAAAGTTCGTCTAACCTCACTGGACGGGGTAAAACTATGTGGCAGTTTTTTTCCCTTCACTGTTATTTGGGTAATTTGGCTTGAAAGGAATTGAGGAAATTTGAAGGAAAAGAACCAAAAGAAAAAGTCAATATCCCGATAAAATCTCTAATTTTTGTGAGGACCAAAGAGGCGTTTGACATGAAAAACTTGTTCTTTGACTCTTTTGTGTTAGTTGGAAGGGGAGTGTTGTTTCTTCTTATGATGCTTGGTTTTGTCTTATGCAATCCTTTTTATATAATTCTTATTTATCAAAAAAAAAAACTAAAGTTCGAGATATGACTATCCTCACTATATTCCTACTTTCTACATTTGAACTTACAAATATTTACCGGATAGTCCACGATATAAAACTCACTCCTATAATCAAGAGAAATATTTTATAGTTTCTCAGATATGAATGCAGGATGTCTCGTGTTTTACCGCAGTTTATCATGATTAAAATATCTAAGTTACTATGCAACATACCTTTTCCTTCGCACGTGGAGTGCCTGATTGTGAGAGTGCAACCAATGGTGGTACAGCTCCTTCTTGAAGAACCATACTACAGAATTTACCGCTATTTGTGCAAAGTTGAAGGAGAGCTGCAGCAGCATTCTCCTTACCCCTTGCAGAACCCAATTCAACAACCTCGACAAGAACGGGAATGCCTTTTTCCTGACCAATTGCGCTCCGTCCCTCAGGTATTGTTGCGAGGTTCGACAAAACAGCAACTGCCTTATCAACCATTCCAGCCGCTGGGTCCATTAGCTCAACAAGGTACTTCACAGCCCCAGCCTGCACTATACGGGCCTTGTTCTCATGAAATATAGATAAATTAAACAAAGCTGTTGCTGCATCTTTTTTACCCCTAGGAGTCCCATTTCCCAATAACTCAACCAGGGGACTGATAGCCCCTGATCTCCCAATCCTGACCTTGTTTTCCTCAATAACTGACAGGCTAAAAAGAGTTGCAGCCGAGTTTTCTTTCGCCTCAGCGGTCCCTGTCTCAAGAACATGAATGAGGGGATCAATTGCATCAGCACTTGCAATTGCAGCTTTGTTGTTATCATTAATGGACAAGTTAAGAAGTGCTGTGACAGCATTCTCTTGGGTCTTCGTATCAGGTGAGTGAAGCAGACCAACCAACAAGTTTATGGCTCCACAGTTAGAAATTATGATCCTATTATCCATGTTGTGCTTGGCAAGGAGGCGGAGTCCAGCAGTAGCATCTCTTTGAATATCAACTGAACTATTTTGCAGGTCCTCAACCAACTTCCGAACTTGGGTTTCAATGCCCAAAAGATCTGATCTGTTATCAATAGCTGAAGCTGAAACTACCCTTGGCATAAATCTCTCAGATGGCCGGCGCCAGATAGTTTGGCTTCTAGACCTTGTATCCACCCTTCTAGGTGAAAACTCTGGTTCACTATGTGAAGCCAATGAAGAAGGGGTTGGAGGCTCCGATGACACTTCGCCCGACACATCACTGCTGTAGTGGGTCAGATCGCTTGACACCTGTGAGTTCTCATTTGCATCTTCTAACGTCCTATGGAAATATTCCGTATTGGACGCATTGCTGGAAACAGAAGCAGTTCGACTATGGCCCTGAGACTGCTCTTCAGTCCTTGCAGCTTCAGATAACTCTTTTGCCGTTGGCATCAAGGATTGAAAACTTGAACCTAAACTTCTATCCTCAGGACAAGGCTTTTTCTCTTCAGAATTCCCTAAAGACATTCTACCAACATCTAACCCAAACCCATTTCCCATCCCACTACCATGAGCATCCTCCAAGTCGGAATGACCACGCGGAGGAGAAGTTCCCTCTAAGTGCGTTCCGCTAGACGAGAATAAACTCCGACGTGGTGAATTCAGAGATCTCATTGGCTCAGACGACTTTGAAAGGTTGGAACTTATGGGAGCATGGCCAGAACGTGGAATATCATTTAAGCCTTTAGGACCATAATCTGCAAGGCCAAGAAGAGTGGAAGTCTGGTTAAAGTTCAATGACTTCAGGGGATCAGGAATCGTAACATTATTCGACTCACACCAGTTTGCAATTAGAGCCTTGACAGTGTAATTTGGAATTAGATTTGTATGTCCAAGCGTCTGACGGGTTTTAGGACAAACTATAAAACCAAGATCGATCCATTTCTTTATGAACGCCCGCTCATAAGTTTGTCCAGAGGCAACTATTACAGGATCTCTCATCAGCTCAAGTGAGAGGGGACAACAAAAGTCAGGAGGAATGGGAACTGCATCTGTACTACGAGACTGTTTAATATCAACAAGGAGGTCATGCATGTGGGTAACAAGAGCAACTATGTGACCAATGTACTTGGCTTCTCCATTCTTTTCATCTTGTTCAGCCTGCACTTTCACCTTTTCAAGGGCTACAGCCTCCATTAGCAACTCCTGGTTAGAGGTCAAGTTCAACGCATCTGCAATCTTCACCATTTTCTCTGAACCAGGTATAGAATTGTCTACTTCATCTCTTACAGCTTCCTTGATGAGAGTCAATATCAGTTCATGCCCCGCATATTGAAGTTTTTGTATAGTGTGCTGCAGTTGAATAGTGTAGCCAGTGTCAGAAAGATTCATAATTCACTCATAGAACCTATAAACATCATAAGATTCATGTCCCTACTTACTAATTGGACATCACACCCATCCACATACAATACTTAAATTGTATGATTTGAATCATAAAACCATCAAACAAATAACATTTATTTATAACATGAAAAAGAAAAGCAAAGGTAAACCTTTTTTCTAATTAAAATTGAGAACTTTGTTCAACTTAATGGTTCAATCATCTATCCAGAGTGAGTGGAGAATGCAAAATTATATGACAGACACTCCAAATAAACGGTAGATGCAAGAAAGTAGTTTTTTTACATGATACATCAGGTTTAATTAAACTTGGAACATTGGCTTTTGGTACCTCCACAGATGCTGAGTTCAATTCAGCAGGTAGATGTTGATGCAAAGAGTTGAGAAGCCGCAAAATATCTAGGCAGAAAGCATTAATCCTTGTTATCAATGATTCAATTTGCATTACCTGATGGTGACATCAATATTGTTGGTTAGAAATTCGTGATATTACTAAAAAGAAAGCTCAGCTCAAGTACATAAAAGCATAATTAATCTAAGAACATAACATCAATAAGGTTATAGAGTCTCTTACAATCCATTTTATTCATTCTGTGGTCCCACGGTTCTAAGAGGTTGTCCAAGTAAATATCAATTATTTAAATGAAATGTCAAACCTGAGTTAAGGAACGGACTAATAGATCTTGCGACTCCGGTTAATGTACTATAGTTTGGAAATTTTGAGTACAAAGAAAGATGCAATGCGTTTTGTCAGAGATCCAAGGCAAATGTTCAGTGTGCCAGTGACCTATGGTGCTCGCAAGCAATTGTTGTCCCGTTATGTGAGAAGGAGATAATGACGTCATGTAAGGTAGCTATTAGAATTACCCATAGTGCTAGATATTGTCAGTGGCCTACAGATCCTATCAATGTTTGGGGCATGAGAAAATTCGTTTCAGCGTTTGGGAGGAAAGTCTCCTCAGATTTCTCTTTTATTACCAGGAAGAAAGCAATGTACGAGATCTAAAAATGTCATTCTAAAACAAAGAAATTACTGCAGAATGAATATATATGCATTCCCTATACCGCTGCAAATGGAAATCATGGTAGCTTACAAAATAAAATTTACTCTCGACTGGATGCCAGCTTTCAATAAGATCACTAGCTTCATCCACAACCCTATCAAGTTCTTCAAATGACTTATTAAGCTGCTCATTGGAAGCTATCTGTGAATCAACAAGTACATCAAGTATTGGCCTCAACAGCTTGAAAGTTGTATCTATCTTTTGGTAGTACTTGTGAACTGGTTCAGAATTTGTGTAGCTAGAAGAGGATAAGTTGCTGAACCTAGAGAGATTTTTAAGCAGTGCCTTTAACATTGATATCTCCATTACACCTGTTTCAAACAAAATGTTGTAAGAAAATCAGTTAACTGTAGAAAAGCGGATAATGGTAAATTTCCTAGTCATTTTTGAGCAAAGTGATAAGTTTTAAATTGCGACAACAAAACTGAAATGGCGGACAGCCTGACACCAACTAATGACGATGAAAATTGCACATAATTAGTATAAATTGGAAATTAACCAACAAGATCTATTAATTTATGTCTATACATTGGTTTATTACGCTAATTCATAACTGTAAAAAACGCATATTATCACTTCTTTCTTGATATAATAAAAAAAAAGGAATTAAACAGCAAACATCAAATCATTGAAAAAATTCAAAACACTCAAAAGGACAAAAGCGGCAATTTAGCATTTTTAACTTGAGTAACTACCAAACAAGATTAATATATTATGTTCTTTTGCAGACCAGGGTGATTCAGTTTCATATTTTTTTTGATAAATGAAGAGATTTCATTTAATAAAGAGATTCGCGTTCAAGTCACAAGATAAATCCCTCAGGCTCGAGACCTCTCCTTCCATTTGTGGATGCAAGAGATATTTTGTGTAACCGGCGAGTGTTGTGAAATCGGATTCCAAACTAGAGGATGGAGAGATTTTCCCACGAGGAGGTTTGGGCGAAGGTATTCGAGTTGGAGAGGAATCGCTCAAAGAAGAGATGGTGGCAGCTATAAGCGTTAAATCACTTGAAATCAAAGGTCACCGATGAAAATGAATGTGAATTGTTAAGGGTTTTCTATCAGCGAAAAAAGGTGAGGCTACAGAAGAAGTTTAAAGCCTTTCAAGTCATTAAGAAAGAGTGAGGAAAAGAAAACAACAAAGATCTCTTGTTAGTCTTCAAGAATCTCATGATCCCCTCACAGACTTTGTTGCATCTTATGGAGATGTACTGATCGGAAGAGGTGTTTGGGATGGCTCGACAGAGTATTAGTCCTCTTATTAGAAGTGGAGCGAAAAAGGAGTTGTACAAAGTAGAGGTGTTATTCTGGAGGGATGTCTACTGAAGAAAGATTAAAGTCTGCAACAACACGGTAAACGTCACTGTGTGTAAGGGAAAAAATAGTTGAAATGTTTTCTTTAGCTGAAACTAAGGATATAAGACATTTGGCTCAAGTATTGCAAGAGGAAAATGGGGTGTGAAAGGATTTTTCAATTGAGGAGGTAGAGTCTTCAGAAGAAGATATTGAAGATAGCTCATGTAAGGAGAGTTGAGGAGATCGAACTCATGGGCGGTCGAACTTATTAATTCTAAGGCACCGCGTAGTGAAGTGGAAGAAATGCTTAAAGGGAAGATGATTAGTTATGCAGATTAAGATTACTACGTAAAATGTAAGGGGGTTGGGCATGAAAGAAAGGAGGAGGGATGATATTTTATGTGAGAACGTTCAAACCTTCTATTCTACTACTTCAAGAAACAAAACTTCAAAACACGAAACAAAGTTTTGTTAGGGAGCTTAGGGGTTCAAGGGAGTGTGGGTGGGCGGCAGTAGATTCTCTAGGTGCTTCAGGAAGCATGTTGGCTATTTGGGACTTGGAAGTGGTTAAGATAGGAGATGAACCATTGCTAATTGCTAGGTGCTTACTCCATCTGGTTGCGTTGTGAGAATATGCATGATCAATTCAAGTGGGTGGCTACTGGGTGTACAGTCCAGTTGATAAGCAAGAAAGGCTAAACTTCTGGGAGAAACTATCTGACATTAACTCTATATGTGATGACACCTAGTGTGTTCGGGGATTTCAATGCAATCCGGTTCGCTCATGAGAGAAAGGGGAGTACTAGAACGAACAGGGGCATGATGGAGTTCAATAACTTTGCTCAGTTGCATGGGCTCATTGATTTACTACTGAGAGGGTCTTGTCCCTCCAAAGCACTGCCAACTACATATGGCCTCTAAAAAATCTGCAGTTGATACAAAATATACCCAAATTGACCCGAAGATTGACCAATTGCCCTTAAGTAAGAGGACTATCAAGAAGATGTCATATACTCTGCCTCTATACTACATATATGAAGGTCCTTGATACAACCATGCCCTTACTTTCTTGCAGCTACCGCGAGTTTCCTAGTAATTATATTCAGTTTTACTTACACCGTCATGAATATTTTAACTAACAGTAAAAATTGACTCATTGTTCACCATTAACCTAAACTACATCTTTAATGCGTTCATAATATTGGAATGCAATGAAGCTTTGCCAAGATATATAATATATTCCTATTACGTACCCTTTAACCCCATTAACCAGCATGGAGTGTACAATAGAGTTTAGACATGTAGTGCCCCTTTGTCACTTGAGTGTAGACATGGAGAGAAGAACCTTTTGGTACACATATAAATCTCATAACATGTAACACCTAGATGTATCTAAAATACAATAATAATCAAAGAGAATACAAGACGGGAAAGGATATATATATAGAGAGAGAGTTGTACACCTCAAATTCACATATTATGTTATTTATAAAGAGATGGGACTTTTAGGTTTTGAATAACCAAAAAACCAACCAAACTATTAAAAAACCTCATAATAGGTTACAATCAAATCAAATCAAAAGAGCAACGACGATAAACTTCAACACTCTTCATGGGAAATCCAATTGTATGTCATATTTTTCTATTGAAGAATGTTAGATCATCCTATTAAAGCGCAATGAGAAACATCTTTTATGAAAGAATGAACAATGGGGTTGAGTTTTACATATATGACAGGATCATGGAATTCAAAAACGCAGTGAGGCTTACATCTCCAAAACGCCTAACCGCCTTATGAAGATTATCGTACTGAGGCTTACGCCTCACAAATACTGAGGATTAATTCTCAAGATCGATTTTTTACCCCTTCTTTCTTACTTTTTCTAGAAAGTAGCCCTCAAGATTTGGTTTAATAGCAATCTCTACAAAATACCGCAACTAGGGTTTTCATTTATAATCAATTTATAGCAACAAAAAAAATGTTAATTTTAATAAAAGAAAAGTGAGGCTTGAGCCTCAGATCGCCTCCACCTCTATTTTTTAAACCTTTGATAGAATATAGTCATCAAATTTCTTAGCGCCGCCATTTTTTCCAACACTCAAAGAAAGTTATTTTAGAAAGTAAGTTGAGGAAGATATACGCTCAAGTGTGTCATTGGTGCTATATGTGGAGAATTTTCTACACCCTTTTGTGAGAACAGCTTAAGCTGCAGTAGTATAAAGAACTCAAAATTATTAAGAATAGACAAGAGCAACCTAACGAAAGGACGAACAAGAGGCCAAACAAGAGAGAAATGGAATGGTAAGAAAATGCAAAACTCACCAAATGGCAACCCTCCCCTTGAGAACAATTTTAACACTATCTTTTGCCAACCATATCATGTCATCAAGCCATAAACTCCTAGGCTCTTCTAACGACTAAAAACTATCTATTATAAGTGAGAAGTAAAGCTTTGATCTCCATTAGCAACATAAATTGTAAGAAAAATAGTTGATTACATAAGATCAAAGCTCTATATTACAAATCTGGAGATCATAGATAACGGGACCAACATAGACTTCATTCACAGCTGGGGAGTGTCTGTCACTTGGACTAACACTACACAGCTATACAATGCCAATGGGTGAAGCCTCCTCAAGGTATTTATGCACTTAATATGGATGGATCTTTAACTGAGACAAACATCTATGGAGATCTAATAAGAGCATATGTGGCAGCTAAGTCGGTTTCAAACCTCTTTTGAGCATCAAATAGTGATTAACCACATTTTTCTTACAATAATAAGGTAGGCTGAAAATCCACCCACTGTTTTTTTTTTAAATTAAAGCAATTATTAAATGACACATGACAAAGAGAGAAAGAGGAGAGAAAAATAAAAAATAATGTCGCGCAGCTTTGATCTGTGTGGTACTAATAATTAAAAAAAATCCAACGCATCACAGACCGTGGAAAGTGCAACATGGCTTAATCTCAAATGTCCATTTGCCGCACAGCTCAAGAGCGCGCAGCTTAATAGAAAAATAAACTCACCCGATTTCTGAACTGACCTACAAGGTGAGCTTTGGGGTGGTTTTGCCCTCCACCCACCTAGCTGTTGTGAGGCAAAACCACCCCACCTAGGTGAACTGCACGTTTTCAAGTGGTTTTTGATCCACCGACTTAGCTGTTGCATTAGCTCCAAGGGACTGAAATGGGAACCGAACATTGCTTGTGCAGGGACATACAAACCTTGTTCCATCACTTTACTTGAATTGTTATCAATTAAACATGGTCTGCAACGTGCTATGTCACATGCTGTCACAAATCATACAGAGTATGCACATCTACACTGATTTTGCTATTGCACAACTACTTTGAAGATCTAATAAAAAATCTCCATGGGATGGAAGAGACTTGTGCTTACCATCAAAAGACTCATGGAAACAGAAAACTCAACAGTGACACATGGCCATATTTGCTGATCTCCTTACAAAAATTAGGCCTACACAAGGCCATATTTTTGTCTTACTTAACAGACTTCAGTGTTAAGTTGAAGCATGTGATTGATGAAGACAAGAGGAGCTGGATAAACTACAAGGTCTGATTGGATCTTGGCAAATTTGATTAGAGTTACGTGGCTAGATACCAATCAGAGCCAGTGGGTTTTGCTGGTTATGGAGCTTATATTACTTTGGCTTCCTCCATGAACACCCTGCATTCATCAATCTGTTGAATATGAGCTATTGGAGCTAAAATTATGTAACTTTGATTTTCTTTGTGGTGTTCAGATTCTCTTCTCTTGCCTGTAGGGAGAAGAATTGTCCCCACCTTGTACATATATTTTGTGTTATTTTTGTCATGGGGCATGTCCCCCAGCTTACCTTCCAAAAAAAAGTACTATACCTTCCAAAAAAAACTACTATCTATTTTCAACCGAGATAGTGATAGGTTACGCGAGTTGTCTCCCATGCACTGAAGGTCTCTAAGCATGACCTCTTCTCCACAGTTGTTTAGTTTATGTTTGCCTTAGGGTAGTTTCTATTTTTAAATTTTAAGTTTCCAACATAATGGGATTTAGGATATCTTATTTATTTTCTAGATTAGCCAATATCTAATTATGAGTTTCCTAATTAGAGTCTAAGTAGAATTTCCATTATGTTAGTTCCCATTTGCCCTAGGTATTGTACTTAGTTTCTTATTATGATGAGCCTCCCTTCTCTATAAAAGGAGAGTTCCTCTAGTTTTCGGAGGTTGGTTTGTGAACGAAAAGGTTATGCCTTGCTTTATGAAATAAGTTTACATTTTAGTAGAGAAATAAAGAGAGTTTATTTTGCTAGTTGAATTTGAGTGTTTAAACATTCGCTTCCGCATTAGTTAGATAGACAATATAGATGTGATTAAGATGCACAAACTCTCTCACTCTCTCAACCCAAACCAATCAACTAATTCGCCCTTCGAGTCTCCTTTGATGTCTAATTGAGTGATCCATTTAATGGGCCATAGTCATTCCATATAGGAAATCCCGCATTCAACGAGGCTAGTTCCACCCTTCTAATCTTCTTTGCCTAAGTGATGGTAATGGCCAATCCAAACCTTTCAACTCTCTGACTCCAGATGAAATTCATTTCGACTGAACCAACCATGGTTTAAAAAAATGCATTAAGGCGTACGCCTCAATGCGCGTCTTCCGCTTTTCATCAAAAAATACCTCGAGGCAGCCGCCTTCCAAGCAAAATGGGAGGCGCTATATGAGGCGTGTGAGGCGCTGGTGAGACGTGAAAGGCGGTTGAGGCGTATGTGAGGCGTATAGGAAGGCGCCGCCTCCCATTTTACAAAAATAAGAGGTCAAATTATTTTTTCCTTTTTTCAAATTGCCCCTTGGGGTATCTTGTAATTACAAAAACGACCCTAGTGGGTCTTGTTTAAAGACTCAATTCATTGTGTCTTCTTTCAATTTGAAATTTTGGAGAAAAAAGCTAGGTTTTTACGTTCATATACATTCATTTACTTAATTTGCATATAAAAATAGGATGTGCCTACTTATTCTTAATTTTTGTATTAAATCTAGATTGTTTTGATAGTTTTTAAAAAAAAAACGTGAGGCTTACGCCTCTGCCTTTTTAAACCTTGGAACCAACTATGCTATGAATGGCCTAGGCTCAACTCTATTCTCGACTCTTGGCTCATTGGAAGACCCAATGCAAGGGATGAGTATACTCTGGCTCCAACTCCTACTCTCCTGGGGAACAGGCTCTCTACCATCTTCTACCTATCGATTGAGTCTCACTCTTCTCTACACCTCACATCCGGAGTCTCTCCTCCTTTACTCGGCCTTCGATAATCATGACCCATATGAAATTGACATGTGTCATATGAAATTGAGAGATAAAACAAACTAGCTTTCATGTATGTTTCTTCAATCATCTAAGTTAGCACTCCTCGAAATACAAATTGGTTGATTCGACAAAAAATATATTCAATATGCCATACGACTCTAAAAGCAACGAGAGAGAGAGAGAGAGAGAGAGATGTCTGGTAAAGATGCACTTACCAAAAGAAGCGAATACTGAAGTTTATCTCAAATTTTGGGATCTTGAGAAACTTTGGAGAACTATATCCATTTAAAAGATTACCTTTATTTAATGAAAACGGTGTGACCTCCAAATATTCTTAATTGGTCACATATTTCATATCTGAATAGCATTTCTGCTAAAGTAAGTTGATTTTAACTTTAGGGCTTATCAACCAACTTCTGTTTCCAACAAAGTAATTCGTAATGAGCGAAGAAATATATCTTACTGAAGATAAATGAAGACAGGTTTGTTACATCTCTCAACCATTTTGGTATGGATACGGCTCATGTCAAGTGAATAAAATTGGCCATCTTCAACAGGAACCCAAAACTTCTTTAAATACAAAGTTTCCTACATGGAATTAATATGGTCCATCGAATAATGATCACTCAAGTAGACATCAAGGGAGATTCTAAGGGTGACCCATGCGATTGATTTGCATGGGTGAAAGAGCTTTATTGTTCTACTCATAAACTCTACCTAAGTTTCCATCAAATTACTAGCAGAGAGGCATATACGACGATCTTGGGTCACTATGAAATACACATAAATGTTCTCTAATGGAAATTTATACGACTAACTTGAGTCGCAATGAAATAGCATATAAGCTCTCTAATGCAAATTCTCCTATCATTATATTCAAACCTTCAAAACATAAACTGTTTATTGTAAATTAACTTACGAAGTTAACTTATTCTCTTTAATTTAAACCCCAATTCATCCTAAGACAGCCAAACAGATGATGATCACTCAACCCATAATTCTTTTTTTACGATCATTCAATTATAACCCTCAAAACATGTGGTTTACTTACAAACTTAGCTTATTCTCTTTACCCAAACCCTAATTCATCTCATTTCAGCATAATTTAAACTACAAACACCATCTAATCTCCAATCAAAAACCCACACAACATAACATAATTGGATCAAAAAAACACAAATTTCATACTCAATTGCCCTAACCAAATCAAAACAACAAATAATTCGAAATTAGGTAAAAATTACCTTTGTTACTCGTCATCAACCTTTGACCGTAACACCAAATTCAAGCATTTTATAAACTCGAAGCTAATCCCGACGACTGGGTGTACGTTGACCTAATCGTCAGAGAAAAACTCAATCGCATCAACACCATTTCGATGCCCTCATAAGCAAGACTCAGCTTGATCGAAAGAGAGAGACGAAATAAAACGATAAAAACTCGAAGAAAGTTCAGAGGAGAGAGAGAGAAAATAGGGTTTGCAAATTGCAATTTTTTGTTTGGAGAAATGTAGAGAGAGAGAGAGAGGATAGAGAAAATATATAGGGGTAAGACGTTCTCCAGCGAGGTCTAGAAGTGTTGCGCTCAAACCACTCAAAATTTGAACTCCATGTCACCGAAGAACGGGAACTGCTTGAGGACTAGTAAGCTTAAGGTTTTAGTGCTTGAGTTCCAAGCTCCAGGCTCCTATTGAGAGCAGGGTGTTCATCTTAAATGTATTAGTGGAGCGAACACATAACTCTTTTGGGTAGGGTAAAGTTGGTACATATATCGACTGGTGTTAATGCACGCGTTACGCGTCCACGATTCTGTGATGAATATGACTCGTACAAACAAACCAAATTGATTTAGATAATTAAGTTTTTCTTCATATAACTTTGAGCACCACGGAAACTAATTGTCATTATATCTACTTTGGCAATGTAATTTATTTTTCCCTATAATGAAATAACTTGCATATATATAATGATTGTTGCATTTAGTGGTAATAATAAATAATTACCAATACGCAAGAATTAGCGTGAAAACCTCTGAATGGGTAAAAACCACGACCTCTCTTGAGGATTTCAAAATAATAATTGTATTGATGGAGTGATTATCTATTACAACGAGTGTTATGGATAGTTTAGTATAGATTTTCTAGATAGATAAATCTGTCTTGTTTTGGTCTTATTTATAGGTCTTATATTATGATCGTTTTATGACCATTATCTCCTTTAATAACAACCGTTACAACATTGTTTTGATGAGTCTTCATAAAGTCTGTGTAACGGTCCAACTCTTCTTTCTGTAACGGTTTCTTTAATGACGTCGTGTGATTGCGAAGTCGAGTTATTTGTACGGAGGTCGAGGCCAAAACTTCTACTAGGTCGAGGGCGGGAATAAGTTTTTACAATCTCCCCCTCTCAACCAATAGCACGAGTGGTGTTAGTTGAGAAAACTCATCTCCGATGCATTAAATGTGGTGGAATCATTTCCAATGTTTATTCTCAAATACTTGTTTTGACTTTACTAGTCTTTCAGATTTCCAAGGTGTATTGATGACATTCATTTTGACTGTTGGGATTTGCATAATAAGTTTTGATGCTATTAATATCACCTTCTCTAAGAACCCTTTGTTTACGAATTCATCATCTCTACATCATGGTGAAGACAAGATCTCAAACTCGTAGTAAAGAGTTTGGTGTGCGTGTGTAGGCCAAGTTTGAAGAGCTTCAAACTCGATAATTTGGACAACAATTTTTGGCAGACCCCACTCCCATACCTGTGAAACAAACCTACCAGGGGATGTACGAGGAGGAAATGGAATTTGCCGAAGAATACTTTTTCTGACTCTGTCAATTCCACTACGTTCTTTTGTTAGAAGTGGAGCGTAGGGATAACATTTGTAACTTAGCTGAAAAGACTGTAGAGTTTGAAGACAAAGCTTCTGTTATGGACGTGGAAGAGGCCCGTTCTTGTGGTTGTATCGGTTGTAAATAGGTTTTCTTTGAAAAAACTTATTTGTAATCTTTACGCTTTGGAATAAATACGTCATTTCATTTCCTTTTTGTTATGCAAGTTTTTTCCTCTATTCTCTGGTTGAAGTATGTCGACCTTGTATGCATAATTTCATGCGAACTGTTATATGCGAACTGTATAGGATTGTTTCGAACTGTGTGGGTAAGAGTTACCTGTACTCGAAATTGTAGATTTTTGGCTCAAACTATCTAAGGAATAATGGCCAGTGACTTGGTCAAATATTTTCCACCTTGTTATGGTAAGTATATGCTAACCTGGTCAAATATTCTTCCTCTTTTTATGCTGACCTGGTCACATATTCTTCCTCTTTTTATGGTAAATATACATTGGTATTAGTGCATATCTGTATCCACGTACTAGGATTGGTAGGGAAGATATTTTGTTTCCCAAAAAATCTGATTCTCGGAATATACATTCCTAAAAACCTGTTTCCCAGAAGATGTTGATTGTTTACAAAGATTTTCTCCTTGGCCATATAAAGGACTTGATCTCTGGGTACATTTTATCTTATTCTTCTTCACAAAAATTTTCTCCTTTGCTGCTTATAAGTTGTCATGGTAAGGACACGCTATCAACATGCGCAACATGCAGTAAAAGGTAGGTTAGCCATCAAGGTGGTCGAACTGCGTGAGCGATACTTTTGTTTGTTGCCCTATGATACTGTTTTGTCATTAGTCATTGTAGTTGGAGGGTATGAATGATGAAGATACACGTATAGAACTAGACCATCATTTATGGTGTGATGTTTTTCATACTCTTATACTTGTGCCACAGTCAGAGAAACTGTTGTTCGGGAGATCATGTTGGACAAACTTACAAAAGATGATGAAAGAGCAGCAGGTGGGGAAATAATTTCGTGTGGCGAACCGAATCACCCTGGTTGATTTAAATGTAACTATTTTTAAATGTCTGCACGAATGTTGCCAACTCAATTTTATTGAATAAAGGACTTTCTGCAAAAAATTATAATTGTCAACTGTATTTTTAGTTTGGATAAGTACTTGTTTAGCTTCGAACTATTTAGTATAAATGGTACTTGATTCGTGCCGCTTATAGGGGAATGTGTTATGGGTGATAGTTGTTTTTGTCACCAACAATTGTTGAACATTTTGAATTTGAATTGTTGATATTTATAGTGATAAGGGTCTAGGGTAGTACGAACTATTTGAGGAAAAGAATAGTGAGTAGTCGTGCAAGGTTTATTGAACTCAGGTCTTCTTGGGAAGGAGGAGTAGAATTAATTAAAGGCTGACGTGAGAAATAGTCGTGATAATAGAACTCGTTACCCAAAAAGTAATGATGAAGCTGGGCGGCGAAAGGACTTTTCTATACAAAAGGCAGGGTTGACCGATATGTGTATGAGGGAACCATTATTTTAAAAACTGAAGAAGAGTATAAAAACTCGTCTCTCTCTTCCCCATGAGATTTTTACAGTTTTAGAGAGAGAAAAAGTTGTGGTGAACGATGCATCTAGAGAAAGAAGGTGTCTCAATTCTGAGGGTTTTCCACCATCGTTGGAAAAAAATCTTGCGGTGCACTGCTCTTGAAGGTCAGTACAAACAGAATATTTCTTCAAGATTGTTGGCAAAACGGAGGACTGTGGATCTTCTATCACATATTAGTGTGAATTCCTGATCCTGTATTGTGTTTTTACAAATGTAATTTTGTATTTTAGGATTTTATTGTGAGTTGGGATTTTGGGAGCAATTTGGGAACTTTTGTTCCCTAATTAATATGTTGAATGAAATGATTCTGTGTTGTGAGAAATCGTAGAGTAGATTATTGTAGATTTGGGGGTATAAATTCCCAAATTTATTTATAATCTTGCTTGTGTTTTGTAGCTGTTTGTGAAAGAAGGGGGAAGTCTGAACATTTTCTTTAAAATTTTATATAAGGGAAATTTTGTTGTAGGGGTAACTAGGTAATTTAAGAAAATAAAATATGTGGAATTGTGCTATCTGTGTTGTAGATTTTTGCCCGATCTGAGAAAATGGATCATAAAGATAGATTTAACAAATACCCTTTTCTTTGAATTGTAGGTTGAGTATGTGTACTAAAAATTTAAGTCATATGAGTAAGTTTATAGTGTCGACAAGTTCGAAAGAAACATCGTCATCTAGTAGAGAGGGCGGTTGTGATAGTATGGAAGAAGTCATAGATAGTAAGGAAGTAGTAATAGGTATGGTAGAAAATGTGTCCATTTAGGTCGATCGTAGAGTAGTGGAGAATGATGAAAGGTAGACGAGGGCTAATGATATGGAACTTTGTATATACTCGGAGGGGGTGGATGTTAGAATTTTTTTTCTAAAATATAAAAAGAAACTGAAAGGGACATGGGGGAATATGTAATGGAGGAAGGTTTGTGGTTTAGGGTATTTTTCCCAATGGAAGGGGAGAAAATGTGTTACCAAGTTCCTAGCCTCGAACTCTTGAAGTTGGATAACCAGAGGCGGGCTAACCAGAACGATAAAAGAATAAACTCAGAGATTCCTAAAGTCCAACGCGCTAACCAGAGGCGGGCTATGGCTGGTCGAGGGGAGATTATAAACAAAATGGGCTCTTCCAGGAATACTGGGAATTTTGACCTCCCACCTGTACCTGACTTTGTGAATATCCCTCCTATTGAGACATCAAGTGGTATTCAAAAAATTTGTAGGTTGAGGATGTCGAATCAGGAACTTTCGTGGTCTACTACATAGGTTCCATGAGTAGCTGAAGGTGTTACCTCGCCAACTCAGGATACCTCTGAAGTTGGGGTTCCCAAAAAAAAATGAAAGGTTGGTGATGCGGTCACCCAGGATAAAACGGAAACATCATGAGATCGAAGGAAGTGACCAAACTTGGTTTGACATGGTGACGAAGCTTAGAGATGTGGAGAATCGCTGACTTCATCATACAGAGAACGACCCAGAGAAGCTCGATGAGATATTCCAAGAATAGGTTGCCCAGGTACATTTTTACTATGACCTGATGTTATAATTTAATTGTATTTGGTATAAATGTTCTTAAATTGAATGGTGTTTTGCAGCTGTCTATGCTAGTGAAGGGTTTTTCATAATTTCTCCTGAAGAGGAAGAAATAATATTTGGAGCTCTCCCATAAGGTTGAGGCTCAAATTGAAGAAAAAATATGCAGTTGAAAACTCAATTGAATGATTTAACTGCTGAGTTCAAGAGAGAAAATGAGAGGGCGATGGAGGCTGCTAAAGCTACCATTAGGCTAGAGCTCCATACGTAGTTGGCAGAGTGCTTACAAATTATGGAGAAGGCGGTAAAAAAGATCAAGGTTGGGCATAACAACCTGATTCAGTTGTATCGTTTCTTTGGTCTATCCGAGAACAATATTTCTCTCAGGCTAGCTGGCAAGTATGAAGATATTATATTACCTTAAGATGTTGAGGATGAGCAGGTCGAGGTGGATCGGCCAGATGGTGATTCTGCCCCCGTAGATGCGGTAATGTACTCCCTCTCCAAAATACTGACACAACTCGGGATGCTTCTGCTGGAACAAAGTCACCCCAAGAGGTAGAGCCCATCAAAGGCTGTTAGTGAAAGGTTTTTGTTTGTATAATTTTGTGTATGTGGAGTCCTGTGGTTATCTCAGTCGAAGACAGTGACAGAATGAAGACCGTCGTACAAGTTTTCTATCAACCAACGACTAAGAAGGTAAGTAGAACTCTGATAAAGGAGCCAAAAACATTTTAATAGTTTAAAAAACTTATTTGGGGATCTCGTTCGAACGAGTTCTGAATCTCGTTCGAATGACCTTTGATCTCGTTCGAACGAGTTTTACGAATTCTAGAAAAACTGAGTTTCTAACTGTATCTTTTTTCAAGGCTTATTTGGGTATCTTATTCGAATGACATTGGGTTTCGTTCGAACGAGTCTTGAGAAAAACTAATTTAGTATTTAAGCAAACTTTATTTATTTTTTCCTCCATTTTTTTTTTCTCTAAGTTTATTTCGAAAAAGCTCAATATCCTTTATCAGAGAGACAATTTGACATTAATCAAAAACCTAAAAACCTTGAGGTTGATGTTGAGTTAGTTTATCCTATTTCCCACATATTGTTCTAGAGTGATTCAAGAAGGGTCTTTCTTGCTGTGAGTTGAAGGAGAGTCGTTGAGAAAACGAAGGAGAGTTATTGCAAGAACGAAAGCGATATGGCATGAAGCTTGGATCAGAATAGAGATAATCAAGAGACGAGGTTATCGAGTATGTAAGTATAATTCATATTTTAACTCTTTTTGATTAGTGGATTTTTGGTTATCGCGTTCTTCGACAACAATCTGTGGTTTTTCTCCTGAATAAGGAGTTTCTACAAGATAAACAATTGCTTGTGTCATTTAATTCTTTGTTTTTACCATTGATTTCTTATGCTTAATTCTAGATCATTGATTAATAAGAATATGTCTGACCTATTTCTCGAAATACATTAAATATGAGCACAAAGAATTTTAGTTAGGCCTATTTTTCTATGTTTTTGCTACCATTCTATACTGTATGGATATCCAATTTTAAATTCTAATCTGTCATGGGAATGTAACTGAATATTTGTGGAAACTGTAGGTTCTTGATAAATATAATTGATTTTGGCATATGAGTTTAAATTGTGTTAATAATATAAGATTTGTACTTTGTATAGGACGTAGAGCGGTTGAGGCAAACTATTAACGATCTGCAGATAAAGTTGACTAGAGCTAGAAACTCTATGAGTCGCATTCAACAAGTATTAAATAAAATTGAATATGATAGAAGACACTTTAAATCTTTGTCAGGGATGAATTTTAGTGAATTGTATGAACTTCAAGGTAGGTATGCTAAAATAAAAATAGAGAGGGATGAGTTTAGGAGAAAAGAAGATAAGAGATTTAAATAAAGTACAGAAGATGATATGAGGCAATTTAGAGAATAAGTTGAACAAATCTCAAGAAATGTTAAATCATTGTACCAACCAAAACGTTTGGCTTGCGGCTCGGGTGACAGAGGAGATATTACAGAGAAATAAAGTGGAAGAGAAACTAAGGGCCTTAGAAGTTGTTTAAAAAGAAACTCGTGATCACCTTTATGATTTGAATAAGAGGATGAGGGAATATTTATATCCTACCCGAGCATAGGTTGTTGCTAAGATTGACTATGAACGTCATATAGAGTCGGTGATTGGTTTTTATGGTAGTGAGTTGGACAGAGTTAAGAACGAATTTAGGAAGTATATTACTGAGTGTGGAAATGATTTTGATGTGGAAAATGCGAAGGATGAGAATCTTTAGTTTGTAAAAGATGAAAATGGGAAATGTTTTAATCGTTATAAAGATGTAGGTCCTGTACCTGTACAAAATTTATTAGAGGAAGATGAGGAGGAGGTCGAAGATCTAGTCCCTCAATCTCAACGAATGTCGTGTAAGCAAAATATTGTGAGATTATGTTCCTATGACACTGATCATATAGGTAGCTCGTAGAGAGGAGGGATGAAAAAATAGTTTTCGCATCGTTAAACAAAGGAGCGAAAGAAATAAATTACCCGTGTGTCTAGTTTCATTGTTTTGATAAAAGGTGCAGTGCACTATTTATAGTAAACCGAGCTATCTGTATAAATGTATATTTGATGTGTGCTGTGTGTATAGTATACATTTTGTATATATACTAGATGTGTTTGTTGATTAAACATAAGTATCTCATTAATGCAAGAGCAACGTACATAAATATTGAAAAATAATTCCCATTAAAGAGATAAGACTTTAAACTGTAAAACATTCTTTATCTGCGATATGTTTTCAACCTCCTTGTATTCCAAGGATTTAAAACTCAAACTCCTTTTTTTGTGAATAGATTGTAACCGAGATCACTTTTACCAACTACAATAAAAGGCCCTTCATAATTTTTTGCCATCTTCCCCGCGTTTAATTCATTTTTGTGTTTTGAAATTTCCTGTAGGATGAGGTCTTGAAAGTTAAATTCTTTATTATGAACTCGTTTGTCGTAAGATTTAGCCAACGCCTGATGGTAACGTCCAAGATTCATAATTGCCTAATATCTTATTTCTTCGATCCAGTTCATATTGCATGTTAAATAGAATTAATTTTCTTCATCTATCATCTCGTGGTCACTTACAAGGTGATGATATTCAGTTGGGATAACAGCTTTAGTTCCGTATGCTAAGAGAAAGGGGGTACAACCCATAGATATTTGTAGAATTGTTCGATATGCTCGTAGTACATGTGGTAATTCCTGAATCCAATTTCCTTTCTTATCTTTTAAACACTTTGTTATCCCATCAATTATAGTTTGGTTGGTTATCTCTGCTTGACCATTCACCTACGGGTAGTAAGGGTTTGAAGGAGAGTGAATGATGTTATATTTGTTGAGAAATACCACCACCTTTTCACCTAGGAACTGTGGTCCATTATCAATTCTGATGAGATGTGGGCAACTGAACCTTGTGATGATGTTCTCCCATATGAACTGGATGACCTCTTATTCTCATGTTCAACACAACGGGACCGCTTCTACCCATTTGGTGAAGTAATCGGTTGTTACCAAAATGTATCTCCTTTTCCCGGGGGTGTTTGGTAATTTCTCCACTAGATCGAGGGCCCATCTTTTAAAATGCCAATATACTTTGCTAGAGTGAAGCTATAGGGCTAGAAATCAAATTTTGGTCTCATGTTGCTAACATACATCACATTTGTTCACATACTCGATAGCATGCGCTATTATTATAGTCCAGAAAACACCCTGGGTTATATCGCGATTTGCCAAGAATCATCCTACCGCATATGATCCCCAAATACCTTCATGTAATTAATGTAAGAGGTTAAGGGCTTCTATGTCGGATAGACATATGAGATAAGGCCCTATAATTGATCTTTTGTAAAGGACGTTGTTAATAATAGTGTATCGTTTAGCATTGTTTATCAGTATTTTCCGCTCATTGACATTTTCAGGGAGTGCACCAGTAAAATCATTATTTGGTCTAATATATTTGAGGAAATGTCATCTCCAATCGTTTTCCCTCTCTTCATCACCCCCAGTGTTAATGGTATTTGTTGTGATGACATTAATGCTTGGGGTATATATGACTTCAATCTTTAAATATCAAGCTTTTATTCCAAGAATTTTGGCAAGATAAGCCAGGGAATCGGCGTGTCTGTTTTCTCCTTGAGGTAAATATTTGATAGTTGCCTTCTGAAATATGCTCATTTTGTTAGCTACTAATGCGGCGTACTCCACCATCTTTCCATTTTTTTGATATCGTTATGCGTAGTGGTTTACTATCAATAAGGAATCTGCGTATATAGATATTTTAGGCACTTCAAGTTCTAGTGCCATATCCATTATATGGATCAATACCTCGTATTTTGTTTCATTATTGGTAGCTTCAAAATTGAGTCAGATTGATTTCTCTATCCTATCATTTGAGGGTGCGATGAGAACGAGGTCGATTCCTAAGCCTGACGATCCGGCGGATCCATCGGTCTGAATACGCCAACTCTTATTTGATATCCAGTCCATTTTATCTTTAAACTATTTTTCTACGAGATCGGTGTCATCCTCTTCCCAATTGGGGACTTCGACTGGAAAATTTGCCAAGAAATCTGTTACTACCTGGCCCTTTTTTGAATGCCTTTGTTCAAAATGAATATCGTGCTCCCCAAACTGACCAACTACTGCTATACTCATATGGATTTTTCCTTTTTTGACAAGCCCTCTCGCAGGGGGTAATTTATTATTACATGAATCGAATGAGTTGGAAAATATTGTTTCAATTTTTGTGAGGTGTATACGAGGGTTAGGAGTAGTTTCTCAATTTTAGTGTATCGTGTTTCTTCTGGAGTAAGAGTTTTACTGATGAAATAGACGAGTTTTTCTATTTTTTTTGTCAAGTCGAATGAGCACCGAACTTAGTGAGTTCTCTGTAATGGCAAGGTATATTGGAAGTTCTTCACCTTCTGTGGGGGTACTCATGATTGGAGATTTTTTCAAATAACAATTCAACTCCTGGAATGCTATTTCACATTCGTTATTCCACTCATTCTTCGGTTCCTTTTTAATTTTGTTTTTCTGTGTCCCTTCACGTAGTAGGTTAAATAACCATCTACATCGGTTTAATGTCTTTGATACAAATCGGTTTATTGCTGCTATTTTACTAGATAATTTTTGTACGTCTTTCTTTATTTTTAGTGAAGGTATGAATAGTAGAGTATGAATGCGATTAGGGTCAGCTTCGATGGTTGAGCTTCATTATGTATACCCGATGAATATCAAAAGCTGTGTGTAAATCTACGAGATGATTTTCTTTTTTTAGACTTTTACGCAACATGTCATTGATGTAGAGTTCGATTGTTTTCCTGAGATGGTCTTTGAACATTTGGGTTATCAGTCTTTAATAAGTAGCTCCCGCATTTTTAAGTCCGAAATGCATGACTTTGTAACAGTATATTCTGTGATGAAAGCTATTTTTTCCTGGCCGTCAGACCAAATTAGTATTTGGTTATATCTTGATGCAACATCCATCATGGAAAGAAGTTCATGCCTTATGGTGGAATCTAGCAAATGATTAATTATAGGAAGAAGGAAACTATCCTTCGGAGTATGTTTATTGAGGTTTGTGAAGTCTACGCAGACTCTGATCTTGTTATTTTTCTTTAGAACTGCTACAATGTTTGAGATCCAGTCAGGATAGTTTGCCTTTCAAATAAAACTTACTTCAATAAGTTTGTCAATCTCCTTGTTAACTTCCTCCCAAAGTTGAGGTGCTAGCGTCATCTATTTTTATTTAATCTTTATAGTTTTGTCTTTTAAACAGAGTTTATGGCAAGCTAAAGTGGGATCTACCCTAGCATTTTGTAAAATGTCCATGCGAACATATTACTATTTTCCTTTAAAAATTGAATAAGAACATCTCATTCTGTTAAGGAATAAAAAGTCCCAATAAATGTGCCTCGCTTTTTTCCGCTAATCTCGACGTACTCTGTAATTTTTTGCGCTTAGTGGTTGGTTCTCTGTGGGTTTAGTATTATGTAATTGTTATGCTTCATACTCCTCAGAAAGTTTTATCACAGTAGTCACGGTATCTTCACAAGCTTGAGCTAACTTTTGACTGCCTTTGATCTCATATATCCCGTCATTCTAATCGAAGTGCAACGTCATGTGATAAGTTGAGGGAATGGCCCTCATGTTATGCAGCCAACGTAAAATGTTACGTCGATTATTGTTGGCCATGTTGTAATGAGAAGTACGATTTTGCCTACTCATTCTTCTTTAGATCCGTTAAAACTGCTGATATTGATATCTCTAGCCTCGACTTGATCTGCTAAGCCCATCTGATCAAATATACTTTGAAAAAGTATTTCAATATCGCTCTCGATATCTACCATCATCGTATGCATGACAATATTTCATATTTTTAACATGACAACGAGCACGTCATGATGAGGGAACTTGACATGGCTGACATCCCAATCTTCGAAGGAGATCCCCATTCTCCTATTACTGGATTCTGTAAGCAACCGGGCTTCTTTTTCCACCATGGATAGGTTGTGATATTGGATGAGATGACGTCTTTTGAATATGACTGATATGTTAATCTTGTGCATCTCGATGAAGTGGCTGAGACGAAGTACAAATGTTTCTCCTTTGTTTTTTTTTGATCTGAACGACCTCATTATCAAGTTTATAGCTCCAATTTTTGTAACTTTCCAGATTGACAATGTATTTGTGCAATCTTCCATCTTTAAGTATGTACTTCATGAGTCGTTGTAGAGTATAATAGCATTTTGTTTCATGGTGTCAAACTTTGTGGTGTTTGCAGTAGGGGTTACCCTCGATGGGTTGGAGTGGTTGGGCATTCCTGAAAAACTTATCTTTCTGAAGTGTGGGGTAGATATCGGCCAGTTTAGCGGTTAATATTGGAAGGCATGGCTTTGGGAGGTCGTTACCCTTTCGAGGGCGATCTTCATCAAATTTTGTTCATTATCTATCTTCTCCGGTATATGTAGAGCGCTTGAATTCTCGCTATGTGGACTGTCCTTTTATTGTCAAGATCAATTTATGCAAATTTTATTTCTTGGGCATCATCCTTTCGAGATCGATGTAACTATTTACCTTTTCGATCTTGTCTTCCAGAGTTATAGGTTTGTTCAAGATGAGGTGTTCCTTTGCTCGACTTTCTATGAGTAGAGCATTGGTTAAGACTAAAATTGTAATTTTTGGTGAATGTCTCGAGCTTCTCCCCCGACATCTGTTTTAGGCTGATCAGGGAGTAAAGGTTCTCCTCTTTGTATCTGTTATGCGAATAGTTCTTAATGAAAAGCTTGCGCAGCTATTCAAAAGTATGAATCGACTCTTCCTCTAATGAATGGAACCATCGTAGAGGTTCGCCCTGGAGACTCGTAGGGAAAAGTCGATACAAAATATGATTTAATGTAGAATGCAAACCCAAAAAGTCTTGAAACTCTTAAGCGTGTTCAACGGGATCAGTCCCTTTGCATTTTTAAATTTTTGGCGTATGAAATCTGGTCGGCACTTCACTAAGAAATTTTGCGCGATCGGGCTCTTCTGTAAGTCTGCTGAAGATGTTCTTGCTTGTGCATGCTTAGGCTTCAAATAGCTCTTTGATGCGTTTGTCCATGTGTTCCTGAGTAACGATCTGTCGAGTCATGATTGCATGACGTTGGAGAAACCCCTCTCAGGGGTTGTAATCTCCACTTCCTTCACTGAGCCTTTCGTGTACAGAGATTCGAGTTCTTCCCCTTTATAATTCTTTTGCTTGTTTGAGGTCAATAGGGTTTTTATCAACTTCTTAAGCAATAGTGGGTATCAATATGATTTTGGGTCTTCGCTGATTATGATCAAGTTGAATATCAGCTCCCTAGCTAACCTTTTACGAGCCAAAATTCTTGATGTAGCCGGATGCACCTCTTTGTTCTTATGTGTTGTCATATGATGTCCTTAAAGAATTTTCAATGCTTCTCGTACTTCTGTCAGTTATTGTTCTAGAATAGTTTACCTTTCTGTCTCAAAATTCAGAGTAGTGTGTAATTTTTCCATTTGATTTGCTCTCGTGCCAACTCCTTCTTTCTGTCCAACTAGGGGATTTTGACTTGGGCTCTGCATTTTGCGAAGATGAAAAAATATTTGTTGTATTCGAGAATTGTGGCTAATTATTTTAATTCCCATAGACGCCGCCAAATATAAGGGCCTAATTTCGGATCTCAAACTTAGTATCTCACACTAAATATGATCAGAACGTGAGTAGTAGCAAATATTCACCAATACATAAGAATTAGCCTGGAAAACTTTGAATGGGTAAAAACCACAACCTCTCTTGAGGATTTCAAAATAGTAATCTTATTGATGGAGTGATTATCTATTATAGCGTGTGTTATTGATAGTTTAGTATAGACTTTCTAGATAGATAAATCTGTTATGCTTTGGTCTTATTTATAGGTATGATATTATGACCGTTTTATGACAATTATCTCCTTTAATGACGAATGTTACAACATTGTTTTGATGAGTCTTCATAAAGTCTGTGTAATAGTCCAACTCTTCTTTCTGTAACAATTTCTTTAATGACGTTATGTGATTGTGGAGTCGAGTTGTTTATACGGATCTTGATATCAAAACTTTTACGAGGTCTAGGGCGGGAATAAGTCCTTATAGTACCCTTTGTTATGCCAAAGTAGATACGTCTTTCAACAATTATTAGCCCTAGTTGAAGGGTACAAGTATCAAGTTATGTTTCTAATTCATTGGCGCATAACATTAAATAATATGTTGTGTTTGTATTTCCCGTTCTACATTATAAGGATTTCTATCACGCTCCTGTTTGACCTATTACTCGTAGGCATACATTCATCAACAATTTGTTTCTTTGACGTGATACAATGCTTACAAAAAAAATCATCTCTTCTTCATGAAATATCATTTACATGCTCTTGAAACATCCATGTTTGGAGTTTATTTCATTCCGTGTCTAGTTTAGATGTCAGCACAATCTCGTGGTTACTCGACGTCAGAGATTGCACATGGAGCGACTACAGCTGGACTGGCACTGAACAGGTAAGTGAGTTTCTAACTCCTTGGTCTATAATATCAAGCCAATGTATTTTACAGAGTATGAAAAAATAATAAGAATGTCTCCTTAAAGAAAATAGAAGTTCTATTCGAATAACCTTTAATGTTGTTCGAATATGTTGTAACAGATAGAATTGTATTCGAATAAAATTACTTGTGTTCGAATAACTTTTAGCAGATACATTTTTATTCGAATAGATTGATTGTTGTTTGAATAACTTTCAACAGATACATTTCTATTCGAATAGATTAATTGTTATTCTAATAACTTTCAGCAGATAGATTCCTGTTCAAATAGATTAATTTCTATTCAAACACAGCCCGTGTTTTTTATTTTCCTACTAAGACATACATACCTTTTTTCAAACTCATATCTTCCAAAACTTATTTTTCAGAGCTTGATATTTTAGAGAGATGAGAGATTTTAACGATCGATTCAGTGCGAAGTAAATCTCAAATTGAATCAATCAAAGAAGTTTAGAAAACATAATAATTGATTTGTAAAGTTTGAGCGATTCGAGCTTTGAAGCTTTAGTACGTTATCCAAGGCGAGGCGTTGCGAGAACGGAAGGGCGTTGCGGGAACGAGGAATCGGTTTCTAGGAGCTTGATTTAAAGAGAGGTAACCACGGGATGTGTTTATCGAGTCTGTAAGTAGTCAAACTCTTGTAATTTGATTTCAATAGTGGATTGTTTAGCTGTCGGGTGATTCGACAGCGACCTGTGGATTTTTTTCTTGAGAAAAGTTTCCCACAGGGTTAAAATTGCTTGGCCTTGTGTTTAATTTCATATTGCTTGTTGACATCAGATAATCGTATCGATTTGAACTTGGTTAAGCCTTGACCATTAATTCAGAGGATTCAGGACCTATTGATTTAAACCTAAAACGATCGGAATTGGTTAGTATGAAGCGACTAGTTATTTCAGCTCTCACTTCAAAGGCCTAAAAGCTAAAAGAATGGCCACAAAATCCAAGTCAGAAGGCTAGAATGACAACTCTTAACCTTTTTACATATCACCAAAAGAGGACATACCTACAGTAACTCTTTATAGATTCTTAATGGAATTCCCACAAATAAATTGTGAATACTATGATTTGATTGAGTTCATAACAATGACCATCGACTTCAAGAATAAAAAAAACTCCTTAAAATAATTTAATATTGGAAGCTTGAGTTTGATTATGATATCATTCATACTCTACCTTGAATAACAATGCTACTATATAGCTCTAAATTTCAACCTCAAGTCATCCATAATATACTTGAGGTTATTGGTGTATGGTCTTTACACGTGACCGACTCAAGCAAACGAATGAAATACTTGTAAGTCTATTGAAGATTCACATAAAACTTAACTCGAAGAAGAATGTAAATACAGAGATAGGCGATTCAGAAGATCAACTCACGAAGCTTGAAACTAAAGTTTCTGACCTAACTACTACTCTAGGGGAGTTAGTAGAACAGTTAGCTCTCACGAACCTCTTTAAGGCATCTACTTCGACGAAACGAAAAAAGCGCAAGAAGAAGAAAAGAGTTGCGGAGGATGAGAGTGACAACTACACCAAAAATAGTAAAATATGACATTTTTGATGAAATTTAACGGCAATCACAGTCGTTTGTGCTGTCATTTTTGATCCTGTTATTTTTTTCAACATCTAACTCAGTAGTCATTTTTCTTTGAGAAAAACAATTTAAGTCCTAGTCGCTAAAATATTGCCAAAACTATTGTTGTTTTTCCCAAGAAATATTAGAGAAAAAAAAATACACCAACAAAATTAGAAAAAAATGTTATCATTAATTTACATGGGAAAAAAAGACATAAGACTAAATAATCAATACTAATTCATTTATTTATAATGAAAAATCCAAACATTACATTACATTTATTGAACTATTTAAAATTTGATGTTTATATTTACAATAGCATTGCTATAAACCTTTCCCATGCCTATAAACTAGTATTTGCATCTCATGGTTAAACTTGAAGTTTCTCAAGAGCTCAATGGTATGCGAAGAAAGAACTTTAATCATCAAATATGGGATCAGAACATTTATAACCAATAAAGGAACCATCTATATAAGACTGATAAGGCAACCAAATATTAAAGAATTGAAAGGGATTTAGGCATACTCTTGTTTTTTGTTTCAATCAGGGAGAATATCTCAACATAGCAAAACATAGAGTATTCTGAATGTTTTAGTTATTACTAGTGAAGGTTAAGGTCATAACCAGTTAGGTTACCTTTAGGTGTCTAACAATGATCAGAAATATCAAATTTATAGAGAAAAAAAATATGATGCGATTAGAAAACTTAACATAAGTATATCTATGTCCAGAAGATATTCAAGATGGACCGTTTGTATTCTTTGGGAATGTTAAGTTTAGAAAGAGATTCATGTTCACCGCTAAATGTACCTTAATAAAACGAGAACAATTATGTACTTGAGATATTTTAAATTTCCTTATTGTAAATCAAACAACACTTGAGAAAAAGTGGGATAAGTATGCTTCATAATGACCTACCTGCATATTTGTCAGAGTAATATACTTAATTATAAAAGGAATTTTACAATATAAAATATAATCACATTAACTGTAAATAAAACCTTCAATATCACTAGATAGAGATGTGTGTTTGTTGTTCCAACCTATGTAAGATGACTACAGTTCATGTAAAGTTAGCGAAACCATTATGTAATTATTGCCACCAGCTAGACTTTGGCACATTTACCGAGAAAAGCTTGAGATAGAAAGGAAATAATGGAGGTACCTTGGTAAAGTACCTATAATTACAAGCATTGGGATATAGCTTAACCATCATGGCAAATCATATACCAAGAACTCCAGCTTGAGAAAGGCCACCAACATGTGTATTAATTGATTAAGAACAAATGCATATTTTTAGAATATCCTAGAAAGAGGAAGAGACTATGAGAACCTACCTTCAAATCCATCGTGTGCGAAAGAGCTACTGAGAAAGTACATCAAAAATAGTTCCCTTCAAAATCTAGGAGTTGTTTTATCGAGTTTTCCTTTAAAGCATTTCTACCAAAGATTTGGTCCAATGTACACTTCAAACTAGATAGACGATGCTAGAAGTTTCTTTCCATATAAAATGAACTAGTAGAATAACCTGATCCTTGTATAAACTAAAATCACCCGCCATCTTTGCACAACGACTGTTAAGCCTGCCATATAAATAATGAAGAAAAACAGATGATGGGAAGAATGATGATTTTAAACACTCAGAGCGTCATAAGAAAGAGTTTGCAAAAATTGATAAACAAGTGAAATAATCAGATAATCATATGAAACATAACATAAGATGCTTCTAGCATAATTTTAATCACCATTATCAATTGTCCCCTCCCCATAGGCCCCTCACTTGTAACTTACTGCGCTGTAATCAACACATTCAAATGAAAATAACTCACTAATTCTATAATTTGGACACCTTTAATACCTAAATTATGTAAATTGACATACTTAAACAATGAACAAAAACTAATTTCTTCTATAAAATGTCCACCATTTCGAACCAAGGAACCCGAGGCAAAGAAATAGAAACTCTCATAAATAAAAGTAGAGGCAAAAGAAAAGAATACCAAGTTCATATTCTCTGTTTATTCTAGCATTTTGTCATTCATTTATTACCTACATGAGTGTATTTCCATTATTAATGAATAAAAGTTGGGGATGTCCATCGATAAAGTAATCCTAAGGAGTATGCTTAACCCCTGCTCTAATATCTCATTTAGATAACTTTGTTAACTGATAATATTTTACAAGTATCCCATTTGATATGATATCGATTTTGAAGTGTTATACATATTTAACCATTCCAAGACAAGTTAAATGTAAATATTGCATTTTGATAAATACCTCAGAGAAATCTATGATAAAGAAAGTAATAAAACTTTGAAAATACCTGAGTAAGGTTCAATTACACTAACCAAATATCCTAAAACATAGAAAATGCAGTGCAGTAAAATACTTATTAGCAAAAAAAAAAAAAGAGATTAGAAAAATGTGAAAGTGAGAAATCATATCTAATGTAATTTCGACACCTCAAGCTCAACAAATTGGGCATAGAGGTCACCTGAATTCCGAAATTCCAATTCAATTGGATCCCTATTGCGAATGAAATTCGAATCAAATGTTATATAACAAAGAAAAAGACAAAATGGTATGATAAAGAGAGAAACGGTACACCAAATTACTCATCTTGTTAACAACATAAATCACAGAAAGAGGAAGGGAAGATGATACCATACCTTTAAATCAATCTTTAGCGAAAATATAAGCTAAGAATCGCAGGGCAGAGAAAGGGATAACGAAGATAAGACCATATCTTCGGAGAAAAAAAATTATAACTCAAACCTGAATTAGAATTGAGAGATGATCAGGGGAAAAAGGGAAAAGAACCATAAGGGAAGCTAAAACTAATTGCGGTAGGAAACCAAGCCGAAGATGTAATGGCCAAATTCCGTAAGCTCGAGATGGCTAAGAATTTTGTATCACACCAATGAACCTGCAACAATATTCTAATTGAAAGTAAGAAATGACATAAGTGATTTTTGCGTGGAGAACCTCTGAATAGGTAATAAACCACGACCTCGAGTGAAAGATTTTTATAAAAGTATCTTTATTGCTTGAGGCGGATATCTTATTACAAGTGATCTTTATATATTGAAATGCTTGAACCTTGTAATTAAGAAGTTTGACTATTGCTGAGAATAAAAAATAAGTAGTTTTTTGATGATCTCTTGTGTAATTTTTTGGTTATTCTCTCTTATGGAACTTTTCCTTTATATAGGTCTTTTCCGTAGCTCTTCATCATGCTGGAGCACATTTTTTGAATAATGTTGTTAGTGGCGGTTGACTGAGTAACTGACGAGTTCGTGAGAGACAGGTATCTTTGTCTGGATAAGGCTTTCCAGTTTGAGTTCGACCCACCTTCTTAAACAGTCTGTGGGGCAGTTATGTTTAAAATGCCTAAATCTGAGATGGAGGAGATTCGAACTGGCGATAGCTCGACTTTAGATGAGATCGAGGGATAAGTCCTTATAATCGCCCTCTCACAACCGAAGTCACGAGTGGCTTTGGTTAAAAAATGATCAATTTGTAATTGGTATTTGGATTGAAATTCTTGATATTTGAAATGGAGTAATAATGGCTTTGACTGTGTGGAAGTTACACGGGTTACGGGTATTTAATGTGGATACAGATGCTGATGTATGTGATGGTTACAATTTTGAAAAGTTGTATCTGCAATGAATGATGATACTTGGTAAAACGTACCTGCACAATAATTGTTGGGTTATATAAATAGTATCTGTATCGAATCCTTGAAGCACAGTACTATTATAATCTGAAAATTTTACTAAAATATTAAAAATGGTGAAGACACGGAGAATAGTCCTTGAAGTGAGGATTACGTCTGAAATATAAAGGTTGAAGTTGAAATACTTTGCTGACCTATCCTTGAAGATGTTGATACCCGCTCCTGTCTCTCTGACTTATCAAGGCATGTCGGAAGACAAAGCGGTTGAAGCTGAGGAGAAATTCTACTGTAAGTGGAGATTTCATTTCGTCGTCTTGACAGGCGAGGAACGTTGGGCTTATCTCCGTACTCTTGAGGAGGACAAGGTTGGGGCTTTATATGCAGGGATAAGCATAACTGCGGGGCATGTAGTAGCATACTCACAGCCTTCTGGCTCCAATCGAACACTCGAAGGCTACATCAAAGCCTTCCCGATGACCCGAAGCCTAATAAACTCATAATCAAGCCCTCTGAAACTTTACGAATACTCGACTCGAAACAGGCTTCGACCATGGTTGTACGAGGTCGAAGGAAAACATGTCAGACAACCAGCTCACTAGACAGAATGACGGTGCACGCCGCTCGACAACTATAGTATCAGATTCAACAACCACAGTTTCAGAACCAACAATAGCTACAATGTCAGATCTGACAGTTACGGCGTCAGAACCGACTCTGGGTACAAGTCAGTTTTCCGGAGGATACTCTTGTAATTTGACCTCCCATGATGACTCAGCCCTTCCTATGTTCTATAAATAGGAGGGAGGGGGAATTATGGAGGGGTTAGAAAAACTCTCCCCACAGACCTTAAATTTTATCTTCGAATACCCTGTAATCACCTTTTACTCAAAACTTTGACTACTCGATCTTTATATCAGTACTCTTAAAAATCCTCATCAGAGGTCGTAGAGTGACCCATTCTAGGCCTCCGCGCAAGTATATTGCCAGTAGATTAGTGTTATTACTGATTATATGATTGAATTCTTTGATTGAAGATAATATTTGTAGTGTAAGAGTCAACTTCTTTCGCCAGGAAGTTAGGCCCCTACATTTGGCACCGTCTGTGCTTTCCCACCCTACCAGGATTCCCCTGCCATTTCTTGCCTTTTCTCTTTTCTTGATCCTACTAGCTACCTACAATGGCCCCCACCCTCCGCTCTACATCCACCCATGTCGGAAACTCCACTGATAGAGTGGCCGCCTAGCTTGCCCTTCTGACATAGCAATTTGTTCAAGCCGAGGAGCGTCATAGAAGCCAATTACACCAGGAGTGTGAATATCATAGATAAGAGGTCTAAGCCGAGCGGCAACGCTGTTTGGGCGACATCGATAGATAGTATCACTATAACAAATACTGGTTTTTACTTCATTAAAAAAATGACGTAATAGGAATTTAATGTCATTTGTACAAATGACGTCGAAGGCGATGACGTAGAAAGGTAGGGACTAACAACGTCATTAAATAAGTGACGAGGAAAGATAGGCACTAACGTCATTAATTAAGTGACGTATAAGGGGTTTCAAAAAATGACGTTATTGATACAAATTTTGGTGGTCGTTCAGCTAATGTATTCTATTGACGTCACTAAATAACGTCATTAAAAAATGACATAGTTGAAATCTTTTAACGTCATATTTAAAGTGACGTGGTAGCATTTTCATATATCAACAATGATATTTTTAAAATGACGTCAATACCTTGAAAAATGCAAAAAAAATAAATTAAAAATCAAATATTGTCAATTCACTGCCCTGTCCTCCTCTCTATAGGACCACCACCATATTCTACAAAGATTATATTACTTTCATTCAATACAATGTGTTTGAACTTAATCACATCATTATTTGAATTACAGAGCTAAATCGTTAGTAAACTTAACCAATGCATAAAAAACTAATAAAGCAACCATAAAGAAGGGTCTCGGATGTTCCACTGCCAGAATACTTATAGCCTTTGAGTGCCTTTGTGTGTTTCTACTAATCTGGATCAATTTGTAAACCTGTCAAAGATTACAAATTATACATTAGCTCTGTAAATGTGAGTACACAATAAAATGTTTGTAATCGTAAAATAAAATAAAAAATAATACATAACAAGATCGAAATACCTATTTGTTTGAAGGATTCCATCTCCGTGACAATTATACATTCTGGATCCCCATAAGTATCCTATGTACAATATTAGAGTCGAAATGAGCTAAGCATAAGATTGTGCGAGATTACCATCGATAAAGTTAAAAGAAACTGTACTACATAGGTAAAGTTAAAAGAAAGGGGAAATAACATTACCTTGCTCAACTCTGGTAAATTTTAAGTTGTATGAGATTGTGCGACTGTATGAACACCACATCACTGCAAACCACTATCCTTGAGTTAGGAATCTTTTTCTCAGGTACGTGTTCGCATATGGAAAAACCATAGTTTTGAGTTGGGAATCATTTTCATAAATATTCATTCAATCAAGTTCAAGGGCAGAAACCTTTGCCCATGCTTCTTCCTGAGCCACCTGCTAACCAATGAAACCAAAGACTCTTAGATTGAAAAATATAAGAAGCAAGACTTAATGGCTCAAATTATTTTATCTGGTTTTGATGTTGTATGGCATCTCTGCTAGAAAGAACATATAAGAAAGTGAGCTAATTAACTATAATTTATACATGCAGCATAATTTTTTAACTTGGGAACATACCGAAAGCAATACGCTACTTTCTGGAGAGGTAATTCATCTTGAGCATTTCCTTGATTTGATTGTTCAAGGAATTAGTATTAGCGACATAGAATTATTAAAATATAATAGTGAGGATTTTAAGTTAATATACCAGTATTCATAATTATAAAATTCATAATTATAAAATACTAAAGGTACATACTATTTTTTCTTGAACGAACTCATTTACGCCCTCTCCATTCTTCCTTTTGTGTGCCCTTGTGCATACAGCAGACCGTCGAACCTTTTTCACGACTGATGTGGCGTCATCGACAATCTCTTTGTTCTACAAAAATGAACTATATATTCTTATATACGTAGATTAGTAATGTAAATTGGTATAAAACATATGAAAGACAACTACGTGTGATGCGTACAGGTATACGGGATGAAAACAACCACATATATAATCCTAAAATTATTTAAATCGGTTTGAAGCCACATCATTTTGTTCAGGCAGTGTCGACGGATTACCTTGTGCAACAGAAACTCTCTGGAATAGATCAATCAATAGCTGATGTAAAAAAATAAAGCTATTGGAGGTGACCGTGACAATATCCGTGTTTCAGTTCTTAGTGAAGCGGCCATAGTATTTTCCACTCTTAGTTTTAGCGGCTCAAATCTTTTCAGCAAGTTGAATCATGTGTTTGATGTTGTTATAATAGACGAAGCTACTCAAGTTGTGGAACCAGCAACTCTTGTCCCATTAGCTAATAGATGCAAGCAAGTATTTCTGGTTGGTGATCCAGATCAGCTGCCAGTCACTGTAATTTCTACCATTGTTAAGAAACACGGATATGGTATGAGCTTATTAAAGAGATTTCAAAAAGCTGAGTATCCAGTACAGATACTGAAGACCGAATATCTATCGCATGCATCCAGAGATATGCTGCTTTCCTTCGAAAGAATGACGTGAAGGATCAAACTCAAAGATCATGGCACGACTACCGCAGCTTTAGGCTATTTTGTTTTTTTTGACATTAAAGAAGGGGTTGAATCCCAGCCCTCTGAAAATGGCTCGTTTGTAAATGAGGACGAGGTTGAGTTTGTCCTTCTCTGTATTAGAATTTAGTTACTCGTTATCCTGAACTCAAACCATCTCAAAACAACAGTGACCCGGATTACAATTTAAGTTCTCAAATAGCAATAATATCACCTTACGGAGATCAAACGAAGCTCTTCCGTGATGGTTTCCGTGATAAGTTTGGCGTTGAGTCGGATAAATTAGTCGATATAAATTTCGTGGATGGGTTTCAGGGACGGGAAAAGTCGTTACAGTAATTTCTTGTGTTCGAGCCAACACAAATAAAAGCATTGGGTTTGTGGCAGATTCCCGAAGAATGAATGTGGGGATAACTAGAGCAAGGTCTCTAGTCCTGGTGGTAGGTTCTGCATCGACATTGAAACAAGATGAGCATTTGTGCAACTTAGTGAAGAATGCTGAAGAACGTCAATGTATATTCAAGATAAGAAAACCATATGCCACATTTTTCAGCGATGAAAATATGCCAACAATGAAAGTAGTGAAGATGGTTGAAGCCATGATTGAGGAAGTTTTGAGCCATCTGGATGTGACAGAAAACAATACCATCAACTATGGTAATCAAGAAGTTGGTGTGGATGATGGTGGAGATGGAGGCATGGATGATGACTAAACTCACGACAGTAAAGTTCGAAGACGGGAATTGTTCGTTTATGTAGTTTTTGCAGTAATTTAAAATGTTTCTTCTTCCTTCATTTTCTAGTTATTATTAATTATTTGTTTCTTTCATTTTTGAGTTATTAATTATAAGGTAGCAAATAAGGAAGGTAGATAATTGTACATTTGGGAAGAAGGTGAATGCAATTTTCTTCAGGGTTGAATGTACTAATTAATCCCAGTTTGTTAAAAATAAAAAACAAAAAATGCTAAACTAACTTGGTCGTGTAATTATTAACCAAGGCTAAAACAAAAACTATTAAAGTCATAAGAGCATATGCAATAGTGTCGTAAATTTGAAAAACTTCACAAAAAGCTCTCTGAATATTTTAGGTTGACAAAAAAAATCATATAGTTCGAGGTTTTTGCAGCTTGAGAGCTCAAACTTAAAATTTGGGGCAGACAACATGTTGATTTGGATTCCATGGTTAAAATGACGCTCTTAAGCTTTAGTCAGTGAAACCTCTTACCTAGCCTTTTCGATGTAACATAAAAGACTCTTTCAATCTTGAAATCTTCTCCGCCGGTAGTGAATGGGGCCCCTAGCTAACCAGCCTTGTAATTTTATTTTCTTCACCCTGTGTGAAAAAAAGATGCTCTAAGCATTTGTAGCTACCATATAGGAATGCGAACAACAAGGAGATTGACTGCTCTGAGTATATAGTTTATAGAATTTACTAGGAGGAGCAGGTACAGGTACAAGTAGAGGTACAGGTCCAAGTACAAAATGAGGTACATTTCTCATGGGAACTGAATCATCCCGAGGTTGAGATGAAACACTTAGCTTTCCCCATTTTATTAACAAGTAAGATAATGAAAGTAGAAAGATACTTGTATATCTCAAAATAAGCACTAAAATTTGTTGATTGTTTTTCATTTCATATGAGACCCACCCGGTGGTATAATTCCCAGATGATTATTCGGATTAACATAAGAAGCTGCATCGTAGACTTTGCTGTCCCCACAACCTTATTTTCTCTAGTCAATACCTTGTGCCATAGCTTGCCTTAGATTGTTCTTCAAGACATTCACCATTGACTCATTATACTTTTCTCTGTTATGCCATGACTGAGCTTCTACTGATACTTGTTTAATTCTATCCACGAGTTCCTTGTTCTTACGATTCATGTTATCAATCTCCATGTCTTTCTCCCTCAGCTTCTATCCCACTCCTTTCTCTATCGCACTAAAAAAAAGCAAATGTCTGCCTCTGCTTCAACTCCCTCACTCCTTTTATAATGTTTTCTTCCTGGACTCTGATATAGTTGTCAAACTCTTTCAAGATAGAGGACAAAATACAATCCCATGGGAAAAACAACAAAGACCAAATACCAGAAATCAAACAAGGAAAACTAATACATTAGGCCAACAACATATTTCATTTCAAAAGATGATTTTCAAATCTCACCAATCCCGTTGCCAGAAAGGAATAAACACAATAAAGAATACCACCACCAATATCGAACACAAGGTAATCTGCTTTACTTGCGCTTAACTTATATATAGCATTCAACCAATAACATTATGTGTTAGACGCCATAAAACCTTTTGAATCTGGCCTTAGTATTCTGACACCTAAAATAATCCATGACAGTCAAAAGGCACCAAAAGTGAAGAGACATATTCATAAAATCCAAAATGGCACCCCAAAAGAGAAAAAAACTTTGATAAAATGTTCCTATGTTAAGTTTTTTTACCCTGAGAATAAAAATCACTTCCCTACATATTTATACTCTTCTCCCATCTTCGATCAGTCTTCTGCAGAAGGACCGAACCGAGAATCACCCATAAGGGGATAACGACCTTGGCATGTTAATTACCAATGATACCCTGTGCATGGTATCTCCAACCTCCTAGTTATACAGATGCCATATGAAGTGCGGATTTCACTCAAATGTGTTGCCTTCTTTGACAATCAATTACGTGACTCCATACAGTTTCCATCAATTTCGCAGAAAAACCAATACACCTTTGCGTCCTCACACAAAAATGTTTATTTAGAAGGATATCCTCTAACTTGATCCCACCTCAAGAATGATAAGTTACCTGAATGGGGCCTCAGTATAGTTAATAGTTTGACCATTATCTCCCTTGTACATATTTTCTTAAAATCCCTATCTTACCAACCAAACTCTTCAAATCAATCTGATATTACGCAAGAACACCCTTTATTAGATCCTCAATATTAGGGTTTCCCAAGATTGCCAACTCCTTCACTAACTGATCTTTGGTGGTGTCATATCGGGTTTGGTTGTTTTAGTTACAGAAGAAGAAGAGATTGGTTGTTGTGATGAACAAAAGATGCGGAGAAGAGCTCATCACCTCTCTCTGATCTAATCATCTCATGATCATACAAAGTTATATCTCTCAAGCCCCTAAGATCATCCATGACCTAAACCTAGCTTTCCCATCAACAGATCATCAAAACAACATCGTTTCTAAATTTATTGCTAATCACATCAATGAAAGCCACAACCCCACTACATCATTTGTTTTGATGTCAACTTTGGAACTACTTAGGAGAAGGGGCCTGAAATTTTTCATGTCACTTGGCCCTTAAACAAGATGTTTCAAGACTACAAGAGTAGTTAAAAGCCAAAAGAAATCTTTGAGCCACATTGAAGGTTGATCTCAAATGTCTTGGTTTGAAAATATGCAGCTCTTGCATGGATTCTAAAACAATGACAAAGCTAGAGGAGATTGCTCTGGCTGTAGGAAATGCAACCAAGCTAAAACAGAAGGTTGCCGAACCCCGTTATCAACTAAACCAACAAAGCAAAATAACCCTTTTCTAAATGTTAAGAAAACCAAAAGGCACCAATCAAAGAGACCCATTGAGAAAAAGACAAATTACGAATAGAGATATAATTAAGAATCATAGTGCAATAGATTAGTCGATCAATATGAAATTGTCTCAATGCTCTTTCCTCCTTAAGCAACATTGTATAAACTGTTCATCGCATAAACTGTTAAATAACAAATTATTCCATGAAATTAAAATCAATATTTCCAAACGGAATCAACTACTTAATTTTGGCAATCCCAATACATCTTAGAAATAATAAGCACCAAGAATAGTTGGGAATTAGGGTTCATATCCATATGTGGAAAACAATAAAATCTACCAAATGTGGACGAATCTAAACCAAATCAAAACCCCTTTCATCCTTGCTAATCTACAAAAGTATAACTACTAATTTAGCAACAAAATTAAACAAAATCTTTGATTAGCAAAATCAAAATTGGAAAATTTCTTACCTGCTTCAATGGTCAATCCTTTGCAAATTAGGGCGGAATATTTCTCAATAAAAACCATGGAGGAGTAGTTGTGTGGATTTGTAGAAGGATTTCATAGTAAGTTAGGGTTGGATTTTGCCTCACAAAAGCTTGTACTTCGGCGACAGAGATTTTCTTCGACTAGAGATTCGTCATTATAAAACTTCCTCTTAATTTCTAATTATGTGCCTCCTAAATTCCATCTCTCGCACTGGGATGATTCTCATCGTGATCCCACAAAGTTCTCACTTTCAATTGTACCCAAACTTCTACTTCCCGCAAGCTCTCTCGTATTTCTCTCAAATTTTATTAATAAATACAATGTCATTTAATCAAATAATGACGTTAACATAGTAGTGAATAAACACTTTTCTTTTACGTCATTTGCAAAAATAACGTAACTTTAAAGGAAAATGAGCAGTAATGTCAGTTTACAATAAAATGACTTAAATGCATTAATGAACTTGTTAAGTTACGGATAGAAACGGAAAATATAAGTATCAAAGTCATTATTTAAAAAATGACGTTGATTAGATGACGTCGTAACCCTTATTTACTACTACTGTACTAGCTAACATCCTTTGTTACTCTTATCTTTCTTACTAGAGTTGCTTTCTTGACCTTCTTTTGTAGAGCAAGTAACATATATGCAAGAAAAATTAAATAAGTTCCAACACATCAGGGGCTACTCTAAACAATGGAAGCAAATGCAAGGGCTTTTTGAAACTGTGGAGGCCAGCACATCATGGGCAGTGGGCAAAGGGAATCTTAGTTTTTAGCAAGATAATTTTGTTGTAGAATTTCCTTTCTTACTACTTTATTATTCTAAGAAAAATCATAATGAATCTTAGAAATGTTTGTTTTCATCATGAAGAGGATAATGGAAAGTATTTCAGTAGGTAGTGAAGTGGGAGGTGCTGGTGGAGCATCCTCATATAATTATTTGAAGAGAAGATAATGGGGACCTTATCAAACCTATGTGAGCATCTGGCTTTCCATATTTCCAAGCTCAAGAAAGAAGGCAGTAAACCCATGATGATTCCTAATTGGGATTCTTGCTAGCACCCAACAACCAATTGCCTTGCCCAAAAAGATTGGTTAGGCATCACTTGAACGTTTTGGTTGCCCAAAAAGATTGGTTACACACCACGGTTCAACAACCAGACCATATTCAAGTTCATCTTTTTTTGTGTGCCTTCGACGCATACTAAGAGTTAAATCTGGACAAGAAAATAGAAAACGTTTATCAATCCCTGACGCCGCTACCACCAGTAGATAGGGAATTTAACTCTCAAATAATTAAAAGACTCTTTAACTAAAAACTGCCCCTGTATAATTAAATCACTCACTCCTTCTCGATCTTGATCTCATTCCTCTACAATCCGAAATCCAAATCTGTTCCAACTTCCACAAATCATTCAAATTTAAATTAAGCTTGATGAAACCCTAAATCTACCTTAAGTCCTCAACAGTGCGTACCGTGATTTTCGGAGGTATCACCATGCAGATTTGAACAACTAAAGGCTCTTGTTTAAGACCTTTTGCTCTAAACCAGCAGGGGTATCTAAAATTTTCAAGTTCTAAGCTAGTGGATCTTAGAATTTGTTAAAGAGGGTAATCCAATGTTAAACTCTGTAGGGTTAGGTCGAAGCTAAGCTAAATAATTTCTACTCAAAACCTAACTGTGAACACTATTAACACCAAATCAAACAGACCCATTGAGAACACCATCTAATCTAAAGCCAAGCTATAAACTATCTACTCAAAGCCTTAAATAAGAACACCATTAATACCAAATTACGCAGACACAAACTCAAATTACAGTAAGAACAATTGGATAAAAACTAAATATTATCAATCAAAGAGAACCATTAAGAAAAATCAATTTACAACAGAGATAAAATTACAAAAACTAGAAAACACTAATCAAAGAAACCCCAAGGAGAAAGAAAAAATTACAAGTAAAAAAATAAGTTTAGAGTTTATGGTTACCTCTGAATATTGAAAGATGCAAAACTCAACAATCGCTTTGGTGAAGAGGCAGGGTACTTGATGCTACATTATGTAATCAAATCAAATTGGGGAATCGTGAACAACGAATTCGCCAAATCCTCAAACGATAACATTCAAAACAAAAATTTGAGGAACTTCTTACCTGCTCAATGTTTGATTCTTTACAGATTAGGGCCGAAGATTGCTTAATTTGAAATAGTCTTTCCTCTTAATTAAGGTTTCCACACTTATGTTTTCAATATAGCGACTATCCTCGACATAGGGATTCATACCAACACTTCACATTCGATTTTTGTAAATCCTAGGCCTTCTATCTCGCATTGGTTTCATACCCATTGCATTTAAGGGATCTTCATCTTGATATGGATCTGGGGTTGCGGCTGAAGGTTTTGAAGAGTTGCTAGAGGAGGTAAAGTAGAGAGTGTGATAGAGTTGTTATTGTTGAAGTCTGAGGTTGGGGTTAAGAGATTTGAATTTAAGGAAGAGGAAACATGGAGATTCTTGAGATGGTGAGAACAAATTCATCTCCTTTACTCCCTCTCGAACACTCTCTCTCACAATACAAGAATGAGAGTGAAGAGTGAGTCGGCTTTCACTCAATATTTAATAGAGAGAAACAATGTCATTTAGAAGAAAAATAACGTGAATGCATGCCAGTGATATAATGTTGTCTTCGTCATTTTTTGAAAATGACGCCGTCCATAGACAAAAGACATGCAGCGATGTCATCTTTCCAAAAATGACTTAGTAAACAAACTCATCAATTTAAATTACAGGATTAAGCAAAAAATATACTAATTAACGTCATTTTTTGAAAAATGACTTTAATTGAGTGACATCGAAACCAATATTTGTTGTAGTGTATCGTGCCCTCGATGATCTCCATAGCACAGTTTGCGTGTTGCGACGTTATCAGCCTCAAGATGTTCCCCTACCATTTCAAGCACCCACCCCATCGCGTGTCTCTGCCCGTGCCCGACTGGGGCCCCACCCACATCCTGACGTACCCCCGGTCCATATTGGAGCCGAGGGTGTTCCCCCATAATCCTCCCTATCGGCTCAATCCACCTTGCATACACCCCACGGAGGATTCGTTCGATTCCACCCTTCGAACTACTAGACAACCTTGACGCCGCCCTGATCAAAAATGACTCAGAGAGTACAGTGCTGAGCATACGCCAAATATTCGGCATCTTCCCCTGCGACCTTAAAAATCCCTTCCTCATCCTGCGTATCTTACACAGCAGGACTTCGACCAAAAAATACATTCTACCTTCCGAATCAGTACGAGCCCCACGCCGAACTCATGGAGTCGGTTAAATAATCCCTTTTGCCCCAAATTCCTCGCTGTCGAGGTGCCTCCAAACTTTTATGCCCCCAAAATCGGCAAGTATCGCAACACCGACCCCAATCTCACATTCTTGAGTTTCAAAACACCTTAAACTTATACTCCACGGCCGACCACCATTGTGCTGGCTATTTCCTACCAGCCTAACAGATAGCCCTCTGCGATGGTATCATAGCCTCCCCAACGGCTCCATCCGAAGCTTTGAGCAGTTATTTAACCTTTTCATCGCCATATTCACCTTCAACAAGGACCATGAAGTTCGGGTCGATGCCCTCTTTAATTTCAAAAAATCCCCCAGTGAAACCCTTGAGGCCTTCACCATGAGGTTCCTCGACGAGTCGCGCAAGATCGAAAACCTCGACTGCGCGAGCACCATCCTGACTTTTTCCAACGCGCTGCCATATAATAGCCGCGTCAAGGAGTACATCGTACTCCACAAATCTCGAACCCTCGAGGTGATGTTATCCAAAGTAAATGGATACATTGACCTCTTCGCGAGTCCAATCGCCAGGCGTAACCTTCATCCACCAATCAATACAACAAACATCGACAGGGGCCGCCTTCTACACCTTTGATTGCTCCTGTCTCATAGGAGTTTGAGAGCCGTAAATGCCCCCATACTGACGACACTACCGAAGCCCGCAAAAAATGGTTGAAGTCGGTCTTACCCAAGCTTACTGCTCTATCAGTACCCTTCTACCACAGATCCAGGTAGACCCCATATGGCGTACCCCTTTCCCCATCGAGGTCAAACAAGGCAAACCTTACTGCCAGAACCATAAGTATAACTACCACCATACTAACAAATGTTTTGCCCTGCAACACTCTCATAAAATAATCCTCAAAGTGGTTCGTCTACATCAGTATGCTGCTGACTTCCCTAGTTACCTCGATGGGTTGTACCTAAAACCTCAACCCACCCCTACTGCCGACCCATTCGAGGTATAAATCTACCAAGTTCATTTTATCGAGGTAAATAATATCGACATCGGTCATTCTAAAAGCAAGCGCAAGCGTGTCGAAGAATGTTACAAACTTACTTACCAGGAGAAGCTACCCGCCCTCCTGCTAGAATCAAGTCAATATCCCCGACCCGAGGGTATCTCATTTATCGACTGCGATACATCGCATGTTCGGTTTCCCCATTCCGACCCATTAGTCATTATGATTAAGGTCGAATACCTCATCCTCCACACCATGCTTATCGATACGGGAAGTGTAGCTGATGTACTTTTCCTTCAAACCATTCAAGCCATGAACAAAACAGACCTCATCACTGCTGCCAATGTCGAACTAAAAGGTTTTAACGGGGCTACCAAAGTTGTTGTTGGTCAAATTAACCTTCCAGTTACTATCGGCCCAGTCATACTCCAAACCAGTTTTCTTATCATCGACAGGAAATTTGAATATCTCGGTATCCTTGGGCGCGACTGGCTCCATGCCATGCACGCCATACCTTCAACCTACCATCAGACCTTTCATTTCACTAACCCCTATGGTACGTGGAGCCTAAAAGGCTCCCAACGCGTTACCCACTCATGTGAACATCTTGAGATCGATCAGAACCAAAAACTTGCCAAACAACCATAGCAATCAATGCCTCTCTTGACCCCCACCCGCGACACCAGCTACCACACCTATCGAATCCACTATCTATATTGAACTCGACGATCCTGGTCGAGGTACGTTCATTGGTTCCTTTCTAGACGAGGCCGAGAGCCTAGAAATTATCGACTTCCTTCGAGCCAATAAGGACATCTTTGCATGGATATTTCAGGTAATTCCTGGCGTCGACCCCAGTTTAGCATGTCATCGCCTCGACCTCACCCCTCATGCTATAGTACTAAAGCAGAAGAAGCGTACTTTGGCTCCACGACTTTGAGAAGCTGTAAAACTTGAGGTCGAAAAGCTCATAGTCGCGGGTTTCATCAGAGAAGTCAAGTACGCTGACTGGATATCTAATATTGTTACAATTCCTAAAAAGAATGGCAAGATTATAATTTGTGTCAACTTCACAGACCTCAACAAACACACACCGAAGGATAGCTTCCCCCTCCCGGTCATTTCAGTCCTCCTAAATGCCACTGCCGGACATGACCGATTATCGATGATGGACGCGGCTTCGGGTTATAATTAGGTACCCCTCCTCCCCGAGGATCAACTTAAAACTTATTATATTACTGAGCAAGGCCTTTACTATTTTAACGTCATTCCCTTCGGTCTTAAAAATTCGGGCACCACTTTCCAACGTCTTGTTGCAACTATGTTTAAATCCTTACTTGGCAAGACGGTCGAAGTTTACACTGACGACATGATATGCAAGTACCTCCAAAAATAGACCCACATCCAGGACCTAACCGAAGTCTTCTTGATACTTCGAACATACAACATGAAACTCAACCCAGACAAATGCCAGTTTGGTGTTTTGTCTAGCAAATTTTTAGGCCACCTCATTAGTAAACGAGGTATCGAGATCGACCCTACTCATATCCGAGCCCTCATCGACATGCCTTCTCCTCGAACTAAAAAAGATGTCCAAAAGGTAGCTGGCAAGATAGCGGCCCTTAGCCGCTTTATTTTGAAATCCTCAGACCGTTGTGCCTGGCTCTTCTCTCTCTTACACGATCAAGGTGTCCACAAGGCTAAAAAGAAAAACAACCCTGAGATCAATTGGATACCCAACTGTGAACATGCATTTCTCAAACTTAAAGCATACCTCGGTCGACCACCCATCATTAGTATGCCTATCGAAGGTGAAACACTTTCTTTATACCTCGCGGTCACCGACACTTCTATCAGTTCAGTCCTCATTCGACTCGAATCCAACATCGAGAAACTCGTATACTTTATCAGTAAAACCCTAACACCTGCAGAAACTCGATATGTAAAACTTGAGCATTTTCTCCTCACACTCGTCTACACTTCTTGGAAACTCAAACCATATTTTCAAGCTCACCCTATCTGCGTTATCATAAGTTATCCCCTTTGAGAAGTACTCAGAAAGAAAGACAAATCTAGATGGGTACAACAGTGGTCCGTTTATCTTATTGAACACGATATCACATTTGAGATACAGGTATCCCAAAAAGGCCAAACAGTTGCTGATTTCCTCGCTGACTTCCCGGTTGAAGATATCGATTGGGAGGAACATGAGGGCGACCTACCAGAAGACCAGCCGGAACATACCGACCCATGGAACCCTAACACAGGATGGTGTCTCTTCACTGATAAATCCCCTGGACCTAATGGTTTGGGGATCGGTATCGTCCTTGTTACACCCACCAATGATTGAATTGAAAAGGCTGTCAAGTTAAACTTTGAATGCTCCAACAACGAGGCTGAGTACGAAGCCTTGATCCATGGCCACGACCTCGCACTCGATCTTGGTATCCCCAAACTGGCAATTTTTACAGATTCCTAACATTTTCAGAGACAATACACCGGTAAAAATTAGGCCAACGGTCGCATGGCTAAGTATGTTGCTCTCGTCCGCCAGCGCATGGACCGTTTTCCTGAAAAATCTTCTATTAATCACTACCCCAGAGGTAAAAATAGACATGCAGATGCCCTCGCCTATATAACAGCTATGTTTGGCCAGTCTGAAACTCAAACTCTCCATATCGAAGTACTCGAACGCCCAAGTATCGACCAGATGGAAGTCAATGCCATCAATACTAGGGGCGAGAGTCTCAATCTAGGCGACTAGAAAATGCCATTTCTCGCCTACTTTAGTAGTTCTACCCTACCAGAAGACCCCAAAGCCAAACGGTCATTATTAGAGAACTGCCGTAGATATACCATTCTTAAAGGCAAATTACGTCGCAAATCTCCAAATAGCCTCCTCCTCCAATGCATATCTCAAAATGAAGCCTCTAAAGTTCTTGCCGAACTCCATGAAGGTACCTGCGGTGCTCACACTGCTGGTCGGTCTATGGCCCTTGGAGCCGTCTCCTAAGGTCTATTCTGGCCCATTATGAAGAAGCAAGCCGAGGAGTATGCCAAACACTGTGAAAAATGCCAACGTCATTCCCACGACATCCATAGCCCTTCGCAAGACCTCTATTTTAGTCAAGTCTCTTGGCCATTCAAGCGCTGGGTCACGACCTTGGTGGTTCATTTCCTAAAGCATCAGGTAGCCACGGAAATGTTCTTATGGCAACAGATTACTTTACCAAATGGGCCGAAGCCATACCTTTATGTCAAACCAGAGAAGAAGAAGTCATCAAATTTCTATTGGAGGACATTATTACATGCTTCAGTTGCCCTCATATAATTCGATATGACAATGGTCTACAATTTGTTGGGAACAAAGTCAGAAATTTCCTCAAGAAGTGTAATATCATCCTCTCCTCCTTAACACCTTACTACCCCTAAGGGAATGGTCAGGTCAAAGCAATCAACAAAACAATAGTTGACGGTCTCAAGAAGCGTGTCGATGCGAAAAAGGATGATGGGTTTAAGAGCTACAACATGTCCTCTGGGCCTATCGAACAACACCACGAAAGGCGACGAGCTGCACACCTTTCCTTTTAGTCTATGGTACCGAAGCAGTGCTACCCACTCAATTTGAAGTGCCCACACACGATCCCAACTTCTCAGATGAAGATAATGAGTTTGAACTCTGATATAATATGTTGTGGATTGACGAAACCAGAGACCGACCATCGCTAACCTCAGCCGGTATCATCTTTCCCTCCAAAAGTCATATATAAAAGAGTTTGACCACGCAGTTTCAGTATTGGAGATCTTGTACTTTGGGGTGTCACACAGTCTTCGAAGCCTCGAAATACAGGCAAGCTAGCCGAATCCTGGGAAGGACCTTATGTCATGTACGATAAAACCGACAAGGGTTCATATTACTTGATGATAGAAGGCGAAGGGCCTCTGCCTAATCCATGGAATACAATGCATATAGTATTATACAAAAGGCTACAGCCTCATCCTTGTCCACCTGATGTAAATACTGAATAATCAATAAAAAATTTATTCTCTTGGAACTTTCCACTATGTTTTCCAAAAATCTTTCATGTCTCCAAAATTCGAGCAAACTCGAGGGGCATGAATGGTCGAGAGACTGAATCCTCGAGAATACATTAGGGGCCACCACATTCTACTTCAACTTGGCCCATGCCTTCGAAGTCCTGTGAATTTCTTGATCTAACCTAAGTATCATGTCAACCCTTTGACCCGACTGATACTTGGGGGCGACCTTGAAAATTTTTAAGTCTTCAATTTCAAGCAAACTCGAGGGGCACGATGGGTTGACAGACCGGACCCTCAGGAATGCATTGGGGGCAACCACGTTTTGCTTCAACTAGGCTCAGGCCTTCGAAGCCCAGTACATTCCTTGTTATCACCTACGTATTATGCCCATCCTTCGACTGACATTCGGGGAACGACCTCGAAGGTCTTCAAGGTTTGATACTTTTACAAGCATTCTATACTTCTAGCAAACATGGATACACGTATACAGGAATATCAATAACTCATCTACAAACAAGAAGTTTCAGTTTAGCATATATCAGAGAATCAAGTTCAACACAAACCAATTTAAATCAAGTTTAGAGCATACATCGGCAATTCAGTACAAATCAAGTTTAACACAAACCAATTCAAATCAAGTTCAGAGCATACATCAGCAATTCAGTATAAATTAAGTTTAACACAAACTAGTTTCAGTACAGCCTACATCAACAATTCAAAGCAATCACAAGTTCACAGCTCAAGTCCAAAGTAAGTTAACCATTGTTCAAATGTCGTCACTCCAAATGTTACAGCATAATTGAAAGATAAAAAACAGTTTAGCACAACCAACACAATACCTCATATCGGAGTAGCCACACCATCTCCTCCTATCGGTTCTTCAATGCCAACACCCCTAGTACCTTCAGTAGAAGGGTTTGACACAGCAGCATCCGTGATTTCATCAGTCGCAGTCCCAATAACAACTTCTTCTACGCTTCCTCTAGCAGGTATACCAACAACATCTACTTCTAACCCCTCGGTTCGAACAGTGTCTTTGATGATAGGATCATTGGTTGTGGAAACGCGTTTCAAAGTTTTGGGATCATACCCCAAAGCTTCAATGAAACATCTTCAGCTTGACAGTAGTCTCACATTCCTCATCAAACTGCCCTTGGAAAGTCTCCCTCTATTCTTTCATTGCCTTATTCTTCTCAGTAATCTTTACTTGTAGTACCTACGTATGATTATAACGCTGAGCTTCGAGTCTCCTCTCGCATTCATCTCTGATAGTCGCCTGCTCTCACTTTAAAATTTTAATCTTAGACACCAGCGATGCTTTGATCCCTCGAGCAAGCTCCAGATTGTCAACCGCCTGCTTCAAATGCCTTTTTGTTACCTTTTACACATTGATGAAAGCCTGCGCCCAAGCATCTGACTGCTAGAATATTCGAATCATCGGTATCTCTCAAAGCATGGCGCACTTAAGAAATTTTTCAGAATTTGAAAAGAAAAATATTTACGTGATGCATAGTCTTATTCATTCGCCTCCCAACTTCGTCTGGGTCAGTACCACAGAGTGTTGCTATCGAAGTAGTCGTAGCTCGTGCATGCTCCTCCAGTTCGGCTTCTGTTAGTTCTTCGTCCATATCCTCCGCCTCATCCTCCCCCAGCACCCTACGCCTCTTATGCTGAGTTACCTTCGGCTGCTGTACCTTCGAAGATTCGAGAAAGACCTTACCTTTCCCTTTGTCAGACTGCGTCGAGACCTGCATCAATGCGCCACAAGCTACTTCAGGCACCGACACTGCCTACTTCGGCACCTGCTTCCCCTTGGGAACATAATTTACCTTCCTCGTCAATTTTACTTTCTCCATTCATTCGACCCCCCTCGAAACACCTTTATTTCCCATCTTCTTTGATTGCTTCAGCGTAACGGGAACATTTCAAAGTAGAGAATCTGTCTTCTTCTATCTTTTCCTCTTAATACCTTGTTTCTTGAACACACAGTTTACCCACTCCTCATCTGAGTTGATCAGCTCGTCAATATAATTCCTTAGATTCGTCAAAGATCGGCCACTGGCACTACAAAACAAGCAAAAAGATATTTATCAGTCTATTCAATCAATATATCAAAAATTCATTGGCCATTAACTTACTTGGATTATAGATCCTACGCTGTACCTAATAAGGGTCCTCCTCTTCGGCATTCCCATAATTACCCCGTACCACAACCAAGTCTTTGGCTTATTCTCGTGACATTGGATGTTATATGTGTCTACCTTCTGGTTGGCTTTTCTTGAGTAGAACGATACAATATCGTACCACTCGATCAAGCCCCTCCCCTCACTTCTCAGCTCTACATTCATACCCTCAACCACCCTCATTATTTTATAGAAATTCCCATTCATCTGGCATGGGGCAACATCCCAGAAGTTCAGTGCCTCCTTCACCAGCTTTTGAAGGGGCATCTGCATCTCTATCCGAATTTGGCCTCTGAATGCCATGAAACCCTCTCGGGGTTTAGACCTGAGGTATACCCAGACCCCACTGCATATAATACCACCCCTACCTTTGACAACTCTTGCTTTGCCACAAAACGATCCAGCCTCTGCTTCTCTTTAGTCGAGACTGACCCCGTAGCTTCCTCTGAGTCAGTCGAACTTTTACTATTACCAATCTGCTCCCCCTCTTCTCTTTCATCCCCCGAAGGCTCGACACTACCTTTGTGTCCCCCTTTTTCTCCTCCCTCCATCTAACCATCCCTCTCATCGGTCACTCGAGCCTTTCGATGGCCCTTACTTGAAGCCCCATTTTTATAAGCCAGCACAGCTAATGGGGAATCTTTTGTAATGTCTAATTCTTCTACGTCACTGCTCTCATCCACGAGAACTCAACCAGGCATACTTGGTTCATCTTCTTTGATCTCTTTGTCTACCAGCCTCAGCCTCGACGATCGACGGGTACACATTTTACCCTACAGAAGAAGAGGCATGCAATTAGATCAATATATTCGACTATTACGTATCAATGAATTATTTTGATCTACCTTCCCTAACTGATACAACCATAGTCGAATGCTCGACCCCATTCCTAGTCACACCTTCAATGCCCTCAAAATCCCAATTGGCTAGACCCCCAGCTACTTGAATCACCCTCTCCCTCGACCTAGCCTTCACCAACAAAAGCTTAATAGTACCTACCCCTCATAACATTTACAATAGACAAAACTACAAAGGCGAGCTACATTTAACCTATTTATAGAGAAGATCAGACGAATACCTGTAACAGAGAACGGTCCTTCCTCTCCTCTACAACGAAAACTTCCTCAACAATAGAGTATGTCTTCTTTTTGACTCTCTGTTTTTTCTTTTCCTTGTAAATTGGGAACAGTAATTCTTTTCCACTTCTATAAATACTTCCCCAAAATATCAATAAATCGCCTTGATTTACAAAACCGCTATCATTACCATTCCCCCACTCCTCCTACTTTACGGCTGGGGTATGCTTTAATGCCTTTACCCTCAACCACTCCCACGTGCGCATCGCACGCCCACACGTTACAATTTTATATTAACCAAGTCAAACCTGCAGCTTCCTTCCTAAAGCTATTACGTTAGGCTCACACGTCATATTCACCTTTTTTCACATCCCCATAAAATATTATGATGACCTGCAGGGCACTCTGCCCCAGGATCAGTTTACCCTCTGTCATATCAAAGTTTTCGGCTGTCAGTTTTTGCAGTCGAAGCTTCAATTTTGAATTTTCTTTTCCCGCTCAATTTTTTCCTTACCCACGACACATATGTTTTCGGAGCATCTTATACAATAACTTTGATCACTAAATTTTCGTTTGAAGGAAATTTATTCAAAGTATGTTGCTACCCTTATTATGCATTTATGTTCGAGTCCAGAGTTTTGGTCCCGTGCCTATAGTCTGTTCGTCTATCTTACCGATCCCGTATAAAACACATATTTTTGGGGAACAATTCGTTTATTGCAGTATTTCGACAGAACAAAAAAGACACATAACACATTCAAAATAAAAAATATACTCCCACCACCATCACCCTGCCGCCACCTTATGTAGAACCCCCTATTTGCAGGCGGGGTAGCTCTGCCTACAACGGGCCCTGACTCGTCCTCCAGCAACCTATCTTCTTCTCTCACAATACGCTCGGCCAAGCCTTGCAGGAAGAGGTAACGTTCCTCGGCTACCGGAAACCATAAATATGCATATGATTGCCCATTGATCGGTTCTCTAGGCTCTAGTTTGACCAGGTCTGGCATAACCCAGTCCAAGTCTCTGGCGCCGAAGAACCTTATTTGTAGTTTGGCCGCTTTCTGCCCTATTCGACGGTCTCTGGCATGCCCCATCCTCCTCTGATAATAAGTGTTGGGTGTGGTATCCATGATATTTTACGTAATAAAGAAGAAGAAATTAAAAATGGAGAACTTACATAATTACCTCTTGAGAACCCATATTTATACCTTCATTCGACTCATTTATTACACCGTAATCACCACTACCTCTTAATTACCCTCCTATATTACCACCCTCGGAACTATAAACATTCCACAGCCAACCTTTTAGCTTCCAACGTTCAACCTTTCAGCTTCCAACGTTCAACCTTTCAGTCAAACTCTTGTGATCTTGTTCATAAACCATCGCCTACATTCTAAGGTATTCGGCATCTCGATCCATATTGTTCGACACTTCGATCTAGATTACAGTTTTCTAATGGTCGCTCCTAAATAAGTTCGACATTCGAGGAATCGTTATCGCGCTTAAATTATTATCGTCTGCATGTTCTTCTCGCTTACACCCAAACAATTCGATATTTCAATTTGACAGTCATTTCATAAAATCCCAACTTCATTCGGGCCGATGCCCTTATACCAAAAAAAGAAGAAGTCAACATCAGCATAAAATTTCAAACATTCCAACCTACAATTCCACGCCAATACTTTTACCACACTCAAGAATCCCCTACTTGCAGACGGGGAATTCCTTGTAGAGCCTCGCCTCAGCATTCTCAGCACGATCTTCCCTATCTACCAGATCCTCAGCTATCGATTCAAGGAACGGGAGCCGGTTGCTGGCGATCGGGCTCTATCATTACAACGCCCTCCACCAGTATGTATAAGACATCCCACCGATTGGTTCTTCTGGTTCCAGTTCAACTAAGTCGGGCATACCCAATCAAGGTCTCGATCACCAAAGAACCTCTGCTTCAACTCGAGGGTCTTTTCCTGGATGTGAAGCCCTCTTGCTGCCATTCTTTTCTGATACCTGGTATTAGGAGTATTTCCACTACTTCGGGAAGAAGAGGCGGACATTTTACTCAGGGAAGAAGGTACAGATGTTTGAAGTTCTCTTAAAGCACCCTACTTATACTTGAAGGTTGATATAGTTAAATCCCCTGTTAATCACAACCCTCATTAATTACAGTCTTTAATTAGCCTTCTTGGAATTGCAACAATCACCCAGTCAAACTTTCCTCCTTACCAAGCTCAGCCGTTTTCTCAGCACGCGCCCTCTACACCAGTTTTCAAGGCCCCTGCTGAGAGAAGGCAAATGTAGTAGCCTACTCTCAGCCTTTTAGCTCCAGTCGAACACTTGAAGGCTACATCAAAGCCTACCCGATGAACCAAAGCCTAATAAACTTATAATCTAGCCCCCTGAGACTATACGAACACTCAACTAGGAATAGGCTTCGACTATGGTCGTACGAGGTCAAAGGAAAACATGTCAGACAACCAGCTCACCAGACAGAACAGCGGAGTGCGCTGCTCGACAACTACTGTGTCAGATCTAGCAACCACAATGTCAGAACCAACAACGGCTACAGTGTCAGATCTGATAGTTACGGTGTCAGAACCAACTCCGGGTACAAGTCAACTGTCCGAAGGATACTCTTGTAATTTGACCTCCCATGATAACTCAACCCTTCCTATGTTCTATAAATTGGAGGGAGGGGGAATTATGGAGGGGTTAGAAAAACTCTCCCCACAGACCTTGAATTTTACCTTCGAATACCCTGTAATCACCTTGTACTCAAAACTTCTACTACTCGATCTTTAAATCAGTACTCTTAAAAATCCTTATCAGAGGTCGTGGAGTGACCCATTCTAGGCCTCCATGCAAGTATATTGCTAGTAGATTAGTGTTATTACTGATTATATACTTGAATCCTTTGATTGAAGATAATATTAGCAGTGAAAGAGTCAACTTCCTTCCCCACAAAGTTAGGCCCCTACAGGGAAATTATGCTGATCTCTTGTATCACAATGGATTCTAAGGTCGGGCCCTCTTCATCTTTACCAACTCTTCGAATGTGGCGGCTTCAGAGGAAGAGGTAATGGTAGTGGAGGAGGTAGACAACCAGTAAAAGTCTGCTTCTGCATTTCCATCACGTTTTGGTGCCCAGAAGACCTTCAGTTTGTAGAGTTGGTGCCAGCACTGAGTCTACTGCTTGTATTGTTTCCATTTGAAGTTCGACTAGACTTCTACCAAACTTATATGAAGAAGCTTTTTGTTGGTTCTAATTTCTGCTTTGCATCTGGGTGAATGATTATGAAACAAGAAGAACTGAAGGAGTTGATGTGTTGGAGTGCCTGAATGACCTGTTACTTGTAAAATCACTAAAAATCTTATTATCTGTAAAGTACCTGAAGTTGGGTGCTGGGCAGATTAGGTTTCTGTAATATACCTGAGATCGATTACTGAATGACTTGTTATCTATAAAATCAAGTGTAATTTTATTTACTGAAATACAATTTGTTAACCAATTACTTGTGTTTAGATAGAAAATATCTCGTAGAATTAAACTGAAATCATTGAAGGATGTTTGAAATGAATTGAAGATTATGAATACCGTAAGTACTATTATTCGAATTGAGATATATATGTGCAATTTTTGTGTGGTAATGTAAGTATGATATGTCGATGTGTTAGAAATGTTGGAGATAAAAATGTTGGTCGATAGAGGGATAAATCTTGAAAGAGTAAGCACGACTTGAAAAATAACGTAACGTATGAATTCGAGGAAATGGATAATTTCAAATAGTTTACCTCAAAAATTTTTGGGTTTTTGTTACGAGATAAAAGGTCAAAATTATGTTTTAAGGGGAAAATGTTATATAAACGTACAAATAAGGGTAGAATTTTTTATTTATTTTTAAAAATGGAGAAGGGATTGTAATGGTGTAGACACGATCTCAGATAATTCATTATGCCGCTGAAGAACGATTGGCCATAAAGATCGCTGAAGTGTGGGAGAGGATTTTTGGATTGTTTGGTTATGATGCTGAGTTACCAGTAAGGGAATATCAGCTTGAAGGATTGGATATAAGGGGTAGGGAACTTGAATATGTCTGGTATTTCTATGAGGTCTGCTTTCGCGAATTGGTGTAGGATCCTGTAGATCGTGAAGAGATGGTTAAACTGATTGTTGAGGTGGAGATCGAATTTGATGATGGGAAGATCGATGGAGAAGATATTATTGGATATTGTCACCCAAGTCATCAAAGTTGTTTTATATGTAATTATATGTAAAGTGTTATCCTAAATAAATGTAAGGGTTACTGAATTTAACATAAAAGTTAGAATTCAACTTGATCCTATGAAGTTACAAATGCCGTTGAGACTTTTTTGACAAACATATTTTGAATAAGTTTAAAAATTTTGGTAGCTTTAAAAATGACGTCACTACTACTATAAGTATAAGAAACAAGAACATCAAAAATATAGGAGCTTCTAATTTTGTTTTTAGGTATAGCTTCTAAAATCTGATATCGTGGAGTGTGAGTCATCATGAGTGTGGGAAAGTCAGATAAAGTTATGAAAATTAGAGATAAAAATAGATTAAAATATGAGGGTAGGGGTAATGATGGAAAGACAGTTTTATTGAAAAGGTATAAGATGCTGACATGGATAGTGGAAAGGATGCCTCGGTTCCAAAACTGAGGACGGGTCATGCGAGGCGCAATAACTGCCAACCGTTATAGAGAGAAAGATTAAATAGTGTTTCGTCAACATCATTCAAACGTTTTTCAACTTCTATAAATTTAGAGAGTATAGAGAGAGAAGCGCGAAAAAATTACAGAGGCTTTGGTAAGGATTTATCTGAGGGCGATCAACAGTCGAATAGAGTTGTGGGCACAGAATCTCGTAGGTGGCTATACAGTAATATTGTGAGGGAAGGACTTGGCGCTACTGCGGATTCTCATTTTGATACTGAAGGTTAGCAGAGACGTGCACTGTGTTTTTTTTTGCAAATCGTAATCTATTTTATGCAAATCCTAAAAAATCTTTATTTATAGCAATCTATGATATATGACATATAGACAAAATTTTGTAAAGATATGTGTCATATGAATGATCGTTGTGTATAAAATAATTAAAAATACCTAAACCTGTATGTAGGTCGAGCGTGAGAGGTATTTGGGTAGGATTAAACTTTGCCTATAAAATTGTAGTTGATGGATAGTTTGCCTATTAACAAGGTTTCGACCTCCGATCGGGCGGTAGAGTCTGATAGTAAGGTTGAAGTAAGATTGGAGCAATTTACTGGTTTTCCTAGTAAATTGGTGGCATATCCCCTTAGTTCAGATGTATTCAAATAATTTTGTAAAGCCAAGGTTTTCATAGGAGTAAAATGGGGTAACTGGGTAGAATACGTTGGTAGGATGTTTAGGGGGTGTACTGTAGCGACGGGGGAAGAGTATTTTTATTTATTAGCCGACTTGGAGGAGGAAAAATAAGATATGGGTATAGATGAATCGATCTCATTAGAATATTTTGGTGGGAGTATTCGGAGTGACCTTTCAGAGGGTTTCTTATGTTACCTGTCTTAATTAGAGTATGGGTTGAGTCTTCCCCTTACCAATATGGCGAAGAGGATTATGAATACGATTGGGGAATGTTCTATTCAATTGAATGGGAACATGTAGGAGGTAATAGTTGTTTTAACCATCTGAATAAAAAATAGGAGAATGAGGGAAAAGTGAGGAGGATATCCCGTGAGGACGTATTACAGTTTTATGGGGTGAAGAATTATTAAGCCAGTGGTGGGGCATATTTCTGTCTGAGTGCAACTCGATGTTGCTTCTTCGATCTTAACTCAGCAGGTCGAGCCTGGAATGATAATGTAATATGGGTGAAGGGTAATTGTCTTCAGAAAAATGATGAAAAACCTTTGGATCATCTGTTTAGAACTGTAAAACAAAGTAAGTATAGCAATGCATAGAGTATAATATTGATATGTATGAACAGATGATCTTTTGTTGATAATAACAAATGTTGTGTATGGCAGGGCCGAAGTCCCGAAGTCCCGAGTGGAGAGGAAAGATTTATTGTTGGACGAAGTTATGGAGGAAGATGTTGAGCTCGAGTTTGTATTGGAAGGACTTGACCTTAGCATAAAGAAGAGGGTTGGGAGTATGTCAAAAAAGGTTCAAAAATCTCAATAGACTAGGCTGATGGCGGGTATTGATTATGGGAAGAAGAGAGGAACTGGTGGGGAAGGTCGAACTAATGTGGCCAAGACCCCTAGAATAGACTGTTCAGCCTAGCCAGAGTCTATTATGTCGAGCAAATTAGCTTGAACGTTTTTTGAAAAAACAGATGTTAAAGCGTTCGTCAGCCTCTGGTACTACTAGAAGTGGTGAGATCAACAAAAAAAGAGGATAAGGATTGAACCTTCGGGGAGGTCGGGGGAAAAGGTCGCAGAAGAGCGACCTGCTGCTGAGGACGATCTCAAAGCAGTGGAGAAAAGGTCCAGGCTGGCGGCTCTTAACGGAAAGGAGGACATGAGCAGGATGGTATGTATTTATATTTGATCATGTGAAATATTTATTTATTGCATTTCAAACTCACGTTGAGGTCAATTTGTTTGTGAAGGTTGCTCGTTTGGTGAAGGGGATTTGGCTCGGAGTGGAAGAAGAAAAATCTGAGCTGATGAAGGTGAAGGTCGACCTGGAAAAGAAGGTTGCTCGAGCGAAGGCTGATGTTCTCAAGGAAGCAAAGAAGTTAAAGGCCTTGTATGAGAAGGTGGGGGCGGAGCGTGAAAGGCTGGGGTGCCACCTGATGTTGAGGGGATATTCTAGGAGGAGGTTGATGACATTAAGGTAGACACCTATGTCGAGGAGGGTGACGATGAAGAAGTGGAAGAAGTGGCGGTAGGAGTTGTTGATGGGCTAGACGGTGTCTCCTGCCATACGGTGCTAGACAATAAAGGGGATGGCGTTGAACTCCCAGAGGGAAAAAATGAGAATGTAGGGTAGATAAATGATTTGTATTAGTAATTTGCAGCGTCTTGTAAATGGTTGGACTTGTATGTATTGAATAGATTTCATTAGGCTGAGCCCTTTTTTGTAACCCTCTTGTAGACACTTAGAGAAATGAGTCTCAGAATAAAAGATCTAGAGACTAGGCTTGCCAGGGAAAGAGTGATCTCTACAGCCTTGCTTTCATCACAAGTGGAGCTGCAGGTTAGATAGGAATAAGTTTTCTGACTTGTATGTTATATTGACATAAAGCTACCAAGTAAATTAGATAATGTAAAGCGTAGAGGTAGATCAAAACTTGTTATCAGTTTTAGGAAAATAACACTAATATAGTGCGTAGAAAAATTCAAAGTATTTAGATAAAGTGGAAAATCGTAAACATGTACCTTAGACTTCGAAATATATGTCATGGAGCACCTGTCTGAGATTTTACTTGGACCTCTAAGTCTAAATGTAGTTGTACACAGATGTTAAAAATCAGATATCCTTTTAGAAATGAGTTATATATTATGTTGATGGGTGTTCTAAATCGAACTGTGTATAATGTATATATTATCGTGCAGGTCAAATTAGATTTAGTTCGTTCGCGCGAAGATGAGGCGCTCCAATATATCCGAGAATTTGCAGAGGAGTTTGATAGTGCGAGAGAGGTGAATGAATTTTAAATTTATTGAAGCAACCCAGGCTGTTGTTGACCTCACTCACAAGGTCAAGGAGAAAGACGCTAAAATTGAGGAGAGGATAAAAGAGCTTGTGGTGGTAAAAGAACACACCACAAAGCTTCAAATTTGGGTTCACACGCTGATGGTTAAGGGTAAGCAAGCTAAAATGGCTCAATACCGTATTCAGGTACTAGAAAGATCGGAGGGACAATCTCGAGCTGATCTTCAAAATTGTAGAAGCATGCTGGAGCGACTGAAGTAGAAAATGAGTGAAAAAGATAACGAGCTGAAGGTAGCTAGAGAACATTTATTAGCCTCAAAAGCTGTAGCCGAAAACTTGTATATAGCCCTACCTGCCAAGGATTTGAAGTTTCGGGGGGTGCATCGAATGTGTGATGAGTTAAATGAGAGGGACGCATGATTGAAGACCGAATTTGCGCAAGCCAATGCGCGTGTCAAGAAAGCCAAGGCTAGAGAGCACTCGAGGGTGAGTAGAAATGATATTTAAGTTCCTTTAGTCTAAGGGGATGTAGTTAGTCTGTCAGGTCAAATTAGAGAGATAGAAGGTAACGTGGCTCGAATTCAGGGGGATGTGCAGAAAGGGAATGCAAACTTAAGGGAATGCCAGCACAAGTTGGATGCTGCTCTTGTCAGGGAGAAGGTCTTAGAAGGGGAAATCAGGGCATAGAAAATCTTGATGAAGAAGAAAGATGACTCGTTAAAGGATACTTCTGCCAGGGAAGAATTGAATGCAGAAATTACAAAACTTTGCGCTTAGGTGGTAAACTTGGAGGTCGCTATTCAGGCTGAATCAGCTAAATATGTCAAAAAATGGAAGAAAATATAACTTTTTATGATTTGACAGACAGGGAAATGATACATCAAAAGAAACTGTACGCGACTTTGGAGTCACGCCTTGAGAATGTGGGATGTAACTTTTTAAGGATCGTTGTAGCTCATGCATCACGGACAGACCTGTTAAAGACGACCGTTACGTATTTTGTAGAGGAAGTAAAAAGACTTGAGTTAAAACGTGATACCTTTTTTAATAACCTGTCTAACAAGGGATGTATTTGTAGCGTGAATATAGATCGAGGGAACCGTATGGCCTTCATGGAAACGAATTTAGTCCCTCGACCTGCTGATCTGATAGAGAGGGGTAGAGTCGCTGTAACTCGCGAACTAAATTTTGATCGACCTCCTGCTGGAGGGTAAAGCATTGCTTACATCCCAACAGTAGAAAAGGTATCCATTGTAATATGACTTGAAAATAAGTAGTATATATCGCATATATATTGAAATAGATGAAAGCTAGTATGACTTTTGTCTTATCTTATGTCTGGTGGGGTCTTTGATATAAAACAAGTGCTTACATTTGTTTTAATCGCAGAGGTGGGTTGAGTTAGTCAAACCATGTGAATCTTGATTTAACTGTAGAAATATTATAGACATATTGAAAGAGATGAAGGCTAGTATTACCTTTGCCATATCTTATGCCTGTTAGAGTCTTTAATATGAAATAAGTTTCTTCATTTGTTTTAATCGCAGAGATTTAGTAGAGTCAGCCAAACCAAACGCTATCATTGATTTAACTGTAGTAATGTTGCAGACATGTTGAAAGCGATGAAGGCTAGTATTATCTTTGCCTTATCTTATACTAGTTAGAGTCTTTAAAATGAAACAAGTTTCTACATTTGTTTCAATCGCAGAGATTTAGTAGAGCCAGCCAAACCAAGCGCTATCCTTGATTTAACTGTAGTAATGTTGCAGACATATTGAAAGCGATAAAGGCTAGAATTACCGTTGCCTTATCTTATGCCTATTAGTGTCTTTGATATGAAAAAAGTTTCTATATTTGTTTCAATCGCAGAGATTTAGTAGACCTAGCCAAACCAAGTGTTATCCTCGATTTAACTGGTATAAAATTAATTGAAAGCTAGTATTATCTATGCTTTAATCTACAGAATGTGGTTGAATCTACGTAAGTAGAGAGATGTTATGAAAAACTTGGAAGTTTCATTGATCAGTTCAGAATTGACATTGGATGGAGATGAAAAATCTCACTTTTGGAATTGAGAAAACAAAAAATCAAAAGCGAGAAACAGATATGGAGTAGTAAGACTCTTAACTATAGTACCGTTTCAGTCGCCTAGTGTTCCAAGGATTTGAAATGGGGATTTCCTCTTCTGTCATGAGATAATATGATCCCAGGCCTGAGAGACCTGGGATAATGAATGAACCTTCCCAATTGTCGGCTAATTTTCCAGCGTGTGGCTCTTTGTGATATTGGGGAATCTCTCTGAGGACGAGATCATCAATTTTGAAGGTACGATTTCTGACTCGGTTGTTGTGCGACCGCTAACATATGATGATATCAGCCTAGGTTAGCTATGGCACATTCCCTGGTCTGATCGATCATATTAAGGTTGCAAGACAATTCAAACTCATTTTCCTCGTCAGTCAGCTAGTAATTTCGAACTGGATGATGGTATTAAGAAGGAATGACGGCCTCAGTACCATAGGCAAGGAGGAATGGGGTGCATCCTATTGACTGTCAGGGAGTGGTATGATATGCCCATAGGACATGAGGCAGTTCTCGATCCCAATTCCCTTTTTTCTGCGAGTGAAGCCATTTTTTGAGTCCATCCACGGTGGTTTTACTGGTGATTTCGGCTTGGCCATTGCCTTGAGGATAATAAGAATTGGATGTTGAGTGGAGGAAGGTTACAAATTTTTTTCCCACAAATTAGGGTCCATTATCGATATGAATTAGGTGGGGGAACCGAAACAGAGTGATGATGTGTTTCCAGATAAAAGAGATGACCTCTTCTTCTCTTGCTCGACATAGTAGAACTGCTTTAGCCTATTTTGTAAAATAATCGGTTGCTACGAGTAGGTGATGGCGGTTACCTAGAGAGTTAGGGAATTTGTCGATGAGATCAAGTGCCCCATCTTTTAAATGGCTAGAACACCTTACTTGCACGGAGTTCGAGTGTAGGGGCGCGTATTATATGTCCATGTCTTTAGTAGGTGTTACATCTGCGTGAGTACTCCTCTGCTTGATTACGCATGCCAGGCCAGAATACTCCTTGTATAATACCTCTATTTGCTAGTGATCGATCTGCGGCTTGTGATCGATCTGCTTTTAGTTTGGAGAGGCACTTGAGGTAAGGACCCGTGACGGAATGGTGGTATAGCACACCATTTTGATTAGTGTAACGCTTCGAGTTGTTGATCAGCTATCGACGCTCTATTGGATCTCCTGGGAGTGGTCCGTTATAACTGTTGTCGACACCGAGGTATGCTAAAAAAGTTTTTAGCCAATCGTCGTCTCCCCCTTTATCGCTCCTAGTATTGATCGCGCATACAGAAATGCGATCAATGTTGGGGGTTGAAATGATTTCAATATGGAGATATCGAGTTTTTGTACCCAAGACCCCGGCTAGATATGCCAAGGAATCGGCATATCTATTTTCACCCCGAGGATGATGATTAAGAGTTGCTTTCGCGAACTTGCACATCCTATCTGCAATGAGGGCTGCGTATTCGATCATATCTTTATTTTTCTTGCATTGCTTAGAGTAATGGTGGATGATGAGTAGTGAATATGTGTAGACTGAGAGTTCAGGGACTTCTAGCTCAAGAGTGAGGTTGAGTCCATGAATGAGAGCTTCGTACTCGGTAACATTGTTAGAGGCCTCAAAATCCAAGCGGATTGATTTCTCAATTATGTCATTGAAAGGGGTAATCAAAATGATTCTGATCCCTGGCCTTGTGGTTCCTGCTGATCCATCCGTGAGAAGTCTCCACCCTTTTGCTGTAATCCATTCAGCTCACTCGTCAAATGGTTTGGGGGGTGGATCTTCTAGAGTTTCTTATGTAAGGTTAGGGTCGTGTTCCTCCCACTCGGGATCCTCTACTGGAAAATCCGTAAGAAAATTGGCAACGGCCTGACCTTTTTTGGAATGACGTTGTACAAACTTGATATCATGTTCTCCCAAACTGACTGACCACTATTGCACTCTCCTTAATTTTTCTTTCAAGGATAGAACTTCCCGAAGTGGGTAGTTCGTCATGACTTTGACTGAATGAGCTTAGAAGTACTTGAGTTTCTGTGAAGTGTAAACAAGAGTAAGAAGAAGTTTCTCAATTTTAAAGTACCTCATTTCCGTTGGAGTGAGGGTTTTGCTAATGAAGTAGACTGGTTTCTCGATTTTCCCTTCTAGGCAAATAAGAACCAAGCTGAGAGAAGTATATCTGACTGCTAGGTAGATAATCAGTTTCACGTCATCAACTGGGGTGCTCATTATGGGAGACCTCCCCTAATAGGTTTTGAGATCCTGTAAAGCTACTTTACATTCTGGTGTCCATATGACCTCTGCATTTGGCTGAACTTCTCCTCGTTTGGTACAGCCGTGGAGTAATAGGAATAGCCAACGACAGCGGTCTAAAAATTTAGAAATGAAACTGTTGATAGCGGCAATCTTCCTGACAAGTTTTTGAACGTCTTTTATTGTATTTGGAGAGGGTATGTTGAGAAGAGCCTGAATATGATCTGGATCGGCCTCAATCCCTTTTTTAATGATGAGGTATCCTAGAAATTGGCCAAAATGTACCCTGAATTGACGCTTATCAGGGTTGAGATGCATTCTGTAAGATCGAAGGATGTTGAATATAGTATTGAGATTTGAGATGTGATTGGCTGACTGTACGCTCTTGCACAAGAGATCATCGATGAAGACTTCAACGACTAAATATGTTTTGAACATAGTAGTCATCAACCGTTGATATGTACCACCCGCATTTTTGAGTATGAAGGGCATGATTTTGTAGTAATAAAGACCTCTTTCAATGATAAACGTTATCTTTTCTTAAACCTTTTCAAAAGTGGAATTTGATTGTACCCTGAAGCAGCGTCTATCATAGATAGGAGGTCATGGCCTACTGTAGAATCGAGGATTTGATGAATATTTGGAAAAGGGAAATTGTCCTTTGGAGTATGTTTGTTCAGATTAGTGAAATCTATGCAAACTAAGACTTTTCAGTTCTTGTTTGGGACAACGAAAATGTTGGATATCCAGTCTCGATATTTGGCTTCTTGAATGAATCCCACTTTGATCAATTTCTCAATCTCAGTGTTAACTTCATCTCGAAGAGGAGGTGGCAGTCGTCGCTATTTTTGTTTGACCGCTAATTTGGGACATACCTTGGTCGGATCGACCCCAGACATTTCTTCGAAAGACCATACAAAAATGTCTCGATTTATTTACAAGAACTGAATGAGAGCATCCTTTTCGTACTGAACTAGCTTAGTACCAATGAATGTACCTCTATAAGGTCCATCAATGCTGATATATTCTGTGGGCTCCTCCGTGGAAGGTTGATCGTTGAGGTGATTAGCTTTCTGTAATTGCTATACAACAAATCTGTCTGAAGTATCTAGGATAACAGAAATGGTATTTTTACAAGCTCGAGAGAACTTCTGACTACCTCTGATCTCATAAATACCGTTATCATATTTAAACTAGAGTGTTTGATGATAGGTAGAAGCAATTGCTTCTATTTTGTGAATCTAGCAGCGGCCCATAATCCTGAGATAATGAGACTTGGCATTGATGACATAAAAAACGACGTCAATGGTGGCTGGTCCTGCGGTAATAGGCAAGATGATCTTGTCTACTCGTTCTTCTCTGGACCCATTGAACCCACTAATATTGGTGTCACTCTGGATAACTTGGTCGGCCAAACCCATTTGGTCGATAGTGATCTGAAAAAGAATCTTAATACCGCTTCAAATATCGATCATCATTGTGTGCATGACAAACTTTTTCTTTTTAAGCATTATTACTAACACATCATGATGTAGAAATTTGATATGGCTAGTATCGCAATCTTCGAAGGAAATCCCAAGCCGGCGATTGCTTGACTCAGGAAGAAGCTTGACTTCTTTGTTTTGCAGTGCGAGATCACAGCATTTCGATAATCTTCTGCGTTTTGATATGTTAGAATTGGAGATCTGATTGATTTCGATCATGTTGTTGTGTTGCATATGGTAAAGATGCTTCTCCTCAGCTTGATAATTGACCTGAATAACTTCAAGCTGCTTCTTATAGCTACCATCCTTATATGATTTCAGGTTGACAATATATTCGAGCATCCGTCCCTCTTGAAAAATGTATTCGAGCAACCTCTGTAAAGTATAGCAATTGTCAGTAGAATAATGGTTTACTTTATGATGTAGACAATACAGTCGACTATCGATTAGTACTAGTGGTTGAGAGACGCAGTAGAGTGTATCCTTCAAAAGTAGTAGAAAAATAGCAGAGATTCGGGCTTTCATCATTGGGAGGATGGGTTTGTTTGGTTGACCACCTTTCCGAGGGTAGCCAGTGTTGCCCTTGGTATGCTTCTTATCTCCCTGTTCCTCCTTTTGCTCATTGCTTTGATCTGTAGATGGACCTTTGGTGGAGAGGACAAATTCAGTAGATATGTGTCCCTCAGACATCATCCTCTCCAGGTCGACGTAACTGTTGACCTTGGTGATCATCTCCCCCAAAGTCGTAGGTTTGTTGAGGAAGAGGTGTTCTTTGACCTTGTAGTCGAGCCGGAGCGCATTGGTAAAAGCAGTGACGTCTATTTTCTGATCGAGGTTATCCACTTTTCGCGCGAGCTCTAAAAATTTCTTCAAGAAATCCTCGAGCTTCTCTCCTTGTGACAACTTAAGACTGATTAGTGAATATAAATTCTTCTCTTTGTCCCTGTTGTGAGCATATGTCTTGATGAACTATTTTTGTAGCTAATCGAATGTATATATGGAGTCCTTAGGGGGAGAGTGGAACTATCATAGTGGTTCCTCCTGTAGACTTGTAGCGAACAGATGGCAGAGGATGTGGTTGAGATTGGAGTATAGCCCCAATGAATTACAGTAGTGCTGAATATGCTCCTTTGGGTCAATACCTTTGCATTTACAAATTTTTGGAGTATAGAAACCTTTAGGTATCTCCATATGGAATAGATCTTTGGCAATCGAACTTCCTTGTAATTTTGTGCCATCGCCGGTACTACCCAGAACTTGTGCTTCGATCAACTCCTTAATTCGTTGGTCCATATGCTCTTTCATGACGTAATGGCGTGTTGGCTGAATCGCTGGGCAAGCAGGTTGTGGATGATGAGTGCCTGTACCTTCACTCAGCCGATCTCGTGCTGGAACTTGGTGTTGAGGTCGTTGTTCATCTTCCTGATGGACATAAATTTGGTGACCTCGACTAACTTCGGACTGAACTTAACCCCCCAAATGTATGAAGGGATGTGGTTCGTGTTGTAGATTCCTGGAAATAGCTTTACTGGCGAATCCTCGAGGTCCTAATCTCTCCCTTGCAGAAGTACGGGAGGCCTCTGGCAACTGATCGTGACCTCTGGCTGGAGGTGCTTACTGAGTATTTTACAGAGCCTCTAGGGCAGTCTGTATTACTGTTATTTGGTCTTCATGTCATTAGAGCGCTATCAAACGAGCTAGTCATTTCGTATCGAGCTCCTTCTCGCGAAGCTCCCGATCCTTTGTTAACTAAAGTTTGAGCTCGGCGCGTTTCTCTGTTTCGGCGTTGAGATTCGCTTGTAACTCTATAAGTTCCCCCAATTCCATTGAAACATCGAGCTGGGTCCTTGTAGCTGGTCATCTGGAAGTAACCATGATTAAAAGTTGTAGTGAAAAAATGCCTTAGGACATCCTGGAAATATAATCTTTCTTACAGACGGTACCAAATGTAATGGCCAAATTCCGTAAGCTCGAGATGGTTCAGAATTTTCTATCACACCAATAAGCCTGTAACAATATTTTAATGGAAAGTAAGAAATGACACAGGTGATTTTTGTATGGAAAACCTCTGAATAGGTAAAAAGCCATGACCTCGAGTGGAGAATTTTTATAAAAGTATCTTTATTGCTTGAGGCAGATTTCTTATTTCAAGTGATCTTTAGATATAGAAAAGCTTGAACCTTGTAATTAAGAAGTTTGACTGTTGCTGAGAATAAAAAATAAGTTGTTTCTTGATGATCTCTTGTGTAATTTTCTGGTCCTTGTCTCTTATATAATTTTTCCTTTATATACGCCTTCTCCGTAGCTCTTCATCGTTCTGGAGCACGTTTTTTGAACAATGTGGTTATTGGCGATTGATTGAGTAACTGACGAGTTCGTGAGAGACAGGTGTCTTTAACTGGATAAGGTTTTTCAGTTTGAGTTCGACCCACACTCTTAAACAGTTTGTGGGGTGGTTTAGAATGTTGATTGGGGAAGTTATGTTTAAAATGCGTGAGTTTGAGATGAAGGTGATTCGAACTGGCGATAGCACGACTTTAGGTGAGATCGAGGGATAGGTCTCTACAGTAGAGATAAAGGAAAAGGCAAAACTCGCGAGTTAATATAGAATACGACAAAAACACTTTGAAATGTGAACAACTGGTGTTACTATTTTGCGACCGCAGTTATAGTCGTTTGGTATAGTTGTTTTTTTCTTCTTCAAGTTTTGGTGTAGTGGACGAGGGTAAAGATGGAGATTCTAGTAATGCCGAATCCGTAAAAGAAAAATTAGTTATTGGTAAGTCCATGAATCCTATGCGTAATCTTCGTAATGATTTTAAATTAAAATTCCAAAATTCGACGGGTTAATCGATGTTAAGAAATTTAATAACTGGATAGATAGGTTAGAAACCAATTTTTTAGTGTATAAATATGTAAATGCTGAGAAAATATGTTTTTCGGTATTGAAATTTTTAAGTCATGTACTTACGTGGTAGAAATTTTATAAGAATGGCCACATCATAGAAAGTTTGAGTTGGATAGAATTTAAAGTGTGTGTTAGGAAGCAGTTTTATCCAATCGAGTATGAGCAAGAGAGATGGCTTAAATACCATCATTTATGCCAAAAGCATGGGCAATCAGTACAATAGTGCACCCCAGAGTTTCATAACCAAGCTTTGGTTTTTGACATCGATATGGACGAGTATGAGGTGTTCATGAAGTACACGGGTGGTTTATCGGAGTCCATTCGAAGGGAGTTAAAATTCTTTAATGTGGCAAATATCGAAGATGCTCCCGTGAAGGTGATTATCATTGAGGGCAAGCAGTTGAAGTATAGCAATAAAGACGATATGAACAAGTTAAGGTACAAGTCTAGTTGGAATAATAAACATAAGGGAAAGTCCAAGGGAGAGGGGTCTTTATCCATGAAGAATTATTGCAGTCATTATAAGGTAAGTGGGGATATTTTAAATAAATGTTGGAAACTTCACCCAGAGCTTAGGCTGAAGGAGGAGAAGAGCAAGAAAGAGAAACATATACTAGCAACAACAGTTATTGTCCTTCCAAATTTAGATAAACCGAATCCAAAGCTTACTCTTATGTTTTAACTGACTATGGCTACCGAGGAGGCGAGTCTAGAAAAAAAAATCATGTCAGTATTCAGGTGAAGTAGAGCTTAGTAGAGGTCATAATTGATCTGGGTAGTCAGAAGGACTTGATTTTTACGGCATTGGTGAAGAAGATGGGTTTGAATACTATGGTTCATCCTAAGCCGTATGGTTTGGGGGGGATTCAGAAAGACGAAGAGTTAAAGATCACGAAGCAGCGTACGTTCAAGTTTGCGATCACTAAAAAGATTTATTGACGAGGTAATGTGTGAGATGGTTCCTTTAGATATGTGTCAGGTCATTTTGGATAGCCCTTATCTTTGGGACTGAGATCCGATTTATTACCATAGAGCTCGCAACTATCATCTTGTAAAGGAGGGAAATAAGTTCCATATCAATGTTTGTAAGGAGCATGTCACAACGAAGAATTTATTAATGGCGACTCAGGTAAAGATATTGGTTAATGTGAGTGGCAAGTTTGTGTTATTGGTGCTACTGATTCAAGAGGGTACGTTGGCTAAAGTGTTGTTAACTATGACAATGTCTCCTACGCAATAAGCTGAAATGGGGAAGTTGTAAGAGGAGGTTGTGGTACATTCCGATCATAAACCATTATAGTTTTTATCTACACTGCCTAAGTTATAACAAGCTTTCCATATAAAGTGGATATCGTATGTACAACAATTCACCATGATTAACAAGTATAATAAGGGAGTAAACAACAAAATGGCTAACATGTTATTCGACCCCCATTACCAACTATTTTCGTTTTGTTGGTAGCTATGCAGATATAACCTATTATTCCATCTGAGTATGTTGCAGGGTATGATGACGACAAAGAGCTTAGTGTGAGTCACCTCAAGTTGTTGCAAGGCAAGATATGCGAGTATGAATTAAATAATGGTTTGATTTATAGGGAACTCTACTATGTATTCTTAAGGGTGGAGACTATTTGCATTGGATTAGAGAGGCTCATTGTTCCCAGGTTGTAGGTCATTCCCGGGTTGAGAAGACTCTTTTTAACTTTGCACATTATGTCTATTGGCCGAAGATTCAGGTGGATGTTGCTCATATGGTTCGTGGTTGCGTTATATACAACATATCAAAGCCTTCCAATCATAAGTTGGGACTGTACTTACCATTACTAGTACCTAAACGACCTTGGGAGGACATATTGATAGATTTTATAGGCGGTTTGCCCATGACCAAGTGTAAGAATGATTATTTGTTTATGGTGGCAGATCGATTAAGCAATATGATAGTTCTTATTTCATGCCAGAAGACTATTACTGGGAAAGTACTACAATAAATATAGCTTTTATGTAATTTAGTTGTTGCGTTAAGTCCCATCAGGTGACGTAGGCATTCCCCCTACAACGTCATTTCTCTAAATAATGATGTTAATTATGATTTTGCATCCATATAATGTCGTTTTGGATAATTACATTAAATAGAAATACAACTAAGCCTTAGTATTTATATCGATTATTTTGATGTTGACGTTGTTCTCTTTCAAAGGTGATTGTGAGACATAAAACTAAAACTGTACTTGAAAGAAAATTTGGGAAACAACTCTTAGGGCTCAATAGGAGTGATGGACATTTTCAACAAAATTTGTATGATATCCACCAAAAGTTAGGGCTTTTCTTCGTCTATTTATAGTTTTACAATCTCTGAAAACTCTAGAGGAAATTGCTTAATGAAGTCGGCGGCCGACGATTAGATTCCTTCGAGAAACTTTTTAACTTTGTTATACTTCTCTGAATTTCTACGTTATCAAATCTAGGTATGATTCTTACTTTCAATCCTATTTTGCTAAATGGAATCAACTTTTCATAGTAACAATTTTTATATAAATACGAAAGCTTTTGCTCCCTGCAATTGGTTATGGACATTTGAAGGAAAACTGTAGTTGATGGACTATGAAGAAAGATGTCAAGATAAAAAACTTCAGACCCCTCTTAATTTATCTCATTACTGAAATTATAGGGATCAATTGGATATGCACAACTCAATTTATGTCTTTAGCTTATCTATGTTCTTGGAGTTTGAAAGCTAAGTTCATTTAGTGAGTTTTGAGAATTTGATTTGCTTAAGGCTTTGAATGTCATTGTCCTTCTATATAAATTCTAGCTATTGTATGTATGTTTAGCAGTGTGTGTGTGTGAGAGAGAAAGAGAGGGGGGGGGGGGGATTGGCCAACCTTGTCCTTTATCACATGTCTAATTTTATGTTCTTATATTTGCTTTTGTCATTCATTAAGTTGGTAATTTACTTTGGATATTTTTTAAAAGCCAATAGGCGGTGGCTGTGATAGGTCTAACAATCACGGCCTCGGGGTGGATGTCCAATCTGGTTGTGTATCTAATGAAACTCTTTAATATAAAAAGTATAGATGCAGCACACATCTCAAATGCCATGAATGGTTGAAGTAACTTCAATTCTATAGTTGAAGCCATTATTTCAGACTCATGGTTGGGGAGCTTCTCTATTATTATCATGTCCTCCGTTATCTCCTTGTTGGTTGGTAACTCTCTTAATGTTAATTGTTAGTGCTAACATTTGTTTTTTGTTAATATGTTCTTTAGCGGTCTTTCAACACTTTAAGCATCAACATATTCCCATAATATTTTATAATGGCACAGTTTCATAAGCTGCTTATTAGCTTAACAACACTAGTTTGTATTATGGTGGTCATGGGAAAATGACTCTCATGAAGTCAATTAGTACTGCTCATGGATATTCTTGTGATAAAGGGGATATCAAATTCAACAATTCCATAACTAGGAAATCATTGCCATTTGCTTTCCTCAACTACACCATGTTTACCTAAGGTATGATTTGGGGTAGTGATAGTTAACAAGTCACAAACATCCACTGCCAAAGACAACAACATAGACACTTTAAATTTTGTAGGAAAACTCAAAATGTAGGTAGATATTTGTCAAGTCTAGCTAATTAAAAATTTTATTATCCATTTTTTTTGTTATGGTGTCTTCTTATGTAGTACTCTGTGCCTAGGTTGATATTAACAATCAGTGCAATGGTTGGCAGGATCACAAGTGGGACCATTGCCAACTTTATTGCTCGGTAACAGTTAGATGTTCCAAAAAGTCTAGTAAGATCTAGGAAACTTCTCATTATCCCTTTGTTTTATTTTTATTTTTTTCATTTTTCATCTACAAAAACTTTTTTTTTTTTTGCGCAAATAGGGTTTTTATTTAAGCAGACAAGAAAAAATCAAGAGGGGGACTTAAAGCCTGACTTCCGAGTAGTACATGTGCCTCAGTGTCTAATAGCCGTAACCCTTAATTTTTCTAGAAAATAGGAGGCTCGTATTTGTCTAGGCAGCGCAGCAACAAACCAGAAAAAGAGGTTCTATTGTGTACTTCCCAACTTGGAGAAACTATCAGCGGACCCGTTCCCATCTCTGTACGTGTGCACCATGATGATTTGGAGCTCCTGGCTGAGTTGAAGGATCATCATCCATATGGCTTGAAACTTGTTGGGGCAGAGGCGTATCTGTTTGTACCAGCTGACTATGACCTCAACATCCATTTCAACAACGAGTGGAAGCCAGTGGTTTTCTTTGCAGAGTCTGAGGCCATGCAGAAGCCCATATAGTTTAGTCTGAGGCCATGCAGGATATGCCAGATTCTGGTGAAAAGAAGCATGTAGCTTTCAGTAATTCATGCCGAAGGATAACTTGTAACCTGTAGCTTGATGTAATGTAATCGAAGGAAATAATTGTCGAATGTAAAATGTAACAGTAATCATTGCAAAATAAAATATGGCTTTGTTATTTTGTATTGATTATATATGTTGTGATCTCGAATGATATAAAAATATATTATCCGAATATAATTGATCAAGTCATGTGAATGTTGAGATAGTTGTTCTGAACTGTAGGAAAATATCAAGGCTAATGGTCGAGGTAATAAGATCTCGAATTGAAGTGTGCTGACTGTGTGGGGCTCGTAAATGGTTCCCTAGGGGGTTTGAATTAACTCAGATGTTTAGAGTTCCAATGCAAAGTAAAGTTGGATTGGACTGTTGGTAGTTGGGTAGTCTGATTTGTGTATATAAATACTCTGGTAAACTGTAAAAGCTTTTTGAAAGATTGGAGATGGTGAGGATGAGAGCTCAGGTTTGGGAGGATGAGTATTCATACTGGGTGTATGCTAAGTATTGTAAGTTGTTAGATTGGTACTTGGGTAAGAGCTATATAAACGGGTAATCGTTGATGTCAGTGGAGCCCAAATACAATGAAATGAGTGAAGTCGAGGTGAAGTAGGCGGAAAAGGAGTATGCATTTCATTGCCAATTGCAATTATTGAGTCCTCCGGAGCGCGTCGGCAAGATAAGTAATCGAGCCAAGGCTTTTGTGAAGAAAGATGATGTTGTGGCCGGTCGAAGCGGTTGAAGAGTGGACTGAGTGTTGTTGGATTTGTAAAAAATTAGAAAGTTGTATGGTGTTGGTCATGAAATAAATAAATATATTTGTGTCAGATGTTGTTGTCGATGTGTGTGATGATAAATGTTCTCGAATATGATGTGATATGTTGAATGAATGAAGATTTATTGATATTATATTGTTATCTTGGGTATGTAAATTTATTCTTTCTTGACGTTCGGGTAGTGTTTTTGTCGAATAATATTTGAATTTGAATTATTGTTACAACTGGCCCGAGAATATAGGAGAGGATTAAAATAAGGAAAGATGTATTTAGGTTATTAAAGAAAAAATAGCTAGGTGTTCTCATGTAGGTAATATTTTGAGGTACAGGGAATTGCATGTACAATCTTTGTTTGATGGAATAAGATTACTTTGGCGAGGATGGATATAACAGAAGAGTTAAATGGATACATGGAAGGGCTGGAATAGCAGTGTATGGGACTATTGGCATTCAGGAGGCTAAGGATTAAGGACTTCGAGAAGAGGCGATTAAGACGTAACGCTTAAGAACTCGAATGGTCGCGAAGGGGTACGATGAACAGTCACGTAGGGCCTATAAATTGCCCCATGGTTGGTGACTGTTCACACACCACTTCGTCAAGTACTGATTCTCTTTGCTCATCTCTTGCTTTATTGTCAACCATTAGGAAGGAGGAGATTAGTGTGTTGATTGAGAGGGTGAAACTTGCAAAGCAAGGGGATACCGAAGCAGCGCAACTCTAAGGTTAGTGACTGTTTTCTTAAATTTTGCTTGTACTCGCTTGTTCTTCATGCGATTTAGTAGAAACCCTTTTAGAGATGTAGACATGGTGGAGCTAGTACAGGAAGTAATTGTAGTTTAAATGTGTATATTGGAAGATATCGAAAAAATATAAATTTAGGATTTTTGTTAAAATTTATGTGATATGATTTGTATGGTGGTGCGACTGATGGTGTAATGGCACCGAAAAGGATTAAGGGAGGAATTGGAGAGAGGTGTTGGGTGTAGGGACCTATCCCTCGATTTAACCCAATTCAAACTATTTCTAATTCGAACTACCTCCATATCAGACTCACATAATTTTCACGTGACATAAACAATCAGCATTGACACCTACACCACGAACTGATGAAGAACGTGGGTTGAGCACAACAGAAAAGCATGAACAAGTTAAAGACACCTGTCTCTAACGAACTCAATAGTTATTCAGTCAACGGTCACTTACCACATTATTCGAAGAGCGTGCTTTCAGCACGATAATGAATTACGGGCAAGGTCTATATAAAGAAAAAGTTCTAGAAGAGACAAGGACCAGAAAATATATGAGAAATCGCCAAGAGAACCATATTTTCTAGATTCTCAAATATCAAATTTCTTATTTATAAGATCAGGTATTTCTAGTTCATGAGATCACTTGTAATAAGATATCAGCCTCAAGCAATAAAAGTTACTGTTACTAAAACCCTCAACCCGAGGTCGTGGTTTTTTACCTATTCTGAGCATTTCTTACTTTGCATTAGTTTATGTCATAGGAACATTGGTACAAGAGCTAATTCTGAGTCATCTCGAACTTACGGGATTAGGCCATTACATTTGAAACCGTTTGTGGGAAAGAAGACATTTCCACGATATCTTAAGGCATATAGTCACTATACTATCAATTGAAATCATGGTCACTTCCAGACGACCAGTAACCGGAATCCAGCTTGATCTTTCAGTTGAACCGGAACAGCTTACAGAACTACGGGCGAACCTCCATGCCAAAATAGAGAAGCACAATGAGCTCAAACGTCAGTTAACTCTTGACCAAGACCGTTCAAAAGACATGAAGACCAAATGACAACCATGCAGACTGTATTACAAGCTCTATAGGATACTCAACAGGCTCCTCAAACTAGAGATCGCGATCAAGTTCCAGAGACCTCCTGGGTTTCTGTGCGGGAGAGGTTGGGACCTCAAGGAGCCACCAGTAAGGCTATTTCTAGAAATATTCAGCATGAACATAAACCTTTCATTCATTTGGGTGGTGAAGTTTAGTCCGAAATCAGCAGAGGTTACCAATTATCCAAATATCAGGAGGAAGAACAGTGACCTCAACCTTGAATTCCAGCACGTGATCATTTGAGTGAGGGTATCGGTACTCATAATCCTCAACCTCCTCGCCAAGCCACTCAACCGACACGTCAATATGTCACACAAGAACATATAGATCAGCACATCAAGGAGTTGATTGAAGCGCAAGTTCTGGGCACTATAGACAACCTTACCAAGTTACAAGGATGTCTGATTGCCAAAAAACTATTCGATATGGAAGTACCGAAAGGTTTCCATACTCCGAAATTTTGTAAATGCAAGGGCACCGATCCAAAGGAGCACATTTAACAATACCGTGATTCATCAACCTCATCCTCCGCCGTCTGTTTGCAACAAGTCTACAAGAAGAACCACTCCGGTGGTTCTACTCTTTACCTAAAGATTCCATACTCACATTCAATCAGTTGTAGATACAATTCATCAAGACGTATTTCTCTTATTAGTCTTAAATAATCACATAGAAAGAAGTTCGAGGTTTTTGCAAAGAAATTTTTGGAGCTCGCTCGTAAAGTTGACAACCTCGATTAGAAAATAGTTGTTAATACTTTTACCAACGCGCTCCAGCTCGACTGCAAGGCCAAAGAGCACCTCTTCCTCAACAAACTTGCAACCTTGGAGGATATGATCACCAAGGTTAATTGTTATGTCGACCTGGAAAAGATGATGTCCAAAATGCATAAATCTACTAAATATGTCCTAACCACGAAAGGTCCATCTAAAGATCGAAATAATGAACCGAAGGAGGATCAGAGTGATCAAAAGTGTTCAAAGGGTAACACCGGCAATCCTCGGAAAGGTGGAACATTACCTAAACAAGTCCTCCCGAAGTTGAATGTTCGAATCTCTATAATTTTTCTAATCCTCTCCAAGAATAAGTTATACCGTCCCTCTCAACCATTGGAACCAATCCAGAGTTGCCCATACTGTATGCATCACAAGGTAAACCTTCATTCAAAGAGGGATAGATGTTCAAATACATTATCGACCTGGAATCATACAAGGATGGCGACTATATGAAACAACTTGAAGTTGTCCAGGTTAACGATCAAGATGAGAAGAAACATCTCTACCATATGTACTACATCAACATGATCAAAATTTATCAGATCAACAACTCTTGCAGATTCAAGTGCAGGAGACTGTCAGAATGTTGTGATCTCACACCCCAAAATAAAGAAGCCAAACTTCTACCTGAGTCGAGCAATCGCTGGCTTGGGATCTCATTCAAAGATTGTGACATTAGTTATGCCATATTTCCACATCATGATGCATTAGTCATAATGTTCAAGATGAAGAAGTTTGTAGTGCATACAATGATGATTAATACTGGAAGTAGTATTGAGATTCTCTTTCAGAGCACAATCGACCAAATGGGATTGGCCGATCAAGTTATTCTAAGTAACACTGATATAAATAGATTCAATGGTTCTATAGAAGAACGAGTAGGCAAGATCACCTTACCTATCACCGCAGGACCAGCCACCATTAACGTCGTCTTCTACGTCATCAATGCCAAATGTCATTATCTCGGCATTATGGGACATTGCTGGATTCACAATATGGAAGCAATCACTTCCACCTATTATTAAGCACTCCGCATCAAGCTCAATGATGGTATCTATGAAATCAAAGGTAGTCCAAAGCTTTCTTGAGCTTGCAAAAATACTGTCTTTGCCATTCTAGATACCTCAGACAGATACGTCGCTTAGCAATTGCAGAAAGTTGATCACCTTGATGATCAGCTTTCAATAGAAGAGCCTACAGAATACGTCAACATTGATGAACCTAGCAGAGGTTATTTTATTGGTACCAAGCTGGTCCAGTACTATAAAGATGATCTTATTTAATTCTTATAACTGAATCAAGACTTCTTTGGGTAGACTTTGGAAGAGATACCTGGAGTCGATCCGACCAAGGCATGTTATAAGTTGGCCATCAGCATCAACTCCATGGCGGTCAAACAGAAACAATGATGACTATCACCTCGTCTTCGAGATGAAGTTAACATGGAGATTGAGAAATTGATCAAAGTGGGATTCATTCGAGAAGCTAAGTATCCAGATTGGATATCCAACATAGTCGCAGTATTGAAGAAGAATGGAAAAGTCTGAGTTTGTATAGATTTTATAGATCTAAACAAACATACTCAGAAGGACAACATCCCTCTTCCCAACATACATTAAATTCTTGATTCTACAGTAGGTCACGAACTTCTATCTATGATAGACGTTGCTTTTGGATACTATCAGATTCTACTCTTGGAAGAAGATCAAGAAAGTACCACTTTTATTACTGAAAGAGGAATTTATTACTATAAAGTCATGCTCTTCAAACTCAAAAATACAGGCGCGACTTATCAATGGTTGATGACTACTATGTTCAAAGCACATCTTTAGAAAATTATGGAAGTCTACATTGATGATCTCTTATGCAAGAGAATACAATAAATTAACCACATCACAGATCTTAATACAATATTCAACATTCTTCGATTTTACAAAATGCATCTCAATCTTGATAAGTGTCAATTCAGAGTACATTCAAGCCGAATCCTCGGCCATCTCATCAGCATGAAAGGGATTGAGGCCAATCCAGATCAAATTCAAGCTCTCATCAACATGTCATCTCCAAAGACGACGAAAGACAAACCAAAACATGCCGGCAAGATTGTCGCTATCAACTGATTGTTTCAAAATCTTCGTATTTATATCATTGGTTATTTCTACTACTCCGCGATTGTGCCAAATGAGGAAAGTTTAGCCCAATGCAAAGATCCAATGGACATCAGAATACAAGATAGCTTTTCAGGATCTCAAAACTTATTTGGGGAAGTCTCCCATAATGAGCACCCCAGTAGATAATGAGGAACTGATCATCTACTAGCAGTTACAGATACTTTTATCAGCTCGGTTCTCATTCTACTTAAAGGGAAGATCAAGAAGCCAATCTACTTCATCAACAAAATCCTCACTCCAACGGAAACGAGGTATTCTAAAATTGAGAGACTCCTTTTAACTCTTGTTTATACTTCACACAAGCTTAAACACTACTTCCAAGCTCATTTAGTCAAAGTCATGACGAACTACCCACTCTGGGAAGTTTTGTCCAAGAAAAAAAATCCAGAAGAGTGCAACAATGGTCAGTTAGTTTGGGAGAAGATGATATCAAGTTCGTTCAATGACATTCAAAAAAGGGTCAGGTTGTTGCCGATTTTCTTGTAGATTTTCCAGTGGAAGATCCCAAGTGGGAGGAGCACGATCCTAACCTTGCCAAAGAAATTACAAAAGATCCTCCCACCAAAGCATTTTACGAGCGAACTGAATGGATTACAAGGAAAAGGTGGAAACTTCTCACATATGGTTTAGCAGAACCCGCAGGGTCAGGAATTGGAATCGTATTGATTACCCCTTCTAATGACAGAATTGAGAAATCAATCCGTTTAGATTTTGACGCTTCCAACAATGTCACCGAATATGAAGCTCTCATTCATTGACTCGACCTCGCACTTGAGCTCGGCGTCCTAGAACTCTTAGTCTATACATATTCTCTACTCATTGTCCACCAATAATCTGAGCAATATAAGAAGAATGGCAAGATGATCGAATATGCAGCCCTCGTTATACATAGGATGAGCCAGTTTGTGAAAGCAGCTCTCGATTATCTTCCTCGAGGTAAAAATAGACATGCCAATTCCTTGGCTTATTTAGTCGGGGTCTAGGGTACAAAAGCTAGATATCTCCAGATCGAAATGATATCAACCCCCAATATTGATCGCATTTCTATGTGCATGATCAACACTGGGAGCGATAAAGAGTAGGACGACGATTGGTAAAATCCCTTCCTTGCCTACCTTGGCACCGACAACGAATGCAAATGACCCCTTCCAACAGATCCAAAAGAGCGCCGACAGCTGATCAAAAACTAAAAGTGCTATATAAATTAAAATAATTTTTTATATCACCATTCAATTACAGGGCTTTACCTCAAGTGCCTCTCCAGAAAGAAAGTAGACGAGATGCTTAGAGATTTACATGAAGGGACTTGTGGCTCCCATGCCGCAGGTCGATCATTCTCTAATAAAGCCATTACAAGAGGAGTATTCTGGCCAGGAATGCGCAGGCAAGTAGAAGAGTACTCACGTAAATGTAATACATGCCAACGACATGGACAAATGATCCACGCCCCAGCGCTCAAACTACATGCAAGCAAGGTGTTCTGGCCATTCAAAAGATGAGCGCTCGATCTTATCGGTAAATTTCCTAATTCTCCAGGTAACTGCCAATACCTACTCGTAGCTACAGATTATTTTTACAAAATGGTTAGAAGTAGTTCCACTTTATCAAACTAGAGATAAAGAGGTCATCTCTTTTATCTGGGAACACATCATTACTCGGTTTGGATGCCCCCTCTTAATTCGTATCGATAATGGGCCACAGTTCGTTGGAAAAAAGTCATAACTTTCCACAACAAGCACAACATCATCTACTCACTATCCAATCCCTACCACCCTTAAGCCAATGACCAAGCCGAAAACACCAACAAAAGCATCGTGGAAAAAAGAAAATTGGGTACGAGAGCTCGAGCAGCCATAGTGATCCTGCCTTGCTCTTCAAATTCAGCAGGTCAAGAACCTAACTTTGTTTCCATGGAGTACATACAGTTTACTCAATCTACATCAGCTCTACAAATGCATCCTCTATCCGGAAAATAGTCTTGCACGGTATCTCTCTCAAACTCAAGCTTTTTCACCTCCTCAACAAAATAGGCAATCACTACCATTAACATCTCTGAGTGCAATGCCTCGGGTACGTCCGCCTTAAAAAAATTCGTTCTCGCCATTTGAAGGCGCTCTTTCAGCCTCTTATTTTATGCTTTATGTCATTCCTTTCAACTTTATGCGCGAGACATAAGATTGATATGCTTATTCGTCTTGTCATCTGCTTTATCTGACTCAGCCTGGTTTATCATTCTCATGCAGCAACTTGGGCATGAAGTTCCTCAAACTCCCTATCTTTACCTATACTTACCCCAGTAGGAGATTTCTTCAACAATTCATCATTTTTCTTTATCAAAATATCCTTACCTCTGATCACCCGCTCTAACTCCTGTTCCCTGACATGAGTAACATCCAACTTACTTTGGCACTCCCTTAACCGTTCATTCCCTTTTTATACCTGACCTTGAGTTTGAGCTATATTTCCCTCCAGCTCTCTGATTCGAGCTGATAAGATAACCACGTCCCCTTGAATAATGGAAACCCTAGCATCACCTTTATTCTTCCTCGAGCACTCTCCGGCCTCAGTATTTATGGCACGCGAATTGGCCTGAGCCAAATCGGTCTTTAATTATGCCACCCTCTCATTCAACTCATCACATTTTCTTTACACCAACCGGAACTTTATATCTTTAGCAGGAAATACTGGAGTCAACTACTCAACCGTAATTTCAGAGTTAATTAGATCATCTCGAGCTCTCTTCAGCTCGCTATCTTTCTTAGTTATTTTATTCATCAATCGCTTCAGTTCACTCCTGGAATTCACTAAATCAGCTCGAGTCTGCCCATTATTGTTCATTTTGCTGATCATTTGGTCCTTCAAACTGGCCACAAAATGGCGTAACTCTTTTTCTGACGATTCTAACGCCTGGATACGATATCGAGCCATGTCAGCCTCCTTACTCTTTATAATCAACACATCATTCTGGCTTTTGAGTTTTGCTATCTTTTCTTTCATCTCCGCAATCTCTTTTTGACCATTACTAATTTTAGCATCATTCTCCTTGATTTTCCCAGTGAGGTCATCAATGGTCTGTGTCGCCTCGACGAACTTGAAATGCGCATTTATGTGTTGATCCTCCCTATCATTATTTGTCTCTCTCATTCTTTCAAACTATGCCACAAACTCTTGGTTATATTGGCGTGTCTCTTCATCGCTTAAATGAGCTGACTCCAATTTGACCTACACATCGCAGATACAATACATCAAGTTCAATTTAGGACACTCACTCAATACATACATCTTATTTCTTCCAAAGTGAAGCCGTTTTCACTCACCTATCTCTCTCTCTCCAATTCTCCACCGCTGGATCTCATCATCTTCAACACAAATACAAGAATGATTGAGTGAGTCAATCTTAATAGTCGTCATTTAACTTCATCATCATCATTTATTAAACTCCAATTCCCCCCCCCCCTCTCTAAACAGAGTTAACAATTACAAACCTTTGAAACATAAATTAGAGTTTCATCTCTCCAATTTCAATCTTGTTATTGTTGTTGTTATTGTTATAATTTAATGGCGACGATGAGTTTGAGTTCGAGGGCATCATTTGCTCTGAAACTCAGCAGAGTTTAAGGTTCACCTCTATATCAAGGACTCGATTTTATGAACAAGAGGCAAAGATGTAGTAATGGCAATGGAAATTGTAATGGTAATGGTGAGGTACGATTATGTTGCTCTTACTCAGCTTCGGGACCAATTGGGAGAAAACTGGAGAAGAGCGAGAATGTTGAAGAGACGAAGAGGGGTCGTGGTAGAGTAGAAGTTCAAGTGGGGCCTTCGTTCTCTTCATCTAGACCCCCTTCTATACCCAAACAAGGCAAGTTCTATTCTCAGTATAGTCCAAGAGATTCGGCTCCCCAATCACGTGATGCTCCACCCAGGAGAGACATTGATATTGTAAATGAGGAGTGGGGCATAAACATGTTTAACTAAAGTATTAATGAGTCCGGGACTAACAAAGATGGTAGTAGTTGGTTCTGTGAAAGTGGAGAGGAACTTAAAGATAATGGTTATAGATGTCGCTGGACTAGGATGGGCGTAGAGTACCGTAACAGATCCTCAAAATGGAAAGAAACAAGGTGGGAGAAAAGTGACTAGACTGGATACAAAGAGCTGGGAGTAGAAAAATTTAGAAAAAATGTTGAAAGGGATTCTTGGTGAGAACCATGGCAAGAAATTCTTTACCAGGATGAATGGAGTAATCTTGCGAGGATAGAGAGGAGTGCAGAGAAACAAGTGATTAAGGTCACTTGTAATAAGATCAAGTATTTATAGTTCGAGAGATCACTTGTAATAACATATACTTCCAATTCCAAGGTACACATTCTCTATATTCTAACTTTTTCAAAACTTTGATACTATCTATACACAATTGAGTACCATTGCCCCTAAACTATTAGCAAGTTTTTGGTCTATCTCTACACTCTTATTTTTACTTTGTAGCTCTAGAGAAATGAAACATACAAGTCAAATATTTCATGTTCTTTTCTAACTTGTAGCTCCGCTTACAAACTCAATAGGGACGTTGTGGCGTCTTTCTCTTTAGCAAGCTCAATCTCCAATTCTTTTACTCTGAGGCACATACCCTTACATTCCTACAAACAAGGTTTACAAACATAGCTTAGTCGACAGAAATTTATCCTACATTGATCCATACAGTTACAGTTCACTAACCCATCATAATCATATACCAAATAGTCAATAATTCTACTCTACCTTCTTATTCACATTCTCTAGGTTGACATCATCATCCCCTTCGTTATCTCATAGAATCTGGGGAGAAACTCCATTCAACCCTCTCATAATGCCAGCTTCATCATCCTCAAACTCTTCCTCTTCAACATAGGTATCCTCCATAATATTATTCACCTTAGTTTTAGAGTACCCCATTTTCATAAGGTAGTACCCAAGTCTATCATGTTGGATTACCACCTCCTCCAGATTCTTTCCCGCTTCTGCTATCATCTTACTTATCTCCACCTTCTCGAGCTCAGCTTTCTCCTCCTCCATCCCGAGGTAGATCCCCTTCATTATTGACCATATTTTTTAGCTCAAACTACAAAACAGAATTAAGAAGATATTCAAATCAACAAACTTACCATTTTGCTTATCTTCTCCTCACCATTACGAACTGCAAGCCTCACCCTTTCCACCACCGCTTTTAACTCATCTTCCATACCATGTTGATTCTCTGCGACCTTCGCCCAAATCAGTTCAGAAGAAGGATGTACCCTTCTCTTCTTTGCCCCTCCCTCGACCTCACCACTCCCCGTGGTGCCAAAGATCGAGCCACGCTTCAACATCCTCTACTTTATAAATACCCGAGCTAACTTGCTCGACGTAGTAGACTCCAACACATCCTCAAAATCTACTCCATAGGCCTTTGGCAAAACTACTCATCTCTTTCCATCAGCTGCCCTCTTCTTATTGTAACCAACATCCGTCATTAGCCCCGTTGCTTGAGACTTTTAAACTTTCTTAGACCTGCCGTTAGCTCGCATCTTTCTACTAATGCCAAGTTCTTTCAACATAGCCTCGAGCTTGACCCCTTCTTGAGCAACAATATCTAATAGGGACTTCTTCTTCACCTTTGATGAAGGACCTGTCAAACAACAATACATTATTAATAGCAAAACAACATTTGATTTTAATATTTTAATATTATACGTTATTATACTTACTTTGTTTCACAGTTCTACACATAAGTTCCATGGGTTCTTCATCATCTCTATAAAGGCAATCACCCTTCACCCATATTACATTATCGTTTTACATTCGACCTGCTGAATTCAGATCAATGAAAAGAGGTTGAGTCAAACTCACAAAAAAATATGACCCTCCACTTGTAGAATAGATTTCCATGCCATAAAACTACAAAACATCTTCAGGAGATATCCTCCTCTCAACCTCATCCTCCACCCACAACTTATTCAAAAACTTATAGACATTTATTACCTCCCACATATTTTTGATCAATTGAACAAGACATGCCCCAATGATATTCATAATCCATTTCGCAAGATTGTTAAGGGGCAGACTAAACCCATACTCTAATTGAGACATATAACATAGAAAACCCTCTTCCAGGTCGTCCTGGACATTTCTATCATAAAAATCTAAGGAGATCGATTAGTCTAACCCCCTATCTAATTTCTCCTTCTCTAAATCAGCCAACAAAAAGAAATATTTATCCCCAGATCCTACCGTACAACTTCTAAACTGTCTACCAGTATGTTCTACGAAATTGCCCCATCTTCCCTTTACATGAGCTTTGACTTTACAAAACTTTCTAAATACATAAGAGTTTGGAGAATATGATACCAATTTTCCTGGGAAATCTGGAAATTGAATAAATTCTACTTTGTCCTCCCTATCGTATACTACACTTTCAAACTCAGCCGAACGACTAGAGGTCGAGGCCTCCATAATAGGTAAAGTCTCCATATCAACTACAACTCTATAGATGAGATGCGATTCTACACCAAACTTCTTACGCTCGGCCTACATACAGGTCCAAGTATTCTATCATTATCTTTTACATATACATAACACAAATATGTATATCATTTATATCTCCTTTTTATAAATATATATAACATATTTTTATAGGTTGCTATAAATAGTAATTTTTAGATTTAAATACCACAAAAAAAGGATTTTCAAAAGAAACATATTCATAGTATCACAAATCGTCTACTAACCTTTAATGTTAAAATATGAATCTGACGCAATGCTAAATTCTTCCCTCGCAACGCTGCCATATAACCACCTTCGTGACTCAGTCTCTACAACTCTCTCTCGCTTTAATTATTGATCACTCTCGATTAATTTCTCACAAAATTAACAACTATTATTTTTATTTCCTCTCTCACTGTGCTTCAATTTTTTAGAAGTTGATAAACATTTGAATGAAGAAGATGAAGCATTATTTATATTCTCTCTCTAACTACTGGCAGTTATTGAGCCTCGCACGAGCAGCCCTCGGTTTTTGAACTGAGGCATCCCTTCCATAATTAATGTCAGATGTTTTACACCTTTCATATCCCTTCCCCATCATTACCCCTATCCCTATATTTTAATATACTTTTATCTCTCAAACTTAAATCTCCCTCTGACCTCCCCACACTCTTAGTAACTTAACACTTACGCAATCAAACTTTTCCTGCAATAAGACAAAAGATCAAAAAAAAAACAAAGCTACCTGTTTCTTCTATTCTAGCTTCTACTACTTATAGAAGTGCTGATGTCATTTCCAAAGTTCTTACAATTCGAAATTCATATTCTTATTTTTCATAACAATCACAAACATTTGCAATAAAAGAGGATAAATTTAAGCTTCATTCACATTACATTTCTTTAACAATTATTCAACCTCATATAATTTACTCCCTCACATATAACAATCCTCACATCCTCTAACTCAATCTCTTCTTTAGCAATTAGTCTCACAGACTCATTTCGAGCTGAAGGCTCCATAATCACATCCCAAAATAGCTCCTCATAGAAGCGGCGTCCTAACTAAAGTTTCTTACCCATCCAATCTAAATCTTCAAGCAGATACTTGGTCATTGGCAAGTCAACATTATAATCTAGCAAGCCAAAAATCCGCTCCTGTACTTTAGCTATCTTTATCGGTAACCGTCCCTAAACGGCATAATGAATTTACTCAGATCGAGTCCACACCATTTCTATTTCCTCTACCTATTTAAAGCTCATTTCCTCCTATTTATGCAGTTTTCTAGATCACTTCAAATCCCCCATAATTCATATTTATACTCTGTTCTTCCACAACAAAAAACCCTAGTATCCTGGGTAAAAATTATTTAAACTTATCTATCGACATCGACCTCAGTGAATTTAACCTACTCTATCTCAAACTTATTTTCTCAAAATCCAATATTTAAGAGTGGCCTCCCTGAGCTCGAATTTCCCATATATTTTAAATCTTTTATGGTTATCTCTCCCAATAATTCTAAGTTATTTAGTTTAAAAACAAATTCTTACACATATTTATGTTATAAACACATATTTACAGCCAGATTGCTATAATATACTTTGTAGGTCCAATCTTATATATTACATGTCAACCTCTATTCGTAAATCTTCAAATTACTCAGCTCGATTTCAATTACAAGAGTTATTCTATATATCAACACAGAGTTTGAATAACCATTTTTTATTAAGCTCGAATTACAAGTACTTTACAAATAATAAGTCTTTCAAGTACTTTATAGATAACAAGTCTTTCAGGTACTCCAAAATACTAAATCCTTCAATTCATCTAACTTCAGCGATGTTTCACTGCAAGAATCTTTTGAAGCAAAGCTTGCATTGGAAATCACTAGATGTTCTTCTACCTTCACACCATCTTACTCTGACCAAAAACTGGGTTTGGAGGAAGTCTGGACATGAAAGTAAAAAGAGTCAGTTCTTGAACCAACTCTTCAAACAAAAGGTCCTCTTAGAGCCAAGAAATGATGATGGTGCAGAAGCAGACTTCCAATCTCTGTCTCCTTTCTCCAATACCACCGTTGTTTCCTTTATAACCACCACTATTAGAGAGTTGACAGAGATAAAAAAAAAGGCACGACCTTAGAATCTAATTTTACGCAAGATACTGGCGAAACTACCCCGCTACTGTTCACCGTGGATAATCTATGTGTGTACTTCATACTTAAGTAGAATCCTCAGAAGCTAGGGAACAGGTACTTGGTGAGGTTTTTGAAGATACCCCTATTTTATGAAATTGTATCGACGGGAGGGCGGTATTGTGATGAATGTCTCCTTGTATCGGGGAACTATGAGATCGATAAGAAAAAACTGGGAGAGCCTCAAAAAAGAAAAACTTTCCACTTAGGTTTGTGGTTAGGTAATTTGTATGTCGAAGTTTGTATGTAGTTTGTATCGGTTTGAATTGGTGGCTAACTTTTGTTTGTTTGCTTGTGTGCAGCTTTGAAGGAGATTGATAGGACCTCAACTATTACAGAAAAGCTATAAAATATCATGAAAGGTCACTACGGCCGGATCGATAACCTGGTTATCGACCAAGAAAAAGTTGATAATCTCTTTTAAAAAGATGGTTTAAAGAGAACTCAGGCTAAAGGAGATAAAATTCCTTTTATCGATAGAAAAATATCTGCCAGGAAGAAGAGAGTAGCAGATTCGAGGTTTCCCCTCAAGAATCCTTTGATGAGTAGATACACCACAGATTATACAACTACAAAGAGGGAAGCTCTTGTGACTAAGACAATCGAGAAGAGTTAAAAGAGGAGGGCGGGCAACCAACTTGTTCCTCCAGCGCCTATACCAAAGAGGTCATCTCGACGATCTCCGACAAAGGAAGGACTGAAGGTGGATGTTCTGGCATCGGGGACTACGGATGGTCGACCTCCTAAATCCGCCAGGTACTTGTTACTGAAGAAGAAGACGTCTTCTATTTCGGTGAAGAAAAAGTTCGTCGAGGAGTCGGACACTGAGATTTAACAAACAGTTGAGGCATATGTGTCTGGGGCAACTCCTTTAGAGGAATTTGATGACCGCTTGGTAGGGTCAGAAAGTCGATCATCCTTCCTCATCGAAGGCCATCGAAACATAAACAAGGTTAGAAATTTCTCTGCTCTACTTCAACTTAAGAATTTGGTTATGCATTCAAAAACTTATATTATGACTGTATTGTAGATCAAAAAGCTATTAATCGAGGCTAAACCCTGTACTCTTGGTGCTGGTACTTTGGTGAACCAACTTCTTGCGTATAAGAATATCGAGAAGGAGCTGGTAAAGGAAAAAGAGAACCAAATCCAGGAGAAGGAAAACCTAAAGGCTAAGGTCGAGAAGCTTAAACGTGAGGCTGAGAAGGTAAAAGATGCGGCCATTCGCGAGACGAAGAAGTCCTGTAACATGGATAAGAGAAATGAGAATGAGATTATTAGGGCTGATCTAGCGAAGGAAAGGGAGGAGGCTTTGGCGTTGCAAAAAGCCAATTTTGAGAGCGATGTTCGTGAATAGATCATATCGGCGGGGTGAGCGTTGGAGGTGGAACACTCCAAGGTTCTCGATGAGGTAAGGGCTGAAGGTGATCGGATCAATCTTGATGTTCTCAAGAAGATGAAGACCAATTTTGTTGTGCAGTTTGAGGAGTTAGAGAGAAAATATTTTTATAAACGTTTGGCCGTTGCTGACACTCAGTTTTTCCTAGATTCAGACGTGGAGGATAAAGCGCCTGAAGCACCTGAGGCTCCTGTGATTATAATTCTCAAGGGTAATCATCCCGAAGAAATATTGGATGTACTGACTCTAGGTCTACCGGTGACAGTTGATATTCCAATCTCTTCACCTGTAGAGTAAAAAATATGTTTGAAAAGTATTTGTTTTGATGACAGATGTATAATTTTTGTTTGTTTTGAATGATTAAATTAAGATGATGCTTTAATGAATGGTTAAATCTGGAGCAGTCGATAATATGAATAGATTTTTGATATATAAAAAATATGTTAAGTGTTTGATTCGATAAGTTTTATAACATTATATACTAATGAAGATAGTGTGCAGATTGTTGTTTAGTCGATAAGATGATGTAAAGTGGGTCATGCAATGGTGTTGTAAAGGAAGAATGAGGACCAGATGTTATTCTTCGATGGGATATTTGGGTTTTGAGAAAAAGGACAAAACATGATATGTTTTGTTCGATAAATAAGGAAGTGTAACAAATGTATCCTATAATTGGATAGATGTTTATCGAAGAGAAGAAAGTTAGTTGTGATGCATACTATCAAGTATGTATTGATACTAAGTAAATGTGTAGTTGAGGGATATAATTGATAATAAAAATGTCTATATTACATTCATTCGAAAGTGGTCACAGCAGTTATCTGTAGAACATTTTCAGTTGGGTTGTATTCTATGGATATTCGAGATGTACTTCATCTTCAATCATCAACCAGTAAGTCCCACTATCATTCTTGTCGCTGATAATATATATCCTCCCTGTTTTTAGATTATTTGCCAAAAAAATTGGTCGAGTACTGTCCTGGATTTGTCGAAGGACTAGGTCACCAGTGTTAAATGTTTAATTTCTGACCTTCTTATTATTAGCTTTCTTGACAGTATTATAGTATCGCCCCAAGTTTGCAATGGCTTGATCTCAGGTTTCTTTAATCCAATTGAGGTTACAGAAGAGTCCTAGTACATTGTCTTCATCTGTGATTTTTCTTCGGATACTGAGGAGATTGAGGTATGAAGGTATAACTGCTTAGTACCAAAGGCCATTATAAATGGTGTATAGCCAGTGAATGTTCGAGGAGTTATTCAGTATGCCCACAGGACACTAAGTAATTCACCAACCCATCTGCTTTTTTTCTCGTCAAGGCGTTTGCATAACCCTAACTTGATACTTTTATTGATGGCTTCAACTTTGCCATTATCTTGAGGGTAGTATGGTGTGGAAGTGGACAATTGAATTTTGAATATATCGAAGAAACTGGGTACTTTGATGCTAATGAATTGCTGCCATTTTAAGATCATATCATTTGCGGATAACAAAATCTGGTTATAATGTGTTCCCAAAGAAATTTGATTACTTTTTTTTTATCAATATGACGTAGAGGTACTGCTTCAACCCACTTGGTGAAGTAGTCTGTTGGCACTAGAATAAACTTTCGGTTACCCAATGCAGGGTGGAAAGGTCCAATGATATCAATCGCCCATCTCTCAAATGGCCAGAGGACATTGCTAACGTACAAGTCGAGGGCTAGGCTTTTGATGTCTTGAGCATGGATTTGGCATTTATAGCCCTTTCGAACGAAGTCTTCGCAGTCTTGTCACATCTTTGGCTAGTATAACTCTTGAGTGAATGCCCGTTATGCTAAGGATCTTCCCGAGATGTGAGCTACACAGATTCTTTCATGAAGTTATCTGATTTTGATGTGTGCTTGTTTTTGCGAGATGCTGTATTCAATAAGTGGTCCTCCTCCTATGATGTGATATAAGATTTTATTATGAACTGTGAATTGAGGACACTTTGCCAAGAGTGACCGAGCTTCATCCTTATTACTTGGGAGGATATTGGAATTGAAATATGCATATAACGGTTTTCTCCAATCTTCTAGTTCTTCATCATCATTAACATTAATCTGTATTATGTAGCTTACATCGAGACTGGAGTGTTTGATGACTTTGATGTCTAAAGTTCTCTTCTCACTATCGTCAAGCATTACAGCTACGTATGCTAATGCGTCAGCGCGGCAGTTTTCGGCGTGAGGGAAATAAGAGATTGTGGCTATTTTGAATTTCTTCATTTTCTCTTCGACCAGAGCTGCATAAATGACCATCTTACCTAATATTTTGAATGTTTTGTAATAATGGTTGGCGACGAGTAAAGAATCGATGTAAATAACTATTTCTTCAGCTCCAAGGGCTATAACGAGATCTACTCCATGTAAGATAACTTCATACTCTGTTTTATTGTTGGTCACATAAAATTTGAGTTTGATTGCTTTCTCAATTCGATGGTTAGATGGTGTAATGAGAATGATACCGATTCCTGATCCTCGCGGTCTAGCAGATCCATCGATAAAAAGTTTATATCATGTGCTTCGTGACCATGCATCAAGTTCTGCTATTGAGTCATCAGCTAGTACTTCCTCGAGTTCTTCTCATTCGGGATCTTTAACTGGAAAATTTACTATAAAGTTAGCTACTGCTTGTACTTTGATCGATATATAAGGCTCGAAGGAGATGTCATATTCGCTGAGAAATACAGACCATTGCTAAACTCTTCAAGATTTTTCTTTTTTAGAGTACAAGTTTGAGAGGAAAATTGGTGATGGTTTTGATGGCATGAGCTTGAAAATACGGTTGAAGTTTCTGAGAGCTATACACCAAGGCAAGTAACTACTTTTTAGTTATTGTATATTTTTCTCAATAGGCATGAGATTTTGTTGATGAAGTAGATTGGCTTTTCCACACCATCGCCTTCTCGAATAAGAACAGAGCTAATAGAATCATCTATGGTCGACAAGTACATTATGGGAGGATGCCCCAAGTATCTTTTGAGATCTTGGATGGCTAATTCACAGTCTGGTGTCCAAATGATTTTTTTGGGATAATTTTTGGACATTGAAGCTGGATTGCCACAGAGAAGGAGGTAAATAAGTCTGCATCGATCAGATAACTTGGAAATGAACCTATAAAGAGTTGCAATCTTGTCAGTTAGCTTTTGTACATCATTTTTGGTTTGAGGAGATGACATTGTTATGAGTACTTTGATTTGTGCCAAATCAATTTCTCTACCCCTTTTACTAACCAAATGACCCAAAAATTTACCCGATGTAACAACAAATTGACATTTTTCTGGGTTGAGTTTCATTTGGTAAGCACGGAGGATGTCGAAGATGGTCTGTAGGTTATTACAATAATCTTCTCGCTTTAAGATTTTGTAGGGCATATCATCTATGTACAACTTCATGATTTTTCCTAAATAATCGTAGAGCATTTTAGCGACAAGTCGTTGATAAGTGGCTCCCATAATTTTTAATCTGAAAGGCATTACTGTGTAACAGTAGGGACCTCTTTTTGTGACAAATGTTATTTTTTCTTGGTCTTCTTCGATGAGAGGAACCTGATTGTAATCGGAGTCCTCATCCATCATTGAGAGAAGTTTGTGCCTTGCTACAAAGTCGAGGAGTTGTAGGATCAGTGGGAGAGGAAAGTTATCTTTTGGTGTAAACTTGTTAGGCCCTTTGAAGTTGACGCAGACTCTAATTTTTTCATTTTTCTTTGAGATAGCCACTATATTAGAAACTTATTTGGGATATTTTGCTTCTCGGATAAACCCTACACGAAGGATTTTATCAATTTCTTCATTAACGGCTTCGCGAAGGTGGGGGGCTAAATTGTGACGTTTCTGCAAAACTTTTTGCTGTCTGTAAGGAGATTGAGCTTCTGGCATACTATCGAGTGATCAATGTCGAGCATTTCTTGGATAGACCATGCAAAGATGTCGACGTTTTTCTTTAGAAGTTGGATCATGGTTTCTTTTTCATCGGATGACAGTTTTGTGCCAATAAAAGTATTTCATCCAGGCCCATCGAGTTTAATGGAGTCCACTACCTCAGTATCATGTTGCCCGAACGTGGGGGGCATTTCCCGCTGTAATTTATATGCTTTCAAAAGTTTTGTTGTACGAGACTTGGTAGTAGTATTCTCGCACATACGTGCAGCTGCATAACTTCCCTTGATTTTATAAACTCCGTGATCTGTTAGAAATCGTAAGGCCAGATGATATGTCGAAGGTACTGCCTGGATTGAATGTAGCCAACTTTGACCAAAGATTCCTAAATATTTTGACTCAGCATCTTTGACAACAAATTTGAAAAAAGTGGTTTCCGATCCTACTTGAACTAACAAGGTGATTTCCCCCGTGACATATTCTCTAGAACCGTTAAAGCCTGTAATGGTGGTTGTTGAAGCTTTTGTTGAATCTTTGAAGCCTAGAATGTCAATAGCTCTTTGAACAAAATGCCTATTATGCTTCCTGTATCAACTAGAAGTATGTGTAGGTAGACCTGACCTACTTTAAGTATAATGACCAGAGGGTCATCGTGAGGGTTCTTGACATGGCTGGTATGGTAGTATTCGAAAGAAATATGGTACGAACATTTAGCCTTACTAAAGTTGGGGAGAAGTTTTGTTGACTTGTCCGATGACGTCATCTTGCAGCAAGATGTAATTTTATCGTCTTGCTTTCTCTTCTTTCCTTTCTTAATTTTGACCATGATAAGATAGAGAGCTTGGCCTTGTCCTTGCTCTTGTTCAACTTAATTTCTTTTAGTCTCTTCCTCGAGGTACTTTTGAATGTCAACTACATAATTGTGAAGTCTTCTAGCCAGTAAAATGCGATGAAAAATCTATATTAGAGAATAACAAATGTCAGTCTCGTGGTTATGTACGTTGTGATACTGATACAAGGGTTTGTTAGGTATATAAGGAATTGGATGTGCTTTTCGATATAATTCATCTCCCTTTATCGTTGGTAAGATAACGAAGAGTGTGGTAATCATAGGAGGTATGATTGGGACGGGTCTGTCTGGCTTTCTGTCTAATTTCCTGACATTGTCGGTGTTCCTCCCGCATTGATTAGGGGTTCCGTTGCTGACTGACTTTGAAGGGCGCGACAAAAATACTTCGTTGGAGTGGATAACTGAAGAGCTTTTCATCTTATCCTTTTTGGATTATTCCAATTCGATGTAGTTATTTACAACATCGATCATTTCTGTCACTATCTTGGGCTTGTGCAAGGTAAGTTCTTCACACACTTTTGAATCAATATGGAGTGCTGAGGTGAACGCTGGAACAACAATTTTAGAATTTAAATTCCCAACCTTCCATATTTCCTGTAAAAAAATGTTTGTAAAAGCTCGCGAAAGTTTCTTTCGCACCTTGTTCGAAAAAGAACAATCAATCCACTGTTATTTATCGTTCTTTAGCATGATAATAGTTTGATTCGAAGAGGCGCTGCAGCTGGTTGAATGTAGTAATAAAGCCTTAGGAAATATTATGAAACCATCTAAGAGGTTCTTCTTTAAGGCTCATATTGAATAACCTGCAGAGCATGCGATCTAATTTAGAGTATAATCCAAATGTAGCTTTGAAGTGTTAGACATGGGTGAGAGGATATGTGAGGCCTGCATACTAATGAAATTTTGGCATGTAGAATTTTTTGGGGATGGGCATAACTTCGAGATGAGGAGAAATAGGGTTCGTCTCAATCCTATCGAGAACAGACCTTTAACTTAGAATGTCAGCGTTTATGGCTTGGATCCTATTGTTTAAGTCTTCCAAGGAAATAAATTACTGCAAAGTATTTGGTGCCGCGGTAACTTGAGGATTAAAGTTGCCATGTCCTTCAGGTCCTAACCCATCTCTCACTGGTCTTCTTACCGGGGATGGGGGAGTTTGGTGGCGCATGCGTTGACTTTCTAGAGTTATTGATACGGAGTACGGAGAATGTGAGTCTGAAATATTGAAACGTCCTGTCCGGATTCTTTGACCGAGATCAAGAAGTTCGTACTTATTCCTCTCTCAGCTGGTTTTCTCTTTGGGTCACTTTGAAGTGATGTTCACTCTGGGCCGGGGAGGTAATGTTTGAATACCAGTAAGCCAGTCTGGAAGTCTTCGTAAATGCTCAATTTCTTTCAGATGTGTCCGACTCTGTTGGTCTAAGGGTTTTCTCCTTTAATGTCTTTCAAATTAAAGAGCTTGGGCATGGATTCACCGATCTTCAAGCCTCTGGACTCGGTCAGACTCCATTTTTTTCTAAAGTTTGATCACAGCACTATGTAGATCGACTGTTTCTTGTATTGGGTTGATCTTGTGGTTCTTCAGTGTACTGGAGGTACTTCAGATATTCATGTTCGTCATCGGATTGTCATAGATCACTGGTGGTAAAGAAAAGTACGGTATTCCCAAAGACGGTGCCAATTGTAGTAACGTGTTTTCAAGTAGGATAATCTTTACCAATACTTTAGTTAGGATTATGCAATAATAAGCTTAACATACAGGATTTTACGTGGAAACTCAGTGAAGTCTGAGAAAAACCACGAATTTGAGGAGGGTTTTGGGTAAAAAATCTAAAAAGCTGTTAATTATTACAATCGCTGAGAATAGTAAAAACATTTGAATGTCTGAGAAGTTTTGTTGCATATCTGATTAACATACTCTCTACCTGTATTTATAATAGATACAGGCAGCTACAAAAGTAAAAGTAGTCTCCTATTTTGGCGGGTAGTGGGCAAACTTCGCGGATCTCCCTTCAACGGTTCTATTTCACCAAGCATAACGGCTACTTCCGTAGGTCAAATGATGGAATATCTTTGACTAAGTACCATTAGCTTTTCTTTGTCGAATCTGGAAAATATGCTACTACAAGAGGTTTTAAAGACGGGAGAATGCATGAGTATATTATCGATCAGGAATCATAAAAGAATGGCAGCTACAAGACGCAGATCGAAGTAGTCTAGGTCAAAGATCAAGCTGAGGAGAAACACCTGGACCATATTCAAGTGATGAAGATTGTTAGAGTGTTGGGATCTCACACCTCAAGATATAGAAGTTAAACTTCTTGCTGAGTCGAGCAATCGCCGGCTTGGGATTTCTTTTGAGGATTACGACATCAGTCACGTCAAGTTTCCTTATCATGATGCATTGGTTATCATGCTTAAGATGAAGAAGTTTGTCATGGATACAATGATGATTGATACTGGTAGCAGTATTGAGATTCTCTTTCAAAGAACAGTCGATTTGATGGGATTGGTCGATTAAGTTATTCTGAGCGATATCAACATCAGTGGATTTAATGGTTCCAAGGAAGAATGAGTGGGAAAAATCATCTTGCCTATCGTTGCTGGACTAGCCATGATCAACGTCGTATTCGACATCATCAATGCTAAATCTCGCTATCTCAGGATTATGAGCCGTTGTTGGATCCACAACATGGAAGCAATCGCTTCCATTTATCATCAAGCACTTTGCTTCAAACATAACGATGTCATCTACGAAATCAAAGGTAGTCAAAAGATTTTACGAGCTTATAAAAATACAGTTTCTGCCATTCTCGACACATCCGATAGATACGCTGCATAGTAATTACAAAAAGCAGGTCACATAGATGATCAACCTTCCACAAAAGAACCTACAGAGTAAATAGATATTGATGGACCTAGCAGAGGTACTTATATTCATACCAAGTTGATCCAGCATGACAAGGATGCTATCGTTCACTTCTTTCAAATGAATCGAAACATCTTTGCGTGGATTTTCGAAGGAATGCCAGGGGCCGATCCATCCAAGGCATGTCACAGATTAAGCACAACAACAATGCCACAGTGGTTAAACTGAAACAACGATGACTCTCACCTCATCTACGAGATGAAGTCAACATTGAGATCAATCAGTTGATCAAAGTGGGATTCATTTAGGAAGCCAAGTACCCAGATTGGATCTCCAACATTGTCGTAGTTCTAAAGAAGAGTAGAAAAGTCCGAGTTTGTTTAGATTTTACCAATCTAAACAAACACACTCCGAAGGATAGTTTCCCTCTTCCAATCATCCATCAAATTCTTGATTCCATAGCAAGCCACAGACATTTATTTATAATGGATGCTGCTTATGGATACAATCAGATACCTTTATTGGAAGCAGATTAAAAAAAGGCCACTTTCATCACTGAAAGGGGACTTTGCTATTACAAAGTCATGCCTTTTGGACTGAAGAACGCCAGAGCAACTTATCAATGGTTAATGTCATTAATGTTCAAAGCACACTTGGGGAAAATCAACGAAGTCTACATCGACGATCTCTTGTGCAAGAGCTTACTGTTAAAAGACCATATCACAGATCTCTCCATGATTTTGAACATTCTTTGTTCTTACAGGATGCGGCTCAACCCTGATAAATGGTAATTTAGAGTTCATTCAGGCAAGTTCCTCGACCATCTTATCAGCAAAAAAGGGATTGTGGCCGACCCAGATAAAATTTGAGCTCCCTTTAACATGCCCTCTCTAAAAACAAAGAAGGACGTACAGACACTCGCAGGAAAGATTGCTACTATTAACTGCTTCGTCTCTAAGTCTTTAGATCGATGCCAGTGTCTATTCTTACTTCTCCATGGTTGTACCAAATAGGGAAAGGCTCAGCCCAACGAAGAGATCTAGTAGACAGCAGAATGTGAGGCAGCTTTTCAGGAACTTAAAACTTATCTGGGGAAGTCTCCCATCATAAGTACCCTGGTAGATAATGTGGAGCTGATCATTTACATCGTAGTCACAGATAATTCTATCAGCTCGGTTCTTATTCGACTTGAGGGCAATGCCTAAAAGCCAGTCTATTTTATTAGCAAAACCCTCACTCTAGTAGAAATGAGGTATTCTAAGATTGAGAGACTCCTTCAAACTATTGTTTACACTTCACAGAAACTCAAGCACTACTTTCAAGCTTATTCTGTCAAAGTCATGACAAACTACCCACTCAGGGAAGTTTTGTTTAAAAAAGAGAAATCACGAAGAGTGCAGCAATGGTAAGTCAGTTTGGGAGGACATGAAATTAAGTTCGAATAATGACATTCAGAAAAAGGTCAGGCCGTTACCAATTTCTTGTAAAATTTCTAGCAGAAAATCCCAATCGGGAGGAGCACGATCCTGATCTTACAGAAGAAATTACAGAAGATCCACCCTCCAAACCATTTAACAAACGGGTTGAATGGATTACAAAGGGTAGAGACTTCTTGCAGAAGGTTCAATAATCGTACTGAATACACCTCCCAACGACAGAATTGAGAAATCAATCTGCTTAGATTTTGAGGCCTTCAACAATGTCACAGAATACAAAGCTCTTATTTATAGACTCGACCTAGGACTCAAGCTTGGCGTCCACGAGCTCTCAGTCTATAAAGATTCTTAACTCATCGTCTACCATTACTCAGAACAGTAAAAGAAAAATGGCAAGATGATCGAATATGCAGCCCTCAATGCCGATAGGATAAGAAAATTTGTGAAAGCAACTTTCAACTATCTCCCTCTAGGTGAGAACAGACATGTCAATTCCGTGGCTTATTAGGCGAAGGTCTTGAGTACAGAAGCACAATTTATACAGATCAAAGTGATCTCCACTCCCAGCTTTGATCTCAATTCTATATGCATGATCAACACTGGGGGCGATGAAGAGGAGAACGACAATTGGTGAAACCCCTTTATTGCATATCTCGGCTCAGAGAACAAATGCGATGGGTCCCTTCCCACAGATCCTAAAGAGTGCAGACAGTTGATTAATAAATTAAAGTATTATACAGTTCAGAACGGTCATCTATATTGTCGCTCAGTCACAGGGCCTTATCTTATGTGCCTCTCGAAGAAGAAAGCAGATGGAATGCTAAAGGATTTACATGAATGAACTTGTGGCTCCCATGCCGCAGGTCGATCACTTGCTAACAGAGTAATTATACAAGGAGTATTTTGGCCAAGAATGCGCAAGCAGGCAGAAGAGTACTCACGCAAATGTGATGCATGTCAATGACATAGACACATGATCCGCTCCCCTGCACTCAAACTACATACAAGCAAGGTGTTCTGGCCATTCAAGCAGTGGGAGCTCGATCTCGTGGGAAAATTTCCTTATATACTAGGTAACTGACATTTCTTACTGGTAGCAATATATTATTTTACAAAATGGGTGGAAATGGCTCCTCTTTGTTGAATTAGAGAAGAAGATGTCATCTCATTTATCTGGGAACACATCATCACACGATTCGGATGCCCCCACCTGATTCATATTGATAAAGGGCCGTAATTTGTGTGTGAAAAGGTCATAGCCTTACTTAACAAACATAATATGATCCATTCCCCATCCAATCCCTACTATCCATAATGCAATGGCCAAGCCGAAATCACCAACAAAGCCATAGTGGATGGACTCAAGAAAAGGCTTCAATCACAGAAGAAAGAAAACTGGATACGGGAGCTTCCTCACGTCTTATGGGCATACTGTACTACTCTACGACAATCAACTAGTTGTTCCTCCTTTCTCTTAGCTTATGGCACAGAGGCCGTTATTCCTATAGAGTACCATCATCTTATCTGAGATCATGAGCTTACCGACAAAGAGAATGAATTCGAACTGGCCTACAATATGATCTGGATTGATGAAACTAGGGAACGCGCTATTACCAACCTAGGTCGATATCATCATATGCTCGCCAGCTCGTATAACAGAAGTGTCCAAAATCATGAGTTCCAAAATGATGATCTCGTCTTCGGAGAAATCCCACAGTACAAAAAAGAAGTACATACTGAAAAGCTCACAAAAAATTGGGAAGGTCATTTCCTTATCGTTGGCCGAACTGGCCTAGGATCGTACTACCACATGACAAAAAAAGGAGTCTGAATCCCAAATTTATGGAACACTAGGCGATTAAAACAATATTATCATTAAATCCTTAGTTTTTCCTCTACAAAATACTCAATTATCGCTTTTTACATTCTAAAAGTGAGATTTCAATCTCGAATAGTGTGCATTCTATTCTTCTCAATAAAAACTTTTAAGTTTTTTCCCATATTACTCTCTACTTACGTAGAACCTACTAAATCTTATTGATTGAAACAAAGGTAATAGTAGCTTTCAATCGACCATCTATACATAGATTAAAGCAAAGGTAATACTAGTTTTTAATCGACCATCTATACAAAGATTAAAGCAAAGATAATACTAGCTTTCAATCGTCCATCTATACATATATCAGTGATGAAAACGAAGGTAATACTAGTTTTCAATCAACAATCTTAATCAGAACAATAGATAAAGCAAAGGTAAAACTAGCTTTTATTTCTCTACATGTCTACAAATACATAAACTACAGGTCACTTCTATAGGTTTTTTTGCTTATGGGAGGTCAGTTATGCTTTCCCTTACATAGGAGGACGTTCAGCACGTTCAGCCATAAATTTTGGAGCTCGAGCGGTTACAACAATCTTGCTTTGTTCTACTAATTCATCAGGTCGGGAACCTAACTTTGTTTACATGTCATTCAAACAATTCCCTCGATCTATATCAGCATTATAGATACAGCTACGAAATGCCAAACAGTCATGCAAGGTATTCCTTTCGAGCTTAAGCCTCTTTAATTTTTCTACAAAATAAGCAATAACAGCCATCAGATCATGGTTATCTCAGTAAACTGCTATTTTAAGCGCTGATAGTGCCCCATTAGATCTTTGTGGAAAAGATCTACCATTTTTGCTTATTTTCTTAAGTTTTCTACCACTTTTGTAAGCTGCGCTATTGTCCTAGCCACGCTATCATGCTCAATTGTTGTTGTCGTTCTCAACTTCTCCAATTGAGCACGAAGCTCTACCAACTCCCAGTCATTTACATTACTCCCCCTAACACGAGACTTCATCAACAACTCATCCTTCCTCCTTATCACTCCCTCTAACTCTAAAACTTTAGGAAGAGCAATTGATAACTTATGATTGCTCTCCCTTAAATGTTCGTTTCTTTTCTGTACGTGAGCCTGAACACGAGCTACATCTGCTTCCAGTTCTTTAATTCAGACAGATGGGTTAACCACGTCACCTTTGGCGGTCGAGATCCCGACGTCATCTTTTTTCTTTTTTGACCACTCTCCAGCCTCAGCCTTCTTGACACGTAAATTGGCCATAGCCAAATCCATTTTCAATTTGGCCACCCTCTCATTCAGTTCATCACACAATTTTAGAACCATCCGAAAATCAATATCTTTAGCAGGCAAGACCTCACTCAACTACTCAACTAGACTTTCGAAACCGGTCAAGTCAGATCAAACTTTCTCAAGCTCATTTTCTTTCCTAACTATTTTACCCCTCAATTGCTCAACAGCAATTTCGAAACTTACCAGGTTAGCTCGAGCCTTCTCAAGCTCATTTACTTTCCTGATCATTTAATCCTATCAAACTCTGTCATAAACTCATGATTGTATTGGAGTGTCTGTTGTACACTCAAACAAATAGTATCTAATTCCACCTGCATCAGTAAGCTCGAGCCAACAATACATTACATAAACAATCAATACAAATTACAGATAAAATTTATAGATTCCTAACAAATTTCTATTTCTGACATGCCAATGAGCTGAGATCATACTTATACTTCAAGTTAAGAAGTACTCTCACAACAATGTTAATCACATCTACATCCTTTTTCAAGGTACACAATTTCTACATTTAATTTGCTGATATTTTGAAATTGTCTGAATATACTTGATTACTGTCACTCTGAATTTCCTAACACATTTGTGATCTATATTTATCTTATAATTTTTTACTGTATAGCTCTAAAGTAACGTAACATACAAGTTAAATATTTCTTGCTCTTTTTTAACCTATATCTCCTCTTACGAAAACAAGGATGTTAGGGCATTTTTCTCCTTAGCAAGCTCTTTCTCTAATTTATCAATTCTGATATGCATATCCTTAAGTTCCAACAAATCAATGTTTACAAACATCCCTTAGCCTATCTAAAATTTATCCTACAAATCAATATTCCATACAATTACAGTTTTCAACCCAGACAAAAACACAGAAACAAACTTCAAACATTTTAACTCTACCTTCTCATTATCTCCCCCATGGTTTTCTAGATTAGTTCTAACAAAGACCGTATCCAGCCCTGTAACCTTATCTGGGAAAGAGCCTTCGTCAGCATGAAGCTCCTCGTCCTCTTCGTCCTCTTTGATGTAGGTACCTGCCATAATGGCTTTGAGATCAGCAAAAGAGTACCCCACTTCTAGCAACTTCCGCCCGAGACAATATGGCATAGCTACAACTTTATCCACATTCTTCTGCGCCTCTCCAGTGAGCTCACGTATCAACACCTTATGTGAAACCTTCACAGAAACCAAGCGTTCCTGCTCCAACGCCAGGTCAGACTCAAGTTAAGCCACTTTCTTCTCGAGCTCGGCTCTCCCGCCCTCGAGCTCAGCCCTTCCTTCCTCGAGCCCTAGGAAAATTCACTTTAACATGTGAGCAGCCTACAACAAAACAACATATTTGTAGCTCAAAAACAAATACAAATTTAAATATCACCAAGACATCAACTTACCATCCTGCTCAACTCCAACTGTGCGGAGGTAGTCAGCTCCACCCTAACTCTTCGTGTTGCCAACCTCAACCGATTCTCTGCTGCCAACAACTTATCTCCCTTAACAGGTTATTTCTCCCCAACCTTTGTCCCTCTCACAGGAGTAGGCAGATCAACCCTTCTCCTTTTCACATTCTCCTCGGCCTTACCACTTACTGTGGTATCGGAGGCCAATTCGCCCTTCACAACTTTCTTCTCTGGGTACTTTAGAGCTAGCTTGCTCGAAGTGGTACCTCCAAAAAATGTCCTCCAACGATATTTTCGCAGCCCTTGGAACTATTGGACGTTCTTCCCCGTCCGCTCCTCTTTTCTTGCTAGCTCCAGCTCCTATCATTTATCTCTTAGTTAAAACTTTTACACCTCCTCTGACCTGTTGTTAGCTCTTTTATTTCTGTTGATGCCGAGTTCATTCAGAACTATCTCGAGCATAACACCTTCTCGAGCCACAATATCCAGCAGTGTATTTTTTCTCGTTACCTTAGATCGAGGACCAGTAATATAATACAACAAATTGTTAATCCACAGAACAACCCAGCAACTACAACAGTTCAATTTTAAATACTATTACTTACTTATCTTTAGGGTTTTATACATAAGGTCCATTAGTTCTTCATCTACAGTCTAAAAGCAATCACCTTTCACCCATATCATATTATCATTCCAAACTCGTCCTACTTAATTCAGATCGAAGAAAAGAGGTCGAGACAAACTAGAACAAAAATACACACCCTCAGTTATAGTGTAATATTTTACAGCATAATATTGCAAAACGTCCTCAGGAGTTATTCTCCTTTCTGCCTTATTCTTCTCCCACAATCTATTCAGAGTCTCACAAACATTTATCACCTCTCACTTATTTCCATTCAGCTGGGCAGGATATGCCTTTATGGTATTCAGTATACCTTTAGCAAGATTTCTAAGAGGCAATCTCAGTCCGTATTCCAATTGGGACAGATAACATAAAAATCCCTAGTCTAGGTCACTCTGGACATTCCCTTCAAAATACCCTAAATGTATCAATTCCTCCACCTTCCTCCTCATTTTCTCCTATTCTAAGTTAGGAAACAAAAAGAAATATTATTCTCCACTCATCACAGTACATCCCCTGAATGACCTCCCAACATGTTCCATGACCTTACCCCATGTCCCACCAAAACTAAATTTTCTCTTACAGTATTCTTTGAATACATCTGACTTTGGAGGATAGTATGACAAATTATCAAGAAAATCTAGAAATTGTACTTCATCCTCCCCCTCAAAGTATATATTTACATATTCTATACTTTCAGACTCACTCGTACAATTAGTGGTCGACGTCTCCATATCAGGTGAAACATCTATATCAGAAGTAGTCTTAAGGATGAGGTATATTCCTATAACAGACTCTCCTCATACCCTAACCAACATACAGGTCCAGGTGTTCTGCCAATTTTTTCAATCATTATCTATTCTCTATGCACATCCATACTTACATAGACCATATACCTATGGGTCGGGTTGGGTCAACCCGTCATAGGTCATCCTGTGTTCAGGTTAAGAAACACCAAACTCAAACCCAACCCATTTATTAAACGGGTCAGATTTGTGAACCCAAACCCGACCTACTTATAATCGGGTTGACCCAATCCGACCCATTAACCCATATAAGTAAAAAAAAATCACAAAATGCAAGTAAGAATAAGATGATCAGAGGGTGATTATGAGAACATTTAAAAATTAGCAGTGAACAGTAAAATGAGATCAAAAACTCACATCTAGTCAATGATAACAATCCATAAAAAATATACAAATTACAAAAAAAGATTTGAAGAGAGAACATTCCTCAGAGAGAGAATAGTAGAACAAAAGTTTAGCCTATGAGAATGTTAAAAAGTATCGGAGTCATTGGGATCGAATGACCCTTCACTCCAAAATAGTGAGAGAAAAAAAACTACATAGAGAAATTTAACAATTAAACACTTTTGAAAAAACTTTAAAGGAAAAACTAAAAATTCATAGTTCAAATAATTAAGAGCTCGTTGGTGAAAAACATCTATTGAAAAAAGTATAATCAAATAGAGGAGAATGAAGTAATTGTTACCATCTTTGTCCAAACGGTGCTTTTCAGCGAGAATTAGATAAATTAGAGCATTAAATTATATTAGAGTTAAACGGGTTCGTGGGTCAACCCGAACCCGTAACAGTGAAACCTGAACCCGGCCCGTTATCTAAACAGGTTAGTTGGGTCAACCCGAATTGACCTGAAACCCATAAATGTTAAACCCAAATCTACGAAATTCGGGTTGGGTTCATGTCGGGTTAACGGGTTCGGGTCAAATTGTCACCCCTACCTATCATATATATATATATATATACATATATCCTTCTACATACAAATTAAACAGGTTTTTCAAAATTTTACTATAAATAGCAAATTTTTCAAAATTTTAAAACCAACAAATTTTTTAAACTTTACATTCATGAAATCAATAATCTATTACTAACCTTTAACGTCTGAGTATGAATCAAAAGCAGTGCCTAATCCCTCTTTCACAATGGTACTGTATAACCGACGTCTTGACTCTACTTCCATAGCCTTTTCTTCCCTTTTTCAATGATCACCTTCTTCAAAACTCTCACTGTAAACTCTGCCAATTTTTTTTCTTTTCACGCCTTTTGTTCTTTAATTTTAATGAGTTTGATAAACGTTTGAATGAGGATGATAAACTAGTATTTATATTTTATCTCTTTAACTGCTAGTAGTTATTAGGCCTCGCACAAGCCACCCTTGGTTTTGGAACCGAGGCATCCCTTCTACAATTAATGTTAGACGTTTCATACCTTTTCGGTGAAAGAACCTTCCTATCACTACCCCATATTCTATATCTTAATATATTTTTCTCACTCCTCACCAAATCTATCTCAGACCCTCTCATACTCATGATGACTCTATACTCACACGTAATCAAACTTTTTTTACCCGTACACAAAAGACAAAAATCAAAGCTAATCTGTTTTTTCATTCCAACTTCAACTACATATAGAACTGCTGACGTCATTTTCAATACAATCACATTTCAAATTAAAAATTTTTATTCACAACATTTATAACAAAACCAGATCGGTTTCAAGGGAACAATTATATCTATATTTCAATTACAGTTATTCGACCTATTCAGTTCGTTCCCTCAAATATAATCACACGAAACATCCTAGATGACTAGGAATTACATACCTAATCATTTCACCTCCAATGATCCTCTCATCTTCCTTAGCAATCTTTTCCCTAACAATTTGCCTTACAACAGCCTATCGAGCTTCAGGCTCCAAAATAACTTCAGGGAATATCTCTAAGTAAAAATGATGCCCAATCTTGTATTCCCTCGCCCTCGCATCCAATCTTTTGAACTGAATTTTAGATTCATGCAAGTTAGCATCGTAATCCAACAACCCAAAAATATTTTCCCATACTTATACAATTTGTATTGCTAAATGCCCCTCTAACGCGTGTCGAGCTCGTTGAGATCGATTCCTCACCATTTATAAGACTTCCTCCTCTCTACATGTCCTTTCAAGCATTATTTATATACCTCTTAGATATACATCAAATCCCCCACAGTCTGTATATAGTATAATCTGCTTTTTCAAAATTGGAAACCCTCAGATCGTGATATAAAGTGATTTGAATTTATCCTTCCAGATCGACCTCATTAAAACTCGTCTACTCTTGTTTTGAACAATCTTTAACATTCTTTTCCCACTGTCATACAATTCCAACAATAACTCCATAGCTCGATATTTCAATTCCTATATATTCTATTCATTGTAAGGATTTTCCTCTTATCACAATTATTAAACTCTAATCTGTTCGAAACAAATTTTTTAGATATATTTATATTTACATCTTCATATATATTTTTACCAATTCGACTAATAAAATTCCATTTTTTAGTTCGCCTTCTCAAATTATATTTTCATACTCCAACAAATCTTTTCTTTTAACTTGATTTAAGTAATGACAGCTAATTCGATCTATCAACACAATTTTTGCACAACTATATTTTTTATTAGCTCAAATATTACTTACAAAATACTTTACAGATAACAAGTTTTTCAGATATTTTTACAGATCGTTCTACAGGTTACATTACATTTCAGTTTTCAATATTGATTCATTCCAAAACTTTTTCAAAGATTGGTTCAAGCACTGATGCCTTAACTTCCTCAGTTTCTTGTAGATGTAAATGGTGTGAAGGATTGCCTGGACCTACAAAGGAAGGACCTTCTTCATGATAAAAGACGATGATTATAGAGAAAAAAAACTTTTATTCTTCATCTCCCATCTCCACCACCACCGTCTCCTCCTCCATAACCCCCACCAACTGAGAGTTGGTAGAGATTAAAGGAGGTCCAACCTTAAAACCCAGTCCCTCGTAGGATACCGGTAATAATACCTTCCATGTACGCTGGCCTCCACATCTGTCTCTTCAACCTTGTAATTTGCCAATATGCGAAGACATTTCCGATGCTGCTCCCTTGAAAGAACCACGCAATAAAACCTCCACATATGGTAAAAATCATCTTCAGCTTCAGCCGCTTCTTCCTCCGTCATCCCATGATACGTCGGCGGTACTGGAATAGGCATGGGATTCTCCTCTAAAGTAACACAATTTCAACCTCTAAAATTTCGCAGCCACTCGATCTTCAAATACCATTCACTGGGTCTTCACCATTATTCAATCAGAGTACACATAGGATATTACAACAACAGGGTACTTTCATAAATATGACAAAAGCTATAGTACATATTCTATTAATATTAAGCCCACATTCAATGTGCAGATACGTTTCCAAAGCAGTCATCATTTAAAGAAAAACCAATCTGGGAACCCCAAACATCAGCTACATCAATCCATTCCATTATCATAAATACCAAATAAAGTCTTCCATAAATAAATATTGAGTACCCAGCCAGTCCAATTTCCTATCAATACATTAAATCTTTTCAACTCCCAACACTAGCAGTTAACAAATTTTGTCTCAACTAAAGCCACTCGTGCCTTCAGTTGCGAGGGGACGATTGTCGGGACCTATCCTTCGACCTAGTCCAAACTTGAACTACCGTAATATCTGACTCACGTATTTCACACGTGACATGTACAGTCAGTATTCCAGCCTATACCACGAACTGCTAAAGAATATGGATCGAGTACTGCATCAAAATATGAACAAGTCAAAGACACCTGTCTCCCACGAACTAATAGTTACTCGTTCAGCTACCACTTACCTCATTATTACGAGAACGTGCTTCTACATGATAATGAGTTGCAAGTGAGGTCTATATAAACAAAAAGTTTTAGAGGAGATAAGGAGAAGAAAAACCAGATTTACTAGACTCTAACACATGAATTTCTAGATTCTAAACACCATAAAACTTCTTATTTCAAGATTAAGCATTTCAAGATAAAAAGATTACTTGCAATAAGATATCAGCCTCAAGCAATAAAAGTTACAGTTACTAGACCCTCAACTCAAGATCGTGTTTTTTTACATATTCAAAGGTTTTCCAAGCTAAATTACCTGTGTTATTTCTTGCATTATATTAATTTTTGTCACGGGTATTTTTGGTGTAAAATCTAATTTCGAGCCATTTCAATCTAATTTCTTGTATGACATTACTCTTGCGAGCAATTTTAATTTAAAATCAAATTCTCTCTCACTTTCTCCTTTAAAAATGACTTTTTTTCTCTCTCTCTTGAGCGCATTTCCTCAGATCTGTTTTCCCATCACATATTTGGGTGTCAATAACTTGTAAGATAGATTTTATCATTGCAATTCATGTTGGTAAGTAATGGGATGAATGATTTGGTAAAAATTGGTAGTGATTTGGAAGATTGGGCCTAAAACTCTTTTTATGTTCTCTCTCTCTCTCTCAATAATTGTAAAACTCTTATTTGTGACTAAAATTTGGAACATTTGATGTTTTTGATTTACTTGTCGATTTAGGATTGAAAAACTAGTGATTTTGATTTAGGGGTTTTTGTAAATTATTTGAAAATAAGCATAATTTGATACATGATAAATGCCTTTTTTGACAATTTTCTGTTACATATCCCCTAGAAGAAAAGTTTGTTTCTTCAAACATGAAAGAAAGAGAGATACATAAGATAATTTGGCAATGATTTAAGAGATATATCATGGCTAAAAATTAGCAATATTGGTTTTTTTAGGAGAATCCAGAGAATTTTTAGCTTCTAAATTTGGCTAAAAATTAACAATATTTAGGAATAAGATTAGAAGTTACGCAATTTGAATGCCAATCCCCATCAAAAATCCCAACACCTTTATAATTGGCGTTTGAATAAAGTTATCGACAATATAGAAACCCAAAAATGGTTTAATCGACACATAAAGTAGTCGACAATACCATAAATTGACAATTAAGTTGTTGATGAGTGCGTACTACGACAATATTTGGTTCTTAATAATTGTCGATTACTTCGTATATCAACAACTTTACGATTCATGAAACGTTAACTTACATCCTAGCCAATTCCTGCATTGTTCACTTCAACACATAATTAAATTGTTGATTATACCAGAGATCTACAATTCAGTTGTCGATGATTAAGTTTCTTGACAATTTTTGGTTCATTATAATTGTCGATTATATTATTTATCGATAATTTCATGGTCCATAAAACACTTACCTCTGCTCATACTTTCATCACCCTCATAATTGTCTACAAACAAGACTGGTCGACAATAATATAGTATTTTCTTGTCAATTAATTGAATGATCAACAATTCATATGGGTTAAATTATCTTATTTATCCAAACATAAGAAGCAAACATCAAGAGGGGGAGGAAAAATTATCTGAATCTCAGTAGTTAAACTCCACAAAACGCCACCATAATAAGTAAATCAAAAACATCAAATAATTGGTTTCGACCCTAAATCAACAAGTAAATCAAAAACATCAATTATGGTTTCAATGCTGCCTTATAAGCATATATAGAAGGAATAAGCACCCAAACAACAATTATGCTCCTCCAAACGTTAATCAAAAGCTAACAATAATAGTGAGGACTTCGATCTCCCACACAAAACCTGCAATAGAATGGTTCTTTCACATACACCGTGTGACTGGAGTGGTTCTTTCTCGTACTTTAATCTCTCACATAAAATTCTAATCTCGTTACTTGCTATAGAGAGGAGATTGTCTTCTCTAATGGTCATATATATGTATAGAGAGAGAGTGAGAGAGAGAGAGAGAGAGAGAGAAAGAAAGAGAAAAATAGATCTGGTTTTAAAATAATTTGAATGAGAGGAGAGATAGATTTGAATAAAATCATGTGAAGAGAGAGGAGAGAGAGAGAAAGAGAGATTGTGTTGGTGAAAAAGATATATACGGTGAGAGAGTATGTTGGTAAGAGAATCTGTCCTCCTCTCTAATTCAAACCAAAGCAATAATAGAGGGAGAGACACATTATCATCAGAGAAAGAGAGAGAGATCTCATTTCCACCTCATTTCCTATATAGAAACTCCTCTATTATGATAGCTACTCATCTAATAGAGATGAGTGGCTCTTTTTTAGGGTCTAGTGAGTGTCCCACTTTTTAGGGTCCAGGAATCCATTTCCTAAGAAATTTAGATAACTTCAATCCACTTTTTTTAAAAGTCTTTAGATCATCCTTTCTCGTTCGATGGCTGCAGTATCGCCACCGTTCATTGGACGAATTAATTTCATTCATTTATTCTCATTACTCACTCTGCGGGTTCTTCTTCCGTAATCTTTTGGCATCAATGGCAGCCGATTAAGAATACCATTAACCCAATCTCCTTTCACCATCATGACATCATGTTCACTTAACGTCATCTCCTACAGATCGATCTATTATCTACAATGAACTGCATCTTCCATGATCCTCAAGTGATTCTTTGAAGCCAATCACATCGACGAAAACTTGAATTATGATGGATTCCATATAAGGTCTTAAGCTTAACGATGGGGTAAAGATCATGACAGACCCTTGCTCGCTACATGTTTTCAATTTGGGGTGACTTTAGAGTTTACAAAACAAAATCTAGAGGGAGAGTTTATATTGGGCAATTTGGGAGAGAGATATTTTGTAAATATATCCAGGAGTAGTTGGGGCTTCATGGATCTTGCCTTTGCAAGTATGAGATGCTATTTGAAGATTATAAAGTTTAGAGCGAAGTTTTGGTTCTTTACTCATGAGTTTAGGGATAACTAGTTTCCTCATTCTGATTGCACTGATAAGAAAATTATAGACCCTGGAACTATCAAGCATTGGGATTCTAAAGATAAAAAATCAATCATTAATCATGTTGGACAGGTATTAGCCTTTTTTATACAAAAGAGTCATCTTTCTTGCGATGATCAATCCAGAAAGTGCATGCTTACAGAGTATTGGATGGATGAGTACACTCTCCCTCTAAAGATTTACCCCCCCATAACTTAAATTGGATGATTTGGGGGTGGTTTATTTGCTTGAGTTTGTTATGGGTAAATCTTCAAATTGGGGTTTGTTTAGGTTGCAGTTGTTGTTGCTTGGAGACTTACCTTGTACTGCATCTCCTTAAGTGCCCTAATTGAATTTTGAAAAAAACACCAAAATCCAAGTTAGTGAGGTTCCATTTGTTCCAACAATAAGTTGATTTTTTCTAATAGAGGGGATCTTTGGTATAAAACTTGACTAACAAAAGGTTATAGATAACTAAATCAGGATTAACCACAATGCATTTTAACTCCTTTTCAGCAATGCTCCATTTGCTCCTATACCAATGAGAAATGGACATGTGGAACCAAGTTTATAATTATTCAGGCCCGAATAAGGTTTGTCCATGATCTTGTAGCAATATCTGTTGAGTATTATGCTAGTCACTTTCTCTCTCTTCCACTCTTTTATTTCCTATAATAATAATTCTCCTTTCTATCAAGTTTAACTGCATTGTAAACTTAAACTTTAGTAAGAGATTCATTTGAGGATTGAAAGTTAGTTGATTATACATAGGATGGTCTTATTTGTATCTTATGAATTCTATCTCTTAAGTTGTTGAATGGCAAATTCAATTAGAAAAATAAATCTATTCACACTCTGTAATGGCCTAATTCTGCAAGTTCAAGATGGCTTAGAATTAGCTCTTATACCAATGTTTATGTGACAAAAAAGTAACGTAAAGTAAGAAATGGCATAGATGTTTTAGCATGGAAAATCTCTGAATAGCTAAAAACCATGACCTCGGGTTGAGGATTTTAGTAACAGTAATTTTTATTGCTTGAGGTTGATATCTTATTACAAGTGATCTCTCGAACTAGAAATACATGATCTTGTAAATAAGAAATTTAGTATTTTTTGAGAATTTAGAAAATATGGTTTTCTTGGTGATTTCTCGTATATTTTTCTAGTCTTTGTCCCTTCTGAAATTTTTTCCTTATATAGGCCTTACCCGCAATTCGTTATCGTTCTGAAGCACATTTTTTGAATTATGTAGTAAGTGGCGATTAACTGAATAACTATTTAGTTCATGAGAGACAGGTATCTTTGACTTGCTTATGATTTTCGATTATGCTCGACCCACGTTCTTCATCAGTTCGTGGATAGGTGTCAATGTTGACTATTTATATCACATGTAAAATACATGGGTATGATATGAATGTAGATCAAATTGGAAATAGTTTAAATTGGGTTAGATCAAGGGATAGGTCCTTACAATTGCCCCCTCGCAACTAAAGTAATGAGTGACTTTGGTTGAGAAAGATTATGTAGAGTTGTGTTGCTAAAAGTAGAAAAAGAAATGACGTATTAATGTTGATTTCACTGGCATAGAAAATGGGTATTTGTTGTATGTGGTAGGATGTATCTACATTGAATAATATTAGAAGTATTGATATATGCGATGCTTGGGGTTGAGAGTGGTTCTGTATTGAATGATGACTGCTTTGAAAATATACCTGTGCATTAAATACGAGGGTTATATAAATAGTACCTGTACTGAGGATCTTGGCAAAATACGTTGTTTGTTGAAAAATTATCTGTAAGTCTAGATTAATAATGGTAAAGACTCGGAGAATGGCTTATGAAAAAAGAGTTTCTGCAGAGATGCAGAAATTTAAGTTTAGATATTTTAGTGACCAATCATTAGAGATGCCCACCCCCATTTCCATTCTATCGATGTATCAGGGTATGTCGAAAGAAGAAGCGGCAGAAGCTGAAAAAGATTTTTACTGTATGTAGAGATTTTATTACGTTGCCTTAACAGGCAAGCAACGGTGGGAGGTGTCTCTGCATCCTTGCGGAGGACAAGGTTAAAGAGACAGATGTGGGGGCCAGTGTAACTGCAGGGCAGTTTCATCGGTTTCTTGCGTAGGATTTGATTCTAAGGTCGAGTCTCATTTATCTCTACCAATTCTCTGAGGGTGGTCGTTATAAAGGAGGCAACGGTGGTAGTGGAGAAGGGAGACGAAGATTGGAAGTCTGCTTCTGCACCATCATCGTGCCTTGCTCTAAGAAGACCTTCTGTTTGAATAGTTAGTTTAGGCACTGATTTCCTTTCTTAAATAGTTTTTATTTGAAGTTTGGCTCCATGCTTAAACTTTGACCAAACTTAGAGGTGGGAGGATGCTCAATGTTTTCCAATGCCTGTTTTACTTCAGAAGATTCTTGGAGTTAAGCATCACTGAAGTTAAATGAACTGAAAAATTTGTTGTTTTGGAGTACCTGAAGACTTGTTATCTGTAAAGTATCTAAAAGACTTGTTATCTGTAAAGTACCTGAAAGATTTGTTATCTGTAAAGTACCTAAAAGACTTATTATTTATAAAGTAATTATAATTTATATTCGAGCTTAATAAAAAAGGGTTATTCAAACTCTGTGTTGATAAATAGAATAACTCTTGTGATTAAAATCTAGTTATAAGTAATTCAAAGATTTACGAATAGATAATCAAATGTAATATATAAGATTGGACCTACAAAGTATATTATAGCAATCGGGCTGTAAATATGTGTTTATAACATAAAGATGTGTAAGAATTTGTTTTCGAACTAAATAACTTAGAATTATTGGGAGAGATAGCTGTAGAAGATTTAGAATATGTAGGAATTAGAAATTTTAGCTCAGAGAGATCTCTTTGAAATATTGGATTTGGAAAAAATAAGTTTAAGATGAAGTTGGCCGAATTCACTGAGGTCGATGTGGATAGATAAGTTAAAATAATTTATACTCAGGATACTAGGGTATTTTGTTGTGAAAAAGCATAATACAAATATGAATTGTGGAGGATTTGAAGTAATTTAGAAAACTGCATAAAATAGGGGGAATGAGAGTAGATAGGAGTAAGACATATAGTATGGTGTGGACTTGATCTGAAAGAATTCGTTATGCCGTTAAGGGACGATTGGAAATTAAGATAGCTAAAGTGCAATAAGGGATCTTTGGCTTGCTAGATTATGATGCTGACTTGCTAGTATCCGAGTATCAGTTTGAAGGTTTAGACTAGATGGGTAGAGAAGTTGAGTTAGGCCGTCGCTTCTTCGAGGAGCTATTCCAGGAAGTGATTGCAGAGCCTTCAACTTGAAAAGAGGTTGTAAAATTAATTCCTGAATAAGAAATCGAGTTAGAAGATGTGAGGATTGCTGGAGGCTAACTGATCATGTGTGGCTCCCCAGGACATCTGAGATGTTTTAGGTATAATTATATATGAGGGAGTGAATTGTATGAGGTTAAATAACTGCCAAGGAAATGTAATTAGAATAAAGTTTGAATCTATCCCATTTTGTTGCAAATGTTGCTGAGACTGTTTTGAATAAAGAATTTGAATTTTTTTGAAATGTATAAAGATTTAAAATGACATTTGTACTTCTATAAGTAGTAGAAGCTAGAATAAAAAAATGTAGGTAGCTTTGTTTTTGTCTCTTGCGTTATTACAGGGAAAGTTCGATTACATGTAAGGGTTGAGTCATCATGAGTGTGCTGAGGTCAGAGGAAGATTTGAGTAATAGAGATGAGAATATAATAAAATATAGGGCAGGGGGCAATGATGAGTAGGTGTTTTTACCAAAAATGTGTAAAACGTCTTACATTAATTGTGAAAGGGACGCCTCGGTTCCAAAATTGAGGGCGGCTCATGCGAGGCCCGAATTCAGCAGTTAGAGAGAGACTATAAATAATGTTTTATCTCCTTCATTAAAATGTTTATCGACATCTAAAAAAGTAAAGAGCAGAGAGAGAGGAAAGATAAAAAATAGTAGAGATTCCTGTGAGAGATTAGACCAAAGTGATCCATAGTCAAGGTAAAAGAAAAGGCTGCAGAGACTAAGTCATGAAGGTGGTTGTATAACAGCATTATGAAGGAAAGATTTGGTACTGTGTCAGATTCATTTTTAGATGTTGAAGGTTAGTATAATGTTTTTGTGATACTGTTGATGTGAATTTTGTGAAAGTTTTTTGTGGTTTCAAATTTTGAAAAATTACTATTTATAGTAACTTATAAAAATTTATTTGATATATGTGTATAAAAGAGATGTGAATGATATACATATATGTATGATCTATGTATAAAAGATAATGATAGAATACCTGGACCTGCATGTAGGTCGAGTGGGAAGAGTATTTATGTAGAATTAAACCTCATCTTAAATTTGTAGTTGAGATGGGGACTTCCCCTGTGATGGAGGCGTCAACCTCTAGTCGTTCCACTGAATCTGATAATATAGAATCTGATAGGAAGGAAGAAGTAGGAGTGGTTCAATTTCTAGATTTCCCTGGACAATTGATATCATACCCTCCGAACTTTGATGTGTTGAGAAAGTTTTCTAAATCCAAGACTATTATAGGGGGAAGATGGGGAACTTTGTATAACATAATGGTAGACAGTTTTGAAGTTGTATAGTAGGAACTGGGGAGGAATATTTCTTTCTAATGGCTGATTTAAAGGAGAACTCAGAAAGGGGTTTAGATAAATCGATCTCCTTAAAGTATTATGATAGGAATGTTCAAAGCAACATGGAAGAGGGTTTTTTGTGTTACCTGTCTCAGTTGGAGTATGGGTTGATTTTGCCCCTTAACAATCTTGCAAAAATGATAATGAATATTATAGGGGCATGTCTTGTCCAGTTGAACGGGAACATATGGGAGGTGATAAATGTATATGAGAGTTTAAATAAATTGTGGGAGGAGAATGAGGTGGAGAGGAGAATATCTCCTGAAGATGTGTTGCAGTTTTATAGAGTGAAGAATTATTTTGCAAGTAGAGGGGTATACTTCTTTACGAGCTCCTCTCGACCTCTTTTCTTCGATCTGAATTCAGCAGGTCGAATATGGAATGATAATGTCATCTAGGTGAAAGGTGATTGCCTTTAGAGAGATGATGAAGAACCCATAGAACTTCTGTATAGAACTGTGAAGAAAAATAAGCACAATAATGTATAGTATTGAATTGCTGAAATCAGATATTGTTCTATTGTTGATAATGTGTTGTTGTTTGGCAGGTCCTTCATCGAGGGTGAAGAAGAAAAAGTCCATGCTAGATACTATTGCTCAAGAAGAGGTTGGGCTCAAGGCAATACTGAAAGACCTTGGTATAAATAGAAATAAACGTGTTAATAGCAGGTCCGAGAAAGTTTAAAAGTCTCAAGCAACGAGACTTATAACAGGTATTGGCAATAACAAGAAGAGGGGAGCAGATAGAGAGAGACAAGTAGTTTTGTCAAAGGCCTCTGGAGTAGATTTTGAGGACGTGTCAGAGTCTACCATGTCGAGCAAGCTAGCTCAGGCATTTCCGAAGAAGAAGATGTTGAAGCGTAGCTCGACTTCTGGAACCACGGGGAGTGGTGAAGAAGAGAAGGGTAGATCCTTCTTCTCAACTGATTAGGGTGAAGGTCGTGGAGAATCGACCTGGTGTGGAAGATGAGTTGAAAGCTGTAGAAGATAGGGAGATGCTTGCAGCTTATAAAGGTGTGGAGGAGATGAGCAAAATGGTAATTTTGATGATTTGAATGCTATCTCTGAATTATGTATAGTAATGAATCTTTAAAAATGTGTTTGATTTGTTTGTTTGTTTTGTATGTTTGCAAGCTGCTCATTTGATAAAGGGGATCTGCCTCAGGATGGAGAAGGATAAAGTCGAGCTCAAAAGTGGGAAGGCAGAGCTCGAGAAGAATGTTGCTCGATTAAAATTTGACTTAGTTCAGGAAGGGAAGCAACAGAGTTCGGTGAAGGTTGCGCAAGTGGTAGAGATTAGCAAGCTGATAGAAGCAGGGAAGAATCTTAAAAACCAGAATGATGTGCTGATGGTAAAGAAAAAGAAGGCTGACATGGCTCAATAACATATCCAGGCGTTAGAAATGTCAGAGAAAGAGTTATGTCATTTTGTAGCCAGTCTGAAGGACCAAATGATCAGCAAAATGAACAAATAAGAGCAGACTCGAGCTGATTAGTGAATACAAGGAGCGAACTGGAGCGATTAAAGAATAAAATGATTGATAAAGATAGCAAGCTGAAGAGAGCTCGAGATTACAGATCTAACTCTGAAATTGTGGTTGAGCAGTTGACTGTAGTTTTACCTGCTAAAGATATAGAGTTTCGGTTGGTGCAAAGAAAATGGGATAAGTTAAATAAGACGACTACATAATTGAAACCAATTTGGCTCAAGCTAATTCGTGCGTTAAAAATTCTGAGGCTGGAGAGTGCTCGAGGAAGAATAAAGGAGATGTCAGGGTTTTCATTATTCAAGGGGATGTGGTTAGCCAAGGTTATATACAAAAAGGAAATGAGTATTTAAGGGAGTGCTAAGGTAAGTTGGATGTTGCTCTTGTCAGGAATAAGAGTTAGAGAGGGCTATTAGGGGTAAGGAAATTTTAATAAGGAAAAATAACGATTTGTTAAGGAAATCTCCTACTGGGGCAGGTGTAGACAGAGAGCTTGAGGAACTTTGTGCCCAGGTAGCAGAATTGAGGACGATGAACTAGGCTGAGTCAAATAAAGCAGATGAGAAGGCGAGGGAGCATATCAATCTTATGTCCCGTACAGAAAGTCGAATGGAATGGTAGGAAGCACAGAAAAAGTAGTTGAAAGAATGCCTTCAAACGGCGAGAGAGAATTTTTTAAAGGCGGTCATGCACGAGGCATTATGCTCAGAGATGTTAATGGCAGTGATCGGCTATTTTGTTAAGGAAATTTTAAGGCTCAAGTTAGACAGGAATACCTTGCATAATTGTTTGTCGGATAAAGGATATATTTTTAGAGCTGATGTAGATCGAGGAAACTATATGTACTCCATGGAAACAGAGCTAGGTTCTCGACCTGCTAAATTGGTAGAGCAAGACAGGATTATTGTGGCTGCTCGAGCTCAAGAATTTATGGCTGATCGTCCTTCTGTTGCAGGGGAAAGGGTAGCTTACCTCCCATCAGCAGAAAAGAATCTTTTATAGTGGTTGTATATGTAACCTGAAAAAGTATATGTCCTAGACGTATTAAAAGATGAAAGCTAGTTTTACATTTGCCTTATCTTATATTTGGTAGAGTTCTTTGATTAAAAACTAGTATAACCTTCATTTTAATCACAGAATATGTATAGAGTTTGATCAAAGCTAGTTTTACCTTTGTTTTAACAGATATAATTGTCGCAACCATATTGAGAGGTGAAAGCTAGTTTTACCTTTGCTTTATCTTATGTCTGGTGGAGTTCTTTGATTGAAAACTAGTATTACCTTCGTTTTAATCACAGAGTATGTATAGAGTGTGGTTTAAAAGCTAGTTATACCTTTGCTTTAACCAAAATAGAGGTTTATTGAAAGCTAGTATTACATTTGCTTTAATCTATGTATTGTCTACTAAAGTAGAGAGTTGTGTGGGAAAAAACTTGGAAGTTTTTATTAAATAGAATAAAATGTACATTGTATGGAGATGAAAATCTCACTTTTGGAATGGAAAGAACGAGAATTTGAAGTGGAGTAGTTAGGGACTTAATGATAGTACCGTTTTAGTCGCCCAGTTTTCCAAGGATTTGGGATATGAACTCCTTCCTCAGTCGAGATAATATGATCCCAGGCCAGTTAGACTAGTAATTAGGAATGGACCCTCCTAATGTTTTGCCAGTTTCCTAGCATGTGGCTCTTTTTTGTGTTAAAGGATTTCTCTAAGGAAGAGATCATCGATTTGGAAAGTACGGCTTCGGACTCTCCTATTATACAAACTGGCCAGCATATGGTGATATCGACCTAGGTTGGCAATAGGGAATTCCTAAGTTTCATCAATCCAAGTGATGTTGCAGGCCAATTTAAACTTATTTTCTTTATCAGTTAGCTCGTGATCTCTGACTGGATGGTAATATTTTGTTGGAATGATAGCTTCGGTGCCATAGGTGAAGAGGAATGGGGTACAGCAAGTTGATTGACGTGAAGTCGTGCGATATGCCCATAAGACATGGGGGAGTTCTCGTATCCATTTTCTTTTTTTCTTTGAGTGAAGCCTTTTCATGAGTGGATGGTTTTGTTGGTGATTTCGGCTTGGCCATTGCCTTGAGGGTAGTAGGGATTGGATGGGGAATGGATGATGTTGTGTTTGTTGAGGAAAGATATGACTTTTTCTCTAACGAATTGTGGCCCATTATCGATTCAAATCAGGTGGGGGAATCCAAACTGTGTGATGATGATGTATTCCCAGATAAAAGAGATGACCTCTTCTTCTCTAGTTTGACAGAGTGGAATTGCTTCTACCAATTTGTTAAATAATCTATAACAACGAGTAGGTATCGACGGTTGCCTAGAGAATTATGAAATTCACCGACAAGATCGAGCGCCCATCTTTTGAATGGCCAAAACAACTTGCTTGCATGTAGTTTGAGTGCAAGGGCGCGGATCATGTGTCCATATCATTGACATGTATCGCATTTGCGTGAGTACTTTTTTGTTTGCTTGTGCATGCCTAGCCAGAATACTCCTTGTGTAATTGCTCTGTTTGCGAGTGATCGACCTGCGGCATGGGAGCCACAAGTCCCTTCATGTAAATCTCTGAGCATCTCATCTGGTTTCATTCTATTGGAAGGGGTCCTTTGTATTCGTTGTCGGTGCCAAGGTATGTAAGGATGGGCTTTCGCCAATTGTCATCCTCCTCATTATCTCCCCCAGTGTTGATCGTACATACAGAAATAGGATCAATATTGGGGGTTAATATCACTTCGATCTGGGGATATCTAGCTTTTGTGCTCAAGACCCCGGCAAGATAAGCCAAAGAATCGGTAAGTCTATTTTTACCTCGAAGAAGATAATCGAGAGTTGCTTTCGCAAATTGGCTCATCCTATCTGCAACGAGGGCTGCATATTTGAACATTTTGTGATTCTTCATGTACTGTTCAGAGTAATGGTGGACGATAAGTAAAGAATTTGTGTAGACTGAGAGCTCTGGGGCGCTAAGCTCAAGTGCGAGATCGAGTCCATGAATAAAAGCTTCGTATTCAGTTACATTGTTAGAGGTTTCAAAATCCAAGCAAATTGATTTCTAGATTCTGTCATTGGAAGGGGCAATCAATGGAATTCAAATTTCAAACCTTGCGGGTCCTGCTGAACCATCTGTAAGAAGTCTCTACCCTATCCTTATAACCCACTCAACTCATTCGTTAAATACTTTAGTGGGTGGATCTTCTAAAATTTCTTCGGCAAGGTCAGGATCGCGTTCCTCCAACTCGGGACCACTGGAAAATCTGTGAGAAAATTGGCAATGGCCTGACTCTTTTCTAAATATCGTTGTTCGAACTTGATATCATATTCTCCCAAACTGACTGACTATTGTTGTACTCTCTTAGATTTTTCTTTCTTGGATAAAACTTCCCGAAGTGGGTAGTTCGTCATAACTTTGACTGAATGAGTCAAAGTAGTGCAAGCAAGAGTAGAAGGAGTCTTTATATTTAGAATACCTTGTTTCTGTTAGAGTGAGGGTTTTACTAATAAAATAGACTGGCTTCTCGATCTTCCTTTCAAGTCGAATTAGAACCTGGCTGATAGAAGTATCTCTAACTGCAAGGTAGATGATCAGTTCCTCCTTATCTATTGGGGTACTCATTATGGGAGACTTCCCCAAATAAGTTTTAAGATCATGAAAAACTGCCTCGCATTCTGATGTCTATTGGATCTCTGAATTGGGTTGAAATTTTCCTCGTTTGGTACAACCGTGGAGTAGTAAAAACAACCAATAACAGTGATCTAAATTTTTTGAAACAAATCGGTTGACAGCGGCAATCTTGCCAGCAAGTTTTTGTACATCTTTCGTCATCTTTGGAGATGGCATGTTGAGGAAAGCTTGAATTTGATCTAGATCTGCCTCGGTCTTCTTCTTGCTGATGAGATGGTCGAGGAATCAGCCTGAATGTACTCTGAATTGATACTTATTAGGATTAACTCACATCCTGTAATATCAAATAATGTTAAATATTGTGTTGAGATATGTGATGTGGTTGATTGACTGTATGCTATTGTACAAGAGATCATTAATGTAGACTTCCATGATTTTCCTAAGATGTGCTTTGAACATAGTAGTCATCAATCGTTGATAAGTCGTACCTATATTTTCAAGTCTGAAGGGCATGACTTTTATAGCAATAAAGTCCACTTTTAGTAATAAAAGTGTATTTTCTTGATTTTCTTCCAAGAGTGGAATCTGATTGTATCCAGAAGCAGTGTCCATCATAAATAGGAGTTCATGACCTGCTGTGGAATCAAGAATTTGATGGATGCTAGAAAGAGAGAAACTGTCCTTCGGAGTGTATTTGTTTAGATCTGTGAAATCTATACAAACTCAAACTTTTCCATTCCTCTTTGGTACAGCGACGATGTTGGATATCCAATCTGAATACTTGGTTTCTCGAATGAATCCCACTTTGATCAATTTCTCAATCTTTATGTTAACTTCATCTCAAAGATGAGGTTATAGCCGTCGCTATTTCCATTTGATCATCGTGGCGTTGATGTTGATGGCTAATTTTTGACATGCCTTGGCCAGATCGACCCCAGGCATCTCTTCGAAAGTCCATGCAAAAAATGACTCGACTTAGTCATAAAAATTAAATGAGAGCATCTTTATCATGTTGGATCAGTTTGGTACCGATAAAAGTACCTCTATTATGCCCATCAATGTTGATGTATCTCGTAAGTTTTTCTGTAGAAGTCTGATCATCAAGGTGATCAGCTTTCTGTAATTGCTATACAGCGTAGCTGTCTGAGATATGTAGAATGGCATAGACGGTATTTTTACAAGCTCGAGAAAGCTTTTGACTACCTTTAATTTCATAGATACCATCATTGTGTTTGAAGCGGAGTGCTTGATGATAGATGTAAGCGATTGCTTCCACATTGTGAATCCAGCAACGACCCATAATCTCAAGATAACGAGATTTGACGTTGATGACGTAGAAGATGACTTCAATTGTGGTTGGTCCTGCGGTAATAGGAAAGATGATCTTGCCTACTCGCTCTTCTTTTGAACCATTGAATCCACTGATATCGGTGTCGCTTTGAATAACTTGATCAGCCATCCCATCTGGTCGATTGTACTCTGAAAGAGAATCTCAATACCACTTCCAATATCGATCATCATTGTATACATGACAAACTTCTTCATCTTTAGCATTATGACTAATGCATCATGATGCGGAAATTTTACATGACTAATGTCACAATCTTCGAATGAGATCCCAAGTCGGCGATTGCTCGACTCAGGTAGAAGCTTGACTTCCTTATCTTGAGGTATGAGATCGCAGCATTCTGACAGTCTCATGTGCTTGAATTGGCAAGAGTTATTGATCTGAAGGATTTCGATCATGTTTCTGTAGTACATATGGCAGAGATGTTTCTCCTCAGCTTGATCTTCGACCTGGACTACTTCAAGCTGCTTCTTATAGTTGCCATCCTTGTATGATTCCAGGTCGATAATGTATTTGTACATCAGTCCCTCCTTGAAAATGAATTCCAACAACCTCTGTAAAGTATAACAATTGTCAGTAAAATGATGGTTTACCTTGTGATGCATATAGTATGGGCGGCTCTCGATTGGTTCCAATGGTTGAGAGGGATAGTATAGCTTATCCTTGTAGAGGATTGGAAAAATTATGGAGATTCGAGCATTCATCCTCGGGAGGACCGGTTTAGGTAATGTTTTTCCTTTCCGAGGATTGTCGGTGCTACCCTTAGAATATTTTTGATCACCCTGATCCTCATTCGGTTCATTATTTCGATCTATAGTTGGACCTTTCGTGGTTAGGACAAATTTAGTAGATTTATGTCTTTCAGACATCATCCTTTTCAGGTCGACATATCAATTGACTTTGGTGATCATATCCTCCAAGGTCGCCGATTTGTTAGGGAAGATGTGTTTTTTGGCCTTGCAGTCGAGCTGAAGTACGTTGGGGAAAGCAGTAATAGTTATTTTCTGATCGAGGTTGTCTACTTTACACTCGAGCTCCTAATTTTTTTTTGTAAAAGCCTCGAGCTTCTCTGTGTGTGACTATTTAAGACTAATAAAAGAATATAAATTTTTCTCTTTGTCTCTATTGTGAATATACATCTTGATAAATTGTTTCTGCAGCTGATCGAATATTAGTATGGAATCTTCAGGTAAAGAGTATAACCACCAGAGCGGTTCTTCCTGTAAACTTATTGCGAACAAACGGCAAAGGATGTGGTTGAGATTGGAATACAACCCCAATGAATCACAGTATTGTTGAATGTGCTCCTTTGGATCGGTGCCCTTGTATTTATAAATTTTTGGAGTATAGAGACCTTTCGGTATTTCCATATCGAATAGTTCTTTGGCAATCGAACTTCCTTGTAACTTGGTAAGGTCATCTATAGTGCCCAGAACTTACGTTTCAATCAACTCCTTGATACGCTGATCCATATGCTCTTATGTGACGTATTGGCATGTTACTTGAGTGGCTTGGAGAAGAGGTTAAGGATAATGAGTACCGGTGCCTTCACTCAAATGATCACGCGCTAGAATTTGAGGTTGTGGTCGTTATTCTTCATCCTGACGTTTGGAAAATCGGTAACCTCTATTGATTTTGGACTGAACTTCACTACCCAAATGACTGGAAGGCTCATGTTCGTGCTGAATATTTATATAAATAGCTTTGTTTGTGACTCCTCAAGGTCTCAATCTATCCCGCACAAAAACTTGGGAGGTCTCTGACGCTTGATCGCGATCTCTGGCTTGAGGAGCCTATTGAGTATCCTGTGGAGCTTGTAATGCAGTCTGCATAGTTGTCATCTGGTCTTTATGCCGTTTAAATACTGTCAAACAAGCTTGTCGCTCAGCTTCTAGCTCCTTCTTGCGGAGCTCTCGGTTAATAGTCAACTGACGTTCAAGCTCATTGCGTTTCTCTATTTCGGTGTGGAGGTTCGCCCTTAGTTTTGTAAGTTATTCCGGCTCAACTGAAAGATCGAGCTGGATTTTGGTTATTGGTCGTCTGGAAATGACCATGATTGGAGATTGATAGTAGAGTGAATGTATGTATTAGGATATTGTGAAAATGTCTTCTTTCCCACAAACGGCGCCAAATGTAATGACCTAATTCAGTAAGCTTGAGATGGCTCAGAATTAGCTCTTACACCATTATTTTTATGACAAAAAACTAATGTAAAGTAATAAATGACACAGGTGTTTTAGCGTGAAAAAACTCTGAATAGGTAAAAAACGACGACCTCAGGTTGAGAATTTTAGTAACATTAAATTTTATTGCTTGAGGCTGATATCTTATTACAAGTGATCTCTCAAACTAGAAATACTTGATCTTGTAAATAAGAAATTTTGTATTTTTTGAGAATCTAGAAAATATGATTTTTTTGGTGATTTCTCGTATATTTTTCTAGTCTTTGTCTCTTCTAAAACTTTTTCCTTATATAAGCTTTGCCCATAATTCGTTATCATGCTGAAGCACGTTCTCTGAATAATGTAGTAAGTGGCGGTTGACTGAATAACTATTAAGTTTGTGAGAGACAAGTGTCATTGACTTGTTCATGCTTTTCTATTATATTCGACCCATGTTCTTCATCAGTTCGTGGTGTGGGCATCAATGCTGACTGTTTATGTCACGTGTAAAATGCGTGGGTCTGATATGGAGGTAATTCAAATTAGAAATTGTTTAAATTGGGTTGGATCGAGGGATAGGTCTCTACACACTCCACACTCAAAATTACTTTCTAACTTCACAAATCTTATGTTTAGAAAACTATGACATAATATTATGGGGTTTTTACTTCATCATGTATTGTATAGACGGTATTTGATAAATAAATAAAAACTATGATTAAAATGTTAGATAACAGGGATAGTGCAAATGAACTTAATTACATAAAGTTAATTTTAAAGAGAGTTTTTTTAAAGAAAACAAAAGGTGAGGAAGAGAGAGAAAATGATACATAGAGAAAGATTTTAGATATCGTTGTCCCCTTGAAGATCTCGGGCAGATCACCTTTGGGGTTGTTTAATTTTATTCTTGATTTGTCCACGTGTTACTCTTTTATTAGTACAGGAGCAAAAGGAACATTGTTGAGAATGAGCTAAAATGCACTCGCTTAACCCTATTTTTCTCTATTTCATCCAAGAGTATCAATACATAAACAATATCGTTTATCTCATAAAATGATCGAATGACAAAACAATAAAACGTCTAATTCGGGGAGAGCTTGAATTTCGGAATGAGTTCCCGAAAAAGTGGTAATACCTTATTGAAAATCTTACATTCCAAAGCTGCATGCATTCAATAGAGCATTAAAAGAATTCATCGTGCGAGTAAATTTTATCTCTGGCATTTGATCATACACCTTATAAGCATAATTAAGCATTCTCTCCTTCGCATACTAATATTTGATCACATTCTAAATAAACCATTATTTAGCAACAAAATATTTTTCTTGCACTAATTTAGTAATTCCATTACACCCATTAAATCCTAAGCTTCAAACAATCATTTGATAGTGTGCTTTTAGACAATACAAAAAAATAGAACCAAGCTCCAGACAAACCATCAAGAGGCAATGAAAGATGAGGAGCACAAAATAGCACCAAACACCTAACATAAACAAAACTACCCTACTATTTATCACACTCCATTCCAATAACATGTTCATAGCAAATCTTCTTCAAATCTTCAGCAAAAGAACTAGGACAGTGCTCAAGGTATTCAACATTAGGCTAAAGATAATGTTGTACTTGTCGGTGTCTTTGTCTCATTGTGGATACCAAGACTTTAAGTACATCTTAATTGCAGCAAAATCTATCAACCCGTAATAAAGTATGGGTAAACTTCTCCGACCATCCATGTAGGTAGCTGCATAAAGATTTACATCAGTTAGTCCAGGCTTTTAATTGCACGTATGTATGAGATAATAAATTATATACTTACAGTATGTAATTGACCCAACGTTTGCGGGTAACGTTGATGTGTACTTGATCGCGTTAATCGCAGTTCCTATGACTTGTTATTCCGCTTGATCATCATAGTTAGTAGCGTTATTTTGGAGAAAATGATTAACAAAGGGCTTCTCACTGCCCATTACATCTTTGCACTTTTTCATAAGAATTTGATAGCCAATTGTACTCATACACGACGGCTAGACTATTTTTGATTTTTACAGATAAGCAATACAAAAAAAAAATCGATGTTGGCTTTAGCAACCAATGGCCTCTCGCGACAAGCATATTGCAAACTCTCAAACTATAAAAAATAAAAATAAAAACTTTCTTTCTCCAGGTGATAGAATATCATATAGAAATATAAATAGATTACATCATTATAGTACTTAAACAAATATTAGGATTGCTACCTTTTATAAGGAATTTACACTTTTACTTGCCGCAGTACAAAGTTAATAGTTGTCATAGACATTTTGATATCACCTGCCAAGGTGCATGTAGTAAATTTTTTAGAACTCCCTTGAAACTGCAAAAAAAAATTAAAATGTTAGGGATGTAGGGGGACAGAGAGAAAGAGAAAGAAAAGTTGGTCAAATCATACCAATCCAGAGCCAAAGACCCGTTTGGATATTTACGCACGAGATTAGGGACAATCGGTTTCCTCATTTTGATTGTCATGATATAAATCAAATATAGACCTTGGTACAATCAAGCATTGGGTTTCTAAAGATAAAAAAAAATCAATCATTAATCATGTTGGACGATTATATATTGGTTTTTTTTTTTTTGCGGAATAGTCGTGTTTCATGCGATGATCAATCCGGAAGGTGCATTTTTACGGAGTATTGGATAGATGAATATACACTCCCTCCCGAGATGTACCCACCCTGACATTAAATTGGATGATTTCGGGTGTTTTATTTGCTTGAGTTTGTTATAAGTAAATATTTAAATTGAGATTTGTTTAGGTTGTAGATGTTGTTGTTTGGATACTTACCTTGTACTTCATCTTCTAAAGTGTCTCAATTAATTTTTATTTTATTTTAAACCAAAATCCAAGTGAGTGAGGTCCTATTTGCTCCAACAATAAGTTGATAAGTTAGCTTTTTCTAATATAGGGGACCTTTGGTATAAAACTTGACTTACAAAAGGTTGTAGATAACCAAATCGGGCTTAATCCTATTTTTTTTCATTTCATCCAAGAGTGCCAATGCATAATCGATATTGTTTGTCTCACAAAATGATCGAAGGACAAAACAGTAAGACGTCGAATTCGGGGTGAACTTGAATTTCGAGACGATTTCCCGAAAATGTGGATATACCTTATCGAACATCTTATATTCCAAAGCTGCATGCGTTCAATAGAGCGTGAAGAGAATTCATCGTGCAAGTAAATTTAATCTCTGGCATTTGATCATACAACCTTATAACCTTCATCAAACATTATCTCCTTCCCATACTGATTTTTGATCACATTTCAAATAAATCGTTATTTAACAACAAAATATTTTTCTTACTTTAAACAACTATTTGATAGTGTGCTTTTAGACATTGTATTTCTTTAGGAAGAAACCAGGTTATGAACTCGTGTTACACACGGCTGTTTAAGTTCATTATAATGCACACTTTTATACTTTTTTGCTAAATTAGAAACTTTATTAAAGATGCCACGTACACACCAAAGATTTATTAAACTAATTGTTGAAATTATTCTATGATTGATGAAGAAATTTAGCTTTGTAAGTTATTTTAATAAATGACAAATATGTTTATTAACATTTAAGACAATAAGCCATAAATAAATTAATAGTTAAAAATGTTATTATCCTTAATTTTGGAATTAATGATAGTGTCGCGTGACAGGATCTCCTCATCTATGCTTTGTGTTTCATATAGAGTACAAATTTGATTCGGAGGATAAAATTTTAAAGTTTTTTACAAGCTTTCTAACATCCTTCTCTTGATAGATTAAATCAATAACTTGATCAGGTGATCTAAACTTATTGCAAAGAACTTCGATTTTTATTTTTTCAGATACAACTTTGGTTTTGCAATAAACATAATGTGCAAAGACTATCAAAATATTCTCTCATAAATTACTCCTGCATTTTTGACATTTTAAACATGCAAAACATCTACAATACGCCTTCATAATAAAGTCTACGCCATATAGGCATACATGTAGAGTAATATATTACATCGATATTCTTTCCTACTTGAGCAAGATCTTATTGTGTTGGACAAGATTTCATGTCCTAGGCATATGTGCAAAAAGATAGATTTTTTTGCATTTCGGCATTACTTAATTTAACACATCAAGACACATCCGCTGAGTGATGTTGCAAAAAACTAATAACATATGGATAATATGATATGCTTAAAAGAGGTCTTGCACCAACTTCTTAACTTGCTGGAGTTATCGTATCGCTTGACTTTCTGCTTTCTCTCTCATTTTTTTTTAGTCACTTTTTTGCGTATTGACATGCCAATGCACATTTTAAATTTTGGGGAAAAGAATGAACCCCAAATCTGCATCTTGTGGATGTTAATTTCGAAAAATGCATATGTAAAATATAAAGAGTATATTTTAAAGGCGGTTTGCAGTACAGCAACTGGTATCTTTGAATTTGAAGTAACTAAGGTAAAACCCAACAAATCAGCCCACAAGTGCCAAACACTGCAAGGGTGTGCATTTGTACCTGCTTGTAGTGAACCAATCACTTCTGAAGACTCTCGAAAGTCTTGATATTGGTTTTAATGCCGAGTTATGAACTTTTGGAAGGCTTTCAACACGGGTCTTGGCTTTTAGAGGCGAATGTGCTATTTGGATACCCTCTAAAACTCGTCCAGTTCGATTCAGAACTAGAACTGATGTTAAAATGTTTGTTTGGCATGCAAGCGAGACCCGTTTTTTTGGTTCTTTATTAGCCAAAGCTTGCCCAAAAAGTGGAGAAATCCAGTTCATCCACGAAAAAGTCTTGGAAGTTCCACAAAAGAATCAGAGAAGTGCTGGAGCGTTTACATCCAAAATAAATTAAAACACGGGAACTCTAAATCTCTTTCGATTCCTCATCTTTCTATCTCTCCCACTCTTCACATATATTTGGCTTATATCCATCTTATCTCCATAATTACTAGTTTTTATGTATAATTAAACTCTTTAACCTCTCTCTCTCTCATCCCCATTAGTTTCTCTTTCATCCTCTATCTTCTTAGATTTCATCTCTGCCACAAAAAAGCAGTAGGGGCCATAATCTTCAAATCATATATGGTTTTGTACAACCCACTCAACATATTTTGTGGAGTAGAAGAGAATTAGGGATGAAGCTCCGTGAAATGAATTTATCGGAGAATTGAAGGAAGAAAGTAATTTAAGAAGAAATGGTCCAAACCCTTTTCTTTTTCATGTCTTCTCAAATTTTATCATTCTTTGGTTCATGGGTTTTGCAAGAACCAAAGAGGTTTTCAACATCTTAGAATGCCTGAGATGCCTATCTCATGAATTTGTCTATAATAATTCTCATGATTATTCCATTTTCCTTTTCTTTCATTAAAAATAGAACATGAACTTAGTTCCTTGTAACAAAACACTCCTTTCACATGAACTAGCTAGTTTGAGTTTATCCAAGTATGGAATAGGCCAGCCAAGTTTGACCCAAGCTGGTCCAATCTTCAGAGTTTCCAAACAGGCCTGAAGACTCCGATTGGTATTCTGGTAATTGTTCCCGAAATCAAAAGATTCCAAATATTTTTAATCATCCAGTTGCCAATAACCATTTGATTTGTTTATTATCTTAGCATGGGTAATCCAATGGTTAATAAGTGTCAACTGATTACTATCATAAAAGTTTCTGAGATATCAAATAGAGGAGCCTAAAACTCCATCTGTTGTAGATGCTCTGATTAAACGACTGTACAGAGTGTTTTCATACTCACCTCCTTCCCATTCTCGTGTTCAATCCTCTCTTATTTTTCAACCTTCAACTAAGGCCTCAGCAAAACGGTAATCAATCTCTAAACATTTCGATTTCAATTCCAATTTCAACAGTTCACATTCTCTTCTCCACGCTCATTTTAGGGTTTTCATGGCGTAATAGGTGTTTCTCACGGCCACCAACTCCGGTCACTTCCCCTAGGTTACCAGAATACTAGTACATCAAAAAGACTGTTTTACCCTTACTAAGATAAATTTTCTTCCAAGCTTACTTATCCCTCCAATTGGATTGTGGTGGCCCCAAATTCGCCTGCCCAGAAAACAATGGCGTCTCTCTCCAATTGTGTTCTTCTTCTTTGACACTGATTCTATAATTCTCTCATATTCTAGGGTTAGGGTTAGATCAAAGTTTAATGACGAGCGAAAAAGGTAATTCTCACCCAATTTCAAGCTATTTGATGTTTTGATCTATTTTTAGGGCAATTGAGAACGTATGTATGCATGTTTAGGGCTGATGAAAGAAAGTTTACTTTTTTTTAATATTAGATCCCAATGCTTTGTGCTTCGAAATGTAGGAATCCGATTTAGTGTCAGATTATTTAGCTAATTGTATGTTTTGTAATCCAATTTTGTGGATATGTAGTGGGGTTATGATGGATATAATGATTATCTACAATGGGTTTTATTTATGTGTTTGTAATCTACAATGGGTATAGTGATAATCATGAGCAGATTAGTAAAATTAAGCATTTAGGGGGTTTTCATGGAAATCTGTGTTAGTTTATATGCAATGCATATGCATGTTCCACTCGCGCGGTCATTCAAGGTTTATTTTGGTTATCGGACCGAAGGTCCAAGGTTTGCAAGTACAGCTTGAACCTGAGGTCACCACCATCCATGGTATACTACTTTATTTGGTGTTCTTGTAATAGGACCGAATGTATTTTGCGGTGTAGTCCTGAGAGGACACAAGTTTGGTGTCCGTGACTTTTCTCCTGTTCCAACAATTATCTACTTTGCTAATAATCTGCCATTAATGGGGCCTATGTTTCAGTTTCGAATTTTCTGATCCTCATCTTCCTTTTCACCGTCTCTCTTTCGTTGGTCGGTCATCATCTCAAAAGGCGGTGGATTTCATCATTGTTGAAGGGTGAGGTATATTTTTAGTCTTCCCCAAATGTTAAGGTAAATTGTTAGCTCAAAAGGATTTCTCCATTGTTATGGAGATGTTCTCTTTCTCGTACTGAATATCCTCTTTGGTTCTCTTATTTTTCCCCACCATTGGTGAAGGTGCAAGGTCTTCAACTTTCCGCCATTCGGCAATGATTCGCGTTTTCTTTGTTTTTTTGGAGAGCCAAATTAAAACGGCTGAATTTTTCAATAATTCGCTAATACGCAAATTTTCTAGTCAAAACGTTCAAAACAAGAATTATTGGATTTCCAAAATATTTTTTCTAAAAAACTCTAGTATTAGATATTGGATTTTTTTAATGCTTTGTGAGAAACGAAGAGTAGTAATTGAAAATTAGTATTAATTAGATAGTAAATTTAATGCTTTGTGAGAAACAAAGAGTAATAAATTTATGATTAATGATAAGGGATTTTGATATTTCCGTTAAGTATTTGCAATTTGTAGATCAAGTAGTACTTGGAAATTTAGCATGAATTATATAGTAAAAAGCCGAATTTTTGAAGCTAAACGTTTAAAACTCGACTCGTATTTCATGTCATACGCATTAATGACGTTTTGAAATTTTAACCGAATTAAAGAAAGTGAAAAGCAAATACAACTTGCATTATTGTGGAACCGAATAATCCCGAATTCCTAACTAGGCAGGGGGGCGGAACCATGAATTGAGTTTAGGGAGGGCTAGGTGCAATATGGGGTTTGGGGGCAAAGCCCCCCAAAAAAATTTGTTGTGGGTATTATGGATCTTCTATAGGAAAAATTGATGGTATCTTTATCTAGCATGATCACAAAAAAGAAGATTGTGGGTATTATCTAGCAGGATCCCCAAACTCCTGTTTTAATTTCTTGTGCCCCCCCCCCCCCCCCAATTTCTTTTTTTCTTTAAAGAAACTATTTCAGTGCCATGTTAATAGAAGTAGGGGGTAGCAGAGTATTAATATATTTGGGTTGATTAATGTTATAGTTTAATCTGAAAATTAGACAAATATCAAAATTTAAAATTAAAGCACCCATCACTCAAATGTTTTTTTTTACTTAACCCATTTTTGCAACTAACAAAACAGGGATTTTCCAATGCGAATACTTCTTTCAAAGAGGAATAAACATGTTTCTTAGTTCTTGATGAACTTCTTCAATGTTTAATGGGTTGCATATAGAGTTATAACTAACTAACTTATGCTTCAAAATGGTTTCAGGGATATTTGTTTGTTCTTATCAGTGCCATGACTCTTTGGGACTGATTAGGACTCTTTGGGTTGCATATAGAGCTATAGACTAAAAGAAGACACCATCTATTAGGACTCTGTGGGTTTAAGTACACTTTTAGGGGAAGGGGGGGGGGGGGGGGGGGGGGGGGGGAGAGGTTGGTTTCCTATGTAAAACAATTCTAATGCCAGGAAGAGTTCTCTAAAAGAAAAATCTATCAACAAATCTAGCTCAAGCAAAGAGTCCTTCAGAATCAAATAACAAATTCAGATCATTTACAGATTATACATAAAGAATTTTTTGTAACAAATCTACCCCGGGCTATAGCCCGGGGGTAGCCTACAAGTGTAGTTCCTCCCCATCAACTAGGGTCACCACCATCCAATGTTATACACGCAGTATTATGTTATAGACTATGCAGCCTTTTGTGTTGTCAAGTATCTTCCTTCTAAGATTGATTTTGCCTCTTTGCTGGTATTGAATTCACTTGGAGTCTTTGGATGTGTGATTTTTTCATTTTCCTCACCTAAGTTATGCACTCAACCCATTAATGTGATAGGAGAGAAGATGTAGTCTAGTATACAAAATATACAACATCTTATTATCTATTTAACATGGACACCACAAATCTGAGGAAAAATTTATGTCGACATGGGCAAAAATTTCAGTTAGCGGGGATACTTAGATTCTGGTAGAACTCAAAATAAAATGAAGAGAAGGTAAATAAATTATAAATTACAGTATGCACAAATTTATGAAAAAATATAAAATTAAAGATCAAATCTTGCTGAAATTGAAGATTGATCCTTGTCAAGACATGTCTTCTATGAGAAGCAAGCCAGAGAAACCCATTTCTACCCATTTCTTTTAAACTTGTGTAAGCCATATCCTTTCTTTCTTTAGCAATTTTTGATTGAAAATCTTTTCCACAATGTGTATTATTTTATTTTTCAAACCTTCTGTCATTTCTTTAGATACATATAACTTTAGCATTATTTAATCATTGACACCTTCTATCCTTCCTTTAGGTACATCAGAGAGCACAACATTGCTCTAAAATGAGGAATAATTTGTGATTTGGCTAATAAGAAATCTTACGAGGGCCATGATTTTTATATATAAAAAATTGATAGGGGAGACTTTAAATGACAAAAATGCCCCGCAGCTCATAATTATAACTTATACCCCATTATTGTAAGAATCAAGCTCTAGGGGGACCTTTCACCTAGTGTACCTAAAAATTTTTCCCCACTGTACTAGTGGAAATATCTGGAGCCTACAATAAACTGAAAAATAAATAAATTACTGAGAGTACGGAGTCCGTGGTATCATTTTTCTACTCAAAGTTGTCGCGTCCAACACCCCATACGGCCAAACCTGCACTCTCTCTGACACAGCCATCTCAATATTACATTGCCTATTATTTTTTTCCTACCCCTAATCTATGTAACATGGACACTCCATATTCTAAAAAAAATTCGTGTCCAAACATGTCGGATACTTGGACACACCGACACTTGTGTCGATACTCCAACGGACACTTCTTGCTTAGATCATAGCCTTTTTGACATAGCTTTTAGAAAGTTTTCAATTCTTACACATGTTATTCAACCATACTAACTAGTATCATTGTTTTTTGTTTGTTATTAGTCGTAAATTAACCCATAGGTTAATATAACCCATAAGTGTTGGGACTTGTTTGTTATTAGTCGTAAAAATATGTCTTAAATTAACCCATAAGTGTGTTAGATAGGTTAAGTAACCAACATAAGTGTGTTTGAACGAGTGGCACACCGCTTTTTCCCCCTTGACGAACGAGTCCCCGTTTTTGCATATTTTTGGGTCGCCGTGTCCGACACCCCGTATCCGTGTCGTTGTTACCTAGCCCCTAATGCTCTCGCCTGTGTTATCTAGGTTGAACTTGAGTATATATATATATATATATATATATATATATTTTGTTAGTTTGTTTTCAAAGCTTGCAGACTACTACGTAGATGGGTAAGAGTTTGATTCTTTTAGCATGATCCCTATAAAGAAATATCATCCTCACGAAAAATCATCCCTTGAATTATCTTTATGTTTGGCTTAAATTTGCATATTATGTATAATTTATTTTTAATCTATATATGTTTTATAATTGTTAAAGCATCATTTATTGCCTCATGAGTTTGTTTATAGGTTTCCTGTTTGATTTCTTCAGAATCGTGTGAAGTGCACCATGAAGTCGAGAAAATTCTTCCTGAGAAGAATAACAAAAGAAAGCTGAAGACACCAGAGCAGATTGAGGCTTTAGAGAATCTTTATAATGGTATTATCGCTGTTTTATCATATCTCATTCTCTATCATTCTGGCTAGACTACTTGTTTGTCTTATCTTAAATGGTGTAAATGTCATTTTATTTCTCAGAACACATGTATCCTAATGAGATAATTAAAGCAAAGTTGGCAGAGGAGATAGGATTGTCAGAAAAGCAGGTTTCTGGATGGTTCTGCCACAGAAGATTGAAAGACAAAAATATGTTGAAAGCTGGAGTATTTGCAAACGGAAGACAAGATCTTTCTAGTGATATAGTACAGGATCGTGGAAGTGTACTCAAGCAAGATTCATCTAGCAGCAGTAAACATAAGGACTATAGGCATTTTGATCCGTGGGAAGTAGAAAGTAGAAGGATCTATGGACATGAATATCAAGCTTCAGACCTCATTTATAAAGGTGAGCACATGCGTACTAGAAAGTATAGTGCTATGAACAATACTTCTTCAGGAAGTAGCTCAGCTTCACAAGAAAGACTGTTTCCTCATAGGGAGAGAGAGGTTACATATGATATGAAACCTTTGACGTACTTATCTCGGGGTAACTATCCCTTGTTGAATAGTAGTAGAAAAGGTATACAAAATGGTGGATATAAGATGGAATCAGGATATTTTCACTCCCAGGATGAGATTGAAATTGCTGCAATATCTGCTGTTAAGAGACAACTGGGAAGGCATTACCAAGAAGATGGTCCACCACTTGGTGTCAGATTTCATTCACTTCCTACTGGTGCATTTGATATACCAATTAGAGAGTTCACTAATGGTAATTTCTTTACATTACAATAGTAAATGATTGCATTTGAGTCAGATTGACCTAATTAGGCATGACTATTGAATTCCTGTAAGCATTTGCTATAAAATGTCTAGAAAGAGTTGACAGGATCAGTTTATATGCTTATAGTCCCAAATGTCTAAGCTTGCTTCAAATTTGTGATGTATTTTGCTATTTATAGACTCTTACATATTTGTTATCTAAAACTCTTTGACAGAACGATATCATGTTGGTGACCCCTTCATTCAGAATTCTCGCAAGGTCCCTAGAGTTATCAAGGAGCGATCTTTTGGCAAAGTAAGTTTAATTATTTCGTTTTGCGCTTATAAATGTGTAAGACTTGAGAACTGTGTTTAGAATGCTATGTGACACTACTTAAGCTTATCACGTAATGAACCATATTCCATTCGTGATGGGAAAATTATAGGCAATTCAAAGTTTTGGGTTTGTTAATTATATATTGTGGATATGATTTTAATGATATGATTTTGAAGAAATACTTTCTATATTGTAAAATCTATATATTGTGCAATATTGTGTTGACTTATTGGTTTTTGGTGGTTATTATGTTATATCCGAAAATTGCCTGCATATATGTTCAGTAATTACGAGAAATTGTAAGCATTCTTGTATGTATTTTAGTTCATTGGGGAATTTTATATGATTCAGGCAATAGTTATAGAAGGCACACTTATCAAAAAGAGGGTCAGGTTGAGGGAGTTGAAAGAGTCCAGGTGGTAGGGGATATAAGTAGCGAATCTACAATTTGCAGATAACACCTTGATCTTTTGTGATGCCTGAGATGTCTCTTATGCTGACTGATACTCTGGACTTACAATGGGCCCTAGCTAGGATGAGTACTTAGTTCTAAAATATGGAGATAATAATAGAATCAAAAGATTTTGTACCATTTTCATGGAGAAAATAAAAGAGTTAATCAATCCTCTATTTAAGGTACGTTTTTGGAAAGTCACTCTACAAAATTAAAGGAGTACGTTTCCTAATCCTCTCTTAGATAGCATTGTCTTTGTTTTAAGATTACCTTTCCCCCCTCTGTGCTCTCTCTCTCTTTTTAATGTTGGGGTTATGTATAACCATTAACGAGGAGTCGATGTTTTTCCTAATCCCCACTCAGATGTATATCACAGCAATTGTGGGTAGTTTGTAAGACAATAGTAATCGGTAAGAAGTAAATACACCTTGTTAGATAGTGGCAGAGGCGACATGATTAGATATAGGCTATGCAACATGGACACTCCATATTCCAAAAAAAATCCGTGTCCAAACGTGTCGGACACTCGGACACACCGACACTCGTGTTGACACTCCAACAGACACTTCTTGCTTAGATCATAACATTTTTGACATAGCTTTTAGAAAGTTTTCAATTCTTATACATGTTATTCAACCATACTAACTAGTATCATTGTTTTTTGTTTATTATTAGTCGTAAATTAACCCATAAGTTAATATAACCCATAAGTGTTGGGACTTGTTTGTTATTAGTCGTAAAAATATGTCTTAAATTAACCCATAAGTGTGTTAGATAGGTTAAGTAACCAACATAAGTGTGTTAGAACGAGTGGCACACCGCTTTTTCCCCCTTGACGAACGAGTCCCCGTTTTTGCATATTTTTGGGTCGCCGTGTCCGACACCCCGTACCCGTGTCCGATTCCGACACCCGTATCCGTGTTGTTGTTAGCTAGGATATAGGAGGATTTTTGGTCCAGCAACACCAGGTGAAGAAGTTCCATATTTGTGTTTGTTGCGAGATGTAATCAATTGGTTGCCTCTTTATGGTATGGAATGGGTTCGATATAACGCAGGAATCAAATCTCGGGGTAATTAGTGTATCATTTAATTTGGCGTTAATGGCATGCGAATATGTAGTAAGAAGCAGAGCATTTTTATTACTATATTCGAAGTCCAATGGATCTCACAGAATTTCAAATAATTTGGGTGTGTACATTAAAAATGTCTGTTTTGGGGAGGTAGTTCAAGCGAGCATAGATCTAGATGGGGATATGCTTTTAGGCACAATGGATTTATGGTGGCACCTTTAAGGAGAATTAGAATTATATTGAATTGGATTTTATTCTGAAAGTTTACAAACTCATGGTTACGCAGTTTTTATCCACGGGGTAAAACTACCTTCTGTATGTTGAGTCTCTGGTTGAAGAGGTAGAAAGTATCACCAAATTCAGACCAATTACTCTGCTAAGCAGCTCTTACCAAAACATTGCCATCTAGGTTGAGATCGGTTCTTCGTCCCTTCTAACATTTCTTTGTTCAGGGACATCAGCAATGGGGAGACAGATTTTAGATGGGGTCCTTATTGTTAATGAATATCTTTAGGATAAGGTCTGGCATCTTAGGAGTTGTTTGCAAGATTGATAATGTGGAGTTGTGCAACTCTCAGTTATGGCATCGAGTCCGTCCCTTCCTTCTAAGTATTTGAGCTTAAGTTTAGGTCTCCATACCAAACAAGGCCAGCTGTGCTCGAGTTTCAACAAGAGTGTCGAAGGTAGGCATTGTGGAAGGGGACGTGTCTCTCTTATGGGAGTTGGGTTGGTGCTTATTAAAGAGTATTCTCACTAGTATGTTGGTGTAATAATTTTTTTTGTTTCGGCATCCCTTCATCCGTATCAGTTGACTATAAAGGTTCATGAGAAACTTCTTGTGACAGAATAAAGAGAGAGTTCCGCATATCATAATTGTTGGGATTGATCGAGATCGAGATCGAGTTTTTGTACGAAAAACTAAGCTTGCTTGGGTTTCCATAAAATTAAAATACGGATAAAGCTTGTAAGGATAAGTGGACGCTAAGGTTTGAGAGGAACAAGGTAGATCACGGTGAAACATCTTTTCAAACTTGTTACTGGGCCTTCTATTCTTCTTTTCCACCTTATATCCAACTTATCGAACCTGGGGGTGGAAGATCCTACCGGAAACTTCACTTGGACTGCACTCTGCTTATTAAATTTCTGACTGCATAAATCCATATTGCAAAGGTGGATATTGGTAAGCCGTCAATGCATGTATAGATCAACAGATGAATTGGGGAACCACTTAATAAATCACTATGCATTAGCTTTTGAGATTTGGTGTTTGTTCATTGGTTCGAGAGGTGTAGCCCAGTTTGTGCCTGTCGGTTACTGAGTTTTACTATGATGGTTAAGGGTGGAACCTCACAGGACACCAGGATCATGTGGAATTTCTTATCTTTTGCTGTGTTGTGATGCATTTGACTTTCTTTTCTTTCTTTTTTGCAAAAGATAAGCATTTATTGAAGAATAACCAAAGTTACAATGTGATTAGGCAGAAGTAAACATTTCATACTTTAGCCTAAAAATTAATTACTAATAATCTGATATCTATAATAGGGGGTGTAAGGTGCTTCCAATATCTTCATGAACTCAGGTCTTGAGTCATACCATTCACTAGCTCCTACTGCCAAGTGGCTTGCCCTGGTTGCACATCCATCAGCACCGAATTTTGTCTCTTTCCAGGAGTGGGTGGTTCTAATGTTCATCTGACATTGAATATTCTGCCATTTGACCTTAAATTGTCAAGGGATGCTGTTGCTGTTATATGCGTCCATTGCTGCTTTGGAGTCAGAAGTTATTAGGAGCTGAAGCCATCCTTTTTGAAAGGCCTTTTCTGCAGCAACTAAGATAGCTTCACATTCAGCTAGATAGAATGTTGTGATCCCAATGTTCTGAATGATGATACCTGTAACAGCTGCATTGGAGTCTTTGAAGACCAGCCTTTGCTTGAACCATCACAGTTTGCCTCATTTCACCTGCTTTGGGGAGAGTCCAGTAGCAGGTTCTTATGTCTGGTGGTTCTTTTGTTTACAGCAAGCTCCCAGCTCTTTGATAATCTTTAAATCCTGCATTGTGTTATTCATCACTCCTTTAGAATTGAAAGCAGCAGTTTTGACCTGAGTGATGATGCTTTTCTTGGCATCCTGAAAGGGAATGCGTGCTTCATCATGGCTGACTTGATTTCTGGAGGTCCAAGTGTAGTTGAGAGAAGCAAGCACAAGGTTTAACCATAGGTCTTGAACAAGGGAGCTTCTGTCAGAAGCTAACTTGAATATGTTGATGAAAGACCACTTTTGTAAACTGAATCCAAATTCCAAAAATATCAAACGCCCAACTCCAAATTTCTGCAGAAAAAGGTACAGTTGAGAAAGGTATGATTTAGAGATTCATTACTGTTTTTGCACAAGTAACACCTTGATACTAGGGGAATATTCTGCTTTTGAATTCTGTCATCTGTAGGGATTACTTTGTGAAGTATCCTCCAGGTAAAATTGGTGTGTCTAGGACATGAATTGTTTCTCCATAGGAAAGTAATCCACCAACAGTTTGTGCTTCTCTTCTTTATGTTTTCATGGGCATCAGAAACAGTAAATTTTCCTTGAATATTTGGTGTGTAGAAGAATATATCAGTACCTGAAACATTAATGTAGATGTTAGCAAAATTTACTCCCCACTGTCTGTAGGAGTCTCCCAGTTGTGTTGTCAAATGTCAATCTGCCAGTTCCTATTGTGAATAAGATCACTGGCTTTTGTGCTCAAACTGCTGAGGGAGTAAATTGTATTTGACGAGATTGGCAGATTTTTTTTTCAGAACACTATTTATCTGCATTATATATTAGTTACTACCACATTATCGAAAAGTGACAGGAATTGTATTCCACCATTGAAGTTTTGTACAACACGAGAAGTGGTAGTGCCATGACAATTTTATTTCTTTCGTCAAGTGGTCTCCTTAGTGAGTTTGCAAGAATTTGGTGTGTCATAGTAGTGTGCATATAAAACTGTCATTTCCTACTCCTCAGGGATATGACTATAATGCAAATTGTTCATGAAATAGCTCATCTTGGATCAGAGGCACTGCAATTTGTAATTATGCATACTCTTTTTGACTCAACTGCCAGTAGTGTTTAACAATATATATATTTTATTGTTAAATTGTAGATGTACAGAAATGACGCCAACCAGCTTTTGTGACGATGAAATGGCTGCAACCAGTGAGACAAACAAAGACTGTATCTTGAGTTGAAAGGCATGCTGCAGAAAGTGGATTCTTAAAATTAAAATAAGAGAGGATGGAAAGAGAACCAAGTTGGTCTGCCATGGATATTGGAGTGTATTCTGTTTTGAAGCGCAGAAAAGGAATTTGAACATGGGAAGCTAGCAGGTTAGTTGAAGTGTCCCCTCCAACCCACCCGACTGGAATCCTCACAACCAAACTCGTTTTGCGATTACTGTGGGAGATATTCGTCCCTAGTTCAGTTTCTTACTTGCCTTATTGTATATACATACCTATTGACTACTTTTACCCAGGAAAAAGCAGCTGACGATGAAGGCTGCCCTTCGAATACCCTGCTGCACAAGAATTGTCATTTGTTAGTGTCCAATGGGGGTACAAAAACTATTTTATCTCATTTGTAAATTTATTATGTTACAGATTTACATCACCAAATGATATATGTGGGTATTTTGAATCCTTTTTTCTCTTGGACTTGCGGGCGGCGTGTTTCTCTTTTTACTATGAAACCCTTACTGGGGGTTAAAGTCAAATTGGCAGATCCCATATTAATAGATGTTCTGACTTATTGCTAAAATTTTGTTAATCCCTATTGTACCATAAAATCCATATTACTATTAAAGATTTTGGCAAGAAAGTCTAGCATTCGTACTTTTCGTGAAATTTACCAACCCTTTGAAGAAGTGAAGTTCAAAATGCAGAATGCGGAAGTAATCGGGGAAAACTGAAGAATAAGAATTGTGAGTACCTTAGGGATTAACCTAAATTTATTAAATAATACATAACCAATGTAGCGTTGTACACGGTCCGGTTTTGGACCTAAACTGCAAACTGAACAGGATACCCCGGTTTTTCATAGTTGGAACCAAACCGAACTGGCCTCATAAAACAACCGGCCCAAAACCGAACCGGTCGGTCCGGTTCGGTTTTTTAATTTGGTTTTCTAAACTGGACTGAATTTAAACACAAATAAATTTGAGATGATAAAACATATGATCTATAAGGAATATGAAGATGGATTTAGAGTAGATCTTGAGCTGCAAACGTATGATGATAAAACATATGATCTTGCCAAAAGCTTTGTGCCTAATAAACTCATCATCTTGAGCTGCAAACGAGTGTTCTTAGGGATTCGTCACCGAGTGTTCTTGGAGTAGATCCTGCGAAACGATTCGTCACCGATAACTTTGGATCCTCTCTCGGTTTCTTGATTGAGTTGAATCTTATCAGGACCATTGATCTTATAATAAGAAAGCACACCATCTTGAAGCACAAACCACCGAGGTCTCCAACCTTTACTGTAATTCAGTCATTTGTGAACGACACCTGATATACCATTTCCAACGATATCGTTGAGCTTCACATGATGATGATGATCTATATCGGTCGATGATGAGTTTGTAGTCGAGGTGGATTCACGGTTGCGATTGACAGAATCTGATCTAACGGTGGAGGATGACATTAGAGGGAACGTTAACGTTAATGGAGGAGGAGAGAGAAAGTGTGAGGGATCATTGTTGTGATGAATGGAGGAATGATGATCTATATCCCAAATATGCCTAATTTAAAGGCATTCTCAACAGCTACTACTTAAGTTACTATTTTACCCCTCTGGTTCGGTTTGGTCGGTTAACCGGGGTGGGTAACTAGAAACTGAACCGGGGCAGTCCGGTTCCTAACTTTTCGAACCGAAAACCGAACCAGCATTGTTTCAAACCGGAAAAAATTGATGGTTCGGCCTGGTTCGGTTCGGTTTCACAGTTTTGCCGGTACAGCCCTATAACCAATGAGATTTTCTATCTTTTTCAGTTTTGTCACTGTTCCGCGATAAAATAAAAAAATAAAAAATTGTCATAAAAATGTGTTTACCTACATGGCATGCTGAGATGGCATTATAACATTATTGTTGCCAAATGGCAACACAAAGGACCTGTAAAACCTTATCTCTCATCTTCACATGATCCACAATTATATCCAGCAAAATCCCAAACCAACCAATTCCCTTCACACAGTCACAAAATACTGAAACCTCAACACCCTCTCAAACCATACAACCATATACAAACTGGAAACCAAACTAGTCTTGCAAAATCTAGACAGAGAGATTATGGCATCCACAGCATGTTTCCTCCACCACCTTGCACTCTCCACCCCAACTAGAACCTCATCAAAACACATAACAAGCATCAAGTCCCCCCCAACTCAATTGGTCATCAGGGCCCAGAAGCAAGTTAGCCAAGACGATGAGGTTAACAGCGCTAATGTCTCTCGACGGTTGGCTCTAACAGTTCTCATTGGAGCTGCAGCTATTGGAACCAAGGTCTCACCTGCTGATGCTGCTTATGGAGAAGCTGGTAACATTCTTTATTTCATATTAAAGCTTGATCATACTAAGTCCTGTTTTGATTTTGTATATAAGTTCATAGTTGTAGCGTATATGTGAGTCATTCACATAAGCGCGGCTTTTGGTTAAGATCCCGGGCTTGCGGACATCATACATGTTCCCCTCAGCGAATTCGGCATGTGAATATACCCCCACATATGATATAGAAACATTTTTTTTTTGCCCGGAAGGGTGATTTATGTCCACATCCCGGAACTGTTGACGATGTCTAATAGCTTGAAAGATCTACCTTACCTTACCATACCAATAGAGTGGCCTAGTTCAAGCGGCCTAATTGAGTAATTACATGTATTGAACAATTTCCTAAAATAAGAACATCCTTGGTGTGTATAACCTAACAATGGATATGTTGCAGCAAATGTGTTTGGTAAGCCAAAGACAAACACCGAGTTCCAAGCATACGAGGGAAAGGGTTTCAAGATATTGATACCGTCGAAGTGGAACCCAAGCAGGGAGGTTGAGTACCCTGGAACAGTACTTAGATACGAAGACAACTTCGACGCCACCAGCAATCTTAACGTCATGGTCACTTCCACGGACAAGAAGGACATAGCTGACTTTGGATCCCCTGAAGAATTTCTCACCAAGGTTTAACTGTCGATGTTTGTTATGATTCAAATGTAGTAATGTTTCTAGTCCTTAATTAGCTTTGATATGTGTCTATGTAGGTGGATTATCTCCTGGGAAAATCATCATACTTTGGCAAAACAGATTCCGAGGTAATCTTTCTTCTTCCGAGCACCCAATACTATTTTGCTGTCAGAGATTTTATACCGGAAACATATGATTTTTGCACCCTTTCTTGCATTTGCCTTTTATCAGACCCAATTTAACTGTTTCGTAATTGTGTTTACTTTTGCCGGTAGATTATAATCATTTAACCCCACTTTTACCACTATTTAACTAGTAAGAAATTTTAAATACATCCCAAACTCTAAAAGCTCACCCCATCCCATAATTTTTTAAAGTTAATTACACCTTAATAGTTAATGACAAGAATGGCCCCAAAATAGAAACATAAATATTTTTCAATCTAAACGTTCATCACTTCCCTAATTCCTACTACATGGCTTAATTTCTCTCAAGCCCAACAAGTTCCACTACTCTAGCTCAGTGACGAGGAAGAATCATTTTTTTTTTTTACATTTTAAATGCTATATAATTTCGATTAGTCTCATCATCTCTATATCTAATTAAACAATGCAAGCAAAGCTTAATTAAGAGTACAATTGGGGGAGTCTTACTTGAAGACTTAAATCCCCTAGAAATGAAGACTTAACAACCCTAGAAATGAAGAGAAATGCTAAAAGAGAGTGAGGTGAGCTACATATTTATTTATTTTCTCTAACTTAATTTTGTATTTCTAAAAGAGATGTGGTGAGCTAATTAACCTAGACAAATAAAAGTGGGGTGAGCTTAAATTGGGGTGAGCTAATTAATTAAAGAATGGGGTGTATTTAAAATTTTTCTTAACTAGTGGACTAAGACCTAATTTTCTCATATTATGTCTGCATCATTACCCTAGGGAGATGGGTGAGGTGGGGTTTATGCAAAATAATATAATGATTATGCTCAAACCGTAAGATTGGACGTAAAGTCTAGTTTTTCTTTATATATATATATCTGCATTCTTATTACATAATTTGTGAACTTTAATTGCACTAGGGTGGATTCGACTCTGGCGCCGTGGCCACCGCAAACATACTTGAGACCGGAACTCCAGTGATCGGTGGGAAAAAATATTATTACATCTCTATTTTGACAAGGACGGCGGACGGAGATGAAGGTGGCAAACACCAAATAATCACTGCAACAGTGGCTGATGGGAAGCTCTACATTTGCAAGGCACAAGCAGGAGATAAGAGATGGTTCAAAGGAGCAAAGAAGTTTGTTGAAAGCTCTGTAACTTCATTCAATGTCGCTTAAGATTAAAAATTGCGGCTTGAGACGTTGTAATGTAAATGACCAAAAAAAAAGCTTATTTGATGTATGTCCATTTTAAGCTGAAGAGCTGTTTATTTTGAGAGAGCGCTTAGGATTTATGAGTTTTCAAACATCTGGTTGTTGAAATAAGGTCTGTATCCATGATGAGACTGTGCTCCTCCTTCAAATCTCAACGAGGGCCTCTTTTGGACGTTCGTTTTGTGCCGCCCTGTTGCCTCAGTGATCCATTACTACAATTCTGTAACATTACCCTCTTTGTCTCTAAGGAACACACCCACACCCACACAAATGAAAGTAACGTAATAATTCTCTTTACAGGAATGTTTTTCCTTGTACTTTATATTTGAATTTCCTTGCATTGTTTTTCATATTATTGAAAGGGATAAACAACTTTGCAGGAGGGTTCCTTATTTTTAAGAATGAAAAAGCTATGATCCTTTTCCAAAATGTGCGGAAGGAAGGAACTACTTGCTCAAATGATAAAACATCAGCTCACTAAGCCAAGTCTACATGATGTGTTAAAGACTATTTTTTTTTTAAACCCTCGGCAATTTTTTTTTTTTTTTCCCTTGGCCCTGGGTTTTTGAAAGCCTTGTGCGCGAAGAATTAAAAGGGGTATGCTTTACTTCAATTGTTTTTACTCGAAAAATTAAGAGAAGTTGGGTTTGGGTATTTGGTTTGTGACCGTGGTTCTCGTGGCCAAATTTTACCTGGGTTGGGTTTAAATTATTTTATATATATATTTTTTCTTTGGGCTAAAAGCAATTTGTTTTTCCTCTTCTTTGGGCCTTTTTTTTTGGCCCAGTGTCGTCGCACATGTCGCACACCCCCATGGTCGAGTCTGCCTGTGTGGTCGCACACTTCTCACTCCCCAAGGGCCGGCCCTGGTTTCCCTAAGCTCAATCCCAAGTGCAAAGGATTGCCCAAAATGGTGAAACTTCCCAAGGACAGATTGGAAGAAGAGAAGCATATAGATGAAGATGATGTGATGAATAAGAAAAGGAAGATAACAGAGGAACATAAAAGACTTTCTTATTTGTGACATCCAATTTTTTTTTGCCCTACCTAACCATCGAACCAATACATAAAATGCACCTATCTCTATGTGAGCCCCTCTGAAGATGTGACATGTGTCGTTTAACAATTAATACGAAACATTACTTAGAATTACAATGTGTTCTCTTAACAAGATTGCTTAAGTGTTTCAAAGCCAGAAAAGTCTTAAGCAAAGCAACGATAAAAAGTTTGGTCCTAAGCTCCTCTCCATCAAACATGTATCGCAATAATGGGCAATTAATCTTCCAATTAACATGGTTTGATGGAGAGGCGCTTAGGACAGTTCTCGATCATAAGCGCTTAGGATCGAACTTTTTCCTGGATCTTATTTATTAATTTTCAATTCGTTACTTGTATAAAGCGTAATCTTCCTCGGGGATTTCTCTACAAATTTCTTAACAAAAATCTTTGAGATGAATAATTTTACTTTTATTACTTAAGTGGCATGAATTCGCTTGATTAAACATTTTTATATGATGTGGATATTGTATCCGTGTATGTTTGGAGACATATATCTTGGTTTTGTAAAGATGGATTAGTTTATTTTTCTTAAAAAAACTTTTTGTCATGAGTTTGCTTTAACTTTGCTTTGTTTTGTTTGGTTTAAGAACAAGATATTGTGAGAGGAGAAATAAAGTTTTTGTTTCTTAAATGGTGATTCTGATGTGACACATCCCTCATAGGATTGTCTACCTCCGTGTGACCTATGTTTATTTGATGTTTTATGTTTTATGTTTTAGCTTAAGCTCTGTTGGAGAGGTCCAATATGAGTTATTAGCAGTTTCTCAATTTAAGTAGAATTTCATTTCAATTAGAATTAGGGTTCCTAATTCTAACCCCCCTTGTGTTCTATAAAAGGGGAGGTCTAGGTTATTTGTTTCTCAGTTGATTTTGATTAAAGAAAGTTGATTTGTTTAGTAGAAACTATCAATTTTCTCTAACTCTCAAATACAACGTGATCTTCATACGAATCTCGTTTCCGCGTTCGTAGTAATCATGTCAATTGGTACCAGAGCTGCGTGAGATCTAAGTATAGTCAGTTTCAAGAGCAAAGATGCCTCGTGGAAGAACTGCAACGAAGAAACCTACTTTAGCTCAAGATGTAGCAAAGATAGAGGATAAGCTTGATAGGCTTGTCGAGGTTTTAGGTAGAGAAGCTTTTTTCCCGCCCTCCCAACCACTTCCGTTGGGCGTAACCGAAGATCTCTCTCTAGAGGGAAGCGTCGCCGCGAGGAGTAACAACCTAAATAACCCTTTCGTGAACTTGAACGTCGAAACCGGGGTTCACAAAAGCGAGGGGATCGATGCCCAAACCGGTGTTAAGAACTCGGCGTTAACAACCGACCACCACACTAGTGGTACGCACAGAGATACGATTCAACAAGACCTAACCTTGCCGACCTCATCCCCGACAATAGCCACCTCGGCGGCAGCCCCGGTTGCGTTAGCGAAAACAATTTTTTTAATGTGGGCGAGTCGGTAACAGGCCCAAGCTTTTGTAGCCCAAGGTCTAATCCATCGCCTATGGTCCCTGGTCTAAAACCTCGAATCAGATCCATCTCATAATAGATCTGGACCACACCAAGCTTTTGCAGCTCTCCCTTACGCCCCTCTGACGTTCAACTACCTACCTTTTCTAACAGTCTCTTCTCCAACTGGGATTGGCGGTCATGCCCACCACATGACGATAGATCCACCGTAACAAGTCTTCTCGAAGAATGCCAACCAGCAGCCTCATCCTATAATGCCACCGACAGCCCCTCCATCAGCTGGAAATAACCGTCACCGGCTTCCTTCCTCGACTGCCCCGTTGGGCACACATGGAACAACCTTTTCCCCGACAGACCCATACCGTGACAAACCTCATACCGACTTCGGTAAATGGCAATCGTCGGGGGTAAACCCCATATATGGCTTTAAATACCAAATGCCTTACGTTGATGGATGGGAACCACAAGATGACGATCTGTTTAGTGTTCAGTTGATTGGGAAACGTAAAACTGTAGGTTCTTGTTATATTTCAGCTGGAGAGAGAGATCGGCAATTCAGCGGGAGAGACAGGGGCTGTGGTTCTCACTACCCGATTGATACACCATTGCGTGACCGTTACCGACAGCGTCCACTTGGTTCACTTCCTCGTCCGCCAAGGCATCCGTATGCTACGACTTGGCAAGATGATGAGTACAGCTCAGACTCTGAAGAACTGCAACCATAGCTGCGTCGAAAGGGTAAGAGGAATGATATTGAAGCGTTGGCCAAAGCTATTTCTTAACAGACACATGATGTTCATCTCAAAGTGCCAGAGTTCACAGGAAAATCTGATGCAAATGACTTTATCGAGTAGTTAGATAAGGTTGAACGTATATTCAACTACAAGAAATATAGGGATCCAAAACAGGTTATGATCATTGAATCCTGCCTTACCGATTTTGCTCTCACTTGGTGGAACAGTGTTCAACAAGTGAGGTGTACAGTGCGTTACCGTCCTATTTCGGAATGGTGGAAAATATGGAGAGAGCTGAATGAGAGGTTTATCCCTATGAACTACGGCGAGGTTGCATTTGGGAAACTTCAGTCCCTCAAAATGGGTCGATCTTCCCTTGATGATTACACTGATCAGTATTATCTCCTTGAGGTACGTGCACGACTCCATGAGACTGAGCAACAACGGGTTAGTAGGTACAAGTTCAGTTTAACGAAGAAACTACAGGAAGCAGCAACACTTCAACCTGTCTTTTATCTTGCTAAAATTGTACAGTTAGCCAAACAGGCAAACGAGTTACATGCACAGTATCCCCCTCCAGTTCCAGCAGCAATACCAGCAGCCCTAGCTATTCCAGTAGCCACTGCACCACATACCTTTGTCTTAGGTAACTGTTATGGATATGGCAAACCGGGGCACCAGAAACGTGATTGTCCTTCATTTGCGAGGAAAGTCAGTCTAATCGTAGATGGTATGCGTGAGAGCGTGATAACAATAATTCAGTGTGTTATGAAGGATGAAGATAAATGAGAGGCCAGGATGAACACTACATACGTGCGTGAGTCCTCTTGAGCACCGCCCCTAAGATTTCGTGGACGAAATCTTCTCATACGGAGGGTTTGATGTGACACATCCCTCATAGGGCCGTCTACCTCCGTATGACCTATGTTTATTTGATGTTTTATGTTTTATGTTTTAGCTTAAGCTCTGTTGGAGAGGTCCAATGTGAGTTATTAGCAGTTTCTCAATTTAAGTAGAATTCAATTTCAATTAGATTTAGGGTTTCTAATTCTAACCCCCCTTGTGTTTTATAAAAGGGGATGTCTAGGTTATTTGTTTTTCAGCTGATTTTGATTAAAGAAAGTTGATTTGTTTAGTATAAACTAGTAGTTTTCTCTAACTCTTAAATACAACGTGATCTTCATGCGAATCTCATTTCCGCGTTCGTAGTAATCACGTCAGATTCTATGATATTGCGTTTCTCCCTTTATAGAAAGTAGTAGTAGTATCATATAACTCTAAATACATGAATGAGAACTTTAGTTTGTCTATATAAAGTACATGTTGATTTAAATATTTTTTCTTAAAGTTGAAGTACTAGTTTTAAGATTTTATGTAGCATATTTGATTGATGGCTGGAGCACTTAGGGCATAATCACTCATTCTCTCTCTCTCTCCCTTTTATTCTCTTCTAAAACCAAAAAAATCCAAATAGAGTGATGTGACCTCATCTTAATTGTAGTTTATCTTGTAAAGATTTACTACAATTACTATGATCAACTAGTAGCAATCAGCTCGTGCTCACACATGCATAATTAAATTATGAAGAATATAATATGATTCTTATGAAACATAATTTTATCTTTCAGTAATTGAGAATTTAATAGTTTAATATCATTTGAGTTGTACAGACTAACTGCATAACCAAATTACATAAAGAATGAAAGAAGAAAAAAAAACATTTTCTGTGCTGATTTACGGGATACTAAGGGCAACCTTTAATATAAAACATTACAAAAAATACCAACAAATATAATTCCCTAATACAAGTGTAATAAGACGACCACCATTGAAATTGTTGCTCCCCAGTTTACGTGAACCTGTATACACCAAGAGAATTCTAATATATCGTTTAAAACCAAATAATTATGTGGATATAACTAACGAAATATTAGTTCCATTAAAACAAAAGGAGCCGCTATTATTAAAAATCATATCTACTTGGAGCTGAACAATCCCCCAAGAATCGCTACTGGAAATCTGATACCACTTAATTCACAATCAAATTGAGATTAACCTAAACGAAGAAATAAAATGAAGAACAAACACAATTGGTGGGAGAATTTCTATTTTGGAGCTTCAATTGCTCAATGATTTGATTCTAATTGAATTACTCTCAAAAACCCTAAGTCGCTCTTACAAAAACTTGGATTGATCTAAGATAGCTTCATCTTGCCTAGCCTTGCCTCTTTATGAGGGTTACAAGTTTCTAGTTACAAGATAGGACCATTATGCCCTTGAAATACCTAAAATATTAAAGGAATACGATAGTCGTTCGAACGACTGGCCAAATTAAGCCTAAGAAAAGCCTCAGCTTGAATTGGTTTTCTGGGATCTCCAATTTTGTTCGAATGACTACAAGTGTCGTTTGAACGACTTTGCCTATTTTTTCCTGAACAACTCAGCTCGAATTGGTCGAATAGACTCAGCTCGAGTTGATCTTCTGAGAACTCTAATTCGAATAGACTCAGCTCGAATAGGATCTTCTGGGAACTTTAGGTCGTATAGACTCAGCTCGAATAGACTCAGCTCGTATTGGTCGACTAGACACAATTTATGTTGGCCTTCTGGGAACTTCCAGGTCCTTCCTCTCATAACTCGTTAGAACGAATCCAAGGTTCGTTCAAACGAGTTGGCATCTTTTGAAGGGGTTCGATCTTTAGATCCTCTTGGATCATGGATCCCCCCTTTAGGAGCCTTGAGCTCCTGCTCAAGCTAGAACTAGAGAAAAGGAAATATAACGGTGGCCATTTCTCTGTTGTACCACTTTGACTTGCTAGGTAGCTGACATTTCTTCCCAACTCGGAATGACTTAATACTACCCCGTCTTGTAGCATGAACTTTCCTCTCTAGAATACTATTCTCCTGTAATGGATCTTCTATTTCCATCCATAAGTCATCAACTGACGGTAGACGAGTATCGATTGTAGAGTCTTCATCTAAAAGAGACGGCTCAAACAGCTTCAAATGATTGGCGTTAATCACCGAATATATCTTCATGAAAGATAGAAAATCCAATTGGAATGCGTTGTCACCAATCTTTTTTAGTATAGTGAACGGACCATAGTGGATATGCTTAATTTTCTTACCCTCTCCCTTTAGTCGTTCCTTACCCAAATGCAACCAAACTAGGTCGCCATCTTGAAAAGTACACTAAACCCGATATTTGTCGTGTTAAGCCTTATACTTCACTTGAGTCTTCTTCAATTGTACTTTAACCGTCTCATAAACCTTGTTTATCCTTTTAATGAAATGCTGAGCTTTAACTTGTTCCTCTTCCTCCTTTCCTGACATCGTCTTGTCGCCAAGACTAAAAGCCCAATCGAAAGGGCTTTAAGGAAAGTACCCCAAACAAACTTTAAAGTGGGACCATGAATTGCCCAGTTAAACATAAACTGAAGATACGTTAAACTTTAAAGCGGATGAAAAGCGGTACTTCTCTTCAACTTAGTGTCCATCATCCCCTATAAAATTTCCAAAAAGCAGCTATCCCTATCATAAATAATAGAAGAAGGGAGCTCGAAATACCTCTAGACGTCTCTGAAAAATAATTACGCTGCTCCTTCCCCAGTGACCGTCTTTTGGCATTGAATAAGAACAATCATCTTGCTGAATCAATCCACCACCACAAACAAATTGTCATTCTTACACTTGGTCATGGGCAAACTACCCATAAAATCCATCGAAATGTTCTCCCAAGGTCGACTAGGAACTGGTAATGGTAAATGCAACCCTAACTTATGATTGGGAGACTTCGATGTGCTGCATAACATGCAACCACAAACCACACTAGCAACATCTACTTGCATCTTCAGCCAATAGACATACCGCCGCAAATTCAACAGAAACTTCTCAACCCCGAAATAATCAGCCACTCGGGAGCAATGTGTGTTTCTAATCCAATACAAACGATCTCCACTCTCTAGAATACATAATAGACTACCCCTGTAAATCAAACCATCCTTCAATACATACTCGCATGTCTTGCCTTGCAGCAACTTCTGGTAAATCACACTTAGCTCCTTGTCCTCGTCATACCATGCAACATAATCAGAAAGAACAATCTACTGTATCTGCATAACTACCAACAAAGTAGAAATAGTTGGTAATTGGGGTCGAGATAACATATCAACCATTTTGTTGTCCACTCCTTTCTTATACTTGATCATAAGGGTGAACTGTTGTAGGTATGACATCATCTTCATATGGCAAGCTTGTTGCAGCTTGGACTGCGTAGATAAGAACTGTAATAGTTTGTGATCGGAATGTGCACAACCTCCTTCCCCAATAAGTAGCTCCGTCAATACTTCATAAATTGATATAATGCGTGAAACTCCTTATCATAGGTAGGATAGATGCGTACTGCTCCTGTAAACATCTCAGAATGGTAAGCAACCGGCTTCCCATCCTGTAATAAAATTGCCTCTAATGCATAGTCAGACATATCTGTTTTAACCTCAAAAGGCCGCTGTAAATTGGGCAACACTAACACTGGCGCATCTGTAATCTTGCGCTTCAGCAATTGAAAAGTCTTCTCATGGTGATCTTTCCACACAAACTTTACACCACCCTTTGTCAAGGAATGCAACGGTACGACATCTGTGAAAAATGCCGAATAAACTTTCGTAAATATTGACAATAACCCATAAAACTCCTCAGTTCCGTCACTGTTCTGGGTCTAGGCCAATCAGTAATAACGAGACCTTCTATGGATCTACCTTAAGCTCACCGCCACCAACAATAAATCCCAAGTATACTAGCTCCTTCTTCCCAAACTCGTACGTCTTCCCATTTAGAAAAAGTTATTGTGATCATAATGCTTCCAACACTTTACGAATATGCATGAGGTGCTTCTCCCATATTTGACTATATATTAAAATGTCATCTAAATACACAATCATGAAATTGTCAATAAAAACACGAAGTACCTCATTCATCAATTACATAAATGTTATTGAAGCGTTGCATAACCCAAAAGGCATCACCAACCACTCAAAGAGTCCTTGTTTGGTCTTGAAAGCAGTCTTCCAAGTATCTTCTTCCCATACTCTAACCTGATGTAACCCAACTTAAGATCTAGCTAGGTGAAAAACTGAGTTTTCTGTAAGTCATCTAAAAGCTCCTCAATATGTGGAAGCGGATAACGATTCTTCACAGTAATCTTGTTTAGTGCCCGATAATCCGCACATATTCTCTAAGACCCATCCTTCTTTAGCACCAATAACATCGGTGAACCACAAGGTGAGCAACTCGGATTAATAACCCCTTTCTCTAGGAGTTCTTGTACATATTTCTTAATCTCATCAGACTCGGTTACAAAAGTCTGATACAACCCAATATTGGGTAGTGGCTCACCATTGACCAAGGTGATATCATGCTCTACATCCCTCTTACGCGGCATCCCTTCTATGCCCATAACAAGTCTTTATACTCCTCTTGCAACTTCCCCATTTTGGTTTGTTGCTTAGGAGACATTGCCAAAGTTGAGAACACCTTAGCCAATGGACCCTTCTGAACCGGTCATATCAAGAACAAAACAAACTTGCCACTCGCATTAACCAACTTCTTCACCTAAGTCGCCATTACTAAATTATTAATGGTGACATGTTCCTTACAAACATTTATATGAAACTCCTTCCCCTCCTTTTCAAGATGGTACTTGCGAGCTCTATAATAAAGAATCGCATCTCTGTCCCAAAGATATGGGATACCCAAGATGAATTGACACACATTTAAAGGAACCTTATATGTCACTTCGTCAATAAACTGTTCAGTAATCACAAACTTGAACTTACACTGCTTCGTGATCTTCAACTCCGCGTCTTTCTAAATCCAACCTAAACTATACAGCTTAGGATGAGCCATAGTAGCCTAACCCATCTTCTTCACCACCACCTCAGAGATCAAATTTGTCTGACTATCCAAATCAATGATGGCCTCTATTAAGCTCTGCTTCACTTAAATGCTAACATGAAAAAGTTATTCCCGACTCGTCTCCTCGGTAGCCATATGTTGCTTCAACATAAGGAGTAGTTTAGGATTTGGCTTATCTAAATTTGGAAGATCAACAATTTTTATGGATATACATGTTTCTCTCTCTTGTTCCTCTTCTCCTTCGGCCTAAGCTCCGGGTGAAGTTTCCAATATTTATCTAAAATGTGCATATTTGTCTTGCAATGACTACAATAATTCCCCTTGGATGAAACCCCTCTCCTTTGGACTCCCCTTTGTGCTTATTCTTCCAACTAGACTTGTACCCTGACTTGCTCCTGTCGCTTTTCTTGTCACTCTTCAAGTACTTGCCTTCAATAGCAATTGTTTTTACGGTAACATCTTTGATATTCGCCACAGTAAAGAGCTTTAACTCTCTTCTAATGGACTCTAAAAAACCCCCCATATACTTTATGAACACTTTATACTTGTCCACATTAATGTCCACAACCAACGCTTGGTTATGAAACTTTGTAGTAAACTCTTGTATGGATTGCCCATACTTTTGGTGCAAACTGTGCCATTTGAACCATCTCTCTTGCTCATACCTAATCGGATAAAATTGCATCCTCACCAGCACCTTGAACTCCTTCCAACCACTACAATAATAAGGGTATTAGCCACTGAAAAATCTATAGCAAAAAGGCTTTTGCCACTGTTTTTACCGTGGCTAGGGTCGTGGGCATAGATGGGGTGGCTAAAGCTTTGGCACTATTTTTACTGTTTGCCACGGTAAAAATAGTGCCACTAAAAAATATGTGGCAAAAGCCTACTTTCACCACTACAAAATCCGTAGCAAAAACATATAATAAAAAAAAATTATTTCAAAAATATACAGAAAAGGCTGCAGAAGTAAACTTGATACAAAAAATTATTTCAAAAATATACAAAAAAAATTATAAGCATGTTTTTATATAATAGAAACATAGTACATGAAATAAACTTAAGGCTGTAGAAGTAACTTTAGAATCTATATAATAGTCAGACAATGGCTAAAACAAAAATGAACATAAAAAAAAATCGTGTAGCGATGAAGGTTCAAGCATGAAGTGCCAGTTGAAGGATGGAAAACGTTCCCAGTCTCTTTTGTCACTTTTGTGGCTTCTCCAAAGTCTGGAAAACGTTCTACTCATAGAATCTTCAAGTTGACAGATGCAAAAATAAAAATAAGAGTCAGAACTAAGCAAAAGTAGTTCTTAGAATAAACACAACATGAATAGCTAATAAGCAAAATATGGATATCCAATAAATTCTTAGATACAGTAAACATTATCAAGTATGCTCATAACTAAATATAATAGACTTGAACAAAGTTCGGCTATGCCTGCCTATACTATAGCATCGAAGGAAAATAAAAACTACAGGTGTAAGAAGAGATCAAAGTTGAATATAACGGTTAACTAAGATGACAAATGCAGTATAACCATAAAAATTTAATTAAGAAGAGCAGGGGAAATCTAAAGAACATACGCTTAGGAAGAGAAATAGTTAAAATAAGCACGTAGAATACTAACATGTATTTATATATATGATATAAGCAGAAGAGAATACTACCTTCAAGCCATTCTTTCCAGATACTACTCTTCAATTGGGAAATCCTATGAGCTTGTAAGAGAGATCCAAGTCGACTCTCGATTTCATCAAGGCTCATCTATGATGGCTGATTTTTTTTACCAAGCACTCGGTTATACAGGCATACCAACACCTTAAACAATATACCAACACTCGGTTAACTAGGTGCTCCAGTTTCTGTTAATGATGGTACCATAGGTTTTACGCTTCTCGAAAGAGAACATATTTTTCCAAGAACACTATGTGCCACAACCGTGCCTCCCTGCAGTACCAGAACCACTAATTAATGTAAGACCGTAAGATAGTTGGTATGACCTACAGGGCAACAATTGTTACCTTTAGTCCGTCCTCATGAAAGCCATTGCTTGCAGGAATAAATGGGAAGGATAAGCATGTAGTGCTTACACAGTAAGAGTAGATAGTAAGTCAAAGTGTCAAACCAACAATCTCAATACATATATATATATATATAGTTTTTGTCATCAACAGTTTTGATTTACATCAAAACTAAAACTCACCCTGGTATGCTCCACAAAACCATATTCCTCTCTTTCCTTGAATTGCATTAAGCTCAAATGAAGCCTTTGAGGCAGCAACAGATGGAATATGATGACTTTTTGACTATTTAAGCAAGGTATTCTCAGGTTTAATGGGTGGATTGAAAGTCACAAGGAGCAGTAATTCGGTTTCAGTAATACATTTCTACAATTTTTCAAATTCAATATCGTAATTAGTTGACTTCAATGAGAAAACATAGTTGTTTGTACCAACAAACTAATAAAATAAAGTGTGTTATAACCTGAAGTATGTTGAGGCAATATGTCAGGCATACTTTTTGGTCCGTCGTTCCAAGAAAATTCCACGCACTCCATGTTGTTGGGTTTTTGGGCATCAGACTTTTGTTGCGATGGAGATATGCATCACTGAGAAATAGAAAATTGTTTGTTCACTTATACATCCAACCAATTAAAAGGATAATAATTTACAAGAAATTTTAGTTCAATTTGTAAAGCCAAAAATGATAGTTGGACACTATCAGCCTTAAGTTCGTTGTTTCACATATTGTAAGCAGACTCAGTATATGAAAAAAGACTGAATCAACCTTTTAACATATTGGAAAGCCCCAAGAATTCTTGTTTCCTCATACGATGCTTGTTTCCCTAATATTGTAAGAGCATCTTGTGCAGGAACACCAACTATACACGCATTAAACATTTCCTGTGAACTATACACCAACTATACGTGCATGACCTAATATTGTAAGGTCAGAAGACGCACCTGGTCACCTGTAGTTAACCAACGTGTCCCATGCAACCCCACCTGCAGAGCATCAGAAGAATAATGAGTTAGTATTCATGACTATCTAAACTATAGAGACTCTTTTATAGTAGACGAGTAGGTGTTTTGATAGCTAGAACAACCATTAACATCTACATAGAAAATTGATATTGTTTCGAGGGCATTTTCTTAGCTGTTTCATGTGAGCTTGTAGGATAATTGCAATATTCATAATATGAAAACTATTGTGTAGTACTTTTTCTATATATTCAGTTGTCGTTAAAATCAATGGTTATTGGAACTGTGTATCCCAATATGATCCTATTATGTATGTTTCCTGGTGACAAACCTCTGAATGGAAACTTAACTTTATCTTAGTGGCAAACTATTATCAGAATAAAACTGAGTGAATTTGTTGTCACGAAATTTGCAACTTTTCCATAACTGTACTTTTAAAGGATCGTGAGATATATAGTCAGAGCAGAAAATGAAGAAAAGTAAGGTACCTCAGAAGATAACATGGATGCAAGCATAGAAGTATGAGGTTCACAGTAAGAAAACAATTAGAAGCACTATTTCCATAATGTATCTTCATGAGAGGTTAAAAAACGGCATCTAGCACGTAAAACTGATCATAACTATTCACGGCAAAAAACTACACTGTCAAAGTTGGAATGACTCATATCAGCTGCAAATGCAACGTGTCTATCTATTGAAAAATGGGGCAGGTGAATAACATATAATACTGTAAAAGGATGTTTACCCTTGTCAACCCATCTATTAGCTTTTGAAAAAATAGTGAGAAGTATGGCAAAAGCTTTCCATATGAGCCACAAGAACCAGTAAGAAGTTTTGTGAAAACCCATTATCCACTTTGTCTGCAAATTAAGTAGAGAAATAAACAACTCGTGAGTCCAACCAAATTGAAAACATCCTGCAGCATAATTGATCTTAAGAATGCATGTATACTATGATATTGGCATAAACAAAAAAAATTATGGTGGTCAAATAGAGCGGACAATTAATAATAGCAATTAATCGTATTAGTTTTATCCGATAGATCCCTATATATAATGAATTGGACAGTCTACATTTTAAACATTTCACATCATTGGGCTAGCTAATATATCAATATCCTAAACATATTGAGTATATATAAAAATATGGGTCATCGAAAACAAGGGTAAACTTATGACAGTCACGGCAAAGTTAACGACATTAGCCTTTGTAGACTCCCCACTGTTGGTCCCCCAACCTTTACAATATCCCCATTTCATCTTTGCTTGACCTTCATCAATATTCCAAATGTTCTTAAAAAAGCATGTGGTCAGTAAGCACCAACTATTATGTAATATCGGTTTAATGAAGTAACTTGTGAGAAAACAATCCTAAGACAAAGGTAAAAAAACAATATACAATTGATGATACTTACAAAAGCATGTGGTCCATAAACACCCAAAGTGCCAATATTGTGCTGATCAGCATACGGGTACGAGATGTGAGCCTAAAACAAAAATTATGATGAGCATTAGATCAGATGTATTCTTATAGAATATAACTCTAAATCACCTTGATATGTTCACTTTCGGCATTAATGCAAAGGACACCAAATGTAAATATGAGATCATGGGGGATTTACCCCATTAACAAGGCATGACTTAACTGAAATTATATCAGATGGGATACAAAATATATTTTTCTCCCTAATATGCAAATGAAGCAAGTTTTATTAAGAGTCTTCTTTCCAAACAGGCGCAAAAATATTGTGGTAATTATTCTTGAGTTTCCTCCATTAAACCAATACAAACATACATAAGAAAATGGGATGAGAGCCAAATCCATCTTAGTCAAAGTGAAGTGAAGAAAGAATGGAGGCTACTTGTATCACAAGGAGAGTTAATTGTTTAGATGGCTCTAAAGCCTATTGGATGAAAAAATAAATGTACTTAATTTTAGACATAGTATGCAGTCGACCAATTACCAGAAATAGGTCTGTCATTTTATAATTTCCATGCAATCTTAGACAATGAGTAAGAATACAATATAAAGGAAAACAATATACTAATTTTGCATTTTATATACTAATTTTGCATAACACAATATAAAAGAAAATACTCATCTATGTTTCTTACCTTTGCGTATGCAGAATAGTGACCACCACCTAGGCCACCATAGTGGTTGCTGATAGCATACAGTTTGTACACATGGGATTCAGCTACCCCCGCATTGCTTGTTACGTACTTTCTTAAATCAAGATTGGATATAGGGAAATTCACAAAGGGTGTCGAGTTTATTCTTCATATATCGGCTATAAGAGAATCTTTTCAAATGAACAATGAGAATTTCTGGCAATCTCCACAGATCGAGTTTCTTCATGGCTTGTCGATGTTCTTTACAGTTGGGACAATACCTGCATTAAAAGTGTAACATATGAAAAGATTAAACAAATGTATGCCTAAAAAACATCGAGTTGATTGTGTCTAAACTAGCTCAAAATTAACAGTGTCGATACCTCGTGATTTTTTTTCATTACAGCCTAGGATCCAAGGAATAAAAAAACGTACTTATCTTTGCTATGATGAACTATCTCCAACATTGTAGATACCTCGTGATTTTTACTAAGTCTATAGGCTACGAGATATTCAGCATTCTTTATCTTAAACAACTCTTCAGAAGGATTCTCCAGATACCGATAGATGGAATGAGCATGAACCTGGAAGAAACATATAGGTTCTGTTTCAGGGAATGTGCTTAAATAAAAACCCAAAGATTATTCATGAATATAACTCTGCAGGCAACAGAGTTTTGTCACTCCTTAGGTAGCATTCAGCATTCAGCGCTTCAAGAAGATCCTTGCAAGAACCATCTTTTAGCACTGTTACAATGAAAGGCATGGGAAGAGCAGTGCCATCGCCATAGAATACGGTTACTCTAATCTCCCGAGTAACCGTTGAAGGCAATGGCAATGACAAGTACAGCCTGTACAGGAAGGGATCAAAAGTCACTAAAACTTTGCTACAATCTAGGCAGATCAGTGTTGACTTATATTGGCCCTGAAATTAATGAACACATCCTCTTACAAACTTAGAAGCTAAGCCTATAATTATCTCAAAGAGAGAGTTTGTTGCATCCATACATTAGTTAAAGCCTTTATTATTTTTATTTTTTTAACATTTTAGGTACTCTCTATGGATTGTAGGAAGTGGTTCGACATTAACTAACAGTGGCTCGGTGTGGAAAAAGTTAGTTCTTGATGCAAAAATCGAGGATGTTTTTATAACGCCGAAGAATACCAAAGATTATGTAATGCAATCATAGGCATTGCAATTGAGCTTGGGTAGTTTGATCATTTACTTAATACAAACTCCATTCTTTTTAGAAGAGCAAGGTGGAAGGTATGCTTATGTTGATCTAATTGGCATCCCTTGAGAGAATAGTTTCCACATATTATTATTCAAATTGGTTTATATAGTTTTTATTTCTTGTAACAAAAGTTTTCATTTCTTTGTTTGATGTTTACAGGTTATCTTTGGAGATGGGCTTTGGAAACCAATATCAAATATGAGAAACATGGAGACCCGGAAGGAAGTGATTTCTCTCTTGATGAAGCTGTCAAGTCGTTGGTGTCTTCCTTCTTAAAAGAAACAAGAAAATCTTAACATCTTGGAGGGGGTTTCTTCTCAGCTGTTAGAAACGTACAGTGTTCATGGCATGTCAACACTTAACCTTCTTTGGAGCGTAGATATTCTCATAGATAATTCAACACGTATCCAAGTGTTGAAGTTTTGGGGTATATTACCTTTTCGAGATATTTCAAATCTAATTAAGGGACTAGACGTTTTCTTCGGAAATTATTCGGTTGATACTATGAACTGCTGCAAATTCAGACAACGTGAGGGGTAAGTAATACCTCTAGACATGAAAAATATACAATGAAAGGACTTTGTCCTTGTGACATCCTTCGTCCTCACAATACACAATTAGTATTTTTTTAACTCTCATGCGTATATCATCCACTTGGTATTTTTGCTTTCACATTCACAGGGAAGTAGAAGTTCCTATGAGTTGGGAAATCGATCCAGATGCAGTTGCAACAATGGATATCAAAAAATATAGGCCTGTGAAGCATTTGTCGCGACAGTTAACTTCACTCAACTTGAACAAGAACTGACTCAACACATCTATGTAAGTTCTTTGGTGAAAATGTTAATGAATAATTTGGTTTGGGTTTATCTCTTGCTCTCCTATTATCATAGTAGTATTAACATATCATGTATGCTTTCTTATGTTATAAAGATGTGTAATGTTATCAGATCCCTCTTTGACCAAACTATTGGGGGATGAAATTTTTGAATCATGAAAAAAATGGTGTATTTTAAAACCACAAATTAGATAAGAGAATATTCAAATCTGTATCTGAATAAATGTCTAAAGAAAATAAGGTCGTGCACTTTTATGTTATTTAGTAAATTAGATAATAATTAGGTGACTACTTACTATATTTAGCCAGCCTTTTTTTTTGTTTTGTTTATAGACTAGTAGTTATCCAATTTGGGGTACATATAGCAAGTTTAGCTAATTAGAATAGCCATTAATTTTTATGGAAATTGCTGCTTTTGACAGTGCATTTGCTGATCCAATTGTTTACTTATTTTTGGTTTCAGTTTTTGTCACGAAAACGTGATGTTGGAGCTGGATATTTGATATAGAGTGCACAGAGTTCGCGTATTGTGTGTTACTGTATAAATGATATTTTTTTGTTATCCCTTTTTGTATAAGAGAAGTTTTAATGGGCCATTTACAGGCATATCTGGAAAGTGTTTTAATCATATGATTTTGAAACAAGAGCAAGGAGATAAAAACATGACCATACCTTTTTCTTACCAGTGCGAGCACCATCAACGCCATCTGGAGCACTACTTTCATCCGCAGCAATTTCTGATTTCAGGATCTTTGTGCGCTATTCGTCCAACACGTCCTCCATTTCATAAGATACGTCCTTCAGCTTCTCTAACCATGCACTTTCAGGAACCTTCTTAATTTCATTTTTCTCCAAATTAAGGAGAACATTCTTCACATGTCTCTTTTCTGCATCGTCGAGAACATCACGGATGTTGTCAAATATATCATGGAGCTCTTGAACATCTTTAGGAGCACTCAATACCACATCTTTAGGAACATCTTTACATGTCTCCTTCTTGAGCTTGTCAAGGAGGAAGGGGGTCAATTGTTCCACCACAACGAAAATAAGTGCATCCGCCATAGTTGATTGGTTTCTGATAGTGTGATCTGAGTACAAATTTCTCTCTAAAGATAATGTTAAGTTTGTATGGAGAAAAAAATGATACAACTTGCTGATATTATTATAAGAATGATAGGAGAAAAAAATGTCACTTCATACAACTAACTTTTATAAATGCTCCCATGATAGACATTAGTTATATTTTTAATATATGATTGCCCAACTTATGAACGTTTAACATCATGAATTTCTAGAATCGCAGCACCTTAACCGTATGAGATCTTTAGGCGTTTGATCATCATAATCCACCTTGCTTGGACCCATACATAAACTGAAGTGTGACGCATATCCATAGTGTAATTGAATGTGACGCATATCCATATTGTAATTGCTTGTGGCGAAATCAGTTGGTGATGAGGGGACCTCTCTTGCCTGTTAAAAAAAGTTCTACAGAGACCCCCTTTTCCATGAAGATAATTACGCTTAAACAGCCAGAATTCATACCATACAGAAACAGTTTGAGCCATAAAAATTCATGTATTGAATGAGCTTTGACAAATCCAATGGCTAGCTATTGGAGCTCACTCATAATTTTTTGGCGAAGGAGCCAAGGAGTGTTGTTTTATTTGCGGAAATAACTACATCCTAACTTTGTTTTATGTTTTTTCAAAATAATTCTAAATAATTTCTTTTGTAAGTTTTGTTCTCAAAATGAATCACGTTTTGCAGGAATTCATGTTTACCAAATGAAACTTCTAGTCAGTGTGCCTCTATCCAAACCAAAGCTTCTCAGTTTTTTCCAATATTATCAAAGCTTACCCGTGCCCGACAATTATCTAGTAATAATATCCTATGAAGTACACCAAAAAGAAAATCTAAAATTTGTAATAGAGTAACAATAAAACTGCAGCCTACTTTCTAGATATATTAACCCTAATAATGGTAGTTGAGATTCTCCAACTAACTCAAAATGTGTATTGTAGTTTCATCATATACAGTCTAAATAAAAGGGGCAATGTTAAATTCAACTGTTAAGACAAATTCTCCTTTTTTTCATCGAAAAGTCACAATTCAAACAAAACGGATACTGGGTAATGGTTTGGTTGCATCAGACTTCATTTCAAGCACAAGATATCATCATAACATTTCAATTTTACTAATTTTAGCATAAACCAAAGCTTGAATAACTCACCATTCTATGCTCCACGAGATACTGCACCGTCTCTCAAACACCCGACAACCTCACAAATTCTTTAAAATCCAACAACCTCTCCTCCTCACTACAATCTTCCATCACAAGTTCATGCGATAATCTCCAATCTAACTTCAACCCCAAAAAAAAATATCAAACAAAATATAAAAAACCATACTTTACATCAAATTACGACTTTATGAGATGAAACAAAGATAGGGTTTTGAAATTGTACCATTTGATTGATGACTTTGATTGCGTCACCAAAATTGGATGCTTGAAACCCAGTTGAAACCATGGATTTAGAAAATCGGTGAAGGAGAGAAGAAGTAAAGGGGGTTAACCTTTGTTTTATAAAATCGATGAAGGAGGAAGAATCGAGTAGAGAGAAGAGAGAAAAATTGAATTTATGTATTTTGATTAGCAGAAAACAGAGGCAGGAGTAAAAACATTCGCCATTTTAGTTTTCCCCAACACTTTTGGCCACTACTAAGGCTTATTAGCCGCGATAAAAGTTGTGGCTTGTCTGTCACTGAAAAAACAGTGGTAAAAACTAAAAGCCATCAATGGCAACTGCCCATTTTTTTTGTAGTGCATCTTCTAAGTTTCCTAAAACCTTGGTTAGTTACGACACCTCTTTGCAAATGTATATTTAACTAAGATTCCAAATATTTATCCAATTCCGATCTTTACAAGCCTAGTGCCTATCAATTTTGCACCCAAGAAATGTTTATAGAACGCCCCCGAATCTACGTATAAATAAGGCGATAAAGGTGACTGAATGGTGATGCTTGGGGCAGCGAAAAAGCCATTTGTAAAGACAGGAGTGATATGTTCAGATCGTTGTCATAAATTTGTCTATTTAATCTAACCCCATATTTCGCCATGATTGTGACTCACTAGAAATTTTTATAGGGAATATTTTGAGTAGTGTTGGAATTATTTCTATAAAACTTGTTAGACCAAAACCCAAATACAATCATCTTCATTGTACTACTAATTGCAATTCAAATAATTCAGCAAAAAACACAAAAAACACCAAGTCACTTGGCTAAAACTACCAATAAACAACTAAAGGCGAGATTTTTATTCCTCAAAGACAAAATTTACCTGTTGCTTTGAAGAAATCTTCACAATATCATCTTTAACATCATAATCATCCCTACTATTATGTTCATCATCATCGAGTGAGTCCATTTCGTTAGCATCGTGCATATTATCCTCCGAGTCAAGAACCACTATCGTTGGAAATCATATTGAAGTACAGCAAAGGGTTTTTCTCAGAGAGAGAGAGAGGGAGAGAATCAAAACATTACTCAATCTTTCACATAACCTCTATAGAACAAATCAAGTAGAAATTAGAGATTAAAACTAAAGTTGAAATAACTACAGAAAACTTCAAGGAAAGATCAAATCAAGCAAATTAGAGGTTCAAATCAAAACCTACATAGAGAAAAGGAAAGAGATCATCACCATGAACCCAAAAACTTGAAATCGCTAAGATAATTTATTCGTTCTTCTTCAACCTTATCCCAACTTTCACCAAATCCATAACTACATATAACAAAACAATCAAAATCAGAGATCAATATTTCAATAGGGACTCAAATCGATTCTGAAATCTAGAGTAAGATAGATCAAACGTTACGCTATTTTGACTGGGGACAGAGCGAAGGAGAGAGAACTGAGTCTTGAATCGATAAAGAGAACTGGTGTAAGTAAGATCGATAAAAGAGGTGAACAAAGTTTTAGAAATTCAGAGTGTGGAGAGTATAAAGGGATTTTAGTGAGAGAACAAAGCAGGACCGCGGGAGTTTTAATAATTCGAATACATTTTTTGTCACAGTTTTTATTTCTTTTCCCACGGTTTTGCTAAAGCACTACTTTTGTCATTAGTTTATTTTCGCAAGCTAACTTTTGGCCACTGTTTTACTCTAATAGCCAATGAATTATTTGTGGTAGTTTGCCACCGACAAAACAGTGGCAAAAGCTAAAAGTCCTCTATGGCCAATACCCTATTTTCTTGTAGTTAACCCAAGATTCCTACTTCGTGACATTTCCAATAGGACTTCCACCACATGAGTGCACGACTAACAAATTTTAATGTTAAAAAACATATTTTCTGAGCATTGGAGTATTCGTAAATGGAAAATAGGTCTCTAACCTATCTAATCAATTATTCAACTTCTCGGCATCAATTAAACCGTCGAATGCCAGAATTTCAATTTTAAAATCGATGCGAAAATTACGCATAGAATTCATTGACTTGCCAATAATCGATCGCTCCTCGATGGATTTGGCATCACTAGAATCACTATCTACCTCCTCGTTAACATCATCTCTCTCTTCCTCTGCAACCCCTTTCTTCTTCGTGCGCTCTCGCCGTTCTTCGAAGCGAAAGCTATCACGAGGTTCATAAGACATAACTACTCTACCAACTCCCCAAGAGTATTAGTTAGATCAGAAACTTTAGTTTTCAACTTCGTAAGTTGATCTTCAGAATCGCCCATCTCCAAAATTGTCTTCTTCTTCGAGCTAGATTTTTGGTGAATCTCTAACAGACTCACTAAGTTCTCATTTGTTTGTTTTAGTTGGTCGCGTATAGAGACCATAAATCACAATTCCCCCCAAGAATCGTTACTGGAAATCTGATACCACTTAATCCATAATCGAATTGAGATTAACCTAAATGAAAAAATGAAATGAATAACAAGCACAATTGGTATGAGAATTTCCCTTTTGGAGCTTCAATTGCTCAATGATTTGATTCTAATTGAATTACTCTCAAAAACCCTAAGTCTCCCTTATAAAACTTGGATTGATCTAAGATAACTTTGTCTTGCATAGCCTTGCCCTTTTATGAGGGTTACAAGTTTCTAGTTACAAGATATGACCATTATTCCCTTGAAATGCTTAAAATATTGAAGGAATACAATAGTCGTTCGAACGAACCCATGGGTCGGCCAAATTAAGCCTAAGAAAAGCCTCAACTTGAATTGGTCTTATGGGAACTCTAGTTTCATTCGAATGACTTGCCTATCTTTGCCTGAGAATTACTTCAGCTTGAATTGGTCTTCTGGGAACTCCAGTTTCATTCGAACAACTTTACCTATTTTTGCCTGAACAACTCAGCTCGAATTGGTCAAATAGACTCAGATCGAGTTGATCTTCTGAGAACTCTAGGTCGAATAGACTCAGCTTGAATAGACTCATCTGGGAACTTCAGGTTGTATAGACTCAGCTCCCATTGGTTGACTAGGCTCAGCTCAAGTTGGCTTTCTGGGAACTTCTAAGTCATTCCTCTCATAACTCGTTCGAACGACTCCAAGGTTCGTTCGAACGAGCTAACATCTTTTGAAGGGGTTCGATCTTCAGATCCTCCTGGATTAGGATATGTACCTAATATTTTGCAATAGTTAGCAGGGATTCAATTTTAAAATGAAGTCGTTTGCTCGTTGAGCTCTCAATCTTGAGGTCGAAAAGTTCCACAAATAAATATTTATGCGCTTGTCTATCAAAGTCAGAAGAAAAAAAACTTACATAATCCATTATGTTGTCTAGACTAAGAAGTATAATGAAGATACATAGACATTTATGTTCTTTCATCTTTTTTCTCAAGCTAGGCTTTGCTCCTTAGTCTATACTTTCAAGTCTTCCACTCTTCTAATGTAACTTATCGAAAATTTATTGGGGAGGTACATATTATGGGTTGTAATACCATGCTGATTGTATAACTAAGGTATCTTCCATGATCATGGGGAATTATCTGGAAATAAGAAACGGTATAACTTGCTAGAATTGTAAGCAAATATGGCCAATAATTTTCCATCTAAAGCACAATAAATCCTGTGCAATCTCTCTTGACTTTAAAGACCAAATAAAGTAATAGAGTCTAAAACAAAATATTTTTAACACCCCAAGGACTCCTCAATTTTCATTGTTTGAGATTTTATGAATCATTCCAGAATCACTAATTTAAATTGTTAAATCCTATAAACAAATCATTCTTAGAAGTAGATGATGAAACATTATATTGATGGATGTAAGGATTACTTGTATTGCTAAGGGCAATTTGCGCCACATGAGAGAGTTGTCCCCGAATTACTAATGAAATTTTCTGTGATAATGAAGGGAAGAGGTGTAACACAATAGTATAATACACAACTTATAGATAATATTACACCATTACAATTATGAGTACATTAATATCATAGCGATATTGCGTCAATCCTTTCCTTAATAATCATGCATATATGAGCTTGTTGTCACGGGGAAGATTTAAAAGAGTTTAGATATGCCACAAAAGCTACAATTAATAATCTAAATATTACACTTGCATTGGGAAAATAAGCTTAGCCAACATACTTAGTTTAATATCTTTACGAAGCATAGGTGTATTAATGGACATATTAGTTTTCATTTCATTCTCTCTCAGTCAAAAAATGGATGAACAAAGATGGGCGAAAATTACTACAAAGAGAAGTCCCTTTATACAATATATAAAAATTGAAGGTACTGCATACTTTCCACAATTTAAAACTACAGGATCTTGGCGGGTTTAAGCCACCATCCCTTAAAAATATTTGATAAATACCTAGGTGCTCTACCAGCTGAGCTAAAGATTTAATATGAAAAGGAGTTAGTGATGATGTACTAAGAAAAGAGAATACACAAAACTATGGCTTGTAGCTCATGAAAAGGAAGAGATTGCAAAGATCACATAACATTTAAGCATTTACATAGCATAACAGTTTCACCCTTATACAAACACATAGCATTCTCTTAAATTTAAGTAAGCAGCAAAGAAAACCTAGTCCCAGTAATTATTCACTTTATAGGAAAGTAAACAAAACATGCATCAAAATAGTACAGTAGTCAAACAAATGTTTGCTCCCTCAACCGGAACCTAAATGAAATAAAATAAATCACTATAGATAAAATATGCCATTGTAGATACTTCATCCTCTCTTAAATGTAGAGTAAGCTAAATCCGTGACCCATCCCTAAAGCATATTTTTCTTCCAGAATCCGTATCCTATAAACAAAGATATAACAATTTATCTTGGGTTATCACGATTACAAAATCATTCACAGGATATCATATTTTATATGGTCTATTGAATCCTAGAATACTTGCTAAAATATGAAGCAAGAATATAAAAGGGCAAGGAAGTTAAGATCAAACATTTTAAGGCAAAAATAGATGCAAATTGCCATCTTACAAAACATGGGTTTAATAACCTAAACAACGTAGATGAGCTTAGACATCAAAGAATGTTGTGACATGTGGGTGGGTGAAACAAATGCAGAGGATTGTTGGATTACAAAGTAACGTAAACAGGTCAGCAATATGTAACAGCCCAACCCACAAACTAATCATGTCCAAACATCCAATTACTTCTTTGCTGTAGAAAATACCAATTAAATATGCAACTCGAGGACGAATTTATAAAGCCCTGACCCTATTACATTCCATCAATGAACATGAAAACTCCATATCCTTAAAATTGTAGAATCCCTCCACCATTAAGGTGTCAGATGTACGACAACATTCAGTGGACTTGATTTTCTTTTAGTTGCCTTCATTTGTGATTATGTGAGAGGACTAACCTCATAAGGCAATCATTAAACTTGTAGTCTTTTCACGAACTTGAACCACTGATGACGTGACTTTGAACTTTCCCAAACTAAAGAGTTTGTAAGATTGCAATTTACAGAACTTAAGTACAAAGAAGTGCATGAGGGGTTGATTGTGTCGTAAAACTCGTGGACAAATATGGATAGTTGACTAAGAACTTCGGGTCATTGATTAATCATAATAGATTTTGAAAATTGTGTTTAATCTACATGATAAAGAAAATCAAAATAAATATTGGACCTCCTTAAGCTACACATGGTAAAAAGATATATGTTAATTTTTAACATATCCCTAAAAGGATTTATATGTAAACCATCTAATTTCCAGGTGCTCAGACTACTGAAGAGGGTTGTGACTCTTGGAGCCTTTGTAGGCTGCAAATGTGTATTTTAAAAAGTTGCAGGTACTTCAAAATTATTGAAGCAGTTATTATAGCAGCAATGGTGGTATATTAAAATCTAAATCACTTAATGAAGTACATTAACATGTCAATTTGGCTGATAGTTTTCCGAACAAAACCTTGCCTAAATGAGAACACAAACTAACATATTCTATTTGGGGAAAAGACAATGTTGTATCAATGCTAACCAGATCAATGAAGAGCCATTATTTAGTAGTAGTTCTAGTGGTTATTATGTAACCCATAACCAACTTCTTCTATGGACTGAAGAAGATCGGTGTCACGCCCCAAAATCCGGTAATCGGTAACTTGACCAATTACTAGATTCTAAGTAGTGCAGGTCGGAGAATCCAAAGATTCTACCCCACAAATAGCCAAGCCGTAGACAAATTCTGGCTCGGCTATTCACATATAGCAATAATCATCAGAGTAAAGAAATGAAATAACAACATAACGGAAGCAAAAAACATATATACATATCTGACAGAAATATATACAATGTTCAAAATAAGGTACAACAACATACGCTTAGATAACAACAAAAGTCTAAACTAAAACTGGTCGGCAGCGTCAACTGCTCCAAACACTGCTGAGGCTCTCAGCAACTCAAACTACTCAACCTCTGAAAAGGGGGAAACAATGTGAGAGTGAGCAAAACCACGGCTCACTGAATACCCAACAAGTCTAAATAGCATACTAGTAAACATATATAAATAAAGATAGTGAAGTAAAACAGATAGAGTAAGTTAAAGTAGAATAATAGTAACTAATAGATTCATGATCCAAGTACCTGAGTAGTAAGAACAGAAAGGAAATATAAGAGTAACCAGAGTAAGGATAAGGAATATAAGAAAAGGAGGGAATGTGACAATGAGGGAAAGATTCAATGATATGTCAATGATGTGATATGTGCTAAGTTCTAAATGCTAAATGAGTTGATGTTTAAAACGTGACGCAATCCTATTATAATAATTAATGGTTGATCAACCGCTAGCATGTTTGACTTAAAGAGATCTGTTAAAGGGATACAATGGGTACGATTTTTATCAAGCTCGACCAAGCTAGTGAATACTCACTTGATCAAAGTGTTTCGGGCTTTTCAACCCACGGAGCCAACGTCTGAACTGTATTTCATTCCGAGGAGTTTCAACCTCAAGGATAAGCCCTGTACCGGATTGTAAATACTTTCTCATACCTTCCCACACTCCCGGATGGGTTTATAAGGTATGATAGTAACCATCCTGGACCCACCTACTATTTCAACCTGATGTAGGACTCCTGCGATCCTATCGGAGGTCAAGCGATGTAGAGCTTTGTTATGTATCCGATCTTGATAAGTTAAAAGAGTTTGCATGATTTGAAAAGATGCAACAGATCCCGAGGATCACAATGTAACAGCCATGAACCTGACAAACAAACATAGGATAACCACCTACAGAAGAGCGTGGCAACAATCCTAAACAAAATGCCCAATAACTCGGTTGCACCATCTAAACCGATGAAACAACAACCTAACCATCATCACAACTAAACAACCTTACTCTCTAGAAGACTGAACCCAACAACAAGAATGCAACTACTAGTAACTACACTAACAACTTCTAGCAAAACCCAAAGCCAATGTAACTATAGTAACTAAAGAGTTAACAATTATACAGAGAAGTAATATGAAAATAAACCCTAACTGATCACAACACCTCTATGCTCAGAGTACTACTCAAATCAACATCTATTAACTGGTAGAGGAATTTAGAAATGAAGGGAAAACTCGCCTGAAGGAAATCCCGAGTCCTGTGGAAAACCAACCCGGAAACCCAACTACGATCCGCGGAAAAGCAAATGGAACGCCTTGTAATCTAACACACACCAGAAACAACAAACAACCAACAATTTAAGGAAACGAGAATAAAATCCAAACCCCAGAAATCAAACCCTAAGCCAAATCAAGCGAAATTGACGGAAAGGAATAAGGAAATTACTTAACGAGGATAGGAGAAGAGATCGCGGTGAAGCTGAGGAAGAATCCACGAGCGAAGAGGAAGGTTGGATTAGGAGTGAGGAGGAGAGAGAAAAAGGTTAGGGAGAGGAGAAAGTGAAGGAGTGAAGAGAGGAATGAAGAAATGAAGTATATAAACCCAGACGCAGCTGAAATCGCGCCTCTATTCGAACAAGGTGGATCTTGTTCGAGCATGACAAGGCTTGTTCGAACAGGAAAAAGCTTGTTCGAACAGAAGGTTGGAGGGATGAAAGAAAACTGTCCCAGGAAGATCCTGTTCGAACAGAACTGGTCTGTTCATAAACTGAACTTACCAGAAAGGCTAATGAATTGTCGGGAGACACCACGGACCACCCCGGACACCGCGGAACTCCACGGACCACCTCCACCACCACACAAACACTTCTAGGAACCCGACCAAGGTTCCCCAAGGTGAACACACCACCTCTACCTCCCCTCGGCAACCAAAACGCCTAATCCCCCAAAAAAGAATCTTTTCCTCGGGCGACCCCGGAAATCCACCGGCCACTCCAACGGTTCACCGGAACCACCCCAAATCACACACACAACACATAAATACCACTACCAAACTTTCTACAGGCTCCCAAGGCCACAAAATCACCTCTAACTCCAAAACACCTCCGAACCGCCCAAAATTACTAAAGGAATTTAATACTAAACCACCGAAAGGAATAAATGGATGCATAAAGGATGAGTAGAATGGATGAAAAAGTACATGCGGAAAATGAATGCGGAACTTAACGTGAAGGAAAGGAATCTAATATGCCAATGAGATTAAGAATAGGATTAAGAGTGAATATTAGGAATAATTAAATACGGGTCATTACAATCGGTGTGAGAAATTTATTAAATTAATGAAGTAATAGCTAAAGGAAAAAATTTTGATGACATGAAAGAAGGAAATAAGTATATATACATATAGTACCTACGATTAAAATTCTTCTTTTGTTAAAAAACAAATATTTTTGGTTTACATCGTGATATCAATATCAATGTTAACTTTAAAGGAAAGACCCCAGATTCGTAGTAACATTTTTCAATTTTAAAATGAAAAAATAGCTGAAATTTCCAGTGGCCGCGCGTTTTCCTCATAAACACGAAACAAATAAACATGGTTAATATGCAAAGTTAATGAAGGATCAGAATCCTATAATCTGAATAGTATATAGACTTTTACACGTATATACTTTGCTCACATGTGTATAAACTATCAAGAGATCCACCACTGATTACAATTATTCATACTTGTGTCCTCTCAATCCAGTAATATGGCCCCTGGTCATAATGAAGAAGCTATTTGGTAATCTATCGAATCATTTTTGTCACATGTTTGTTGCTTTAATAGCTGTTGCAAATATTGAAACAACTCGGATATACAAAATATCAATAATGGTTATTTTATATTCTATAAATCTATGTCTTTAGAATATTCATCAACTAGTTATGTAAAATCTTAAGATACCACGATAAAATTTTCATATCAAATAATGCCATCATATCAATATTATAATGGATTTGGGTTTCTAGTTTGTTTGGAAACAACATTATATTTCAGCTCCCAAACCAATATTACCAAACACTAAAATTAGAATAAACCCTAAACTTACAAAGATGAAAGTAAATTGTAGCATAATATTCTAGTATTTAAACATTCTGTACCTTATTTGCACAATGTGTTACAAATCAATTACTGAAATTCGAAGAGCACAAGCATCCACCAGATTTAGTTATAAAACCTTTTCCATTATAGTTTTGTATACCATCCTATTTACATATCAGATTCCAAAAAATAAGTCAACCCATGATAAGAAGTTGTATAGTATCTCACAATAGTTAAGACATGGGATTTTTTTTGGTAGTCCCTTGTACCAAATTTTCAATGTTTTGCGATGTCAAATTTTCTTGTTAATTAAAGTACTCTCCCCCCAAAAAAAAAAAAAAAAGTAGATAGGTCTAATATGATATTGAAAATGCAAAGACATACCTCACGATGGCAGATAAGAGAGTATGTTTCCTTCAGGCAAAAACTCGGTAAAAGTGTGCTAATTTTCATCTCTACTCCAATCCGCGTAATCAGCCTTCTCATTGTTTGAGATACATTATGAAATCTATGATATGCCAAGCCCTACAATCAATTGTACTATATCAGTGAAGTTAATTGCATATGTATTATAACATAAGGTTTTATCAATAAGAGTTTTGTTTACTTGGACTTTGCTTCCTTCATTATTATGGTATAATATGTTTTCAGGATCGCAAGTTTCTTCCGCTCTATATGAATTGGTGTTCGAGTTTGTGAGAGACTGTATGTTAATATCCACCTCTTCCTAAAATAGAGAGTATCTACACATGGAAGAAATAAGCAAGGCAGATTATTGTATCACTAATTGCTTATCTCCTTGAAATTATAGTTTGAAATGAAAAATAAAAGTGTTTGCAAAACAATCTCTTCATGATGTATCACAAAACCAAAAATAATAGTGATTCTTAGGATTCAAACTAAAAGAAACCTAACCTAAGAATGCCAACAAAGGTAACTGTTCTTATTTGTTCTCAATGAAATCTGAAAAACAAAAATTGAACTCTTTGACCAATTAATCTAATTAAAATTTCGGTACTTCACATGAATTAAAAAATGTAAGGATAGGTGACCATATATACATATGATTGCAAAGAGAACACTTGAAGCAATTTGAACGCTAGATATACATAGGATTTTAGCCCAACTTGAACAACAAAAACAACTAATGAGTGTTTATTGTTAATTTGGGGCTGTTTGGATACTTAAATTTTTGGGCCAGCAAAGTATAAACTTAGCTGGCCTATCCTGGATATGTATAAACCTAAACTAGTTCAGTTTAATATGCTTTTTGGTCATTTTCACCTGTTATCCTGGTTTTGACTTGTATGTTGTTTGGATACTTGTATCGTAAACCAGTTCTTATAATTAATTTTAATTTTTTCTAATAAAATACTCAAATTAAATTTATTAAAAACATCAATACATGTAAGTGATTGTAATATTACTTATTGCATTAATATTCAAATTGTTTCTACGAAAACCAAATATCTGTTATTCACCTTCTTCACTTTCTTCGCTTTCTTTACTTTGCTCGTCATTCCACATTGCATTAAAAATTGCTTCTCTCAATTGAATTGCAGTTTCTCATTGTGTCATTCACGAAGTACTCCTAGATCCTTGCATTTGTACTTGATTCTCTTCATCTTCATCTTCACTATCATCTTCTCCCATTTCACTGAATAGTTGGTCATTTTTGTTCTCCCTTCTTATGTGGTTATGTATGATACAACATGCAATAACAATCTTCACCTGTGTTTCAAATGGCTAAGGATGAGCAATTCTCAATATAGCAAAGCGGTTTTTCAATATGCCAAAAATGCGTTCTATGACATTTCTGGCCGATGAGTGTCGGTGATTGTATAACTCCTTTGCATTTCTTGGATTATCACTGCCCGCGAATTCGCTTAAGTGATATCTTACACCACGAAATGGCGCAAGAAAGCCTTGTATGTTTGCAAAACCTGCATCGACGAGATAGAATTTCCCTATATATATAAAAATAAATTTAGTATATATTCGAATTTAATTTGATCCTACTAGTACGCTTAATAACTTATACCTTCAGGGATTTGAAGTTTATCTTCTCTTGTCAAAGTTGACTGTAGTACACGTGAGCCTGAAGTCGAACCTTCCCAGCCCGCCAAAACATACTGAAATTGCAAATCGAATGAACATGCGGCTAAAACATTTTGCGTAATACTCCCTTTTCGATTGCGAAAAGCTCCCTGATCATCAGCGTTTATAAGCGCTAGGATGTGCGCGCCATCTATTGCCCCCACACAATCCTTATGAAAATTTCATAAAATCTTAGAGTACAAAATTCAAAAAGAAACTCAAATCTTTATTAAAATTCTAACCTTAAAATATGGAAAAAAATCTTGGATCATTTAAGATCTCCTTTAGAGTATCAGGCTTTGCAGGCAGCAAAATTTTTGGTGCAAGAGAAACAATAGCATCCAAAACAGTGTTGAAGTGGCGACTAACAGTTTCTTCAGAATGTTGATATCGTTCTTGAACTATTCTGCTGCGTTCGTCATGACCAATAGTATATAAGAACATTCCTACTTGCTCATCAACACTAACTCCCCTCGTATCACGCAATGAGCCTTCCATTGTTAAAATATCACACAGCTTTTTAAAAACAAGTTTATCCATACGAAGGTTTTCATACATCCGAACAGGATTACCATCTACTAATTCAACAATGTATTCTTTACCAGTTAATTTTGAGTTGCGACATGGTTCCTTTGATATATATCAGAATCATAGTCGCCCATAGTACTTTACTTCCTGCACTTTGTATAAATTAATATTCAAAAATGTAAATAACCATAAAATTAGATAATATTACCAATTTATTATGCAATACTACATTAAAGTTTAAATGAACTTACAAATCAATTACGAAAGATCTTATTTAAATAATAACTAAATAAACAAAAAATAATCTTAGAGGTTGCAATTCTAATTGTCTTTTTTAGGATTTATTTTTCACATCAACCACGTCTTTCGTTTATTTTCGGCTAGGTTCAGAAACATTCTCTTTTTTCCTTCATCCTCGAGAAGATCGCAAGCTTTTAGGTAATCACCCTCTAGTAAACAAGAAATAGCGTCAAACACTTCAATGACATTTGGTTTTTTTTCACTCTCCGATCTCCTATTTTTCATTCCATCGACTGCGGATGCAATTGATCTCAAAGCATTAATCATGCCTTCACCAGTACTCCTTTTCCCTTTTTTGCTATCTTCAGCAATTGAAGTTGTTTATGGCAATTTGCGTTTCTTCTTTTTCTTAGTTTTTTCTACTCCATTGTTTACAAGAGGTGAGTCATCTTCCACGACTGTATCATCTGAAGAATCTTGAACTTGAGTTATGTTAGCATTGCTCAACTTTTTAGACTGCAGATCTTTAGCCGAGCGAGTGTATTGTCCTGTTGTAGTTGATTTTCCACAAATTTCATCAAGATCGTGGTAGTTCGGCATTATTTTACTTTACATAGGTTTAGCTTCAGGATGCTCCTGCATGTGATCGTGTATAAATTAGTAGCTTTATGTCATTAGAGTAGTGTGTTATTTTACATTTGCCAGCGCTGCTTCAACCTCTAATTATATTCTCTCTTGCAGTACTAAAGCAACCTACATATATTTTGGGGACCCCAAATATATGTTTACCATAAACAAATATATCAAGGAGATATTTAAGAATAAGGCTTCTAGATCTCTCTGTGTGTAGTGTGTACACAATCCTTTTGTATATTAATCTAAGGAGCACATGACAAGGTAAATCTCCATTTATCCATATTCTTCATCAACAGTTTGGGGATGTGGAGGTAAATACCTCTCCCAGACTAAAAATGCCTCGAGCATTCGCAATGCAGAGGTAAATTCACATCCCTAATTTGGTCCCAGAGGTCTATTTGAGCTCTCCACCCCAGAGATTTAATCTCCTGCCAGTTTCAAAAGCCCGACGCTTATGCAAATGGGGTTGGGAAAGATGTTTGCTCCTGAGTGTTCAGGGCAGTACTGTATGGGGTATGATGATTCCTTATGCATAAACTGTAAGAGGTTGAGATATACTGAATGAGAGGAAATAACACAATGACACATCTAATAAGGCCTTCTCATTAATTTCCTTTTATTCTTATTTTTAGAATTTTTCTTTATCCATTGCAGTCACCCCATCGTGACTAAAAATAAGACCTCAACCCCATAAAATTGTATACAAAGAGCTTAATCAGAGCTCTGACCATACCCACATGAAGGAGATGATGAAATCTGATCGAGACTATATAGCACACATTAGACTAAACATTTTATACTGATCGAGATTCTAAAAAACAAAAATAGCCCAATTCAATTCAATTCAATCTTACTGATGATAACAATCAAAAAGGGGCAAACAGAGCAACATCTAAACACATGAAAAAAGGCAATCAAATCGAATTAAAGTAAGGGTTAAGAGATAAAACCTTGAATTCGAGAGTTGACGATTGAGTTGTAGTTGCTTGATTGTTGATAATTGAAACTTGAACTCTAAAGAGAGAGAAAAAAACTTGATTGGTGAACAGAAGTAGAAGCTTGATTCTCCAAGGTTTCAGTTCGGGAAGGAGGAAAGGTTTGGCGCAGGCGGGTTTTGTGTTTTTTCTTGAAAAAAAATTTGGAGCTGGGGGAGGAAGAGATGAGAGAGAGAGAGAGAGAGCTTGAATTAGTTAATGGTGAAATAATGATATGAGAGAGAGAGAGATTAGAGGAGAGAGAGAAAGTAGATGAGGCTTATTTGTATTTTCTTTGGAGAACGGCTCTATTTCTCTGGACTTTACTTTCGCGAAAACGAGTAAAGTCCTTCCTTGATAAAACTGGTTATCTGCTATAATTGGGACAGACTAGTTCAAAACAAAACCAAAAAAATTGGTCCCACATGTTGCCAAACATAATTTTTTCACCTTAACCAGTTCTGAACCGATCCAACCCAGTTTCAGAGGGTATCCAAGCAGGCCCTTAATGTTCAATTGTACTTTGGGTCTTAGTAAACCTCATTTTGCATACAAAACCAATAAAATGTTGAGAATTGCAGTTTCAAAAGAGACTTACTAAGTTTCTTAGACATATTCATCAAAATTTATGGTTGATTTTTTTTGCAAAAAAGTTTCGGGGAGAAAGAAAAGTAAAGGTATGAGTGGGTATTTGGTCAATTTCGATCTAAGAATAACAAATAAACCCAGGAACCAAAAAGATTTATGTGGAACTCAAAAACATTGAGAGGGGGAGAAAGATACACGTATGAAGTTCCATCCATGTGATCGATACTTGAAGAATATCATTTTTTATTTACACTATTTGGGAAGGACGATAAAAATAATTTGGGCAAATTAGCTTTTAAACCCTACATAATGACCACAAATTGGTCTAACCACCTATGATTGTTATTTTTATCTTTTGGACCCTAAAACACCACGGAGCTGTTAGCTTTTGTTAAAATACCAAAATTACCCTTTTCATTATGTTTTTAAGTGTTAATTTGAAAATCCACTTGGACACTAAGAAAATCCACATGGATATTTCTTTTCCACGTGGATTGAGCGGGAACTCCATCAACATCATCAACATTCATACTTCAGTTGAAACTAAAGTTACAAAAATTACGAATCAAAACTAAATGAAAACAGAATGGGAAATCCATTAACAAGTAACAACATTAACATTATCATCATTACTAAAAACCCAAAAAGAAACCCCCAAAAAATATTTTCTAACAAACCCAAAAACTGGGGCTTCTTTCAAAAAATTACCACCTTAAAACTAAAAGCAACCTAACTAATAGAACATCCTCCTCCTCTAACGGGAAGGTTCATCATATTCATCATCACCATCATCATCATCCTCATCATCATTATTATTATCATCATCATCATCCTCATTATCGTCTTCCTCATCATCATCCTCATTATCGTCTTCCTCATCATCATCTTCTTCCTCACTACCACCATCCTCTAACAACTCACGGCTCTCCTCGTTGTTGAAATCCTCTTTAGGACATTTGTCTGAGGTGTCATCGTTGTACTCAGATGGTCATGGATTCTATTCTTCATCACTATTACTGTAGTCAGATGTTGGGGGTGTTGAGACTTGAGATTTGTGAGAGAAAGAAAAAGAGATGGAGAGAGAGAGAGATGGATAGAGAGAAAAAATAATAATAGAGGGAGATTGAGAGGTTGGAGTGCTGGACTTGGGGTTATTCAAGTTCAAGTTTTGAAACTTATAGATATTTGAACGTCAATCGATGTATCTTTCCCTTCAGTTTTCCATGTAACCACTCTAGACCTAGCCATAATTACCCTATTTTTGTAATTTTTCTTTTAGACCCTCTGTGTTTGAAGTATGTTAACTTTTAGATTATGTATGTTTGGAGCACGTGAGATACAAAAAGTAATTTAGGGCACATAAAACATAACTCGATTGCCAATTATAATTTAGGGATTGTTGGATCAAGGCAAAAGGGAAGGTCATTACAGTACAAGGTAAGCAAAATTTTGAATTTTCCTATACCATTTAAAACCATGTCTGATGAAATTTATGAGATATTTCACCTAATAATTGAGTATGGTGGGGAGTGGGATGAACCATGTAAAAGTGGGTACGGAGTGAGTCAATACAAAGGTGGTAGTTGCTTAATCTTAACTGTGCCTATAAATATTAGTTTTGTGGAACTGTTGGGGTAATTACTACAAGGATGGACGAGCATGGTCCAGATAATAATGTTTATGTAAGGGGGGGGGGGGGGGGGGGTGATTGGATTGATATTTATTGTAGATGGTATTTTGTATGCCGTTAGTAATGATTTAAAACTTAAGTTGACGTTTAGGAACATTCAGAAAGATCCAGTTCATGGGTATTATAAAATTTTCATAAAAATAGATGAAACGCCTAAAATAGTGTCAATCCCTGTTGAAGAATTACCATTACAGTTAGGATATGTTAAACTAAAAATTAAGAATAAAGTCTACTAGATGTTTAGATAAAACAACTAGACCTTTAAAAGTGCCTACTTCTAAGGCTTTTAATGCAAAATCCTTAAAAATAAAAGCTAAAGCCAAATCACAAAAACCTAAGGTAAAAAAGGTTAGGGCTGATTACCTTTATGAGGAAGAGCTTGATGATTTAACCAAAGACTATGCTAGTGAAGAAGAAATTAAAATTAAGGAGGATGTAGATAATGTTGATGAGGAAGTTGCAAAATGGACAAGAGAGGAGCTTATGGGGTAATTTGAGAACAATTAGTTTAAAGACTTCACTAAGGACTCATGCTTTGACAATGTGGATGCTGAAAGAAGACTAGCATAGTAACCATACATCACAGGATGATGATGAAAACATAAAAGATCATGAAGGTTTGGCTGATAATAGAGATTTTGTGATGGGTTCTTTAAACTTGTATGAGAAAGAAGATCATGAAGATGAGGAACACCCTCTGCCACTTTAAACACCAAAGTCTATGTTAACAATTGGGATGGAGTGGCCAAATATATCTGAGTGTAGGTCATTTATGAGGAATTTGGCAATTACTCACAGGTTCATATTTAGACAAAAGAAGAATAGAAGTAAGAGGATTAGATATGTGTGTAAAGAGAGACCAACTTATCATTGGTGGGTGTTCATAACAAGGTTAAATGATGGCCACACCATGACGCTTAAAAATGGGCATTTTATACATGAGTGTAGTGGTAAGAATGATACATTGAACAGAAATGCAAATGTTATTTAGGTTGGAAATGAGATTGAGAATCTTATCAGAGATACAAGTACAACATTGCCAATGCAGATATCTGATAATGTTCATAGAAGATTTGGAGTAAGAGTTTCATATTACACTGCATGGAATGAAAGGAACATGGTGATGGTGAAGATAGTGGGGTCATATGATAAAGGGTATGTTTAATGTTCAAAACTATGTGTTCAGATTCAAAAATCAAACTCTGGTAGTATTGCCACTTGTAATAGGAAAGATGGTAATCTTAAGTTTACAGACATGTGTATTAGTTTTAAGGCAACTTTAGATAGGTTCACCAAGGGTTGTAGGCTAATTCTTGGTCTAGATGGATATTTCTTAAAAAGCAAGTATAGAGGCCAATGTTTGAGCATCATATATCTTGATGCAAACAATGGTCTTTTCCCTATAGCAGTGTTTCTTTATAGATGTGGGTGTCAAGCTACATGGATAAAGTTCTTAACTTTGATGCAAGGCCAGCTCATTTTACACCCATCTAAATTGACCTTTATATTTCATAGACAAAAGGGTCTTGTTGAGCTAATTTCACAAGTGTTCCTTCATTCTAATCATAGATTTTGCTTTAGGTACATGTACAAAAACTTCAAGCAACTGTATAGATGTACTTAGTTGATGACATTGGCTTGGAATGCATCAAAGGCATACAAAAAAATTGTAATAAAATAAAATTTGGACAAGTTAGAAGGTGCAGAACCAGATGCAAAAACATGGTTAGAAAGGGAGCCATACGAATCTTGGTGTAGTTCTTACTTTGATACTTCTATAAAGTGTGAGCATGTGACCAATAGTTTCTCAAAATTATTTAACAATTGGATTATTAAGATTAGAGATAAGCCTTTAAACAAGATGGCAGAAAAGCTGAATTTGATGTAGATAACACTCATGTATGAAGGGAAATTAAAGGCAAGAGAGTGGGATCAGAATGGATTGGTACCTAGAGCAGTGAAGATGATCGAGTTGTTGAAAACATACAATAACCACTACAGTTTAAAGGGATTTGAAAAGGTTTAGTGGTTGGTCCTTATTGACAGTGGCACAAGGTGGATATTAAACTTGGAAGAACATACATGCACTTACAATGTTTGGCAGATCATTGGATTGCCTTGTGTACATGCAGTCAAAGTGATTGATCAACTGAAATATGAGTGGGTTGGGTAAGTATTTTTTTTTTTGTTAATATCTCCAAATTATAATTTTATTGTGCCTTTTACTATTTCACAACTATTGAGAAACAGAGGGGGGCAAATTGCAATGCAGAAGCATAATACAATTAGCAATAACTTAAGATCTTACTCTAACAACTGAGAATTCAATCCAAAGCAATTAATCGTATACCCAATGTTTAAATTTAGGTGGAAATCCTTTAAAGGATCAAAACCACCCCCGACAAGCACGATGAATATATATTACTTAGCGTTACAAGAATTTCTAGAGAATACACTATCTCACCTCTACCCTTATAGATAATCCTCAGCTAGAAACCCTAGAAAAAAACCCAAGAAATATCTCGAGAAGAAAACCCTAGATTTCTCTCTTTTCTCTCTCTAACTCTTTCACCCTATACAGAGACCTTTAACTTATACTCTATATTTATAGACTTTCCATTATGACATCTCTGAAGTATGCATCCAGAACGAACTTAGAAATAAACAAACAAACCATTTTTCATTCGAACGACTTCAACGTGAACTTTCTCGTTCGAACGACTTAGTGACTCGTTCGAACGACTCCCCTATTTTTGATCCAGGAGGATCTAAAGAAGACATGAAGGTTTTCAAGTTTCTATTCGAATAGAATTATTTATGTTCTATTCGATTACATTTATGGTATTTCTGCCTGAGGTGCTTTATTCGAATAGATTTTTATTCTATTCGAATACATTTATTTCATTCGAACATAATCTGATTCTGTTCAAAGAGAGGCGCGATTAAACCTTTTTCCTTTAGGCGTTGGTTATAATTTTTAGGGATGTTTTGCCTCGAGATGCGTTCTTTTAGTATTTTAAGTTCCCTAGTATATAAAGGGACTTAGTTTATATCTTTTGTATGTTAGATCTAGAGGGAAGTTCTAAGGAAGAAGCTTAGGGTTTAGAGTTTATTCATTGTGATTACTTGGATAATACAATTGAATCTCTTATTTTTTCTATACAATTTAACATTCTTCATATTTTTCTACTAACTAAAGCTTCCCAATCGTATTGTGGATTAAGTGGTATTAGTTTTCTAGTTGCGATTCTCGGGGGGTTGATTGTAGTTTATGGTCCTTACACGTGACCGTCTCAAGCAAACGAAGGAGAAGCTCGAGAGTCAGTTGATGATTCATCGCAAACCTAAATCGGAAAAGGACGATTTGGAGATGGACGAGGGCAACGATCGACTCATGATTTTGGAAATGACAGTTTTTGACCTAACTTCTACTGTAGGGGAGTTAGTTGAACAGTTTCATCTCACAAACCTAGTGAAGGCTTCCATTTCGGCGATAGGACGAGGCCGCTCTCATCGGGGAAGCTGCTCGAGGAGAAAATGGGTTTTGAAGGGGGATGGAGACATCGATAATGCGGGGATAGATAGTGATTCTAGTGATGCCGATTCTGTCAAGGAGCGCCCAGGTTTTGGTAAGTCAATGAATCCTATGTGAAATCTTTGTATTGGTTTTAAAATTGAGATTCTAATTTTTGATGGTTCCATCGATGCCGAGAAATTAAATAATTGGTTTGATAGGTTGGAGACCTACTTTTCTAGTTTAAAATTCACAAGTCACTCACTAACGTGGTAGAAATCCTATCGGAAATGACATGATGTCAGAAGTCTGAGTTGGAAGGAATTTAAGGTCTTGGTGAGGAAGCAATTCTATCGAATTGGGTATGAACAGGAGCGATGGTACAAATGGCACAACTTGCGCCAAAGGTTTGGGTAATCCGTGCAACAATTCAGTACGGAGTTTCATAACCAAGCATTGGATTTGGATATTGACGTGGATGAGTACGAGGTGTTCATGAAGTATACGGGGGGTTTTTCAGAGTCCATTCGAAGAGAATTAAATCTCTTCAATGTGGCAAATATTGATGAGGCAGAAATTAAAGCAATTGCCATTGAAGGCAAGTACATGAAGAACGACAAGAAAGATGACAAGAACAAGTCGGGGTACAAGGCTAATTGGAAGTTTGATCAGAAAGGGGAGTCCAAAAGAGTGGGATCTTCATTCAAAGGAACTATCTGTAGTCATTACAAGGCTACTGGGCACAATTCTGATAGATGCTGGAAACTTCACCCGGAGCTTCGGCCGAAGGAGGAGAAGGGCAAGAAAGAGAAACGTGCACTAGCCACAGCGATTTTGGATCTTCCGAATTTAGATAAGCCAAATCTGAAGCTTACTCTAATGATCAAGCAACCTCTAGCTATCGACGAGGCGAATCGGGAAGAGCTTTTCTTTGTCAGTATCCAGGTGAAGCAAAGCTTAGTCGAGGCCATCATTGATCAAGGTAGTCAGAAGAATTTAATTTCTGAGGCGGTGGTAAAGAAGATGGGTTTGGCTACTGTAGCTCATCCTAAGCTGTACGATTTGGGTTTGATTTAGATAAACGTAGAGTTGAAGATCACGAAGCATTGTACGTTCAAGTTTGCGATTACTGAGAAGTTTATTAATGAAGTGACATGTTAGGTGGTTCCGTTGGACGTGTGTCAAGTTATCTTGGGTAGCCCTTATCTTTAGGACTGAGATGCAATCCTTTACCGTCCTGCTCGCAAGTATCGGTTGGTGAAAGATGGGACTGAGTTTCATATTAATGCGTGCAAGGAACATATCACTACCAGTTATTTGGTAATGGTGACTCAGGCGAAGAGGTTGGTTAATGCGAGCGGCAAATTTGTTTTGTTGTTGGTGCGACTGGTTCAAGAGGGTCTGTCGGCTACAGTATTATCTACTTTGGCAATGTCACCTAAGCAACAAACAAATATGGGGGAGTTGCAAGAGTATTATGAAGACTTGTTTCTGAGCATAGATGAGATGTTACGCAAGAGGGAGGTGGAGCATGATAACACCTTGGTGAATGGTAAGCCACTACCCAATATTTGGCTATATCGGACTTCTGTTATAGAGTCTGATGAGATCAAGAAATAGGTACATGAACTCCTGGTGCAAGGAGTTATTAATTTAAGTTTCTTACCTTGTGGTTCGGCGGTGCCTAAGATGGATGGGTCTTCGAGGATTTGTATGGATTATCGGGTGTTGAACAAGATCACGGTGAAGAATCATTATCCGCTTCCACAGATTGGCGAGCTCTTAGATGAATTGCTGACGATTCAATTTTTTACCAAGTTGGATCTTAAGTTGGGTTACCATCAAGTTAGAATCTTGGAGGAGGATATATGGAAGACAGCATTCAAGGCCAAGCATGGCTTATTTGAGAGATTGGTGATGTCTTTTGGGTTATGCAATGCTCCGTCGACGTTTATGCGACTAATGAATGAGGTACTTCGTGCGTTTATTGATAATTTTGTGATTGTATATTTTGATGATATCTTGATATATAGTCATAAATGGGAGGATCATCTTGAGCATTTATGCAAAGTGTTGGGCGTGCTGCGACCTCGTTTAGTTGTATTTGGGTAAGGAACGGCTTAAGGCAGAAGTTAAGAAGCTCAAACCTATCCGTTATGGTCCGTTTTTGATCCTCAAAAAGATTGGTGACAATGCATTCCAGTTGGATTTGCCACCTTTCATGAAGATGTATTCGGTGATTAATGCCGAGCATTTGAAGCTGTTTGAGCCGCCTCTTCTGGATGAAGACTCTGAAATTAATACTCGCCTACCGTCAGCTAATGACTTATGGATGGAAAGAGAAGATCTATTGCCGGAGGATGGTATTCTAGAGAGGAAGGTTCATACTACTAGACGGTGTGCTATTGAATCATTCCGAGTTGGGAAGAAGGGCACACTACCGAGTAAGTCAAAGTGGTACAGCAGGGAATTGGGCATCGCTGCATTCCCACATCTCTAGTTCTAGCTTGAGTAGGAGCTCAAGGCTCCTAAAGGGGGGAGCCATGATCCAGGAAGATCTGAAGAAGACATAAAGTTTTTCAAGTTTCTATTCGAACAGAATTGTGTATGTTCGAATACTTTTTAACCTGAGGTGTTTTATTCGAATAGAATAAAATCTATTCGTATACATTTCTGCCTGAGGTGTTTTATTCAAATAAATTTTATTTTATTCGAATAGATTTATGGTATTTATGCCTGAGGTTTATTATTCGAATTGATTTTTGTTCTATTCGAATACATTTATTTTATTCGAACAGAAACTGATTCTGTTCGAACTGAGACGTGATTCATCCTTTTTTCTTTTGGCATTGGTTGTATTTTTAAGGAATATTTTGCCTCAAGATACATTCTTTTAGTATTTTAAGTTCCCTAGTATATAAAGGGGACTTAGTTTATTTCTTTTTTATGTTAGATATAAAGGGAAGTTCTAAGGAAGGAGCTTAGGGTTCAGAGTTTATTCCCTGTGATTACTTGGATAATATAATTAAATCTCTTATTTTTCCCATACAATTTGGCGTTCTTCATACTTTTCTACTAACTAAAGCTTCTCAATCGTATTGTGGATTAATTTTTGAGCCATAACCTAACAATCTCCACCTCGGCGAAAAAATCATTTCTTCTACTACATTCGTCTTATATCCTTGTCGAGTTGCCCCTTTGGGCAATTTCTCAATTAAGAGAATTACCCGAGTCTAGTCTTTTCCTAGACACACCAATCAAAACCTATTTTCTGATCATCTTTGTAGACCGTGCCATTGCTCCACCTTGAACTATATTCCCCTTTCGAGAAATCTCTATAGCTCCATCGGTACATGCAACTTTCACATTTCCACCCACTGATTTACCAACCAATGCATACAAGTTCCTGCTTAGAACTCCCTTCATGATCAAAGAAGACTTCTAATTAACTTTTATTATTCCACCTCACCCGGAGTTATTATAACCCTCATTATCTAATTTGGAAAGTGAAATTAGATTATGAGTCATACTCGGTACATGTTGAACATCATGAAGAACTATGATGCGTCCATCGAACATCCTCACGTGAATATCACCCACTCTTGAAATCGGCCTTCGAAAGCTATCGCTCGTCAACACAAACTTGTTACCCTCACACCTTGCATAATTTTCGAACCATGCCTTGTGTGCTCATACATGCATTATAGCCACACTATCAAACACCCATCCTCTATTGTGGTGAGAACCATTAGCGGCCACCACCAGGTGTACCTCATCACCATTATTAATGGTAACTGTCGCTAGTTTGTTAGTGTAACTTTCAGAGCCCTTTGTCGAACTTGCCTTATTACCTTTCCCAACTTTGCAATCCAATCTATAATGACCCGATTGACCACATTTCTAACAAGTTCCTTTTCTGAACCTATTAAATCTTCTCTTCTTACTAACCACCATCGTAGAGTTTTCCATAAAGGTTTCACTACCCTTAAGTCTTCTTTCCTCAGAAAGAAACGTACTTGTAACCTCCTCAAAACTCAAGGTTTCCTTCCCATACATCAACGTAGGTTAAAGATGCTTGAAGGTAGACGGAAGAGACCATATGAGTTAATGTGCCTTATCTTCATCCTCAACTTTAACTCTGATCGATTCCAATTCTGAAACAATCCCGTTCAACGAACCTAGGTGATCACCAGCGCTTGTACCCTCATCCATCTGAAGCGTATAAAGACGTTCCTTGAGGTATAAGCGATTCAAAAGACTCTTCGTTTGGTACAAACTTTAAAGTTTTTCGCAAATACCCTCTGCGGTCTTTTCTCCAACTACGTTTGCCAAAATGTTCTTAGTGAGACAAAGGCGTATCCTGCCCACAGCCCTTGAATCCAGATCTTTCTAGCCTTCTTCTTTATCGTCGTCTACTTCCTGGGTCGTTATACCATCAATCGAAGTTTTAAGTATAGGCTTCCCTTTCAGTGCCTTGCGTAACCCGCCTTGAATCAAGATATCTTGGACTTGTATTTGCTACAATTCAAAATTGATCTTCCCATCAAACTTCTCCACATCAAACTTGATCGCGTTAGAGTACTTAGATCTTCTCATCTTGCTTCTCTATTTGCCCCAAACCTCGCTCTAACACCAATTGTTGAGAAACCGAGGGGAAAAAATTGTAACGCGGAAGCACAATACGATTGGCAAAAACTTAAGATATTATTCTAACAACTGAGAATTCAATCCAAAGCAATTAAACACATACACAAGGTTTAAATTTAGGTGAAAACCCTTTAAAGGATCAAAACCACCCCCGACAAGCACGACGAATATATTATCACTTAAGGTTATAAGAAGTTCCAAAATACATATTATCTCACCTCTACCCTTACAGATAATCTCCAGTAAAAACCCTAGAAAGAAAACCCAAGAAATCTCTCCAAAGCAAAACCCTAGATTTTTCCCTTTTCTCTCTTTAACTCTTTCTCCTTGTACAACAGCCTTTAACTTATACTCTATATTTATTGGCTTTCTATTAGGTCATCTCTGAAGTATACATCATGAGATAAACCATCGCTTTTGAATAAATCCCCTTCATAAATTACTTAGAAACAAACAAACAGACCATTTTTCTTTCGAACGACCTAAGTCTCGTTTGAACGACTTCAATGTAAACTTTCTGGTTCGAACGACTTAGTGACTTGTTCGAACGGCTTCCATGTTTTTGAGACGTAACCTAGCAACAACATTATCATGGCCTATGTACATATATTATAGTCATTACCATAGGGTGGTAATCTATGTAGCAACATACAACCAAGCTATAAATCCAATTGCAGACTCGTTAGACTAGGGAGAAGTATGTTACTTTTGCCCTTAGATTACTGAATTATTGATTTCTCTTGATTTTCATAATACTAACATTTACTTCTATGAAACGACCTACAAGAGATATCAAACCACCACCATTGTTAAGACCAGTAGGGAGACCTAGAATACTAAGAATAAGAGATACAGATGAGATTAATGGTGTGGTGAGACAACCAAGAAGATGTAGTAAGTGTAAAGCATTTGGGCACACCAACAGAACTTGTAAAGGTCAACCTATAGAAAAGTCAAGCATGGGGACAGGATGACTAAAGGCATATAGATTAGACACTAAATTTATGACACCTTCAACAATGGGGAAGGGGAGAGGGAGAGGGACTGGCAGAGAAAAGGGAGAGCATCTGAACCATCATAGCCACCTACACCTTCAACTCCTATTTCAACTCCTTCATCATGTACTAATACTACTCAACCATCATAGCCACAACAAAATAATGTCACTCAACCATCACAACCATCTCAACTATTACATTTATTTTAGCCATCTCATTCAGCTGGTCAGCATTTTAGACCACCTAGGCAAGATCCTAATGCTATAAGAAATCATGGTGGATATAGAGCCACTCATACATCAAGAGGGTTTGCACATTGGTTTGATACTTTAGGGCAAAGAGAACCATATAATAGAATAACTAACAAAGTTGTACCAGTTAGGGCCCCTTAGAGAATTTGATCATTTTGCAGCTAACTATTTCAATGTTGTATTTGAGAGTCCATAGAACTTATGAGTTTGAAAATGGTGGTGTTTAACTATTATTTGTAAGACAAATTGCTATGTCTTTTCTTATTTAAATACAATATTTTAGAAGTATATAAAATTACTTTTATATCATTACATTTTCTCCTTCTTCTCCACTGTCACTTTTGTAATAAATTGAACTACAAATTCATCTAGTGACATCTCCACTGTCATTTTCACATTCTTTACAGATTCTTTTCTTATTGCATCAGTTAACCAAATAAAATTGTTACAAATTGGATCTTCACATTTTTGAAACTTTTTCCCAAATGACTGTTGTGTCTTAGAAGTAAACATTTTCATAAGGTAATTGTATCCATGTGCATGGTGCAGGGAAATCTAACCCAAGAATAGTCTCTCACCCAATGTCTTCTTTGACCACATTCAAAGCTGCCATTTGAACTTGATGAACCTCCTTCTGCTTCCCTGGCTTGATTAACAACATTTGCTAACCATTGAAAAGATCCTCAAATTGAGTATTGACACTTTAAGAACTTCCTTTCATAGTTATTTTTAGTGAGAGATATCATCAGCTTCATGATGCCATTGCACGTTGTTTTCTTGTATTTTGTGTAAACCCAAGGAAATTTCGATGAAATGTGACCTTCAAGATTGTACCTTTGACAAACAACTTGGGAAAAATTCAACAAAACTAATATTCCAATTTTAGTTTTTAGACCCCCTGTATTTTAAATAATTAGCTTTTAGACCCTATTTGTTGTGAGCAGTTGATAATGTGGATTAGATGTAAAATAGGGTCTAAAAGGTTAGAAGTTTATTTTGCCAAATAAAGCTGGCATACAAAATAATATTAGTTAAAAATGACCAATCATGTATGGTCAAAAGCTAAAAATGACAGTCATAGGGGGTTAGATCAATGATTGGTCATTATGTATGGTCTAAAAGCTAATTTTCCCCAATAATATTAGTTGTACTATTTTGAGATAGCGATTGGTGATATTTGTTGACAGTTGGTTTTCAGTTTTGTCAAACGTGCTTACCTGGCTTAGCGGGAATGAACTAAAAAGCTGACATGGAATTATAGGAATGATTTATAAGGCTAACGTGGAAAAATGGGAATTGATTCTATAGATGCGTAGGGAATTATATTATTATACAGATTAAGTAAAGGTGAAGAAAATTGTACTAACCTCTTCTCCTGCTACAAAAAATCCTCTTGGGCTTGAGTGGAGTCTTCCCTTAGTTTGGTTACAGACCTAATAAGACGAATTTTTATGTTGTAGCCTCCAAGAGGGACTTCCCATCTATTTAATCTGATAGAGATCACCACCAAAAAAAGGGTTTTAGAAACAGACTATGCCCATAGCATAAGTGTTGCCATAGGAGGTGCTACGGATGGGGCTGCAATAGAGAAAGTCCATTGCTGAAAGTAATGTTTCTGCGACGGATAATATCCGTTGCCATTGTTAGACATTTAACGGCAGGTTTAGTCTATTACAACAACTTTGACAACACCCCCAACAATAATACTTAAGCTCTATAGCTTAAGTTATTTTTTGCTGCTAATAAGATGTCTTTGGCAATGGCTATTGTCCGTCGTAAATTCTTTTTTCATTTTAAAATAATAATAATAATGAAATTACCAAAAAATATCATATAAACTTGCATTATTACATTAAAAATACATTAAGGTAACTTTATTAATATCTCAAGATGTTCATCCAATAATTAATGGAGAAGACTGTATCATATTCACTATATCTAATTAGGCTATAACTAATAGCTAAAAAAACCCTTTTAACTTGGCTTCTTTGTCCTTGTAATGGAGGCTAGATCAATGATCCTCGATCTGAACTAGAATGACAAATAACAAATCCTTGTTGAACTATGTAAACTTTTATGCCTATACTATGTAACTATAATATTCGAGAAGGTATGGAACAACTACATACCTATGATGTATAAGTATTTCCCTCCTCTTCATTTTGCCAATGAAGACACAACAATACTCCCAAAGGGAAGCATGAACAACAATATCCATGACCTCAGAATCTTAAAAGAACTCAGTGTTAGCTTCAAGTAAAAAAGTATACAAAGCATAAACAGGTGTTGTAGTGGCTTATTCCGCATCTCGGACTCAAGCTCCATCTTCGACCATCATAAGACCACTCGACCTCATCAACATACACGTGGCACAATGTATGACACATTACAGTTACATAGTTTAGTTCATCACTTTTGACCTTTACATCAACAGTTCGAGTTAACAAATGCACCGTCATCTATGAAGCCGTTACATAGCAGCAAGACCAAACCGTTACAATATATATATATATATATATATATATATATTATAACGTCCATCATTAAAGATAATAATGGTCACCAAACGGCCATATTATAAGACCTATAAATAGAACCAGAGAAGTCTATATGAAGGATAGTTGAATGCTCACTGAATACTCTATTCAAAATGATTCAGGACATCCTTTGTAATAGCTAGCAATCTTCAATAAAATATTTCTCTCTTTCTAAAATCCTCAATAAAATATTTCTCTATTTCTAAAATCCTCAAGAGAGGTCGTGGTTTTTAACCTATTCAAAGGTTTTCCATGCTAAACTTTGTGTTAATTTTTATTCTTTGATTACTAGTCGCTCTAAATATCTTTGGTGTAAAGACTAAGTTTGGATTACGAAATTAGGCTATTACATTTGGCGCCGTCTGTGGAAATGAATTTCTCAAACTTATTATTTCATAAAATTGTTTACTACCTCTCTACGGAATGATGCATCTAGACCAGAGTACGTTATTTTCTCCAGGAGAAGTAAACTTTATACTAGCAGAATTACGGGCCAATCTGAACTCTAAAACCAAAAGGTGAACCACTCTAGAGCAATAGCTGGCAGGCATACAAGATGCGTTAAAGGTTTTTGCAGAGTCAACAGATCGCAGTCCAGAAGAACAAAGGTGTGCTGCCAGCTGGTTTGCGGGTTTCTGTTCTTAATAGGATAGGACCTCACGCAAACAATCTGGGAGGTGAAGTTTAATCTAAACATAAGCAACATGGGGGTGTGCCCACTCTGATATAGGAAGTTCACCAAGAATTTAAAGGAGGTCTTGCTGAAGTCAGACAAGCAGAAGAGCCACCCCGAGGAAGAGTCCATATTCTGGCACGTGATCGGTTAAGTGAAGGAAGTGGCGACTACAATCCTCGCGAAGGACGCATCCCACGCCCGACCACCACAGCTTATCAATACATGACTCAGGAATATGTTAAAAAGTACATCAAAGAATTGTTCGATACTCAAATCCAAACCACTAAAGGTATTCACAACATGTTACAGAAGATCCCAATTGCTCAGGAACTATTGAATGGCAAAGTTACTACTGGTTTCCATACACTAAATATTCAAAAATAGAAGGGAAACGATCTAGTGAAACACGTTCAAGAATTCTAGGATGCTCTAGGCTTATATTCTACATCCAACCACATTCTATGCCCGCTATTTCCTACCAATATTCTTGGCGAGCCTTTGCGATGGTTCTACTCACTACCAGAAAGATCCATCACAATTTTCTAACAATTGTGAGAACTTTTTATCAAGAACTACTCGCATAACAGAGATAAAGAGGAGAATCTTTATTCTCTATTCCGCCTTAAATAGGTACCATGGGAAAAGCTCGAAACGTTTACTAAGAAATTCTTGGAGTTGGCCAGAAAGGTGGACCGACCCGATCAGAAGATTACTATTTCTGCCTTTACCAATGCTTTACTCGTGGATGGTAGGGCGAAGGAGTACCTGAAAAACCTACAACTTTGGGAGACATGATCGAGAAGGTTAACGGATATATCGATCTTAAAAGAATGGTGTTCAAAAGACACAAAACTTAGAAATCAACCTTGATAGCACGAGATCAATCCACATGCCTAGATTTTAATCGAGTTGTTGATCACGGAGGAAACAGGAAGAGGACCAAATCTAATGATGATCGAACTCAGAAAGGCAGTAATATGCCAAAACCCTGTCATCCCAAGATGATAGTTACCATAGTTAGCATATATCCTATACTTTAAAAGGATAAGTTTTTTTGCAATGCCTAATATCTCCAACCCATCGAGAATAAACCATATTGTATACGTCACAAAGTCCGACATCATGATTAGAACATTGCTTCGCTTTATAGTGACTGTTGGAGTATATTTTTGCGGATGGACGAATGCACGAGTACATCATGGTCGTTGAAAGTTATAAGAATTGGAGTTACAAGCTTACTGCGGAGATCGTAAAGGTTGAAGGAGCGGAAGAAGAGAAACATTTGTACCATATCTCTCTTATCCACTTTATTGAGACTCACACTATTGACAGGTTGATCAAATGCAAAAGGCGACAGCTTGGCCAATGCCATGATCTATCCATGGTCGACAAAGAAGCTCGGTTACTCCACGTATCCAGTTCCCAATGCATAGGGATTTCTTTCAAAGATTGCGACCCTCGACATGTCAGCTTTTCTCATAATGATACACTCGTGATCATGTTGAAAATGAGAAATGTCGTACTACATACAATGATGGTGGATACTGGCAGTAGCATCGAACTGTTATTTAGAAGTACGATTGATCAGATGGGACTGGCCGATAAAGTACAACCCAGTGACATTGATATCAGTGGTTTTAGTGGCTCTAAAGAAGAATGTGCAGGAAATATCATACTTCCTATTACAGCTGGACCGGCAATAGTTGGCGTAGTATTCTACGTTATCAATGAGAGATCACGTTATCTAGGGATCGTGGGATTCTATTGGCTACATAACATGCGAGCTATCCCATCGACCTATCATTTGGCATTAGGATTTGATTGGAATAACAGTATTTACAAAATCAAGGGAAATCAGAAATTAGCCTGAGCTTATAAATTTTTTGTTACTACTATGAAAAAACCATCAATGTCATAGCTCGTATAGTAATTATAGAAAACCACAGGGAATATTACAGAAGACATTTCAGAGAACTTTACAGGAAATGAACTGTCAAGCGCAAAAATTACAGAATATGTCGAAATCAGTGGAGATAAAAGGGGAACCTATATTGGAACTCTTTTGCCCACGTTTAAGCGTAATACTCTTATTCAATTTCTTAAAGACAACAGTGATGTCTTCTCTTGGATATTTTATGAAATGCCAGGCATTGATCAAAGTTTGGTTTGCTATAAGTTTAGTTTAAAAGTAAAGTTGAAGCAGTCAAGCAAAAATAGAGAACTTTAGCACCGAGACTCTGAGAAGAAGTCAACAAAGAGATCGATAAACTAATTGAAGTTGGTTTTATCCAAAAAGCCAACTACCCAGAATGGATCTCAAAAATTGTCACGGTATCAAAGAAAAATGGAAAAATCAGAGTCTACGTAGACTTCACAGACCTCAATAAACATACTCCAAAAGATAGTTTTTAACTTCCTATCATCAATCATCTGTTCGATTCAACAGCAGAACACAAACTATTATCCATGATGGACACCACATCGGGGTATAACCAGATACCTCTGTTATCCGAAGATTAAGAAAAAATGGCTTTCATTACAGAGCATGGTTTGTATTACTACAAGGTTATGCCTTTCGGACTCAAGAACGTAGGAGCCACTTACCGAAGGTTGATTACACAGATGTTCAAAGACCATCTCGAGAAAATGATAGAAGTTTACAATGATGATATGTTTTGTAAAAGTCATAAGAAGGAGAACCAACTCGCAGATTTACACATGGCTTTCAAAATTCTTCATTTTTTACAAAATAAGACTCAATCCTGGCAAGTACCAGTTCGGAGTCCAATCAGGAAAATTCTTAAAATATTTGATTAACAAGCAAGGTATAGAGGCTAACCTAGATCATGTTCGTGCACTTTATTTATGCCTTCTCCAAAGACAAAGAAGAATATACAAAAACTAGCTGGCAAGATAGTAACAATCAATAATTTTGTCTCAAAGTCTTCCGATCAGTGTCGATGGTGATTCAACCTACTGCATAAAGGGACAAAGAAAAAGAAACCTAAAAATGATCCTGAGATCAAGTGGACTGTAAAATGTGAAGCAGCTTTTTAGGAACTAAAACGTTATTTGGAAAAGCCACCAGTAATGAGTACACCTAAGGAAGGAAAAGAGCTCACCATATATCTTTCCATTACTGATGAATTACTGAGCTCAGTCCTCATTCGACTTGATGAGAAGATAGAGAAACCTGTCTACTTTATCAGCAAGACTCTCACTCCGATAAAAATACGGTATAGTAAGATCGAGAAACTATTGTTAGTTCTCGTTTACATATCGCAGAAGTTAAAACAGTATTTCTAAGCTTACTCAGTTCGAGTAATGAAAAATTATCCTTTACGCGAAATCTTCTCCAAATAAACTTTTCTCACATATATTGGGTCCAAAAACATGATCAATGGCAAACTCCCAAAAGATCCTACTAAAAGGAAATGTGTGCTTGACAATGCTAAGCACTACGTCGTTGCCGATAACTTCTTTTATAAAAATTCAGTGACAGGACCATATCTCCAATGTTTATCTGATAAAGAGGCTCAAAACTTCCTGCACAAACTACACGAAGGCACTTGTGGATCCCATGTAACAGGACGATCTTTAGCAAACTGAGCTCTTACTTAAGGAGACTTTTGGCCTAAAATGAAAACTCAAGCCATCGAATATGTGAGCAAGTGTGATGCCTGCCAACGACATAGACCATAAATTTGAGTTCCATCCTTGGAACTCCATTCTAGTAAAGTTGTCTGGCTATTCAGAAGATGGGCCCTCGACCTCGTGGGAGAGTTCCGAACTACACCAGGAAAAAGGAAGTACCTCCTCATAGAAATGGGTTACTTCACCAAATGGGTCGAAGAAGTTTCTTTGTATCGAACATGAGAAGGCAAAGTCATCAAGTTTATATGGTGAACCCTTATAATATGGTTTGGCTACCCTCACCTCGTCAGAATCGATAATGGACCATAGTTTGTTGGCTCTGAGGTCGCAGATTTCCTCAACCAACACAATATCATCTACCCTCCTTCTAATCCATAGTACCCATAAGGAAATGGACAAGCCGAAATCACCAATCAAACTTTCGTCGACGGAATCAAGAAGCGTTTAAGAGAGAAGAAGGGCTATTGGATGCAAGAGTTACCATATGTATTATGGGCGTATCGAACAACACCTCGAGTATCGACTAGATGTACACCATTCTTGTTGGCATATGGTACTGAAGCAATCATCCCCACTCAATATCATCACCCGTTACGCGACCATACTATGATAAATGAAGAAAACGAATTCCAGTTGATATGTAACATGAATTGAATTGAAGAAACAAGAGGCAGAGCCATCATGAACTTGGGAAGAAACCATCAAGCTTTAGCCATATCATATAATAAGCGAGCTCATCATAGAGAGTTTGAAATTAAAGATCTCGTCCTCCGAGAGGTACCAAAACACAGAAAGGAAGTCAATGCTGGAAAACTCACAAAAAATTGGGAAGGTTCTTATCATTGTTGGAAAAAGTAGTCTTGGCTCTTACAACCTTGCCACATAACATAGGGATTGAGTACCTAACCTTTGAAACACAAAGAGATTGAAGTACGACGGTCTTACATCAATGAAATATTTATGTTTGATCACCCTACATCATACTACTTTCTACTATTTCATATAGTACTCTATCTACCATTCTCTGTACGTCAATCTTTCAACAATGAAATATTTGTGTTTGGTTGCTCTACATTACAGTACTTTTCTAATATATCATACAAGTACTTCTATATACATATTACATTTCTCAAAGTTATAGATTACCAGTGGTTTTACCCCATTCTATTACATTACAGATCATTTGTTACTTCAGCCGAACTGATCTTCTATTACATTACAGATCGTTTGATGCTTTAGCCAAACTGATCTTCTATTATATTACAGATTGTTTGTTGCTTCAACCGAACTGATCTTCTATTACATTTTGTTACTGATCTTCTATTATATTACAGATCGATTGTTGCTTTAGCCAATATGATCGTCTATTATACAATCGATCGTTTATTGCTTCAGCCAAATCAACCCTTTATTATACAATAGGTCGACAAATAGTTCTACAAAATGACATCCAGATTTATGCATTATGATTGATTCATCAAAAGGCTAGTATAACTATATACAGATTACTAATTCTATTATCAGTCCAACTTTACTGCACTCTATCTAGTATACTTTCATTAGTATTGTATGCCTAATTCCTTCCTACAGTTATAATTTCTCCTCAATCACTTGAGCTATCAGGCAATGGATCGCCATACGAACTTTCCCCACGAAGTTACAGATGCATCAACTCTTACATCCTCCTAGTAATAATTTGTTTTCCTTCTTTAACCTTACTCTTCATAAGAGCTCCAATTCTTGACATCATGCGATCTAAATACTCAGATCGTACCAACCACATCTCACACTGTACACCATTGGCAGTCAGGTTGTCATATACAGTTTTTCTTTCCACTTTCAGTCTCTTAAACTCAGACACAAAGAAGGAGAGCATTGTCGTCATCTCTCTCTTATACACATTACCTGCCTCACATTTTACCTTATCAAGAACAACAAACTCTATAATTTTTCCCTTAGCCCTTTCAGCATAGCTTCTAAACTTTTGCAGCGTTCTTCCAGTACTCATTTTTTATCTAACGTCGCATTATTCCAAGTTTCTATCACTGTCATGAATTCGTCCATATGGACAATCAAAGCCATCGATCCCTCCATTGTAGACTCCTCATGACTTCTCTCTACAACACTTTAATCAAGCTTTATTTCATCTTTAAAAAGATTAGCCTCTAACTTGGTCTTTGCACTATGCAGTTCCCTAATTACTTTTTGGAACTTCAAAGTATTTAACTCAAAAGTTTGAACTGAATCCTCTAGAGTCCCTCTTTTGAGCCACTGCCTTTTTATTAATTCATCCTGATCACTATGCGACTCTTCTAACTCTTTCAATTTCATGGTAGTAACATTCCATAATCATTCGTATATACGAGCACGCTCGCCTGCCTCCCTCATAGCAGCTCGCACATCAACTATTTCAGCCTCAAGCGTATTTATCTGAAATTGTAAATCTTTGACGTTTTCTTCTTCTTTCTTCAACACCGCCAACAACTTTGTCACTTTAGGCTGCACCGGTGTTGGCTCTGCCTCCTGTTGGGTTCTTTATTCTGAAATGTCCAACTCTTGTTTTCTTATAACATCTTTTAGCCCCTTCATTTTTATTAGCTTAATGGCTAGTTTAGCCTCCTTATCTTCCAATTGTTCGGTGAATAGAGATACTATGCTTCGTTCCTCCGTTACTATCACCTCCATTTTCTCATTTACATCAATAACACTTTTCAGTACTTCCTGTTGAGGATTTAGTCACCGTTAAGTTTTTCATTTAAAAAACTTAACACTTCACACTGGTTTTGCACCTCTACCAATTCAACCTGCAGCAACAATCAACTTTCACCTACATACTAGTTTACGTATTCAAACATGTTACATGTCACAGTTAACAAGTTTAATCAAGAACATAATATTTGAGTAATATCGATACATCGCCATATCTATATGATCATCACAGAGAAGAGAATATGTTTATCATCAAAACAGTGTACAAAGATCTAATATATATGCAAGTTTGGTAAGAAACTAGACTACTTTACTTTCGTTTCTTCAAGCTACAAGAGGATTGCCCCTTGTCACTCAAACTCTTTGATTTATCTATTTAAACGTTTATAGGAGTTATAAAGGTCACCACCTCCTCCTGGCATTGCTTTCATTGTGACCGAGGTATCAGGCTCTCGACCTCCTCCTCGTCTTCTTCCAACATAATTTTTCTTGATTTAGTAACAAGTTTTTCAACAATATTTTTGGCCTCACTTTTTGTAAACCACATATTTTTAACCTTTGCATTCTCCACATCAAAATCCTTCCTACAATCTATTACATACCTCCTAAATTTGTTCTCAACTCTCGCCAGCTCCCCTCTGTAAAATTTAATCACATTTCTATATGACATTCATGTTCCGTTCGAGCTGTGACTTTTGCTCACGACGGATACAGATGCTCCTTTAACTGCATATACGCTTTGTGTAGACGCTTGCGCATTTCTTTTTGCAATACACCTAACGCCCTCATATCACCTTCTACCTTCTTTCGAATAGATATTTCTTTCGACAATTGAGTTGCTAGAGACTTTTTTTGCACCATATATTGCGTCAATACATCTTGTAACTCCGTTATCTCACCCTCTAACTTTTGTTGAACCTCTATTTTCCCTTTCCATATCCTGAAAAAGCATAATCCTCATTGCCCTTAGGTCCTATATAAAGCCAGCATCATCAGGTAAGGGTCCTACATCACCCCATATAACGGACACCCCAGCTCGGACTAAACATTTTTTTGCCTTTATACTATGACGATTACGTGCTTCTTAAGCTAGAAACATTACTTGAGCTGGGTTAGGTACTACACCCTTTTCCTTCAAGAGCTTTACATAAGCTTCTTTTAAACCCTGTTCACTATCTACTTCGACCTCATAATACAATGTCAGAGCAACCAAATGCTTTTGATACCTAGCTTTTTCACTCGGGTCGCTGAAATAGGTCAAGTCTTTCGGTTTTCGTACTAACTCCCCCTTTCATCTTCCTTTCTTAAAACCTCATCACTTTCTATTTTTATCTTAGCATATCAACACTAAAGGTCATATAGTTTCTTAAAGTTTTTATCTAAATTTGGCTTAAATTACCTTCTCTCATATTTAGTTTTATTAAGTACCTGTTGAATGCGAGCCACGAAATCCCTCGTTCTACCCAACAATTTCTCCAAGTCGGAAATAATTTTTCTCAACCGCCTTACCTCCTACACAGATTATAAATTTCTTGTTATCATACAAACATTTAAACAGAGCATAATAAAAAGTGTCTATCAAACTTAAAAGTTTTAGACCACACATAATATAATCTTCTCACAGTCAAGACTGAATAGTATAGTTCGCAAAAGAATACTACAGACTGATTAAAGATTCTTGCCAGTCTCTACCTCAGATAGAGGATCCACTTCTCTAGCAGCTCGAACTTGTTCTGATTGAGAAATAGGTACATTGGCTGGAGCAACAACATCTCGCACCACTTCATCCTCTACATCCGAAGAAAAGACTACCATCTTATATTTGCCAGTTCGGCCCAACTCTACATCAGCAACAGTCAACCTAAAGCAGAAATAAGATTGGACAAAATGGCTTATTTCCTCCCCTAACTCAGTGAATGTTATTGAGATAATCTCCTCACATTCAGACAGCTCTACATACCACTTTTCAACAGCCTTTGAGTCTTCAACCCTATTCATTTTCTCGAGCTCCTTCATTGAAGCGGTTTGAGTATCCAACCTGTGAGTAAGCTCTCTGAACTCTTGGCTCCTCTTCTTAATAAGCTTCGTAACCCCCTTCATTAGCATCGAGAGCTGCCAATACAAACATACGAGTTCAGTACAACATATATCACATCACAACTACAACAAATAAAGGATATCAATACATACCCCAAAATTTTTCTCTTGAAACATATCATCGAGCTGATACAGATCAGCCCCTGCCATCGTACAATATTTTTGCTCCATTTCTCTCATCTTGGCCACAGCCTTGGTACTAGTGCGGTCAATGCCTTCACCCTCATGTCGTTTCCTTTTTAGCGAACCCTTATCCATATCTAAAGGAGTCACCTCACTTACCACCTGCTCCTCCACTACATCTCCAGCAGTAGGTTTACCGATCTCTTTCTCTAGGGCAACCACCACAGTAGAAGGCGCAGTTTTCGAAGTTAGCTTTTTCAACCACCGAATCGATCGCTTTACATTCATAATCTCTGGCCGAGGCAGAGGAAGACTAGTAAAATCATTTACAGAAAGACTGGCCTTCTTCTTCCCGCCAGCCATAACTCGATTCTCGTGAGCTCGTTGAACGTTGGGCACTCTAGAATCTACTCTCTTATCCTTGCGGATACCTACTTTACCAAGTACTTTCTTTAGCTCGACCTGCTCAAGTGCTACACAGTTGAACAAGTTGGTGTTATCAGGAAAATATTTAGGATTGGGACCTGATAAACAATAAACAAGAACATAATTAGCAGCTCGAAGACAAACTAATGGTTTATCGAAGTTGACAAATGTTACTTACTCGGATTATAATGCTTATGATACAGGACGAGCACAGATTCACCTAGAACCTGCATACAGTTGCCCCCCCTACCCATACAAGGTAGTCGTTACATGGTCTACTCGATGTTAAAGAACTTTAGCCTTGAAGAATCACCATACTGTAACCACTACTTTAACCATTGACGAACTTCAATTTATAAAATTACAGGACGTCATCCGCTTCGAACTGCTTGGCAGTCCCCTCCCTTCACCATTAATCATTTAGTGCCTCACACACCCTCATCATTTTATATACATTCTCATTAAATTGGGCAGGGTAGCACTGTAATGCATTCATAACCCCTTTTTGAAAGAAGGTTAGAAGAATCCTCAGGCCATAAATAACCTGATTCAGATAGCACAAAAGCCCATCATTCAGGCCTACCATCCCTGCACGATTATAGTACCAGATATCTACATCTGCATTAATACCCTTATCTATTTTCCACTTATCCAAGCAAGGAACTTGGTAGTGTACCGCTTCCTCATCTTTCCCTGGCACATAGGCCCTAAACCACTAACCTTGGTCCATCATATAGTTTCCCCATTCTCCTTGCAAGTTCTTCTTATCATTTAGAAATTCCTTCCCTACATCTACTTCCTCAGGGAATATAAAAAATACTTTATCTTTCAATTTTGTATAATCTTCCTCTATAACTTTATCTACTTCACTGGGTTTACCAACTTTTACAGCTACAGTAACTTCTATCTTATCTATAGTTTTTTCCATTCCACTACAATTGTCATCCCTCCCCGACGGTGATGTTTTCTTTGAACTCGATGATACTTTAAATTTACTTATGGGCTTTATAGATTTTGAATGTATACTGGACCTACAGATACAAAAAATATTTTATCATTTTTACTATATTACATACAGTAGAAATAACCTTACCTATACCTTTTGCCCAGTCAAGGCATTTATTTCCCAACTTTTCAACTTAGTAGAAAATCAATTTTAACTTTCCTTCTTTTTCTCCAAAAAAAATATCTCTCTCTACAGTTTGTCCCCATACCCATAGCTTGTATAACATAATAATACTACATGCCAACAATCAGCCCCTATCCCCTACATTCTTAACCTTTGATATCCCAAAAATTATTATTATACAAAAGCAATGAACATCCAAAATCATATACATATTACTAACAAATACAATAAAAAATAGACAAACAAGTCACTAACCTGTACTAGAAGAACCACAATCTTCTGTTTTACCCTAACGTTTCATAGAGATTACCCACTCCTGTTATTTCTCTAACAATTTTCTATCACCAGATGAAACCTTCCCTACCAAATCGCACTCATAACTCAAATGTTTCTTCTCTCTGAAGATATGGGTTACACCACTTTTTTATTTCTCTATAACTATAGACAATTTATGAGGGAAAGAGAGACGTATTTTAATACTCTCCCTCGATTTATGAAACGACGACTCCTTCAGACACATGTCAATCACCCCTACTATCTCTACAGGCACGTCTCTTTATCTCACAACATCATCATGACTTCTGTGATAATGTCTACTATCATTACGTCTGTCTTTATTTTCTACCATTAAAATTTTTTGCCTCTTTTTCCCAAAGTAGTATACACGACCAATCACCTTACTTGTATACTAAACCAAGATCGTACCATAATATATGACATTCCTAAAATAGATCAATATTCAAATTCTAAATTATCTACACAGTTGTTAAAATTAGACAGCTGTAATCCACAATATCTGCCATATGAACTGTCAATAAACACCTTGATCTTATTTATTTTAGTTCACAGATTCAATCTGCCTCATTTTATATTTAACAGTACAAAAACAGAATACTGCAAACATATTACCTATTTATTTTATGAGCTCTCAAAGTTCGAGATTACAGTCATAAATAATTATATTTAAAATAGCCTGAATGATTCACAACACCACATGGTATTATCTTCCCTCCTGTTGCTCTCTCATCATCTTCAGCAAGCTTGTCCCATGCAATCTCTCCAACAGCTTCTTCTCGCAAAGTTGCATCCATCAGTAACTCATAGAAGACATCACACCAGAAAAAGCAGCCATACTCTGTACGTCTGCCTTCATCATCTAGGCCGCCCAGCTTCAACGGCCATTCCAAAATACGGCATCGTAAGACAACTAATGAAAATACCATTCACGAAGTTCAGCAACCTTGATATGGAACCTACCTTCTACTGCATGACGAATACGCTGAGAACGCATCCTTACCATGGTAACTTACACTACCTTCATAACAAATTATCTCTGCAGACGATACATGGCATAGCAGGCAAGGATTACTACTTTATATACCAGAATGAAGATCTCTGAAAATTACAATTTCGTCCCACACAGATTTTAAATAAGGGTATATTTTACAAGAACAAATTTTTGGAAATAAAAATATTAACAGAAAACTGAGAATATTGTGACAAATCATACTTTCCATTTTATGAAATATCCACTCGGATTTTATTCGCGCAGATATGATGATCGCAACATACAATCAAGTACTTACAATAGTAGCACCTACAGACTTATATCATTTACTTACATACAACAAGACATTTTTTAGTCTGTTCTAATCAACAATCGTGAATATACAAATACCCTTATAACCATACAATCATCCTAGCCACATGCTTACTCACATTTACCAAATGACCTCATTACATGATCGAACTCCTATACTTTTCAAAAGATGTTTCCACTACCTTTACTAATATGTATACTAAATTCCCTGCAGTTCGATTCATTCAAAAATACTTCATCACAACTTGATGTTTCTCACACAAACATAGTTCCAAATTTCTACTCCTTCTCACATTTTGCCTCATCTGCAGTTTGAATTATTATTTATCAATACCCAACAAATTAGTTTGCACAGAAAAATATACATATAAATTTGGAAGTTCGAGACACAGCATTTGGATGACAGAACGAAGATATTTCATTAGCTCGAATATTTTTACAACTTATAGTACTTCAGAGATAATAAGTCCTCCAGATAATTTCACAGATTACTTTACAGAGTACATTATATCAGTTCACAATTTGAAACACTTCTTAGCAGCCACCGAGGAAGAAGATGCAAAATTGAAGCAAGCTTCCAAACTTTGATCCCCTGCACAAATGGGCCAGGAAATCCAAGAATGGGAAATCACTAAAAGAATTACAGCACCGGCGGAAGGATCTTATTAATGGCCAAAAGCTATGGTCCATGGAAGAAAAACCTCCTTCACCGCCGTCTCTTCTACCATAACCCCCCTCCCCTACCCACCCACCCACCCCGCATGATAGAGAGGGAAGGAGGGTTATATTTCTTAGACATAACCTACACAGCAGTAGGGTACTGACGAGACTCCCCCAGACTAACGTCTGCCACTTTATCTTTAGCTGTAACAGCTTCCTCCGCCAGTAGCCGCAACCCATTTCAGCGCTCCGCCTCCGATATCAACCGATAATAAAAATGGTCATCTTCTGCCTCCAACACCTCCTCGTATGCCATCCCATGAAAGGTAGGAGACACCGGAATTGGCATTGGCATACTCAAGGATTGGTTTCTAAAATACCGGACGCGAAATTCTTCCACCTTCGCTCGAATCCTAGCCTCTCGAGATTGTTGCCTCGTAGTTACCGTATTCTTAACAAAGAAAAGTTTCCAAGTTATAGGAAGGAAGTTACAGAAAGAAAGATACAGAAGAAAAAGTTTAGGAGAAGTTCTCGGTTGATCACAACTGCAACAACCAAGTCAGAGTATGCTTTATACTATAATCAACATTTAAGATGACTTTCCAAATTCCCAACGTCAAAAGACATTCCCATGCAATAATATTGACCAGAACCATTGGTCTCAGAAAATCCAACAATCACAAACAGATATTCATGAAGACGCATTGGAAATGATTCTCAGGTATTAATTACAGTGTTAATGAAGCTTGTCAACCAACACCACTCGCCCACAATATTTCTCGTACTATTGACTGAGAGGAGGCGATTGTAGTAGCTTATTCCGCATCTCGGACTCAAGCTCAATCTTCAACCATCATACCAAGACTCGACCTCATCAACATATACGTGGCACAATGTATGACATATTATAGTTACAGAGTTTTGCTCATCACTTTTGACCTCTACATCAATAGTTCAAGTTAACAAATGCACCGTCATCAATGAAGCTATTACAGAACCGCAAGATCAAACAGTTACACAATTAGCTCAAAGATTATCAAATATATATATATATATATATATATTGTAAGTCCATTATTAAGAATAATAATTATCATCAAATGATCATATTATAAGACCTATAAATAGGACTAGAGAATTTCATATGAAGGATGGATGAATGCTCGCTGAACACTCTATTCAGAGCGATTCAGAACATCCTTTGTAATAGCTAGCAATCGACAATAAAATCTCTCTCTCTTTGTAAAATCCTCAAGAGAGGTCGATGTTTTTAACATATTCAAAGATTTTCCACACTAAACTTTGTGCTAATTGTTATTCTTCAATTACTAGTCGTTCTGAATATCTTTGGTGTAAAGACTAAGTTTAAATCACGAAAGTAGGCTATTACAGGTGCAGATAGAAACTACCAGCAGTTAAATAAGTAAAGGTGTGTTGTGATGTATCATTTATCAACAATCTATGATCATCGGGAATTAGAATAATCTACAGAAATTGATTATTAGCATAAGATTCGCACATGCGTGGAGAGAAACCAACTTCAAATTGTGAGAGGTTCAGCAACAGGTAAACCCTTTCAAAATGGTGTGAAGGCAGCCAAACTTCCTTGTGAGAGTAGAAGATCCACATACTGAATATTATACATATAAAGTGAGCAAAGACTAATGTGACCCTACATTATAAAGGAACTTTTAGGAGCAACAAAACACAAGGGGGAGTTACAGGAAAGGATTGCATGTATCAAATAAAGCAAATTAAAACCGAAGGAACTTTTAGGATAAGCAAAACACAAGGGGGAGTTACAGGAATTAAAACAACATCAAATTAAAATAATAAAATAATTTTAGGAGCACCAAAAATCATTGGACAATTGGTAAAAACAACACCATACTGAAGTATTTAGTTATCATAACATGTGGGAGAAGAGTTAGGAGATATCAAAACAACACCATACTAAAGTAAGCATAAAGATCCAATTTTAGAAATAGTTATGCATAGATCAAATGGTTCATTTGAACATTAAAGGGACATCTCAAGTACTATCTAAGCAAAGGAGGACATTTTACCGCTCTACATGAATGAGAGGTGTTCAGGATTGACATAAAGAATATCCAGCTTACTGGTCACACTTCTCCTATTAACCATCGATAAAAATATCAAAGGAGAAGACACAATGGCCGCAAAAAGGTCCAAAGATAATAAAGGTAATAGTAGACCTACTGATCATACTAGAAGAACCGAAACAAGATTGGAAATAGTGGACAATACGATATACCTTCAATTGAAGTTTAGAGATGGACGAAAAGTGATGGATATCGTTCGCATCTTCCTGAAAAGCACTTGAATTTGTAATTAGATTGAACATCAATCTTTCAAAATATACAAGACTTTCGCATCACCGAAAAGCTGTCAGGTTTAAAACAAGGCCATGTGGAATCAAATCAGTCTACTCGAAACATTCCCAAATGTGACATGACGAAATTCCTATATAACAACCAAAGTTTATCTTGATATCTTTTCACCCTTTACAAGAAAAAATTAAAAGAAAAAAATGTATCATACTTGTGGCTAAAATTGCTTCATCTTCTTCTCCTTTTGCATGTTAAGATCCAGCGGAGAGCTTTTTCACTCATTTCCTAGGTGGGACTTTTTGTATCATTTGTTAGCCCATCATTGTTTTCTATGGTGAGACTTCAATTTGCGCCTAACTCCCATTCCACGTGTCCTCCTATAAAACAATACCACTTCTGGTCATATGCCATTCATTATTTAAGGAAACATCAGTAGACAGTAGATAAACCCCACAATATAAATCTCGTGTTAAAGGCATATAGGTGAAAATATTGCTTAAATTAGACAACTTAAACCTTTTGGATAATTTATAATTATTTTACAGTTGTAAACTTTTTAACCTGACCTGCATTTCAAAATCTCCAATCTTCATCTCATCCTCTTCTTTGAGATATAACATTACCAGCTTCCTACAATCGAGATCACATTTAAAACCCGAAGAAGTGAAAATATATTAGTAGCAAGAAAAATTATTGAAAGTACCTCAGTAAAAATAATGGGCACATTTATTGTAGCAAGCTATCATTTTAAGGCCCCAACTATAGTTTCAACAATTTCATCAATGCTCGATAGAAACCAAGAGTAACAAAGTATAAATTTAATGATTCATAGTATGAGTTGATTGACTCATCAATTTGATTGAAGCAATCGTAAACTTCTTCCATTTTCATTAATCTTATATCGGTGTCAATACCATGAATACTTATCCTTCTCTATCCTCCCTTATCCGGGCTTGGGACTGGTAATGTAACCATGTGGCTCCATTGGCGGAGTTAAAAAATACTTTACCTGCAAGAAAAAAATTAGTTAGTGATAATGATATTGCTGCAATTCAAATAACATATGCATATATTGGAAACAATAGCATTATAAGCCATTTTTATCTAGATCTACAAACCCAATCCATAACTAATTCTCATACAAACTATCACATAAGTATATGCGAGAGATCTAAACATTAACTAAACCAAATATTCCTAAATTCTTATGAAATCCAAGAGCAAAAACTAATAAAAAAGTTCTTAATCAGAAAGGAAATAATCCCTAGAACTACGAGGAAACACCTAACAACTCAGCATATCATTCGTCAAACCCAAGGCACCATATTGCCCAAGCAACATATGCTCCTTCCCCAACGTCACCTAGATTCTCTGAGTACCCATCATCTTTACTCAATGGAGTTTAAGGCTTCACCTGGAGACTTATGACCATTATCCTTCACCATATAAAAGGGGAAATTAACAAGAGATGAGTGTGTGTTCTCAAGGCTATAAATGATTCAGCCAAGGCAAGATACATTTGTAGAATATGGGATCTTCACTTCATCTACAAACATCCCAGACTGTCTATGCAATTGGGGGACACCTAGAAAATGAGTTTGGCAACTAAGATACAAATATAGGAAAATACTCTTTAGGTATGAAGGCAATAGGGGACCACCTAGAGAAGGAGTTCAATTTGAACCCTAATTATGTACTTTATCAAAATTGAGGAACCACCAAAACAATTTGCGATAATTACCGTCAATTGGTACATCCACATAAATAAAATCAAAAAATTTATAGGAAATTAACCAAGTCAAATGTCCACATATGCAAGGGGTCAAAAAATGTCAAACTATGTCCATAAACAGGTTAATATGTTCTATATAAAAATGGCAGTAAGGATAAACAAATAGCCTCTACTAATAGTACTATAAAAAAAATTAAATAAGGGCCTCCTAGATAGTTTTTCATATGCCTTAAAGCAGAATAATAATTGCAGGTCTTAAGCTTCCAACACACGATAATGCGATCTATGAACTTTCGAGGAGAAGCTAAAATGGAAAACTAAGTGATATAGTTCAATGACATAGATAGTATACCTGGTATGCTCGGGCCCAACAGCTTCACAAAGCTCGCATCCTATTTAAAAATGAACTGATACAATAAGTTAACATGACACAAAGAAGAAATATTACTTTATATGCATCTGTTGTGTGATTACCTATGAAAGTTGACTATTACTGGGAGAATGTGTGCTACATAGTCTTGCAGTTCCAATAGTTTACCAAGTGTTCCACAACCCTCAACAACCAACATAATGTGTTAATAAGTTTGAAGGGTTTAGTATGTATGATGAAGTAGTCATTATAGGGAAATCAAAATCCAAATAAGCAAACCCTTAAACTAAAATCTATTGAAGCAAACTCTTAAATAGAAATCTATAGAAGTAACCCCTATAATTTGAAAATACTATAACTTGAAAACCTATAATTGAAAACCATAAGTGGTTAACCAAAACCCTTAATTTCATAAAATAAATTTAATTGGAACCCTAACAATAGCTTTATCAAACATAAATTCAATTGCTGTTTAGAGAAGAAGGAAAAGAAGAGGAAGATACCTTTGATTGTAGAGGAGTATGAGAACCACCAACGAGACTGTAGTCGCAGAAAGAGAAGCCACACAATATAAAGATTCCAGGGAAAATGAGAATTTGAAGAGAAACATGAGGGAACGGGAGGTTATCCATAACAGATTCGTTCTTGAATCGTAAGAGAAAAAAGATTTTGGGGCAAAATATTTGAGAAATAAAGGGAAGCTTTGGCTGGGGAATTTGGCGGAGAGAAGTGAAAAACCATAAAAGAAAATTGAAGGTCTAATTTTTATAAAACTTTAGTGTAACAGAATTGGAGTTATTACAATGGACTTGGACTGTTGCAAACTTGTGACAGACATAGTTTGCTGCCAAAAGCATGTGCGCATTACCAAAGGCCCTATTTTTGGTAGTGAGTAGTCTTCCCATTATGCCATCAAACCATAATAAAAGGTTACACCTTAAAGGGCCTACCCTTCAACCTAGTCCAAACGCAAACTACGTCAGTATCAGACTCACGCATTCCATACATGACATGAATAGTCAGTATTGACACCTAGACCACGAACTGATAAATAAAGTGGATCGAGCACAATAGAAGAACATGAACAAGTCAAAGACACATGTCTCCCATGAGCTCAATAGTTACACAATCAACTACCACTTACCTCATTATTTGGAAAACGTGTTTCAGCACGATAACGAACTGCGTGTAAGGTCTATATAAAGAAAAAGTTCTAGAAGAGATAGGGAACCAAGAAAAACCAAATTTTTTAGACTCTAACACAAGAATTTCTAGATTCTGAACACCACAAAACTTCTTATTTTCAAGATCAAGTATTTCTAGTTTGGGAGATCACTTGTAATAAGATATCAGCCTCCACCAATAAAAGTTACTGTTACTAAAGCCTCAATTCGAGGTCGTGGTTTTTTACCTATTCAAAGGTTTTCCACGTTAAATCCCCTGTGTTATTTCTTGCATTACATTAATTTTTGTCACAGGTATATTTGGTGGAAGAGCTAATTTTAAGCTACGGAATTAGGCCATTACATTTGGTACTGTCTGTGGGAAAGAAGACATTTCCACAATATCCTAAGGCATATATTCACTCTATTCTCCATCTCCAATTATGATCACCTCCAAGCGATTAGCAACAGGATTCCAGCTCAATCTTCCTGTAGAGCCAGAATAGCTTACGGAACTACGGACGAATCTCTATGCTGAGATAGAAAAACATAATAAGCTCGAGCGTCAGTTAGCTCTTGACCGAGAGCTCTGTGACAAAGAGCTCAAAGCTGAGCGATAAGCTCGCTTGACAATATTTAAGAGACATGAAGAACAGATGACAATTATGTAAATTGTATTACAAGCTTTGCAGGATACTCAACAGGCTCTCCAAACTAGATATTGCAATCAAATTCTGGAGAACTCCTGAATTTCTGCACAAGAAAGATTAGGACCTTGAGGAGCCACCGGCAAAACCATTTCCAGGAATATTCAGTACGAACTTCAACCTTCTATTCATTTAGGTGGCAAAGTTCATTCCAATATCAGCATAAGTCTTCAGCCTTCCAAACGTTAAGAAGAAGAACAGTGACCTCAACCTCAGATTCTAGCACGTGATCGCTTGAGTAAAGGCACCGACACTCATAATCCTCAACCACCTCACCAAGTCACTCAGGCCACATGTTAATATGTCACACAAAAGTATATGGATCAGCGAATCAAGGAGTTGATTACAGCTTAACCTCTAGGCAATAAAGACGTTCTTACCAAGTAGTAAGGTAGTCTAATTGCCAAAGAGTTATTCGACATGGAAGTACCGAAAGGATTCCATACTCCAAAAATACGTAAATACAATGGTGCCGATCCAAAGGAGTACATTCAATAATATCGTGTTTCATTGGGGTTATACTCCAATCTCAACCATATTCTATACCATTTATCTTGGATAATCTCGATCAAAAATAGTTGTTACTGCTTTTACCAATGCACTTCAGCTTGACTGTAAGGCCAAAGAGCACCGCTTCTTAAACAAACCAGCGACCTTGGAGGATATGATGACCAAGGTCAATGGGTATGTCGACCTGGAAAGGATGATGTTCCAAAGGCATAAATCTACTAAATCAATCCTAACCACTAAAGGTCCAACTACATAACGCAACAGTAAAATGAAGGAGGACCAGGGTGATCAAAAGCGTTCCAAAGCAAACACTAGTAAACTACAGAAAGACAATTTATTACCCAACCCGGTCCTCCCCAAGATGAATTTCCGAATTTTAACAATTTTTCCAATTTTATCAAAGGACAAGTTCTACCGTCTATCTCAACTGCTGGAACCTATCGAAGGAAGGCCGTACTACATGCATCACAAGGTAAATCATCATGATACTGGCAACTGATATACTTTAGAGATGGTGCTAGAATATATCTTCATAGATGGGAGAATGTACGAATACATTGTTAATCTAAAATTATACAAAAATGGAAGCTACAAGACGTAGATCGAGGTAGTCCAGATTGAAGATCAAGCTGAGGAGAAACATTTGTACCATATGAATCAAATCAACATGATCGAGATTCATCAGATTAACAACTCTTGTAGATTCAAACATAGGAGATTGTCAGAATGTTACGATCTCACACCTCAAGATAAAGAAGCCAAGTTTCTTCCTGAGTCGAGCAATCGCTGGCTAGGGATTTCTTTCGAAGATTGCGACATCAGTCACGTAAAATTTCCACATCATGATGCATTAGTAAAAATGCTCAAGATAAAGAAGTTTTTTAGCTTTTGTTGATTCAGCCTGATTAATCACCCTCAAATCCGCTACCTGAGCACGAAGTTCCTTAAGCTCCCTGTTTAAATCTTCCCCAGCCAGAGACTTCTTTAACAACTCATCTTGCTTCTTAATCAAAATTTCTTTACCCCTGATAGTCCACTCTAACCTTTATTCCCTGGTAAGAGCAACGCCCAACTTACTTTGGCACTCCCTTAACAGCCCATTTCCTTTTTGCACATGACCTTGAGTTCAAGCTAAAATTTTCTCCAACTCCCTTATTCGAGCTGATAGGCTAACTACATCCTCTTTAACAAGGGAAACCTTGACATCACTTTTATTCTTCCTTGAGCACTCTCCAGCCTCGGCGTTTCTAGCACGCAAATTGGTCTGCGCCAATTCGTTCATCAATTGTGCCACCCTTTTATTCAATTCATCACACTTCTGTTACACCATCTGAAACTCCATATCTTTAGTAGATAAGGCTGTAGTCAACTGCTCAACCACAACTTCAAAGGTAGATAGCTCATCTCGAGATTTCTTCAGCTTGCTATCTTTCGCGACCATTTTCTTCTTCAATCGCTCCAGCTTGTTTCTAGTACTCACCAGATCAGCTCGAGTTTGCTCCTGATCATTTCCTTTACTGATCATTTCGTCCTTCAGACTGGCTATAGAATGACTTAACCATTCCTCTGATTTTTATAATGCATGTATACGATATCGAGCCATATCAGTATCTCTACTCTTTGCCATCAGCGCATCATTCTGGCTTTAAAGCTTCGCTGCATGTTCTTTCATCTCCGCGAGCTCTTTTTTCCCTTTACTAATTTTAGCATTCATCTCCTCGATCATCTGAGCAAGGTCATCAACAGTTTAGGTTGCCTCAAAGAACTTAAAGTGTACATTTACATGTTGATCTTTTTTATCTTTATTCGCCTCTCTCATCCTATCAAACTACTATGTAAATTCTTTGTTACATTGGTGTATCCCATCTTCACGAAAGCAAGCTTACTGTAATTCGACCTGCACATCACAGATACAATATATCAAGTTCGATCCAGAACATTCACTCAATACATACATTTCATTTTTAACGAAATTTCTATTTTTTGACATCTATTGTGTGAAACTACTTCTAAACTTAAGGTCGAAGTACAATCTCAATTGGATGAACAATAACACATACTTCCAATTCTAAGGTACACATTTTCTATATTTTAATTTGTCAATATTTTACTATTTTCTATACACCATTGAGTATCATTGCCCATAAACTGATAGCAGGTTTTTGGTCTGTCCCTACACTCTACTTTTTACTTTGAAGCTCTAGACTAATGAAGAATGCAAGTCAAATATTTCTTACTCGTTTTTGGCCTGTAGCTCCGTTTGTGAAGATAACAGGGATGCTGAGGCGTCTCTCTCCTTAGCGAGCTCAGCCTCTAAATCTTTTATTCTGAGGTACATTTCTTTACGTTCCAACAACAAGGTTTACAAAAGCATATTAGCCTACCAAATTCTATCCAACAAACAATATTCCATTAGATTACAACATTCCAAACCATTCATACAATCACAGAGTCAACATTTTACTCTACCTTCTCGTTTCCTTCCACTGGACGCTCATTGTCATCCCTCTGGTTGTCTCACACCATTTGGGGAGAGACACCGTCCAACCCATCCACAACTATAATAGCAACATCTTCCACCTCATTATCTTCCTCCTCTTCAATATAGGTGTCCGCCATAATGGCGTTCACCTCATCTTTGGAATACCCTTGGTTATAAGGTGACGCCCGAGTACGTCGCGCTCAGTTACCACCTCCTTCATATTCCTTCCCGCTTCCGTTGAAAGATCGTTAATCTCCACCTCTTGAGAAGCCTTCAGGGCCTCCAACCGCATCCCCTCCTTAATCAAGTCAGCTTTCAGTCGAGCTACCTTCTTCACAAGCTCAACCTTCCCCTTCTTCAGCAAAGCTTTCTCCTCCTAGACCTAGAGGCACATCCCTTTCATCAAACGAGTAGCCTACAAAAATAAATAACATCGACCTCACTGCTAGCTCGAATCACTATACAAAATTCATCACATATTCAAGCAAATAAACTTACCATTTTGCTCATCTTCTCCCCCCCATTGAGAGTTGCAAGCCTCGCCCTTTCCTCCACCTCTTTTAGCTCATCGCCTATAACAGGTCGATCCTCTATGACCTTCGCCCCTATTAGTTTGGAAGGCTCGAACCTCCTCTTTTTCGCTCTTTTTTCGAATTTACCACTTTATGTAGTTCTAGAGGTCAAACCACGCTTCAACATCTTCTTCTTTGGAAACGCCCGGGCTATCTTGCTCGATGTAGTAGACTCCGGTACAACTGCAAAGTTTACCCTAGAGGCCTTGGGAAAGTTTACTCGCCTATCCCCATCAGTTCCCCTCTTCTTGTTGCCCTCAGCACCCGTCATTAGCCTTGCTGTTTGAGAGTTTTCAACTTTCTCAGACCGGTTGTTAGCATGTTTCTTTCTACTAATGTTAAGTTCGTTTAGTATAGCCTCGTGCTCAGTCCCTTCCTGAGCAACAATGTCCAACAGAGATATTTTCCTTGTCACCTTTGATTGAGGACCTGTCGGTTAACAACACATTATCATCAGCAGAGTAACATATAGTTTCAACATATCATTCTTATACATTATACATTATTATACTTACTTTGTTTTACAGTTCTACACAGAAGTTCCATGGGTTCTTCATCATCTCTCTGAAGGCAATCACCCTTATCACATTATCATTCCATGGTCGACCTGCTGAGTTCAGATCGAAGAAACGAGGCCGAGTCGAACTCGTAAGAAAATATGCCCCTCCACTTACAGAAAAGTTTTTTACCTCATAAACTGTAAGACATCCTCAGGATATATCATCCTCTCAATCTCATCTTCCTCGTACAACTTATTCAGAAATTCATAAGCATTTATCACCTCTCACACGTTCCCGCTCAACTGAACATGACATACCCCAATGATGTTCATAATCCCTTTCGCCAAATTGCTAAGAAGAAAATTCAACCCGTACTCCAACTAAGACAAGTAACACAAAAAACCCTCTACCAGGTCGCCCTGAATGTTTCCATCAAAGTACTCTAATGAGTTCAATTTGTTTAAACCCTTATCTCGTTTCTCCATCTCCAAATCAGCCAGTAGAAAAAGGTATTCCTCTCTAGTTGTTACGATGCAACTCCTAAAATGCCTACCGACATGTTCTACCCAACTACCCCATCTTCCCCCTATAGAAGCCTTGGCTTTACAAAAATCTTTGAACATATCAGAATTTGGAGGAAAGGTTACCAATCTTCCAGGGAAATTTGGAAATTTAACAACCCTTACTTTATCTTCCCTATCAGATATTACAATCTTGGACTCTGTCGATCGACCAGAGGTCGATACCTCATTAACAGGTAAGCTCTCCATATCAACTACAAATCTACAGATGAGGGTTTGATCCTACACAAATACTCCTCATGATCGACCTGCATACAGGTCTAGGTACCCATCATTATCTTCTACATATACATTACCCACATATATATATCTTTCGTATATCATATATTAAACAGGTTTTTATAGATTATTGTAAATGGTAATTTTTAGATTTCTCTAACATAAATAATGATTTAAAAAAATAATACATTCAAAATATCATAATTACTCTACTAACCTTCTATGTCGGAATGTGAATCTAACGCAGTGCCAAATCCTTCCCTCACAACGCTGCTGTATAACCACCTTTGTGACTCAGTATCTTCAACTCTTCCTCTTATTTTTTTACTGTTGATTACTCTCAATTAATTTCTCAAGAAATTTTCTGCTATTTTTCTCTTTCCTCTGGCACTGCTCTTCTAGTTTTTAGAAGTTGAGAAACCTTTGAATGACAAAGATGAAGCATTCGTTATATTTTTCTCTCTCTAACTACTGGCAATTATTAGGTCTCGCCTGAACCGTCCTCGATTTTGGAACTGATGCATCCCCTCCACAATCAATGTCAGATATCTTGTACCTTTACTGTGAAAACACTTTCCCATCATTGCCCTTTTCCTTATATTGAAATCTATTTTCATCTCTCATTTCCAAATCTCCCTCTAACCTCCCCACACTCATGATGGATCAACACTTACACAAAGTTAAACTTTTCCTGCTATTTGCACAAAAGATAAAATAAAAAACTACCTACTTTTTTTATTTTTTATGCTTCTTCTACTTATAGAAGTACAGATGTCACTTCCAAAGCTCTCAACATTTCAAAAATATTCAAATTCCTTTTCCACAACAGTTATAAACATCATTTGCAGCAATAGAGGACAGATTCAAACTTCATCCTCATTCTATTTCTTTGGAAATTATTCGAACTCATATACTTACATACATACCACCCCTATTTACATTCACTTCATTATTATAACACTCTCATCACAATTCACTCCTCACATAAAATTATATCTAAAACTTCCCTGATGTCCTGGTAAACTGCATCTAATCATTTTGCCTCCAGTAATCCTCACATCTTCCAGTTCGATCTCTTCTTTAGTAATTAATCTCACAACATCTTTTTGAGCTGCAGGTTCCACCATCACTTCCTGAAACAACTCCTCATAAAAATGACATTCATACTCATGTTCCCTAACCATCTAATCTAAACCTTCAAATTGACACTCCCTCACTGGAAGCTCAGCATTATAGTCCAACAAGCCAAAAATTTACTCCCACACTTTAGCTATCTTTATCGTCAAGTGCCCCTCAGCGACATAACAATTTCTCTCAGATCGAGTCCACACCATTTCTATTGTCTTCAACCTGTCTAAAGCTTATTTCCCCCTACTTATATATTTTTGCTGTGAATCCCCCACAGTTCGTGATATTAACATATTCTTTCATGACAGAAAACCCTAGTATCTTAAGAAAAGTTATTTGAATATATCTTTCCCTATCGACCTCAGTCAGTTCGGCCCATTTCATATCGAGTTTATTCTTTCCAAATCTAATTTATCGAAACGAGCTCCTAAGCTTGAATTCCCCATCCTCAACATTCTACAGTTTTTTTCTCCCCCAATAAATTTCAGTCACTCAGTTCGATAATTCATTACATATATTTCATGTTACAAACATATTTTTACATTTTGATTATTATAGTCAGGTTGTAAGTTCTAATCTCATACTTAACATTTCATCCAATATTCATAAATCTTTGAATCATTCATTGCTCAATTTCTAGAGTTATTCTATACATATATCAACACAGAGTTTGGATAACAAATTTTATTCAGCTCAAATATAAATTATAGGTACTTTAAAGATAACAAATATTTCAGGTACTTTATAGATAACAAGTCTTTCAAGTACTCTGAGATCAGGTACTTTACAGATAATAAGTTTTTCAAATGCTTTACAGATAATAGGTCTTTCAGGCACTCTGAAACATCAAATTCTTCAGTTCATCTGACTTTAGTAATGTTTAACTCTAAGAATCCTCTAATGCAAAGCAGTCATTGGAAGTCACCATATGACCTTCTTTCACACCATCTTACTCTGACTAGAAACTAGGTTTGGAGAAAGTCTGGGCATGAAAACAGAGGACTCAGTGCTTGAACTAATTCTTTAAATAGAAGGTTTTCTTAGCACCAAGTAACGATGGAGGTACAAAAGCAAACTTCTATTCTCCGTCGCCATTCTCCACTACCCCCGTCGTCTTCTCTATAACCACCGTTATGCTAAACCCCATATCTGTCACCCCAACCTTGTCTTCCGCAAGAATATGGAGATAAATCCAACATTGCTCACCTGTTAAGACAACGTGATGAAATCTTCACATACAGTAAAAATCTTCGTCAGCTTCAGCCGCTTCTTCTTCTGACATATCTTGATACGTCGATGGAACGGGAATGGGGGTAAGCATCTCCAAACACTGATCACCGAAATATCTCAACTTCAACTTTTGTATCTCCACAGAGATCCTCTCTTCATGAAACATTCTCTGGGCCTTCACCATTATCAATAAGACTTCTTAAGAATTTTGCAACAAATAACATACTTTGCCATAATCTTCAGTACAGGTACTATTAATATAACCCCGATATTTAATGTACAGGTATGTTTCCCCAAGCATCATCATTCAATATAGACAAAACTCTTAAAACACTAACCGTCGCATGCATTAATATTCCCATCAACATTCAATGCACAAACGTCCCCCCATAATATGCCTATTTTCCATGCAGTCAAATCTACATCATTACTTCTATCATTTTTAAACTTCTAACCTAAATGCCCATATACCCACAAATTATTTCTTAACCAAAGCCACTCATGACTTCGGTTGTGAGGGGGCGATTGAAGGGGCATATCCCTCGATCTAACCCAAATCAAGCTATTCCAGTTCGAACTACCTCTATGTCAGACTCATGCACTCTACACATGGCATCAGCAATCAACATCAACACCTACTCCACAAACTGATGAAGAACGTGGGTCGAGCTCAAACAGAAAAACATAAACAAGTTAAAGATACCTGTCTCTCACGAACTTGACAGTTACTCAGTCAACCGCCACTAACCACATTGTTCAGAGAACATGCTTTAGCACGATGAAGAACTTCGAAGAATGCCTATATAAAAAAAAAATCCAGAAGAGACAGGGACCAGAAAAATACACGAGAAATCACCAAAAAAACTATATTTTCTAGATTCTTAAAATATCAAAACTTCTTACTTAGAAGATGAAATATTTCTAAGTCGAGAGATCACTTGTAATAAGATATCAGCCTCAAGCAATAAAAGTCACTATTACAAAAACCCTCAACTCGAGGTCATAGTTTTTTACCTATTTAGAGATTTTTCCACCCTAAATCACCTATGTCATTTCTTATTTCATGTTAGTTTTCATCACAGGAACATTGGTGTGAGAGTTAATTCCAAGTCATATCGAGCTTACAGAATTAGGCCATTATATTACTAATGAACTATAATTACTAGTAACAACAAGCAAAGTTACTACTTGGTAATGCTCTCTAAATGACATCACTTATCTATTAAGACTCTGCTACTAATCACTCTTAAACATGACCCAAAATTGTATATCTTAAAAGAATATTATTGTAAACTCTACTATTACGATGTTTATGCCAACCGGAGTCACGTGATAAATTTAGGGCTAATCTTCTTGGATCGTATAGGGGTACCTTGCAATCCTGCGCTCAGTGCCCGACTCTCCCATGTCCAGCTTCTTATTCTCCCTTGTCTATTTTGGTCAAGTGGTGAAATTCGTGTTCCCCTTACCTAGTTACTAGTGCCTAGAATATAAATCATGCTGATGTTAACACCTCTCGCATATCCACGACTGCGACCTTATCTATTACTTCTCTTTTACCAAATTTGACATTGTGCGACCCATGCACATGTGTATGCTTAGCAAGCATGTGCTTATTATTCTCAACAAAAAACTATCGTTTTGCTCATAGAATGAATAAAGCTTAAATCGGGTAGTAATCTTTTACTATCGTATATCGACTCAAAAACACAATATTGGAAGTGTGGAAAGAGAATATAATATTCTTAATATTGTTATCTTCCTCAACTATTTCTCTACATAACATCATAGTGGAGTTGCACTACCAAAATATAGTGATATGATACTAAAAAGGAGGGCAATCTATTATCAAGTCCTCTTGAATATGGGGGGCAAGGGTATAATCAAAGCGTTGGCTTTGTTGAATAGTGACTTATTATTCTTCACAGTAGTTTTGTCAAGATTCTATAGAGGCATATAGATGGATCTCAGCATCCATATAGGTCATGTTTATTGGTGCCAAACAGAGTTACTGTATGGGAGGCAGTCAATGTTCTGAGTGCCACCAGCATCTGTTATGTATATAAATTAATACCAACAATAGTACTTGAAAAACATTTTCAGCATAAGGCAGTTCATAGTATTCAAGGTAATGATTCTCAATTATTATTTGTAGATGAACCTTGTTCATGTTCTAAACTCATGAAGTGGTGTTAGATCATGCATTTACCTTATAAATTACTGATCTTAACGTTGAAGTACATTTTAATAAGGATAGCTATTCAAAACCACTTGATGTTGTAATCCTTATCTAACCACTGAGGGTGTTCAAAGACTCAAGATTTTATATAAGGAATGTATATTCTAGCCAAATAACCCATTTGCTATGAATATATAGGGATATTAAATATTTAGCAGATAAATGGTTTTATCGCCGAATTCTACTGAGTTCCTAAGGTAGTTAGATAAATCCTATCTTGGAACTAAAGATCTTAGAATATATGAGGTTATTATAATGGGTTATATACTACAAGATGTAATTAGATAACATCTAATTATACTTAAATACGTAAAACTTGTTCCCTAGAAGCCGAGTTCTTAGGAACAAGACTATGTCAATTTCGAATTAATTGTTTAATGATGTCCTAAACATTAAAGTGGTTCAAATATGACTTCAAGTCGCATCTGAAGTAATCTATGTTTTGAGTTATCTCTAACCGTGGTCAAAATAACTTAGTATTCTATGGGAATACAGGGTTTAGTATCCTATTAGTTTTCGTAATAAACTAGATATGTTAAAACGGTAGACTTAAATCTTATATAAGGGGCCAAGTACACTATAAGGTATTATCCCTTGAATTTTTTTTTTAATTCAAAAAATATTGTACCCCCTAGAAAAAAAATTAATTTTTTTATTTCAAAAATTAACCTTAAGGGTGAGTCAGACTGGATTTGGATGGTCTCAACTCGATTCAGATCTAAATTTTGGGCCTAAATCTAGGTCAGACCAGGTCTGGACTGGGCCAGACCTAGTCTAGACTATTGTCTGGACCGCTAGTTTGTACCGGGTCTAGACTGCTATGTGTTTGTTCCTAAAACTGCCACGCAGCACAATATGATGAGGTCGCATGTCAGTTCCTGAAACTACCATGTATCACTGCGTAATTGATTCACGTGTCCGGTACGGTATCACATGGGTCCCTGCCACGTGTTAGTAGATCCATGCCACATCAACAAAAGCAGGTTCTAATTTTTCCTTGTCAATTGTCACGTAGCCTTGCCATTTTAGCTATTATATCAATACGTTGGCTCTGTTACGTCAGTACATGGGGTCCACATGCTACACCGGTTAATACGTGGCCTTGCCACATTAATATGTGGGTCATGCCACATCAACATATGGGCCATGTCTATGTCAGTGTTGTATGGACCTTGACACGTTAACATTTTTGTGCCACATCAGCGTTAGTGGGCTAGGCCACATCAGTAAGTGAAAGAAATGCCTCGACAAATAACGGGCCTAGCTGTGTCAGCGATTGGCTCGGATCTGGGATCAAGATCTGGATCCAACCGGATCTGGATTGAGGTTTCTAGGTGACATAAGCATGATGTCATCAAGAAATGTATCTTCTTGGGATATATATATATATAGGAGGCTAGAAAACTCCCTAAAACTCTATCCCATAAAACCTAGGGTTATGAGCTTAGGGTTAGGATTCTCTAGGACACCCCAAACCCAGTTCGGGTGGGACCCGACCATATCCTAACAGGTTTAACTTTTTCCTCCATTGAAGTTTATTATTTACTTTTGGGGGTATAGGGTAAATTGCAGAAAATTAAAATGAGCAATGCTAAATTATGGTGATATTGTAACATGTCACCTTATTAAGGGTAAATGACAGTTTAATCACGGCCATTGATCCAAACTTTGAAATCTCCCAAATATAGACACGTAGAAGCTGAACTTCGACGTAACGTTGTCACCGTTTGGCAAGATCTTATTTTAGTGGCATACCCAGATTTGAAAATTAACAATGCCTTACATCGATATTTATTGGTCGCTCCATGGTGATAATCATATTGTAACTAAAATAGAAATGTTAATCAATTTTTAGACGTAGAGTACTATATTCAGCTTGTTGGATGGGAATCCATCCTGTGTTAGTTGGTTTATATTTTTAATCAAGTTGCGTAAAGGGTACAATTATTGTACTTGCCCATTGGAATACGTTGTTTAACGAATAAAAAGTCCATTAATTATTTTGTCGCAAATTTATTTATTCATTATTAAAAATCGATGACAATAAGATTGGCCTTTGTTATGCCCAACTCAGAGGATTTTTTGGTGGAAGCCTGCTCGGGCCTGATGGAGGATATGATCCTTTTGGCAACATTTGGTTCACACCACCTCTTGGAGGACTTGTTGAAGGAGGCAATCAATTAGTTCTACTACTCGGGCCTGATGGAGTAGATGGTTCCTTTGGTAACATTTAGGTCACACCACCTCCTGGGGTACTTGTTGGTGGAGGCCTGCTCGAGCCTGATGGAGGATATGATCCTTTTGGCAACATTTGGCTCACACCACCTCCTCATGGACTTGTTGATGGAGACCTTCTCAGGCCCGATGGAGGATATGATTCCTTTGGTAACATTCGACTCACACCACCTCCTGGAGGACTTGTTGATGGAGGCCTGCTAGGGTTTGACGGGGATATGATCCTTTTGGCAACATTTGGCTCACACCATCTCCTGGAGGACTTGTTGACAAAGGATACAGATTAGTTCTACTGCTTGGGCCTGATGGATAAGATGTTCCCTTTGGCAACATTTGTCTCTCACCACCTCCTAATATGAAACGTTAATAATCACGACTTACCAAACCATTTATAGGACACAATGTTGGAAGGTATGGAACATTGTTATCATATTAAGTGATTTTGGCCAATAAACGAAAAAGCCTAGCGGTGGAAGTATTAGCAACAACAAAACATACAATGAAGAGAACCATCATCTTTACTTGCCCCATAACTACAATCTTCACTTAGCTTAGCTTACTTTGTTGTAAAAACGTCAACTCAACTTGGCCTATATTTATACAAGAATATTCTTTAATATTCTTAATTACCAGATCTTTTTTGTTAAATTTTATATTTTTTTGATTGAGAATCTTCATTAAAATTATATTTTATAATTAATGACATGTGGACTAATATTATTTTTATGTAATCATCACACATTTTCCAATTGTTCGCTCGATATCTTTTCAAAAAAAATTTTAAAGTGTTATATTATAATTATTACAAAAATCTTAAAGAATCTGACCTACTGTAAAACCTCTTTATATTTTGCATTTATGTTGCATGACCACCCGAACGCATTAATATCTTCCCATAAATATATATAATGATATTATTAAAAGAATTGATCACATTTTTTTTCCCGCTTCCCCACCAAATTAGTTATAGACACCAGAATTCAAGGGAAAGAGACGTTAAAGAAAGATGAGACATTGTGGAAGATAAACATAACATAATGAATTTAAGAAATATTCATTGAACATTGAATCTTAGAGGCGTTAAATACATTTATTTTCATTATAAAAATATGAGTCCTATTTTGCTAACGACCCACTGTAGGCGGTCCTCATGACCAGAAGTTTTTATTAGTCCACATCCAATGAACATTACGTAAAAAATGGTTATTATTGACAACAATATTTGTTGTTAATACTGGATTAACGACATATATTATGTTATTAACAACTGTCATTAAAAAGGTGTTGTTTTTGTTACTGACAGTTATAAATGTCATATTTTTACAACATATAAATATGAGATTCTTAAGAAAAATACGACGCTTATATATGTTGCGCTTTCTGTCATTTTAAGAAGACAAATGTCATTTAATCTAATCATTAACGATGAATATATATGTAATTCTTCAACAAAAATGAAACAATAATATGTGTCATTATTGTTTACTAAAAATATTGTTTTGAATCAAAATAGAAGACCATAAACCTCTTAGAATTTGGACCATATGTATTTAAACCATCAACCTCTCAAGATTTTAAGCGCTCCATCCATTTTTAGCTTATAGTCCAACAAAAAGAATATCAAATCACATGAAAAGAATTATAGTAAACATATAGTATAGATTTATGTACAAGTGGCATGAATACGAGTATAATAAAGGTCAACTAATGGATTCAACCACAATAAGCAAATACTAGCAATATCTATTGGTGTTTGTAGATACACGATTGCACCGAATTGGTTCACATGTTAGGAGGTTAAAATGACGATGTGAACAAGATGTACAAGACAATAACAATGACGATGTATGTTAATAAACTTTTTGAATTCCTTGATTTCTTGGGAATGTAATTGTCCGTGAAAAAAAGCAAACCCGAGCATATAGTGGGACTACCAACAATAAATATAATAGTATGACATTCTAAGCTAGCAATATGGATGAAAGGTTCAGAGAGTTAAAAGCATACCTTAAGAGAATTAACATCAAACTAAAGAACTTTGGTACAATCGTTCATACCTTGAGAGAGTTAGAATAGCTGCCCAAGTACCAAAGAAGAGGAGGCAAGCTTCATGCATGCTTTAGCACCTTGTTTACTATCTACATTACTATCTGCAGTATAAATTTTCAGCCCACGAAACTTGGTCCTCTCAACTACCTAAGAAACCAAAGAAAAAAGCTTAATTTGCAACACTACAATTTGTTAGAACTAGTGTGCTAAATAGAGAATTACCATCTGCTAAAATAAAAAAAATCAAGTACCCAATAGTAATTAACACTACTAATGATATTAGACCTGAACTATGAGAAGGTTCAAAGCCTACATTTCGTCTATGTTCACGAGATATCATTGCAAGATTTTGGCAAAGCGATAGCCTATTGAGTTTCCAGCCCCCCCCCCCCCCCCCCCTTTATATGAAAAGTAAACCATTAACTTACTCATGCCCATATAATTAATCAATTGAAGCATTAGATCTACATTACAAAGCCAAAAGCATACCAAAAAGGAAACAATTTTACCATTTTGTTGGTTGTAAATCCATGAATAAACGGGGGCCATAGCTAAGCTATGTAGAGGGAGGGGTTTTTGCAAGGTTGTAGGAGTTGGAGAGTTCTTTTGGGGGTTTGATGAAGAGAGGGGAAGGGCCTCTCTGATGTTAAGCCAAGATATAAATCAAAGATTAGGAAAGAGAGAGATGGTTCAAGAAGAGGTAATCAACGATAGGGAAAACAACCATAGTTTGAAGATGATGGTTTGTATAGAAGTTTCTTTGAAGATGGATCGTAGCGGTTTCTGGTGATGTTGAAGTAACTTCAAATTTCTTGATGGTTCTCTTGATCTCTTGTATACCTTGAAAGTCTATTTGAGTTTTTATTGGTCAAAATTCTAACAAAAGTTACAAATGCAATACTACCGTCAAGTGCATTTGTTTCGAGAAATATTAGTCAATGTGAAATTTCTTATAATTAAAGGGTAGTACATCTAGCTTAAGATAGTATTCCAAAATTTTCTAAGCATGTATTTGATGAAAATTTAAATTTTAAAGTTTTTACGATCAAAATATTTAGACCATAACCAAATACTTCTAAGCGTACAGAAACTTGCTAAAGAGTCTCGTAAATTGACATAATGACCTATCTTTTCTCTAAAAAGAGTAAAAAATATGAATGATTTTCCCTTACCCACAAGCTAAAAAGAAACATTGCCCCAATATTTGAGTATATACCTTAAAAGAAGGGAAAAAGAAAATCAGTACATAGTACCTGATATAACATGGGTTGCCTCCCAGATAGCGCTAAGTTTATTGTCTTCAGCTAGAAGAAATGAGGGAACCCCCAAACTGAGTCAAAGTTGGGTAAAAAAGATATGGATGTTACTCTTCATAGACTGGGTCGAGGAGCTTTAAGTCTTCATTGTTGAAGCTGAAATGATCATAATATGGCTTAAGCCATTGACCGTTCACTTTACACATTTTGCCAATGCTAGGTTCTATAATCGTAACCGTACCATGCGGATAAACTGTTTTGACAATGAGAGGGTCGGTCTATCGAAATTGAAGTTTGCCAGGAAACAAATACAACCGAGAAGAGTACAACAAGACTTTTTGATTTGGTTCAAAAGATTTTTGTAAAATATTTTTATCATGAAATGCTTTCATGCGTTCCTTATAAGTCTTTGCTGATTGGTATGCATCATTCAGTAGTTCTTTGAGTTCAAGTTTGTAATGTAAACCGGCTTTTCTAATATCAAAATTTAATGTTTTTATTGCCCAATAGGTACGGTGTTCCAATTCAACAGGGAGGTGACATGTTTTTCCATAAACTAATCGATATGGAGACATTCCAATAGGTGTCTTGAAAGCTATATGGTAAGCCCAAAGAGCATTCGTTAGCCGAGTTGACCAATCTTTGTGGTTTGCATTTACCATCTTTTAGAGAATATTTTTGATTTCTCTTTTGGAAGCCTCCACCTGCCCACTAGTCGGCGGCTGGAAAGGTGTAGCTACCTTATGTGTTACTCCATATTTTTTTATTAAGTTTGCAAACATTTGACTGTTGAAATTCAATCCTCCATCACTAATGATCTTCCTCGGCGAACCAAAACGGGAGAAAATGTTCTCTTTAAGAAACTTGACAACAACTGAACTATTATTGGATTTGGTAAGAATAGCCTCTACCCACTTAGTTACATAGTCAACTATTAACAAGATGTATGTATACCCTGAAGATGGTGTAAATGTACCCATGAAGTCGATTCCCCAAACGTCGAAGGGTTCAATAATCAAAATAGGGCTTAAGGGCATCGTATTTCGACGAGACAAGGCTCTCATTCTCTGGCATTCATCACAAGCCTTGCAAAATTTGAGAGCATCATGAAATAAGGTTGGCAAATAAAAACCATATTACAAAATTTTTGCAGAGGTCTTTTAAAAACTGAAGTGGCCACCATAAGCGTGGGTGTGGTAAAATTCAATGATTTTGGTATGTTCAGAATCTGGGACACATCGACGAATAATTTGATCAGAGAAATACTTGAATAAGTATGGATCGTCCCAGTAAAAACATCGGACCTCACTAAGAAATTTACTTTTATCAGGCTTAGTCCAAAAGCTAGGAAGTTGCCATGTGGCAAGATAATTTGCAATGTCTGCAAACCATGGTGCGGAAGGCACTGAGTAAATAGACATGAGTTGCTCATCGGGAAATGACTCACGAATAGGTAACGATTGATCTGGAAAATTATTGTCCAATCGAGAAAGGTGGTCAGCTACAACATTCTCGGCACCTTTTTTACCTCAAATCTCGATATCAAACTCCTAAAGTAACATTATCCACCGGATCAAACGCTGCTTGGTGTTCTTCTTGGAGAAAAGGTGCTTGATAGCAATGTGATCCGTATAGACTATTACTTTTGAACCTCGGAGATAAGAACAGAATTTCTTTAGAGCAAAGACTATTATTAGAAGTACTTTTTTTGTGGTTGTATAATTCAGCTACGTATCATTAAGAGTTTTACTGGTATAATAGATGACGTGCGGAAGATAATCAATGTATTATGCCAAAATAGCCCTAAGGGCATAATCAGATACATCACACATTAAATCAAAAGATTCATTCTAATTAGGAGGTTGGATGATGGGCGAATACGTCAGATGTGTCCTGAGATTCTGGAAAACGTCAAGACAAGGACCATCGAATAAGAAGGTGGTGTCTTTGGCGAGGAGATTGCTAAGGAATAGAGCAATTTTGCTAAATTCTGGAACAAAACGTCAATAAAATCTAAGATGCCCCAGGAATGATCAAACATTCTTGACATTTCGTGGGGGCAGAAGGCTAGAGATGACGTCTACCTTTGCTTTATCAGCTTCAATTCCCTTTGTAGAAATGACTTGTACTAATACTATGCCCTTTTTTACCATGAAGTGACATTTTTCTCAGTTTAGCACAAGATGTTTTTGTTGACACCTAGCAAGGACAAAAGATAAATGGTAGAGATATTGATCAAACAAATCACCAAAGAGCAAAAAGTCATCCATGAAGACCTCGAGAAAATGCTCGGCCATATCAGAGAATATGATTAACATACATCTTTGAAATGTAGTAGGAGTGTTGCATAACCCAAAGGGCATGCGACGATAGGCAAAAGTGCCAAAATGACAGGTAAACATGGTTTTCTCTTGATCCTTAAGGGCGATGGGTATTTAATTGTACCCAGAATACCCATCAAGAAAACAATAATATTCATGACCGACAAGATGTTCAAGCATTTGGTCCATGAATGGCAAGGGAAAGTGATCTTTTCGAGTGACTGAATTAAGCTTTTTATAGTCTATACACACTCGTCTCCCTGTGGTCATACGGGTGGGGACAAGATCATTGTGATCATTATTCACAATAGTAATTCCAGACTTCTTAGAAACAACGTGAATAGGGCTCACCCATGGGCTATCAGAAATGGGATAAATAATCCCAGCATCCAACAATTTCATAATTTCCTTTCTTACAACCTAGGCCATAGTCGGGTTTAGCCTTCGTTGCCCTTCTCGAAACTTCTTTGTATTATCCTCAAGATTGATTTTATGCATACATACAAAAGGACTAAATACCCTTAATATCTGAGATGCTCCATCCAAGAGCTTTTTTGTTTCCCTTTAATATGCGCATTAATTTCTCTTCATTCTTAGGCTCTAGGTTAGATGTTATGATGGCAGGAAGAGTCTCATTAGGACCTAGATAAAAATATTTGAGATTTTTAGGGAGAGGTTTAAGCTCTAACTTAGTGGGTACTTCATCTGTTTTGGGAACTAGATCTTTGACTTTTAGCATTTCTACCACATCAGTAGAATCTAAAATGGGGACATAATCTAATAGGGCATTGACCTCATTGATGAGGTCATTAATATCAAAAATTTCTCCATAGTATGTAAGGCAAGCTTCTAATGGATCCCTAGGATTTGAGCTATAAAATGTACTATTTACAATAGTACCAAGCATATTGTACTCATCGGGCTCATCTTCAAACGGAGTATGAATTGTATTGAAGATATTCCAATCAATAGTCGTATTCATATAAGTCAACTTCATAGCTCCACTACGACAGTTGATCAACGCATTTGCGGTGGCCAAGAAGGGTCGACCAAGGATTAATGGTATTTCATTTTGAGGATATTATACTGGATTTGTATCAAGAACCACAAAGTCCACGGGATAAAAGAAGTTATCGATTTGGACAAGCACATCCATCACAACACCCCTAGGAATTCGAATGGACCTGTCAGCTAGCTGTAAGGTTTGATTTGTGAGTCTGAGTCCCTCAAGACCTAATTGCTCAAATACCGAGTAAGGAATTAAGTTAGCACTGGCACCTAAATCAAGCAAGGCTTTCCCTATCTAGTTTGTCCCTATGTAGCAAGAAATTGTTAGAATTCCAGGATCTTTGCATTTCATAGGTGCTTTGTTCAAGATTATAGAGCTAACTTAAGCATCCAATTGAATAACGTTATCACTGTCATGAACGTTGAAAGCCTTTTTAGAAACATTTATTTGTCGCTTGAACGTGCATAAGTCATTGACATGTTTCGCGTAAGAAGGAATTCGTCGTAATGCCTAACTAAAAAGAATACTGATCTTTAGATTTTTAAAGATTTCCTTAACCTCTTCATCAGGAATCTTTTTTCTATTCTTAGCAAGTATGTGGGGAAAAGGTGTCTTAGGGCCTCTAGGATGAATATTTTCAATTTTCTCCGTAGGGGAGATATTTTTAGTCTCTTACCCTATGACTGGTGTTTCTTCGCTCATAGACTATTTCTCTTCTTCAATAGCTTTTATAGTAGGATTAGGACTAAGACAAGATTTATCCTTAGGTATCCTAACTTTGTTGTCTATAGTTTTGCTACTTCTAAGTGTGATAACCGCATTCGCATGATCACGGTTATTGGAGCTCATACTTTGATCCTTCGGGTTGGGTTGAGTTTGACTTGGAAATGTACATTTGTCTCTAGTACTTAACCCAGTTGCTAATTGAGCGATGGTTGTTTCTATCCTAGCCATGGATTGCTAATTTATTTGCATGAATTATTTCATGAGTTGGGTATTTGATTACAATAAGGCTTGGATACCATCCTCCGAAGATGGTTTTCTATTATGAAGAGGAATATATGGAACATTCTGTTGAGTAGGTCGGTGGTTGCACTGGTAGGAGGATCCAAATTGATTCAGATTGGGTTGGTACGATTGTCCCCCTGATGATAAGATCTACCATACGAATTACTGGAATTGTTCAAAAATAAATTATTCATTCCTTAAGAACTCCATTGATTAAAATGTTGGTTGTAGGGCAGCGCAGAAGGTTTTTGATGAAAAACATTTACGTGCTCCTTTTTTACCTCTTAATTCTATAAATAAATGGGCAGTCTTGAACAGAATGTTCTGGGTTATCACACACTGCACATGCTGGCATTTCGGCATAAAAAATAAATGTTCTAGCAGTCATCTTGTTATTTGTTATTTCTAAAGATTCCAATTTTTGCATGATTGTCGCCAATGTAGGGTCCAACTGGGAGTTGGATCCAACTCTAAAGGTATAACCTACCTTTTCTTGTATATCTTTTTCTCTCATGGTTCCCCAGGTTTGTAATTATTTAGCCATCTCTTCTAAAAAGTCCAAGCCCTCTATATCATCCTTATCAGTAAATTTTCTAAAGCAAAATGATTCTACAGTTTTCTTAGTTTCAGCATCCAATCTATCATAAATATTTCTAGTTAGGACCCATGAGTCGATACCATGATGAGGGCATTGTAGGATCAGCCCCTTATATTTCTCTAGATAGTCCTTTAAGCTTTTTGCATCAGGTTGGGTAATCCTAAGAATGACCCTATAGAGGGTCTCAGTTTTCTCAAGAGAGAAAAACTTCTTGTAAAAGGCTTCAGTAAGAATCCCAAAACTCATGATAAATTTAGGCCGTAGAGCTTGAAACCAACTTTTAGCCTTTCCTAGTAAAGAGAATGGAAATAAAACTAGTTTCATGGCCTCCATTTCATTATCACTCTTATACCTTTGGAGGAACATTAAATCATCAAAATCTCGTACATGGGCATATGGGTTCTCATCCTCCCCTCCCAAAAAATTTGGCAATGAATTGATAAGCGTATTTCTAAGTTCAAATTGTCTAGTGGTAGGAGGTTAAATAATGCATGAAGCACGATTTGTCATTTTAGGAAACATATGATCCTTGAGTGGGACCCACACAAGCTCCGGACCATTTGCATTATTATTCCCATTTTCATGGATATCTCTCATCTCAAATAATTGGGGTAGAAAACTAAACGGATTGACCGATGAAATTGGACTCGTATCGAGTCTCAATGGAGATACATGAAACTCAAAGGTTTCTAACTCACCCTCAATAGGAAAGTGTTCCCTACGGGTTTGGTTTGTTTGATCTCTAGTATCAATGGAGATTAGAATCTCTTGATGGGTTGACTCGCCTAACTCAAAGTGGATTGGAATATCAATCAGATCAAATTCTCTAAGCCTCTCAAGATGACACTCAGGCACTCGAGACCATTTTTTTATAAACTACAAGAAGTGCACATAATGATGATCAGGCAAAAATGAGGTGCACAAAAATAGTACAACAACTGTTAACCAAAGGTCAGGTACATCCTCCGTCTAGTAAACGACCCCACCTAAGAATTAGGGAGTTCTAATTGTAGAACACCGTGAATGGTAATTTTATGCAAATCGGGTATCGATTATGTGAGGTAATCCCTCATTTTAATCTTTTTAGATAGGCCTTATTTATGGTCAAGTTATGAACCCGGTCTCAGGGTTCGGTTGCTCCTATTCTTGATAGTAGATCGGTTCGTACGTTGAGTTGTTTTTTATCGCTTAAGCAATAGCTCCCATACAGTTCTAGTCACTTAGAAGTATTTGTGCTGGAAGATGGGGCACATTGCTTAGAATCACCTTTCCACACTAGTTATGCTAGGGAACATACTTCCTCCAGACAAACGTAGCCACTATCAAGGGTCTTAATGAGCGTGTTCCTATGTTCCAGATCTGAGCTCTATAAGCCATTGATTAACTATGTATTTTATGGCTTAATCTTGGTTTCTTTTAGTCAATGTCCCGTTCAAAAAAATGTTAAACTGGTTCGCGACCTCCCGGGGTCCTAGCATGCGGTACCACACACGGGTGATGAAATCCCACTTTTTGTTTACCCTTTATCTAATGTTAGAATTTAAAAGTGCACAAATATCAGGCACATGAACAAAGATTGACCACTTTACAGGAGGGTACGGTGGAAGAAAGTACCTGCAGGGCGGCCTTTTTAGGGGCTCATTGTTTATCCTGGTAGAACTGTTGAAATGGCACACCCGGGATCTATGGCTCACGCAGGCGTTATAGGGAGGTCCTTCCCGGATGTGGGTTCTAATATAGCTCCTGCATAAAAATTACAATTATACCCTCATTTTAATTACACACTCTACACTCAATATACAAGTTGCTCCTCACTACAAGTCACTCAAAGAGAGGAAAAAGAAAAAAAAGAAAAAAAAAACTACTCTAATATTTTTATATTTTTTAGGAATTAAATGAAAGAAATAATAAGACAATGGCAATTGGCAGGCAAGAAGAAGATCGCAACACCCAATTTTCTTTAATTTTCTTGTAGAAGTCTAAAAAACTTTCGTGGTGGCCCTCTCTAAATTATGGAGAGATATATGTCTTCGCTAACCTGCAATTACAAAAACCAAATATACCTCACAAGCAAAAGAAAAATAATTTTAAACTAAAACAAACAATTTTTTTATTTTTTATTTAATAAAATAAATCAAAATCAAAATGGAAACAAAAATCGAACGATTATAGCTTGACCATGGGCAACGGCGCCATTTGATAAAACTGTATCAAATTGGGTCGTGAAATATAGGGGTTTCGGGCTTTGTCGTTCACTAGGCCAAACAATTGTTAGATAATATTTTCAAATCAAACTACTAAACTAATAAATAAAAGAACAAAAGAAATTTTCAAAAGATTTTTGGATTACAAATAGATTAAAGACTAGGGGAAACGAGGATTCACCGTAAATATATACTCAGCGTAAATACAAACATAAATTGTTCTTGGAAGAAATAATGATTTTGACCAAATGTCTATTTACTATCTCTTAAGAAGCAAATTTATCAAAATACATTAGATGATAAATCATATGTGAAAATACAAAGCGTTAAAGCCAACTAAATACGTTCCGTTAATCTTTGATTCACAATCCAATGTTAATTATAATTGTACAACTAAAATCAACTACATTAACATTCATAAAACTTGATTCATATCAATTTGATCATGAACTAATAATAAAATTGTTAACATAAAGATGGCTTGATGTTAAAACAAAATAAGTAATTTACGTTTAGTTGATCACATTAAGTATATATTGAATACGGCTTCATCCCCTCCCCTAGAGGATGGTTTAGCCAGACATGAATCCTAAAATACAACATACTAGTAAAAAGAAAGACATGATGATAATGAAAAAAAAATACTTTATTATCTTTGAACTAGAACTTACAAAATAAAGATGCTCCAAGGTTGCAAACAACTCCATAAACTTTAATCTCTTTGCTCCCTAAGCAATGCTCTCAAGCTCTCAAAATTGGATGATTATTCATGGTCAAGACTTCTCCTTTTATAGATGAAGGAGAGGGTTACATATTTAGTAAGAGAGTATTTTTGCCAAATCAAATATAATCGAATTATATAATTTATTCAAAAATATATACTCAGTATAAAAATTTGAAAAAAATCCATAAATATATTCACATATTGGCAACTTCTCCAAAAAAAATTAGAATTTTTGGGCAAATATAAATTTGTTTGCTTGTCACATCTCCACAGCTGCTATTTTCAGTGAAATATTCATTATACTCAATAAAATCTTCCTAATCATAATAAAATATCCTTAATATGTCAAATATTCTCTTGATTTTCTCTTTAGATTTGTTTTCTATTGGAGATGCTCTGAGTTATAGCTTAGATAGGTGGTCTTCTCCAACAGTTGTAGCTTTAGCACTCAAATTCAATTTTTTGTACACTTTTATCTAACATAACCTGAAACAATAATAAATTAATAATTCATCATTTTAGCAATAAAATGAAATATATAACCCTTAAATAAGTAGGGTAAAATAAGCATTTTTGCATGCCCATCACTAACCACGCTTTTCAAAAGTGTAGAGCAACCCGAAGTACAGGAAATCTCATAAGGGATTAAAGGTGCAGTTTTGTGTCTTCATCTATTGGATTAAGTAATCAATAGGTTAGTCAATATTAATGGTTTACAAACTAGATCCCCAGCATTGAAAGCATGATTACTTTGTTAGTTTTACATAAATTACTCTCGACTTTGTTTAGTTGTACTAAAATCTAAATAGATCTTGTTGTTATGAATTGAGCTTTAACAGAAGTCTAGGCCGAAGAAGGTTTGGGACCCCACATAGCCAAGGGGTGTGTCCCTTGGACTCTATTGGTTAGAGACTTGGTTATAATGACCAACTCTTTCCTATATATATATATATATGTATATGTATATACAGTCAGTTGTTTAATTAATGATAAACTACTTTTTCTCTATCTCTCTCTATTATTATAGGTTTTGCAGCTCAAAAGAATAGAAGAAGAAAAAAAAAGTTTTTTTAGGTTCCTATTCAAACAGGACATTTATGTTCAAACATGACATTTTCCTATTCGAACAAAAGAGTCAGACTTGACTCTGTTCGAATAGGAAATATCTATATTTGAACAGAGATTGGAAGTAACTTGTTTTTAGCCGTAAAAAATGCCTCGTGATACATAATTTGAAGGAGTCTTATATTCTAGGTCTCTTATGATATAAAAGAGACCTGAGGAGATGTAGCCTTCATGGCTAAGCTGTTTAGAGAGGGGGGTTTTCACAAGGTTATAGAAATTGGAAAGTTCTCATGGGGGTTTAATGAAGAGAGGGAAAGGGGATCTCCGATGCTAAGTTAGGATGTTATTTGAAGGTTAAAAAAGAAGGAGATGGTTCAAGAAGAGGTAATCAATGATAGAGAAAAGCAACGGTAGTTTGAAGATGATGGTTCGCATATAAGTTTCGTTCGAGATAGATCGTAGTGGTTTCCGTTGATACTGAGGTAACTTCAGTTTTTTTTAATGGTTTTCTTAATCTCTTGTAAACCTTAAAAGTCTATGTAAGTTTTGTTGTGCGGTTAGAGATCTCATGATTGTGAGATCTTTTAAAACCTTGTAACGGTTTCTCGGATACATAGTGAATTTATTGCTTTGATAAGTGTAAATGTAGCCCTTCGGTATGAACCACGGTAAATATTTGTGTTGTGTGTGCTTGGTTTATTTCTTATTTCTTGTCGCGATTGTATGCTATGTTTAACTGGATAAAGTCAAACGTAGGTGGGGGATGTATTCCGCTCGGTTCCCCCTAACAAGTGGCATTAGAGCAAGGTTATGGCCTTGGGAATTGCTTGGAGATTTATGGTGGTTTGATGGCTCAATAGGATTGTTAAGTTTTTAAGGATTTTGGCTTTGGGTTGTTTGCTACATGATTTTCTCAAATAGTAAGTTTGGGGTGAAGAAATTAGATGGAAGTAATTTGTACACAAACATGGCGACATGCTATTGTTGCGAGAAATGGTCTTGGGTATGGTCTTTTGTTCGAGGTAGAGCAATTTCGGCAATGACTCCAAAAAGATGCATTTCAAGTTAGGCTAGTTTTGGCAGGTTGTCGATGCCAAAGGCGATACTTGGATGTGGTCACAATTTTAGCACATGGTCACGGCCTATAATTGTGAAAGGTGTGATGGTAACAAAAGGATATCGACTGGTGATTGGGCTCCGACGGTGTAGACAAATTGAAGTGGTTATTTTTCTCGTAATTGTTCAACATGGCCGAGTGTGCAAGGTTTGATTTTATTTTCCTTTTCAGCTCAAGCTTGCATAAAGTTTTTAAGATGCTCGATGGAGTGGAGTTGTATGTCATAGATGATGACTTTGGGTAGTGATTTACGTACAAGGGTTAAGGTTTGCTCATGAGTGTTTGGTGAAGAATACTATTATCGTTGGAGATCACTAAAGGAAGTGGTTCATTATTTTTTTTACAGAAGAAGTGTTTGACACGACATCTTGAATAGAGATTGGTAGTAACTTGTTTTTGGCCGTGGAAAATGCCTTGTGATATGTAATTCGAAGAAGTTTTGTATTTTAGGTCTCTTATGATATAAAAGAGACCTAGGGAGATGTAGCCTCCATGGCTAAGCTTTGTAGAGGGAGGGGATTTTGCAAGGTTGCAGGAGTTGGAGAGTTCTTTTGGGGGTTTGATGAGGAGAGGGGAAGGGCCTCTCCAATGCTAAGATAAGATATGAATTGAAGATTAGAAAAGAGAGAGATGGTTCAAGAAGAGGTAATCAATTATAGGGAAAACAACCATAGTTTGAAGATGATGGTTCGTACAGAAGTTTCTTTGAAGATGGATCGTAGCGGTTTCTGGTGATGTTGAAGTAACTTCAGATTTCTTGATGTTTCTCTTGATCTCTTGTACACCTTGAAAGTCTATTTGAGTTTTGCTGTGAGGTTAGAGATCCCGTGATTGTGAGATCTCTTGAGAGCTTGTAGCAGTTTCTCAGATACATAGTGGATTCATTGATTTGGTGGGTATGGATGAAGCCATTCAGGGTAAACCACGATAAATATTTGTGTTGTGTGTATTTGGTTTATTTCAAATTTCTTATCACGATTGTATGTTGCGTTTAACCGAATAAAGACAAATATATATAAAGATCTTTTCTCCCTCTAAATTACTTTGTCAACCATCGATCACTATCAATTCACATCACGTTATGAGCACGATAACGCTTCAATCAATGAAGTTGATTGAATCAAGATGCGGGGAGTGATAACTTAAATTCTATGTGTTCGTATTTAATGTATTTTGATAAATTAGGTCAAAATTATTCCTATCAATCAACTATCTAGGAATAAACAGATTCAATCAATAGTTATAACAAGGAAATAAAAGGTAAACAATTTTTAACCCTGTGGAACCTCTTTACGCAAGAGAAAAACTATAGGTCGTCGACAGCCAAAAATTCACTAATCAAAGGAGTTGCAATCTAAAATAGATTTACAAACTCGGTAAACCCATTTCGTGATAATCTCTCTTCTGATCCAAGCTTCACGCCCTATCTCTTTCGTTCTCGCAATGACACTCTTTGATCTCACAACAAGGATCACCTTGGTCAAATCACTCTAACAAATTATGAGGGAAGTAGAATTGAATAATTCAATATCAAAATCAAGGTTTCAAGTTTTTGGTTAATCTTGATTAGTCTCTCTGATAAAGGATAAAAAGCCCAAAAAAAACTTGGTGAAAAAAAGGTGAAGGAAAAAACAAAACAAGGTTTGTTTAAATACTAAAAATAGTTTTTCTCGATACCCGTTCGAACAAACGAACAGACAAATTTGTTTGAACGAAGTATCAAAAAGAGCCTAAAAATAAAGGCAATTAAAACTTGTTTAAGAAGTTGTCTTTTCCCAAAAGTCGTTCAAACGATACCAACACTCGTTCGAACGAGAAAGCAAAATAAACCTTGAAAATAGAACAGTTAAAAGGTTTGATTCTTCTAGTTTTGCAAAAGATTCTTTCTAAATTAAAATGATTTGGCTTTTCATTTATCAGAGTTCTACTTACCAACTTACTTTCTCGGCCAGCGGTATTGATTCTATTGCCGTCTTCGACTGAGATAACCACGGAACTCGACATACACAAAATGAGACAAGCCAAAACTTTTCAATAACTATTAGTTCACTCTTTTTCTTTAACAAAATCTAGGGAAATCATCCCAAAACACTTATTGAAAGTAAACTTAGAGTTTTGTCGTTTAATGTTTCTAGACTTTTAAATAGAGATTCTCTCTCATATTATCTATTTTGTGGTCCCCAAATTATTTTTCAAACAGAAATTCCGTGAGAAACCTTTTATCTCCTAAAAATCTTATGTTTTGCACAATATAATATCTCTCTGAGAAACCATTTTCTTTTTTGTATAACCCTTGTGAATTTCATAATTTTCCTCAAACACTTTCTAAATTTGGACGATACCATGACAATATAACACCGAGAAAATCCAAATTTATGTACCTGGGATAAGTATCTCTGGATTAATTTTTTTAGGGAGTTACAACCTAACCAGCATAAGGCCAGAGTTCAGGATAGACCCCATCCGACGTTAAGCCGTCGTTGGCGATGCCATCATCACAGTTGTCTCTCGCGACTTCTCACAAAAAGTAAAGACCCAACAATTGTCTTTCGATAAAATTAATTCACCGTAACTATCTAACGCCTAGACGACTTGTCAGTAATACGTGCCTGACACATGTCGATATGACATCAACATCTAACACGTGCGACTATAAAGAGTACATGGCCAACACATGTATGTGTGTGTCATGTGTACGTACATGTGAGTCAATGCGACCCGAAGGACTAACCCAGATAAGATGATGCATGAGAATTTTGTTCTCGCACATTTGATGATTATTGTACCTCAATAAGAATTGATGTGAAATATCTAGTCCCTCACGGGAATGCACAAAATACTCTAACATAATCGTTAATCAAACGATTACAGATGATTAAAGATCAATGTTAAAGTGTACTCAACTTCTGTCGTCTGCTTGGGCACATGCTATATTGCATGCTATAAACTTAATTTGATTAAAATGAACAACTTATCATTAATATTCACCAATGCAACTGGTACTTGGGCATGAACCCAATGTCTCCCATTCACGCACATTTGGATGTACAGTGCATTTTCTATTTGCACCACCACAAGAAACAAAAATGGCCCAACATTTTCTAGGAGTGTATGAAGTTATGATTTACCATTTATTATCAGATTTATGAAACCTATTACTGGCGATGCTTTCACCATACGTTTTGTTGATTGTCGCTTTGATGAGACTGTTTTTTTGCCGTTAGAGGAAAATAAGACAAAAATACGATATGAAGTTCTAGATATTACGATCTCATGGAATACTCCACAACTCTCTCATCTAGATCCACTTACCTCCCAGTGTAAAAAAGAACTTAATTCCCTAATACTACATTTACGAAAGATGGCTATTAAACAACCCGATACGTTTAATAATACATTTAAAGTAATTAAGTCATACTCACATCCTAGGAATGTACTAGTACGTGTTGAGATACCAAAAGCAATCGGCATACACATTCCCACTGATAAATCATAGGTTAAACACAGACGTAATAGACCACAAAATGACTTGGAGGGCTGTAAACCGCTAAGGATTCTGCTACAAAAGAAGCATAAGGCTTCTACTGGATATTTAACAAAATGTGTCAGGAGTTCAAGGACTTGTGGTAATGTCAGTGTCCTTGAAGAACATAAACCATTAACTAAGGTGTAGTTAACAATAAGAAACAACGTAAAATGCTAATAAATATCCAGACAATTGTAGTTGCACAATCGGTTGCACATGTCGAGAATACACTTAATGAAACTGATCATATTGGGGCAAGTGCATTTAGGGAATTTTGACATCTCTATCAATTATGTCTTGTCAAAAGGAGAACAACTCAATCGATCAAAAGTAGTTGTCGGCAACAAATTTACATACAAAATGAAATCAATACCACATGAAATGAAACCAAATATAGAACCAATACCAAATATGGATGTTTCACCTTTTTGTTGTGAGGGAAAAATAAAGCTTCGATCAAAACATTCAAAGGGGAGAGAGCTTGCAGGTTTTTTGTTTTGCTTTTGGCGAGTAAAGTTTTTAGTCGGGGAGATAAGATGTGAAGATTTTATTTAGGGAGGAAAGGGTTGGTTTTTTGGTATTTTGGCCTTTAAACCCAAAATTCCTAAAAGGACAGTCAAAATGTAAATCTCGAGGTATCAATAGTGCATCCAGACCCATCTTTGTCTCTGGACATAAGAGCACCTACAACAGCTAGGTCGATTCTGATGTGGCGAGTTGGACTGAGAAATCTACCCTCTATACCTCAAATCTACCCCACAATAGCTAGATGGAGAAGCTTACGTGGCTTCCCTAAACCCACCTTGAGGGTGGTCTCTCCACCCTCTGGGTAGATTTTTGGTGGATTGATCCCGCACAATTCAGAACTGCGCATAGAGTATAACCCAATAGAATGATGACACTTGTCAAGCTTTAAGTGGCTCCCCTGCCCCGTAGTTCAGAACTGCACGTAGAGTGTACGCTTCAAATAGAGATATGCAAGAAATTACTAATCCTTCCCCTTTCTATACTTGGTTTTGTTTTTTGGTAATCAGAAAGCCTATAGTTTTGGGAATACTTGTTCAACAAGAACCTCAACGACTATATTTTTTTGTAAACTTGTTTGGTAAGTATCTCAACGGCTAGTTTGTTGGCCAATCTTGTTTGACAAGAAGCTCAACGACTAGTTTTTTTACCAAACTTGTTTGATAAGAAGCTCAATGGCTAGTTTTTTTACCAAACTTGTTTGACAAGAAGCTCAACAGCTAGTTTTGCTACCAAACTTGTTTGACAAGAAGCTCAACAGCTAGTTTTGCTACCAAACTTGTTTGACAAGAAGCTCAACGGCTAGTTTTGTTCATCTATAAAAACCATTCATCTTGTACACTCTATTCTCTTACTCTTCTATACTCAAATCTATTCTCTTAAAAACCATTCATCTTTTAAACTCTACTCTATTCTCTTGTTATCAATTTTTCCCAATCATGTCTGACCAAATTTTGGAGGATCTAATCATGTCTGATCCATCACTCACATCCTTATCATTATCGTCTTCATCATCATTCAGAAGCGAAGAGCTCTTTCGACGTTAAATTATGATGATGCATGAGTATGGCAAGGTTCTCATGAAGATGGGAGAAGCGGAAGAAAAATAGTAAGAGGTGACATCATCACGGAGGTGGAGTGGGGGTAGTAAAATGGGAAGGATTGACAAGCAGAAAGATTGTGATCATTAATTGGGTGAGTTTAGCCTTAATCGGGATTATTTTGATTCCAACCCAGTCTACGCCGGTATCCCATTTCCTCGTCGATTCAGTATGAGCGAAGGTGTGTATCAACGTATTCATGATCACGTTATTTATGTGAACCCCTATTTTATTCAAAGAGAAAATGCCGCTAAGACGATGGGTTTATCCTCGCACCAAAAGATAATGTGCACACTCTGCATATTATATTACGGTAGAAGCGCAGACACCCAAGATGAATACATTCAGATTGGGGAGTCTATGGGTAATTTGAGCTTGAAATAATTTTACAAAACAATTTAACACTATTCAAAGCTCAATACCTTAGATCTCCCGATGAAAATGATATATTATACTTGTTAGAAGTGAATGGATCGCAAAGCCTCCGAGGGATGTTAGGTAGTTTAGATTGCATGCATTCGAAGTGGAAGAATTGTCCTACTGGGTGGGCAGGACAATATACCGAGTATAAGAAAATCCCGACGGTGATTTTGGAAGTGGTTGCATCGTAAGATCTTTGGATATAGCATGCATTCTTTGGGGTGCCCGGTTCTAACAATGACGTGAACGTCTTGCATCAAGGGTGGCTTTTCAACAACTTGTATAATGGAGTTGCACCGCCATACAATTATAATATATGCACGGTCCCGTACACTATTAGGTATTATTTAGCAGATGAAGTCTATCCAAAATGGCAAACAATTGTTCAAACCATAAGAAATCCGTCCAACAATGTCGAAAGATATTTTACAAAAATACAAGAAGCATGCCGGAAAGACGTAGAGCGTGCTTTTAGGATATTACAAGCTAGGTTCCAAATATTGGCGTACGGTACACAATTTTAGAAGTCTAGTGATCTTACAAATGTTATGTGCGCATGCATAATCATGCACAACATGATCATCGAAGATGAACGTGATACTTACATCCGGCAAGTGGATATTAATCCCGAGTTTAAGAAAACAGCGGATAGTTGGAATAAGACGTTAAATCCAAGGCACGTGATCAATACTATGGCACAGTACATCGAGAAGATTCATGAAATTAGAAATGAAGGTGCTCATTTCCAATTACGAAATAAACTTATCGCGTATTTATGGAATAAAAAAGAGGTGGAGTAATGTATTTGGTTTTAAAGTTTGAAATTTTATGTTGAAGTTGTAATGTATTTGGTTTTGAAGTTTGTAGCTTTATATTGAAATTGTAATATATTTTATCTACTTGATTGAAGTATGTTTTGCGGAATACTTACAATTGATAACAATTTTATTGAAATAATAAAATTACATAGAACTTCAAAACTACTATTAACGCTAAGGATTACATTAATCTTTATCACTAGAAACGTCGTCATCACTTGGACACTGCTCATTCAACTTCTTCGAATAAAGTTTAATTTGCTTATTCATCCAACGCATTTGTACTGGCAGTAGGTTACTTGGGTCTGTTGTCATCACCTTAACCATATGCACATCTTCGATGGCTTTTTTCTAGTTAGCTCTGCTTTACGTTTCCTTTGAATCTCTACCTAGCTAACTTTTGTTCCTCTCGTGCTCTAGCTCTGGCTTCCATTTCTTCTTTCTTCTGCTCGTCTCTTGCATTCCATGTTGCCATCATGTTTGTCGTCGTCTTAAATATCACCTTCCTCAAAAAACCTGTACTTGAATTTGCCACTTCTTTTGCCATATATTTTTTTTGGCCGTCCGGTCGTACTTCCCCACAAGCATATAGTAGTGCATCCAAGTTGATAGAATTATCCGAAATTATGACATTTAGAGTGCCGAAAGTAGGTGTATAGGGATCAGTGCCGAAAGTACGCGGGCTATCGTTAAAATTTGATTTTCTAGCGACGTTGAGGCTAGGTTGCCTGACGTTCTTAATTTGTTACCATTTTTTGTAGTTTTTTAAATGTCTCGTATGCCATACGTTCTTAGAAATCAAGTTTAAAATTCTAATGAGTACGAGTTACCTAACAAAATTAATAGAATGAGAAAAAAAACAAAATTACTTACGACGTCGCTCGTTTCAATGATGGTAAAATTTTGGCTTTCGAGGTCTTGAATGATGCCTCTAAAAATCAAACATTCCTTATCGAGTCATCCCTTATACACGTAATTGACACCGTTGTATGATCGCCACATCGATTAGTCATTATAGAATGAGTTAAATTATTCACGTACCTTGAACCAAAATGTAGAAACTTTTTGGTTGTTCATGGTAGAGAGGTTTTAAGACACTTGGGACCAAGGGCATGCGAGATTGACGAAGTCATCGGATGACCAATTTTTGGAGTTCATGCATTTTTCTTTATCGTCATCATCTTCATCCTCAATCTCAACTACAAACGGTGCTGGTACTGTCTTTCTTTTAGGCTTCGCCTTTCTAAGCATATTACTTTTTGTGAGAACTGGATTGAGAACCTTAGAAATGACCAGAGAGATGAGTGATAATGCATTAAGGTTTAAATTATTTAAACCTCATGTACCTCTCATCGGCATGGTACTCGAATTTCCACCGACGTGAGATAATAAATATGGATTTCTCGGTTGAGAATACGAGCCCGTATGAGGATCAAATTGAGAGTAATATCCTTTGTTTTGGTAATGGGGGTAATATCCTTAGGTTTGAGATAGAAATTGATTGTCATATAGCGAGAATAGTTGACGAATATGGTGATCACGATATTGAGAAAGGTTAGGCATTTGCGACGAATCATATACGCCGAATTACGTCAGAAATACGTTCCCTTGTTGGTTCGTATTAGAGGATTAAGAGTGGTTTTGAGAATTAGATTGGGAGCTTGAGGATGACATGATAGTTTTGCTTGTAAGATAAGGAGGGAGGAGAGTGTAGAAGATTAAGAGAAGATAGTGTAGAAGATGAATAAGTTTTATAGATTGAAAAATATAGTCGTTGAGCTACTTGGTCAACAAGTTTCTATGGGAATATAGATGTTAAGCTACTTGGTCAACAAGTTTCCACGGGAATATAACCATTGAGCTACTTGGTCAACAAGTTTTTAGGAGAATATAGCCGTTGAGCTACTTGGTAAACAAGTTTCCCTTTAAATATAGCCGTTGAGCTACTTGGTTAACAAGTTTCCACATAAATATAGCCGTTGAACTACTTGGTGAACAAGTATGATGATAAATATAGCCATACTTGGTGAACAAGTTGACAAAAAAGGACTAAGTATGGTAAAGATAAGCAAATACATTCCATACTTCATGTTTTCAAGCGTTTAAAGAAATTTCTTGTATTTTTGAGCTCATAAAAAAACTAATAGAACTAATTTTTTATCCTTTGGGAAGGTGTTTGAAGAAATACCTAAACGGAAGAGAAAAAAACAACATATAGTATGAACCAATGCACACATAATAGAGTGCAAGGGAATGTGTTTGAGGAAATGCCTCAAAAAAACTTACCCAAAAAAAAACTAAGTATGGAGAGGGAAGCATTTCAAGGCAAAAGATCCAGGCTCTTGCCGCGCAGTTCAGAACTGCATGGCAACCTTGAGAAACACATGGCTTAATCTAGTCTCTCTATTTGCCACGCAGTTCTAAACTGCACGGTAAGAGGAGGGAACAGATTAGGCCACGTATCTCATCAAGCTTGTCACGCAGTTTTGAACCGTACGGCAAGAGCCTGGAACTTTTGCCTTTACTTCCATTCTCCATACTTAGTTTTTTTTGTGATTTTTCTTTGAGGCATTTCCTCAAACACCTGATGAGCCCTCTATTGTGTGTGCATCTCTTCATACTTACTTTAATTTTTCAAAGACTTCGTTTAGGCATTTCATCAAACACTTAAAAAAACTTAGTATTTCATTTAAACACTTATTTTATCAGCTCCTCTTGCCACAGAATTTTATTCAAACACTTGAAAAAACCTAGTATTTGAAGCAAACACAAGTTTAAACATAATGCATAATTAATTCAACATAAACTTGATAATCTAAACAAACATAACATAAAGGTAGATAGTCTAAACAAAATATAACATAAACTCGATAATCTGACAAAATATAATAAAACATTGCCTAAGTGGGATGACTTCTCTTCATCTGGCGGGCGCGTCTGGTATGGGAGAGACTCTCGTCATAAGTACATTGTACATCCAGCTCTGTTTGGTAGCTGATGGACATCTCAGCTAGTCTCTCTCCCGTGGTCCTGATAATCTCATCCTTCCGTCAAAGTTGTTCCTTTAACTCCTCATTGCGTTGAAGCAATTGCCTCGTATCTTCATAGGCCGCATACTGCATTCCTTGGTTTTGAGTCCACAACTCATCCACACTGTACCTAGGTGGACACGGGTGTGGTACCTGCATGACTGAGATCGGTAGTCGTCTACGTTATCCGCTACTTTCTCCCATCTCCATGAACCATCCCAGATCCCCCACTTCCTCGTTGTATGCCTCAATACCATAGTTTTGCACCTGAGAAAACGTGGTTAAACTCGAAGTAGGTTGCATAGCAACATCGGGCCTCACTAGATCACGCCTGACCATCCAAATATTTTTGACCCTATTTACTAAACTACAATCGATCTTGGGATTTGGATGAGCGGCTCGCCAAAATATTATGTAATCCACGTCAGCAATGATATAATTGTGTCCATCATAGAAGTCCACCTCTCTCAGTCCCTGATAAAGCACTTGATCGTACCGCAAAAATTCAATAATCTCTTGCGGGGGGTCATAGGGAACACTATCAACCCCGGTGTTCTGACGCAAACACTGGTCTCATAAATACCAAAGTGTACCATTCCTGTATGGGACTGAAACTAATGGAATCCTTCTTTGACTAAGCTTTGTGGAAAATCTTACCTCTAGATGGATTGATTGTCTACTCCTCAACCATGGTTATCAATCAAAATTGGTTATGTCCTTCCATTCTATCATTTCTCTAATCACAGTAAATGAATAATGGATCTCAGCCCCTGAACTTGCCATTTCATCTCTCCACGCACCCATATGAAGATAAACATGGTTGAAGTTGTTCACCTTGATCAGATATATTTCAACACGACAATACTCGAAGAGCCAAAACTCCAACAGAGCATAGAAACCTGTGATTGATTTCTTCCCCTTCCCACTCTTTAGGACTAAGACTTCATCTAGTCCCCGATACAAATGTGCCATAATCTGAGTACCTTAGTCGAACCTCGACGCACCTAGAATATGGTGGTCTGTCAAAGCTGCAAGATAACCGGCCGGTAGAGATGTATTTGCATTCGATAAGAAGATATTACCCATCATGTATGCAATAAATGCCCGAGCATATACGAGGTCCATGTCTTGGTTATAACTGTTGGTTCGAGGATTCAAATGGTCTCTTCAAGTTTTTAAATAAGCTAGTGTGATGTTACCGTACTTGATGTCAGCCTGAGTGATTCCGAAGAACAATGTTTGTGCTTCGTCGAACTTCAAGTACTTATCGTCGTATAGGAGTTCGAAACCCCGCCCAAAACTTATCCCCGTTAGTATGACGAAATCTAACGGCGTAACGTCAAGTTCCCCGCAAGGGAAGTGAAAAGTATAGGTGGAAGGCCACCACCGTTCCATGAGAGCATGAATTAAGCGGTTATCTGAATTTTCCACCTTAATCGGCAAAAATTCTTCAAAACCCATATTGTCGACCAACCTCTTCAACGTGGGGTACCTGACAATCTATTGGTACCACTTTTAGACTTTATTCTGTGATCCCCTACATTGAATTTCATCTCGGTTCTACAAAAATAACACATTAATATATATTAAATTTTCATTGGGCATTTCGTTAAACATTTGACAAATAACGTTAATAACACATAAATTTTGCACAAAAACTTACCGGCAATTCTTCCGATCCAACGGAAATGTGGACCCAATTGTTTGGGAGGATATCCACTCGGTGCAAATCCTCGAGGGTTGGGACGGAATCATTATCCGGCGTGAGGTGTAATGGCCACATATGTGTGACCAATTTTTTACTTCTTCATTTAACTTCATCACTTTCCCTACGTCTAGTTTTGAGAATTTAACGACTAGGTCCCGACATTGTTTATCGTAGTTTTATGGGATTGAATTACTAGGTAAATATGGGGTTTGGGAAACTTGCAAAAGAAGTTGGGTTTAGGTGTAAACTAGAAGCAACTATTTACTTAACAATATGTGAGTGAACAAGTTTGGCAATTCGAACTAATTTCATGTAGGCACTACCCGCGCAGTTCAGACTACGCAGCATTAAAAATAAAATAAAAATAATACGTGGCTTAATTTAATTGGTTATGACTGCGTGTGGAGATTGGGCGTTCCAGATGTTAAGACGTGGCTAGATCTTAGATGTTGTTTGTGTCGCGCAGTTCAGAATTGCGTTGAATAAAATCCACCTTGATTTTAAGGCTAAACTGATGTGCAAATCCACCCTCAAGTGCTGCAGGTGCTCTAAGACAGACTTGTCCAAAGCGGCGAAAACACCGTCCCACTCTCTAGCAGAGAACATGTACTTCTCTTTCACCACCTTGGACACCAGTAGTGTTCCTACCAAAACGTACACAATCTAATCCCCTCTTGAAAAACTAAAAAAAGTCTTTAACATTTCCCCTTTTCTTTCTCTGTCTTCATTCGACATTTTCAACCTTTATTATTGTCCCCTCTTCATTTACAATTTTAAACTTTCTTTCGCGATCGAATTCTCTCAAATCAGAAGGTTTAGAGCTTACAATCTCGTGATTGATCTTCTCCGGACCTCTTGGATCGGGAATTTGGGGAGTTGTTTGGTGATTTCAGATCGAATTCTGTCGGTTTAAGAGGTAATTTTACGATTTTTTTTTTCATTTGTGAATTTAGATTGTTATTATTGTGATGAATTAAAAATACCCTTTTCACCCAATCATTGAGATTTCATGTTATTTCATTTGAATTTTTATACCCAATCGTTGCTATTAGAAATGAAAGTCGAAAATTAGGATTAGGAGAGTGATATAATGCAAGTGAAATGGCGTAATTGGGATAATGGGTTGTGTTCTTAGATATAGTCTGATATGCATTATGTTTTTTTCTTTTTCTTTTTTACAGATTGTAGTTATGCAGAGTCAGCTTGTTTGTAGTGGGTGTAGAAGCGTTCTTCTTTATCCCGTAGGAGCTACGAATGTTTGTTGTGCAGTATGCAATACCATTACACCAGGTATATTTACGTTTGTTCCATTTCTATGATTTTGTAATAACAACATTGAATCTCTGCGTTATGCATGATTATCATGTACATGTAGTTAGTTTTCTTACTGTTTTGACTGCCTTTTATCAGGCTCGTGAATCATGATCTTGCTACACCGTGTCCACTGTAACTTTGTGTGAGGAAAGTTCACACCTCTTCCTCAGGGAACAACCTGTCTCAGACGTATCTCTCCCTCTTTCACTCCTGACAACCTCTCTCGTGCCTTTCTTCGATTCTCCCTCTGCGTTCTCTCCTTCTCTACTTTATTAGTTAAATAATTAGAGAAATCTGTTGAGATCAAAGAAGCAACTGATTTCAAACTAAAGTGCATTTACCGATCAGTACCTAAAAATTAGTCCTTGATTGGTTTCAGAAAAAAAAGGCTTCTATTTAATGTTTATTATAGTTTTGCAATTATATAGGTGGTTTTGCTTAAATTTTTCTTGTGCATTTTTGAGGTTTATTATGCACTAAAAGTCAACATGCAAGAGATCAAGATTCTAGGGTGGGTAAAAAACATTGGCATCATGGAATTAGCAGAGGTGGTTAGATGTGGTGTCAGTAATTTTCCGTCAACTTAATTACTGCCCTGTTTCGGTGTTCCTTGCAAGGCCATGGCTAGTTGGTCCTTCCTGTGTCACTGGGATATATTGGAGATTGGTTTTGTAGACAGAGTACTTCTTATCTGAGGGGGTAGTTTCCTCCAACCAAGAGTAGCTTAGCTAGTATTACAGTGTTCTGTATGTCTATTTTACTCATACCTGTAAGTGGGAAGAAGACAACTAAAAGACCAATGAGAAATTTGTATGGTAGATAAAGACTTCCGTTATCATCTGGTTATGCGGGGCTTTATGTGTAGGCCTAAGGAGCAAGAAGGAATTGGGGTTAGAAGGATTACGAGTACGAATAAGGCATTAAAGGGTAAATGGCTCTGGAAATTTAGAGAAGAGGAGGACAAACTATGGAGAAGGATTTGACTGATTTCCACGTTGTATTGGTACACTTTTTGGAGGAGTATTGTGAGTGGTGGAAAGAATTTTAGATTAGGGCTAGATTTTGAGAGTGGTAAGGGCGATTTGATTGCTAGATTTAAATCCAAACCCATTTCAGACTTCATTGTTTGGAACAGTAATATATGGAATTGGAATTACAATTTCAGGAGGCATCTTAGTAATGGGGAAATGATCTTGTTTAATATGATTGAGAGGTTGGATTTAGCCCGCTCTAATTTCAATTGGGATGATACGAGGGGTTGGCTTTTGTAGAAATAACCAATTGCATCAATATCTTTTCCTCCCGCTCATCACGTTTTATAAAATATTAACGGTTGATAGTATCGCTAGAAGTTGGACCTTCGTGAAATATGCTCTTTGTATAGGAAGGAGGGGCGGAAATTCAATTACCATCTTATTCATTGTTAGATAACCTGAGAGATCTAATCATTTCATTTTCGTCTGAACAATCTTACTTGAGCCGTGGCAGGGTCTGCTTTGATCTTTTATGCAGTTGGTGGAACCCTCCTTTGACTATAAATGATTGTTTATTTGGAAGTTGATCCACTTTACTATTATGTGGGGTATATGGAGCAAACGTATCACGAGATGATGAAAATCTTTAGGCGGAAGGACCACGCATTCCAGGCATGTGTTAGATTTTAAGGCTCTCTTTTTCGTTTGAAGGAATGATAAAGGACCAACGCATTTCAGGCATTTGTTGGATTTTGAGGTTCTCTTCTTCGTTTGAAGGAGATCATTCAAGGAATTCCAAGGGAGCTTCAATGAAGAGTTTAGTTCTAGAAGGGAGGACAGGATTCAAGAGTCGAGACAGGATTGTTTTTCGTCGTTGCTCATGTTTCTCTCCTCCTCTTTAGGTGATCCTTTTGTATCGTGCTTCTTGTCTCAGCTAGAGGCTAAGCTCTTTCGTACTGGATTTTTGTTTATCGAAAAATCTTCAAAACGTATAGCTTATATTATATGAGTATGTGACGTAATTAAAATCTCACTGTTTTCAGTTTGAGGAGAACCTATACCAAAAATCTTCTCCCCAACTCTTAAATCAAATCCCTGAAATTTCTCGATTTAGTGTTGATTTAGTTAAATTAAATTTACCTAAATTCTTATTTCTCCTTAGACATATCTCTATCGCAATTTTATGTGTTAACGTAGAGCGAGTTCCGAGTCTCCAATATAAGTTTGTTACATTACTAAAATTAAGGAAAATGATGGGAATGTTATTAAGTGTTGCGGCATCCAGTTCAGTTTAAGTCCTCAGCCGGCAATGATCTACCGAAACCTGAAAGGGAAGGATCTCAAACTTAAGGCTCAAAAGGTTTTTTTTGGTAGTGGTTTGTGACCACTGACTTCATAGTTGGGAAATTTCAAAGGAGGATATACTCATTTGTTCACATCTGTTGAGAAGGACTAGGCTTGCCAGGCAGATTGGAACTTCCGATGAAGAAGTTAACTGACTCCTCTCCTTGGGCTTCACCAATCTCAGTACTACGAACAGCTTTCTGTACGTTCGTTTACAACATTTGGACTAAGAGAAATAAAGAGTGTATTGACAAAAAGAGCTACAACACAATTGCTCGTACTAAAAAAGGAACTACTATGTTGATGGCCACTCCAACTATGGATGAAGTTAAAGAATATTTATGAAGCATGTTGTGATGGTTATAGTTCTATTTTTGTACCACTGTTTGGGAGATAGTTAAAAAGAATTTGTTTGGTGTTGTGAAAGATTTTTTCAATGGGGTACCTTTATCTAGGTGCTACACCTCTTCTTTTATTACCTTAATCCTCAATGTTGAGATTCCAAATGGCATTAGGGACCATAGGCCCATAAGTTTGTGCTTAGTTGTTTAGAAGATCTTTCTCAACATTATTGCTAGGAGGTTGAGCATCATTTTACCAAAGTTAATTTCAGGGAATTAGGGTGCTTATGTTGAAGGGAAATATATTAGTGAAAGTAAAGCTCTTTCTAAGGAAATGGTAATGGTACGTGACTTGAAGAAGCAGACAAGAGGGCAAAATGTCATGGTCTAGATTGGCATGGGATATTTACTGTTAAATCTGCATGGGAACTATTTAAGATTTCTCAACCCACTGTGGATAGAATGGATTGGGTCTGGCTCAAAGCTTCTACAAAGGTGCAGGTTTATAACTGGAAACTATGGTTGGAAGTCATATCTGTTGATAGTCTAATTAACAGGTTTGGTAATTTACCCTCAATGTTTTGCTGCTGCACAAGACATCAATTTGAAACTTTGGATCATCTGCTAGTTAATGGAGATTTTGCTAAGGTAGTTTGGAGCCATTCCGAATCAGAATTATTGGGCCAGATAAGATGTTTGGTTGAATTTGGCAAATAAAAAATTTTAAATGGGCATTGTGAGGGGTCTATTACCTGCTTTGATCTCTTGGGATCTATGGAGGGCAAGGTGCAGCTACAGGTATGATAGTGCCTTTGACCAAAATGTTACCATTATCAAAATCTGCTGGTAGGTACAAGCTCCATGGCAAAGATACACTGTACGATGGAATGTTCCTTTTCTGATCAATTATCTCTGAAGGTTTTACAGCTGCATAAAAAAACAGTTGAAGCTGAAGGTAATCAGAATTGTGAAATGATTAAAACCACAGTTTGGGACATATAAATTGAGCACTGACGGATCAGATAGGAATGGGCAAATGGCTTATTTGGAGCTAGTGGTGTAGTGAGAGGTCACACTGCAAGTTTGATTTCGGATTCTCAATTGCTCTAGGCCCCGGTTCTAGTACAGTGGCTGAATTATATGATCTTCCCATTGGATTACATAGTGTACGCAGATTTCTTGGCATCTCATTGTTGTTCTAGTTGACTCCAAACTCATTGCAAATTGGTACAATGATAGAGGCAGTGTTCCACTTAAGTTTCATGTGGTATGGTGGAAGATTACTCAGTTGGGGAAGATCATTCGGACTAGAGTAAATCACAACAAAGAGGGCAATTTTTATGCAGAGGGTTTTGCACATGTTACTATGCACTCTCTGCTGTCAAAAGCGACCGCTTAGTTTGCTTAATCAAAAAAGCTATGTTGGTCAAAGCGATCACTTAATTCGTGATTTTGACCAACGATCATATTTGAAGAAGAGTAATTTTGACATTCAAATGATTTCATGTAGCAAAAGACCTCCACTTAGAGGAGCTTGAGCAGTGGGGCACGCAAAAACCTACACTTACACTTTGCTTCACCCCGCAATTTATGAGATGATATTTCTCAAAGATATTATGCAGCTAACTAAAAGTTGTGATTCCCTTACTAAATACTATAGGTAAACGAGCGGAGATTAAAATAAGCACAACATCTAGGATTTAGAATCTTGGGGAACTTCGCGACATTTAGTAGGAAAGAGGACGTCTTCTAGGAGGGTGTTGGGTATAGGTTTTGCAAGGTTCGGGTGAAACTACACCTTGCTGGAGACGCTCTTATTCGATTTTTCTCTCTTTTCTATTTATATTGTCTCTCCCATAACCCAAAAAGTCAAACTTCAACGTTTTGACCTTGAACAAAAGAACATCAATAAAATATTCAATGAGTCATAATTAACTCACTAATTTAAGAAAATGTTTTATTTAATAATTATGAAGTTTAATGTGATAATAGTGCATTATGGTTTCATGTGAACGTTAATCATATGATACTTTTGATATTTGAAATGAGTTTTTATTTATATTTTTAAGCGGTCGCTTCGCTTTTCGCTTAACGCTTTAAGTGATTTGGAAGAAAACGCTTAGGGTACCGTTTTCGCCTTTGACAACAATGTCTATGCAGCTCTAGGTTACTATGCAGCACTATTATTTGAGCACACTACCAAGTGATGTTGGGCTTCTTTGTTTGTAGAGAACCTGGGCTTGCCTTACATTAGAAAATAATGTTGTTTTACTATATGAGACAAGGCTGAAGTCCTCCTTGTAAATTATTCTTTCATATATCAGAAAATCTCAAATTTGCCCTAAGAAAAATACTTCTAACTTATGCTACAAGTTGACATACTTGATGATATATGATTAAAGATAATGAAAATGACGACTTTGGCCTCACGATCAAACTCCGTCTGCAAATGAACTCTAGACAGAAGATTCTCTCAACTCAGAGTGAGTCAATAAGCAGGGGCACTTGATGTCCAGATCTGCACAACAAAGATTTTGTAATTTTTTGTAGCCAAATTCATAAAATAATTGCCCGTGAAAAATGGTCTTCGTGTGACATTTCCTAGTCAGGATTGACCCACTTTAGGCCAACTCTGTAGCAACATATGCTGATTTCTAAGTAGCACTCCAAGCTAAAAAAAAAACACAGTAATAAACCATCCAAATTTCACGCCATAAGAAACTCGTGGACAAACTTCCAAAGTAAAATTTAGATATATAAATTGCAACTTGAATAAATAAGAAAATAAGCACACGTACGAAGAAAGGAATAACCAACCCATACCAAAATATGTTAAATAAGAGAAATGGGCTTGGATCCAACATGTTTCCTATGAGGTAAGTTTGTAGACCATTGATCATTTACTGCTCCAGTATCATTTGTCGATGAGGTATGGGAGTATTTTTAAATTTATTTGGCATTGTTTGGGTCTTCAAGTGTGATTTACTAACTCTTTAGAGGCATAGTGGTGCAAGGCCTTTAGGAAGGGCACTGGGAAAATTCTTTAGGACCAATCTGTATATGCTATAGGATAGGTTCTTTGGAATGAAATGGATACTTGGCAATCTGAAAGGAAGGATAATATAAGCAGTCATCTTTTGACATTTATGTATTTTTTTTGTTTGTATGTCTTTGGTCTTATCTTCTCTTCTTCTTGAGTCTTCTTATTGTTCTTTTGCCTTCAGGATCTACTATTTCCACCTTTGAAAGTTCTTGTTTAGTCCATTTTCTGTTATAGTGTTATACTTTATAGTTGTCCTCATTAGGTATCATCTATTGTATTCTTACTACTTATAATATTCATTTTATGAATGCCATAAACATACTGGTAACGAGATAAAAGTGACAAAATTGATAGATACATTAGGATATCGGGATAAACAAACTAGTTAATTTTCGTTAGTAACTATTTAGTCCTCTAGGTAAATCGTGTATAGCTACTTCAGGAAGAGAATAAATGGGAAGTCTTAAAGTTATAGGCATGTTAGAAGTTAATGATTTTCATCTTTAGTTGGAAACAATATCTTTGTCTCACTACATGTTTATTATTTGTATATAATAAACGTGAACAGAGTATCATTTTTCGTGGGCTCGATTTTCATTGGTGATTTCCTTTAGAAGTCTCTGATAAATGTCTTCCCTATCTTAATGCAGGATCGGAGATGTCTCAGATTGTATGTGGAGGTTGCCGGACATTGCTAATGTATTCACGTGGCGCAACGAGTGTGAGATGCTCCTGCTGTCACACAATTAATCTTGCTAGACCAGGTTTATTAATATCTAAAGTTCAATATCTATGCTCTTAAAAAAATTGAAGATTCAATTTGTGGCAGATAACATCAAGCAATAACTGCATTCAAAATTTTCATGTACAGTCTTTTACTTTTATGGATTTAAATATTAGAGTTGTTCATATCATTGTGATAGAATTTTCTCTCTTGTGTACCGAAAGTAATAGTCTTCATTCCTGCCTAATTGTGGGATACACATAAGGGGTCTTGGACCCACATTTGATTAATTTTAGACATTAATATATTGAATTATAATAGTAATTGTTAGTTACTACGACTGCGGAAGCAACAAATTATCTCTTATTGTAATTCTAGGGTTTCTTAGAGTTTTCCCCTCAACTCAAAACAAGAGAACTGAGAAACTAGCAAGGCTTCTAACATCAATATATATCTAAAGTAGAAGGTACGTGGCCTCGTGGGTAGACGACCTATTAGGCATGATCTATCAACTCTCCCCTCTTAAGAAGAATTCGACCGCGAATTCCGTAGCCGCATATAATCATTGTAAAATGTCGGGTCTATCCGTGCAAAAGATTCCCCTGAAATCCATGAATCTTCCTCTGTACGACCAACCCATTGTACCAAAAACTCAACATAACTTGCGGCGTCTAAGCAGCTATCTAATATCTCATCAATCTCATCATCAGGAGACTGGAATGTCCCCATAGAACTGAGTCAAAGTTTGACGTTGATAACATGAGATCGAGCTCCAGGAATGTCAAGTTCATAAGCATTTTCCCCATAGTGCCGAATGATGTGATAAGGCCCTGATTTACGCAAGAGAAGTTTAGACGCTACTCCTGTGCGACATCCCTTTTCTATATAGAGTATAACCAGGTCTCTAGGTGAAAAGATAACCTTACGCCTATGCCGATCCACCCCCTCCTTTATTAAATGTCGTCGGACCTCCTCATATATCCCCCGAATGGACTCAGCAAACTCTGCAGCACTGTCCGAAGTAGGTACTAGCTGGGGAATAGGTGCTAAATTCAACGCCAAATCTAGAGAGTAACCCGTCACGATCTAAAAAGAGATAGTCCCGTCGAACTGTTGACAGAACTATTGAAGGCAAACTCGGCCTGTGAAAGTGCAAAATCCCACTCCGTAGGCCTATCCCCTGTAATACACCGTAGTAGATTACCCAAACTATGGTTAACCACCTCTGTCTGTTTGAGGGTGAAAAGCTTTGGAAAAACGCAGCTTACAGCGTAAAACTCTCCATAATGTCTTCCAAAAATTCCCCATAAACCGTCGAGCCCTATCGAAAATAATTAACTGCAAAACTCCATGTAAACGCACCACCTCCTTGAAAACAATTGAGCCATGTGAGCCGCATCTTCCATCTTAGTGCAGGGTATAAAATGTGCCATTTTTGAGAATCGATTAACAACCACAAAGACAGAGTCGAAACCGTATCTTTGGCAACCCTGTGACAAAGTCCATCGAAACATCTTTCCAAGGGTTAGAAGAAATTGGTAAAGGTGTGTAAAGGCCAGTGTTCTGCTCTCTCCTTTTAGCAGTTGCACAAGAATAACATCGCCGGATAAAAACATTAACATCCTTACGCATAGTGTTCCAGAAGTACCACTCTCGCATAAGGGCCATGGCCTTGATTATTCTTAAATGTCCCCCAAGACCCCCGGCATGGATATTTGCAATCAGTCGTTCCTGCATAGAAGAACTCGGGATACAAAGGGCGGTACCCTTAAATAAGTACCCGTCCTGAATAATGCAATCCTTATGAGAACCCTGGTGTTGACCACATGACTCGTTAATAGGCCCAAAATACTCATACAAGGGTACAAGACACGTAACTCAGAAAACCCAAATACAGAGGAGCGTAGTGTGAATAAGAGATGAGCTGTCTTACTGATCTTGTCAACAAATCCATTTTCCTTACCCTTAATGTGTTGAATGTAAAAATCGAAGCTCTGGAGATAATTGAACCACTTGGCTTGCGTGTCTGTCGACGTCCTCTGACCTCTGCTGATTATGTATGTGCCGTAGTGCGTCAAGATCCGAATGGATAACGAACTCTCGATGAACCAAATAATGTCGCCAATGGCGTAAAGACCGCACTAATGCTAGCAACTCGATGTCATACGTGTTGTAGTTCAACTATGCTCCATATAACTTCTCACTAAAATAAGCTACTGACCTACCGGATTATGAAAGTATAGCACCAATCCTAGTCTTATATGCGTCTATAGTAACCTCGAAAACCGGCCTCGAAAAATCTTGTAATGTAAGAACAGGAGATGTGGTAAGCTTCTGTTTGATCAATCGGAATGCCTTTTCAGCCTCAGAAGTCCACTCAAAAGGCACATTTCCCATGAGTGACGTGATCGGTGTCATGATACTGCTGAATCCATCTATGAATTGTTTGTAGAACGTAGCCAACCCATGAAAACTCTGTACATGTGTTGTCGTGGTAGGGACTGGCCAGTTTTTGATTGTATCTACCTTTTCCTCATTCACCTTGATCCCTTCTGACAAAATAACATATCCCAAAAACTATACTGCATTGACGAGGAAAGAATACTTCTTCAACTAAAGAAATAACCGGTGTTGACGCAGGGCTCTAAAACTCTCCACATGGATAAGATGCTCCTCCTTGGTGCGGTTGTGTCTAAGGATATCATCGAAGTAGACAACCGCAAACCTCTCCGCGATACAGTCTCGTAGTACCTCGGTCATCAATCTCATAAATGTGGACGGTGTGTTAGATAGCCCAAAAGGCATCACTAACCACTTATATAGACCGTCTTTGGTCTTAAAAGTCATCTTCCACTCATCCCCTGGTCGCATGCGAATCTGGTGGTACCCGCTTTTAAGATCTAACTTGGAGAAGAACCGAGCGCCATATAGATCATTGATAATATCCTCGAATCGAGGAATGAGAAATTTGTACTTCACCGTGATTTTGTTAACTGCTCGGCAATCAACACACATACGGTAATTCCCGTCCTTGGGGACTAAGAGTGCTGGAGCTGCTAGTGGTGATATGCTCTCCCTCAGAACCCCTTTAGCGCTTAACTCAACAACCTGTCTTTGTAACTCTGCATGCTATGCGGGGGCCATACGATAATGGGGCAAATTAGGCGAAGGCGCCCCTAGTATCAAATCAATACTATGTTGAATATCTCGTAATGGAGGTAACTCTGGTGGATCTGGCTCTTGGCAGACGTCGGGGAACCTATCAAGAAGTGGCAGTGGATCTGGCTCTTGGCAGACGTCGAGGAACCTATCAAGAAGTGGCAATAACTCGTCAGGTACTGAAGTATGGGAGGTAGACATCGCACAAACCATGGCGCAAGCAATTCTATGTCTCCTGCCTTCTGTTAGGATGCTACGGGTTTTACGAATTGGAGGCTCTTCTGGCGGTAGACCTTTCTATCTCTGTTGAATACCCCCCCCCCCCCAGACACACACACACACATTAAGACGCCCGATATGTATGGCCTACCTAAGAGTAAATGGCAGACATCTATCTTGATAACAATACATAATATGGATTTCTCGTACTTTCCCATTTTTATCTTCACACGCGTACGTTATAGTACTGTAATCTCCCCTTGCTTCCCGTCCGTCTGTAACCAGCTTAATGTTGTGACCTTGGGATGGGGTACGAGGTTGAGCTGTAGTTTATCTGCTATGCTCTCAGAGATGAGGTTATCTGTCGACCCACCGTCAATAATTGTTTCCAACCCCTTCCCCTGAGTTTCTATTCGCATGCGAAAAAGAGCATGTTTCTTCCAATACTCGTTGGTTCCTTGGTTACTATTATCACCCATTACCAATGACCCACACAATGTGATTGCTCACCGTGGTGCTCCCCGTCTTACACGATGGTGTGGTAAAGGGTCCAATATGATCGCCTTCTCGTGTACCCCCCTCCTTTTTTGTTGGTTCAGTGCCTAAAGGTGATCGCGGTGTACCCGGATTGGGGTCGTCGGCCCACGACTCTCCTCTCTTGCTTTCCTTGCGGGCTGAACTCAGTATAGGCTGCTGCAGGGGAATGCCTGTGTCAATCGATGGCATGCCTTGCCTGTCTTGCTGTCCATGTGGGTTAAACTCGGTGTAAGCTGCTGCAGGGGCATGCCTGTGCTAGTCGATACCCTGCCCTGCCCTGTGCCCCTGCCTTAGTATGTGTTGGTTGTGCCTACGTCGTGCGTCGCGCCTGCCTCTTAACCCGTATCATGCCCTGCCCGGTGCCTTGGCGTGTGCTTGCCGTAACTGGTACATTCTCGTGCCTCCTCTGCCCTGGCATGAAGGCATGCCTTTGTGTTCACAAATTTTCTGGTTTTTTTCTATCGTGATTTCGCGATTTTCACGGACTTCGACGGAGAGAGAGACCTTTCCCTCTTGATTTTCAACCACCATATCACCCAGTGATCCCTCCTTTGTCAACGGTGAGTGATTTCGCTCTTCTCCCGTCGTTCGTCGAATTCTCGACAGGTGTTTAGGATTAGGGTTGGTCTTCTTCGGTTGGGCTTTCTGATGATTGGAATCGTTGATCATCGCATCAAAGTCGAACTCTCCGACATGTCACGGTCTTTCCCACCTATTAGATCAATCGCACAGTGACCCTTTCTCTCCGTCGTCTCTTTGAGGTGTTTCATCTCCAAGCCATCTCCAACGAATTTCTTTGAATCCTCTGTCACAACTCCCGCCTCCAACCTTGCTATCTCAAGAAGCGCACGAACATAGAAGGCAAACGTAGGTTTGCTCATGGCTCTGGTACCAAGTTGTTAGTTACTACTATGGCAAATTATCTCTTACTGTAATTCTAGGGTTTCTTAGAGTTTTCCCCTCAATTCAAAATAAGAGAATTGAGAAACTAGCAAGGCTCCTAACATCAATATATAGCTAAAGTAAAAGGTACGTGGCCTCGTGGGTAGACGACCCACGAGGCATGATCTATCAGTAATAATACTAATTCGGGTATTTGATCCCTTTTCATTGTGTTTTTAGTCACTTTATTATTATTATTTACTTGAAAATGTAAACATAATTTTTTAATCAAAAGAAAGAAACTTTTCGATATGTAAAGATTACAACCCGAAGGCGAAGGAAAAGAAGAAACAATACAAGACATTCAACCTCACACTGGGTTCGTGGTAACTAGAACTTTACATCGTATCACTAGATCTTCAAATTTGACCCCCTCGATTATGAAAGATCAATACAAGATAGTCGTATGTATGTCAAAGATGATCTCCTTACTCTCTTAACCTTCTCATTAAAGTGCATGTAATTTCTTTCCTTGCATAGCAACCATCCGATTGCATATGGTATAAGATCCCAAATAACTTTTTCAATCTTTTCTCTAAACGATTTACACCACCACGCTTTTAAAGATGAAATAAAACTCCATTAAAATACCCAGGAGAGGTCGTCAAAAATATTAAGGAAATGATTTCACACCTCCATCACAATGGGGCAATGTAACAGTAAATGATAAACAAACTTATCCGCAACACTACAAATAATCAACGAACTCACTTGCAATGCCATAAATAAGTACAGATGTTTCACATTCGTGCCTCTTTGTCTTAATTGTTCTTTCGTCGTTGCTCGCCCCAAGCCGTCCCCAATTAAAAGAAAGTTATTTTGGGTGGGATGTCTTTTTTTTACACCAAGCATCCCCGAAAGTTCTTAATTCGATACCCACCTCTTGTGCTCCTAGCTTCCCCCAAGTAGTTGTATATAGATTTTATCATGTTCCCATTCTCAACCCTTTCCCACTTCCATTTGTCTTCACCCATCCAAATCGTAATCGATGTGACTTTTAGAATCATAAGACCAAAATCCTCTAGCTCCATACTGAATAAATATCTTCAAAAATGATAATTCCAAATTGTTGTGCCCCTTTCATTTCGTAAAAATCAATTCATTTCCCAAGCTTTAGATCACAAACATTGTAGAGAGAAGAATACAATAGAGCCAGTGGCCTTGACGTGAATTGTACCAAAAACTAACATTATGTTCTTTCCAATATTAATATTTATACCTTCCTCAAACTTGTTTGGGAGCCAAGTAATTTCCCCAATCCCAAACTTGGCTTTAATCACCTCAACCTATTAGTCATCCATATTATTGCAAAATCTCCATAACCACTTTCCGAGCAACGAATATCAGTATAATAACTTTGCCTCATTCCGCTAGCTTCTTTTTCCATTGAAACCGCTTCCATTCTCAGTAAATGGAGTTTACAAACTCCTTCGCTGCTATCCTAATGAAAGTTTCTAGCAAACCTATCCATCTTAGATGCTACAACGCTGGTAGATGTAATAAGGAGATATGGTAAACAGGGTTAAAAAGGTTGAAGCAAAGATAGTGATTGTTTGGTGAGGTAGAGGCGTAAGCCTCGTGTTTTTCTTAAAAGACGATAAAAAGAATATCTAGATTAATCTCATAAAATTAGAATAAATAGGTACATCCTATTTGTGTAAACAAATTAAGTAAATGCATATATATGTATGCGGATGCGGAATAAATTACCTTATCTAACATGAATTGAGAGAAGATAAAATGAATTGAGACTATAAACAAGACCCTTTGGGGTCATATTTTTCATTACAAAATAACTAAAGGGGCAATTTGGGGGGAAAATAGAATAAAGAGGTCAAAAATCAGTTTTAGGCTTTTATTTCAAGAAATTAGGAGGTGGAGCCTTCCTATACACCTTTTACGCCTCACATTTTCTTCAGAAGGCGGCCCTCGAGGCGTTTTTGTAAAAATAGCATAATGCACGCACCGAGGTTTACGCCTCATTGCATTTCTTGAAACCATGCCGGTAAACTTGACAGTGTGCTCTTGACAAGTGTAAGGCGTCTTCCCTTTGATAACATCTTCCTTTTCCACAACGCTAACTCCTTACCGAACCGTTCGATAACCGAATCCCAAATCTCAATATAGAGAAGATGCCCCAAGAGGCAAAGAAAAGACCAAATGCCCCACATCGTCATTATTACCAGCTCCTATAACTGTGTTCTTTCTCAAATTTGCACGTATACTAAAGGCTAACTGAAAGCTTAATTATAAAGCCAAAGGTGTCTGATCTAATCTTATCCTGCAAAGAGGATAATATCATCTGCAAACTCAAGATGAGTAATCTCTGCCACATCGTCATTATTACCAGCTCCCATAACTGTGTTCTTTCTCAAGTTTGCGCGTATGCTAAAGGCTAATTGAAAGCTTAATTATAAAGCCAAAGGTGTCTGATCTAATCTTATCCTGCAAAGAGGATAATATCATCTGCAAACTCAAGATGAGTAATCTTTGATGCCTCTTCATTTACCGTAAAGCCATGATTAAGGCCCAAGTCTCTAGCTATACCTGCCAATCTACTCAAAGCCTCGCATGCACAATGAATAAAAAGGGAGATTAATGATCACCATGTCGAATTCCTCTACAACCGGAGAAAAACATGTCAGAACTCCATCAACCAAGACTTAAAAACTTTGTTATCGATAGCCAAACTTTTATTCACCTCATCACTTTACTCTAAAGCCCATCTTCTCCAAAACATATAATATAAAATTCCAACTAACATGGTCGCTAGCCTTTCTCAAATTCAATTTTGCAAATCATACCCGACACCCCCTCCCTCATCCTAGAATCGATAGACTAGTTGGCGATAAAAACGTAATAGCGCTATCTAAAATTTACCTATTGGAAACAAGAGCCCCTTGGAATCTTAAATCACATAACCCATCACTACTTTTAATCTCCTTGTTAATGCCTTACCTAAAATCTTGTTAACACATCAATAAGACTAATTGGCCTAAATTTATTTATTTCCCCCAACTTTAGTAAACTTGTATATAAGCTTAAGAAAAGTTGTATTAAGCCTCCAATCAAAGAAACCATTATGATGAATTATACGAATGACTTAGTGGAAGCAAATCTACTAACATAAATTTAACTACTTTATTGATTGAATAACAAAAAAAGTTTAGATCTCTTTCTCTCTATATATATACCCTTAAACTAAGGTTTTCTCTCAAGAACTCCAACTAGTCCTAACCTCTTTCCCAAAACTTCTTTATAGAAGAGGAGTCCCCACCTTTCCAAAACACTACCCAAGATAATAGGAAACAAATCTAAAATAAAAATATGATAAACTTAGAAACTAAAAAAAGGGACCCCACGAAGTGCGCCAACTAGAGATGCAAAAGGCATGGTTGTTAAGGCTACGTCGGCCACGATTCCTATTAACTCCCCCCCCCCCCCAAGAAGAATTCGTAAGGGGATGGACAATTCACCGCAGTGACTGTCTCTTCGTCAATATCATCGCCTCACATCTAGTGAAACGCCTCGTTAATGTAATTGTGATGATTATGGGTAAGAAGAGCTATATGCTTCTTAGGATTTGGAGATTCACGCCTCATATGACCTGTTTTCCCACAATTGTAATATATTGCGGAACTTGTCGTCCTTGGTATCTTTGGAGTCGCCACTGTAGTAGCCGCTGTTTTCCCACAATTGTAATATATTGCGGAACTTGTCGTCCTTGGTACCTTTGGAGTCGCCACTGTAGTAGCCGCTGCTGGAGATGTAAAAGAATAGTAAACTGCTGGCTCGAGCTTTGTTTCTGCTCGCTTGGCCATTTCAACAATTTCCGAGGAACTCTGAGTGTTGAACAATACCAACTCATCTTGTATCCGCTTTGTCAACCCAAGCTTGCACCTGTTAATTCGATGGGCCTCCGATTCAGATAAAACAACTCGAGACGGAAATAGATAAAAAATTGCTCGCATAATCATCAACTGTTTGGTTCCAGTTTTGTCGAAGGTTCTGTAATTTAGCAAAGCTCTCTTCTGGTATAAATCGCATCATCAACCCACGTAGCATCGTATCCCAATCTGTAATGTAATCACCCCCAGCTGTTACCTGCAATTGTTGCATACCCTCCCACCAGTTTAAAGCGTACCTCAGTTTTGTCTCCATTAATGTGACTGCACGAGGGTCTCAACAACGTTTGAACGCTAAAACCCGATCTACCAGATTGAGTCAGTCAATAAACCCATCTCCATCTGTATTATCATCAAATTTTGGAACGTTTATCTTAATATCCTTATTCATATTCTGAAAAGCAGAGATAATTGCATTTGCTACCTGACTCTCTGGGTTTCCCTGATATTTGTACCTCTATTGTTGTGGTCTATACCTAGTATTCCCAATACCTGGCTCGTTTTGGAACCTGTTGTTCTTGAAACGAGATCCAAAGTTCGTAGGATGACCCCCCCCCCCCCCCCCCCCCCCCCCCCCATTTCTACCTCTTATGTCGCGAAACCCATATCTATCACCATACTCCCGACTGTTACCCGATTCACTATCATCCCAAAAAGTACCTTCATCTGCAAAAGGATTACCTAGTGCCCATTGTCTCTGCTAAAAACTCGGACCTGTAGGTGGTGCGCCTTGCGGAGGAGTAGGTACATGCTGTGGCCGAAGTGGCACATAAGGAGCGACCCCCAAGTTTTGCGGAACAGTCGGCATAGATGTTGGATGTACTTGGTTTCGCCAGTCCCTGTGCCATGCCCATATTGGAGTTGCGTACTACCCCTTCCGGTTTGCATAGTCTGTCCCTGCCCTTGTAATGTTGTCTGAAAAGGTTGGGCGTGGGGCGTGTGCCCACACCGACTAGCCGTAATTAGCTGTTTGAAGGGGTGCCGGAGGTCCCTGCGTTGTTGCGGTAGAACCCAAGCCGAGACCTGCGGGGTGGACCTGCGTCGTTCGGTTCGGTGTCTTCCGATCGATAATTGGATCTGGGTCAGACCTGTCAGGTTCTGCAACGGAGTCTGGATGGGGTTCATGGATTGGACCTGGTTTGGGTTCACTTGCTGGACCTGGACCTGATCTGGTAGTTGAATCTGGATTGGGTTCACTTGTTGGACCTGGACTGGATCGGGTAGTTGAGTCTGGATCAGGTTCGTTTGATGGACCTGGTTTGGACTCGATGGCTGAACCTGGATTGGTTATACCTTTTGGATTTGTGTCGGGTCCGGTAGCAAGGTCTAGTCCGGTTCCCCTGTCCTACCTGGGTCGGGTCTAGTCGTGGGACCAAACCCGGGTTGGTGTGCCCTTCGGTTTCGGTCATCGACGACGCTACGCTTTGGTGGTTTGGTACCGGTATCTCCATGGTTTGGTCTTTCTCCCCTCCCCTAACTTCTTAAAGCCTCAAAAATCTCTTATTCACCAACCCGTCCAATCTGGGTTACCAATGGTGAAGTGCCTTGTACGACTCTGAATAGTATCCAACATGTTCTATGATTTTTTTATTATCATTCATTAGCTGACCACCAATCTGTAACTTACACAAATTATTGATCCGCCATCTCCCATTAGCTACGTAGTGGAAAAACTTTGTATTGTTGTCCCTCTTTCGACCACTTCACCCTGGATTGTTGCTTACATTTATTTTCCTCCTAAACAATTACTTCTGAACCTCAACCTTCTATTTACCTCTTTCCGAGTATTTCTCGAAGTTTCGTATTCTTCCATCTTGTCCACCTCCTTCACTACTTCCATAAGTGTTTGGATTTTCAGCTTCATTTTACTGAATTGAGACTTACTCCATCTTTTAACTTAGTCTTAAGAGCTTTCAACTTATACCACAAAACATATTTAGGCGTTCCATCAAATGAGAAATAATTCCACCGCTCTTCTATCAAGGGGGGGGGGGGGGGGGGGGGGGCAGTTCATCGCACTGAAGCCACCAAAGCTCAAATCTGAAAGAGCCTTTGAAAGCCCTGATCGAGCTGTCCCACAATCAAGAAGCAAATATGTACGATCTGATGATATTCTCGACAATGCATCTTGAGATGCCCCATGGAAATGAAAACTTGCCTATCTTCCTTAAAAACGGATCTCTTTGCATATTGAACCTAGTAAACTCTGCGAACTAAGTTTACTCCACGCCTCTGAGCGGTAAATCAATGAGCCCGTGTGTTTGGACAAAGTCGTCAAACCCTCCAATGCATGAGCAAAATAAATGACATTTAAATCACCTCAATACACCACCGGCTCGTCCTACAAACATCTAAAAAAAGCTTCTCTCCAAAAATTGACCTATATCGCGCTCATTGGCTGGACTATACACCCCGGTTGCCACCCACTTGAATTGATCATGGACATTCTCAAAATGATACGAGATAGAGTAGGCTTCTAGTAACGGATTTTCGAGAACCTTAACCACACCCATATCTCAAACAGCTAGCATACCTCCTGAAGCCTCTAGAGAAGGACCGGTTCATGTGCAAATACCAAATTGTTAATCCATCTTTCCATTTTTCATTATAGTGATACAAAATCATGTGCAAATACCTCATTGTTCTATCTAGGGATCGTACGTGGGAAGTTTGGTCTAGAAACTACTTTCGAAAACCCCTTTGACGTTCTCTCCAATTATAGCAATGGAAGAGAACAAGGAAAAATGTGCCTCCTTGCTATTTCGGAAAACAACCAATAACTGCACAGCACTAAAACTTACAAACAACAATTAGGTATTTCAAACAAGACCAGTAGCATATCTTTTTTTCTTCTGATATTAAAACATGCCTAGGAAGACTAAAGAGATTATAAGGTTTCTTGTCTTGCATCGTATAGTTTTTGCACAAATATAGTGTTTGCTTTTTCCTTATATTTTTGTTTATTAATTTTAGTTCATGTGAAACATTAAAGAAACATTTGTTTTTTGGTCTAAACGTTTGTTTTTTGGTGTTGCATGTTAAGCATCTAATCAAGTAGCCCATCTGAACTGCGTTCAGTGCCACACAACACTAGTGTACCCATATGGAGCTCCACAAGTCAAATGTGCAGTGTGTCAATATGTTACAAACACTGGGGTATGTTTAAAGTTTTATAGTTGCTATTTTTTTGTCTTTTGCTTGCCTCTCCCTGTAATATTTCCTTGTCTAACTTAGTTTCCTCGAAGACAATGACCATGAAATTAGTGCTCTGCTTTTAGATTGCAAAAGAATCTTACTTTTTTCTATAGTTCTCTTATGTCGGGATCAACAGATTACATTTTTGGGTGATATTGGGGGTTTAGAAGAAACAAAGGTCCGACATGAATACTACGCTAAAATACTGGGATTTATGATAATAGTGACATGTTTCCATTCAGAATATACATGCTGATACCATACAACCCATTCAGAAGGAACTCTCTAAAACAATATAGTAGGGCGTCAACAAATTAATGGAACTTATTGAGAGCATTTACTCGTTTCGGCAAATTGTTATCGCCAAAGTTGAATATTTTGTGATTTAAAAGTCAAAATCACTTGTTTGCTACATTGGACTCCTAAAAAATAACTGGCCAAACGTGCCATGTCATCTTTCCCACCAAATCATTTGGTTGTGGGGAGATTTTGTTTTATTTCGAACAAACTTTGATTGCCACAAAAACATTAAATTTGGCTTTGAGTGTGAAATAGGTCGCCAAATTTGGATAGTAAAATAATTGTACGCAATTTGACTTATTTTTGGAGAAGTCGGATGCAAGTATTTTATAGGGATCTGGCATCAAAATGGAACCTTTTGTATAACAATCAGTTCAATTCTGATACCATTGATATGACAATAATTATGTACATACATGTTTCTCTGATATTCCAGTTTTGACATCACTAAGAATTTCTGGCCTATGGATGGTAAAACTCTTGTCACCCTTTTTCAGAAGTTGAGTCTGTTCTTACAGGTAACTAAAACTTCTTTTATTGGGAATTGATCTAGGTATCCTTGTAGCAATTCCCATAAACATCTACTCACTGGGCCATCCAGTATTAACTAGTTGTGACCCTTGAGTTGGAAATATCCAATAAAGCCACACTGAAGAACTTCTAGATCAACTATAATACTAATGACGTTATGAAGCAGAATGAAGCAAACACACATAATTATATGAGAGACGAAGAATGAAGACTACCCCAAACTAAAGAAGTCAAATTATGTTTTTGAAACTCCCCAGATTAGAGTGCATAATGATAGAATTCCCTGCAATTAGAGCAATCTTTGAACACACGTAAGAGCTTGCAAGGCTCTGTTGACTTTAAATTGCAATTGCTTCACCTGGATCAAATCCTCCAAGGGTCACCCATACTGTTATGCAGCAATATGTTCACTGCCATCATTGAATCATCTCAATCCAAAGAGAAATCCATCATTCCAATTCGCATATACCATGGCAAAAAGAGCAGCCACTATAACTAAATGCAATCAGACTGAAAGCCAAGAAGAGGCAGCAATGCCAACATAGTCCCGTAAGAATGCGAATTACACTATTATAAAATACTCCGTGTCGGTCTCTTCAATGTGCTCAATATCCACAGCCCTGCCCAAAGTTCAAACTTCATTACCATTAGTCATTAGAAAGATCTGCCCCTTGCTTAGAGAGAGAATCGGCTTAGAAGCATCACTCCAACTGGTAGAGAATCTAATCCTTTAAACCTTGTAGGAGACAAGATCCCACTGAGATTTTAGGCACCAGGGGATGTCATTCTTTTTTAAGGCAGTAACTAAAGCTAGGGGGCCAACAAGAAACCCCTGTATAATTTTTTTTTCTTGAATGATAAACATAAACTATATGTAGCCAGTACTTGGGATTATTGTATATAGCATAAAGTATTATTTTGGTAATATATCTTCTGATTTGTATGTTGTAAACTTAAGCATCTTGGTATGTTGTAAACTTTAGCATCTCTATTACTTTCCCAAGAGGCCAAATCAGTAGTTCCTGAAAGACTGACAAATGCTAAGCATCATGGTGTTTACGGATGTATCTCCTTTCCGTTTCATTTTTTTGTATTTTGAAATTTTCTACAGATGCCTAATGTCAGGGTACCAACCTCCTTGCATAGGCCCAATGGGACTACCATGCCAGCAGTCATTCCCTCAACTTCATCAGTAAGTCATTAAACTATATTACTTTTATATCTAGGAGAAATATGCAGTATCTTTTTTAAACCAACATTTTTTTGGCTTCTGTTGAATTTTCTAGATACCCCCACAAAGTCACACTCATACCGTTGTAGTCGAGAACCCTATGTCAGTCGATGAACACGGCAAACTGGTAAGTTCTTTCCTGCCTTTACTACAATTCTGAAAAGGGCACTTTGTTCTAGTATTCTTGGTGGATAAAGAGAAATAATATTGTTTTATATTTTTCTTCACTAATTTGTTTTATTTTAAATTATTGAATATATTTCAATGAAATTCTGAATGATCTAGGTGAGCAATGTTGTTGTTGGAGTTACATCAGGAAAAAAATGATGACTCAACTTCGCTGACCGTAGCGGCCATTTAGTTGCTCCAGAGCCTCAATGTGTTATATGTCGTGGAGATGGATATTATTATTATAATCTGCCCAGTGATATGAACTTTACAGAGAAACTAAAATACGCATTTCATATATGTACGATATATACAGATTTTGTGTTTATTGTTTACATTATCTGTGTGTCACCAAAGATTATGAAATTACGTTTCAATCTCTTTAGAATAAGATATACAACCATTCTGAGTCGGGGGAACTGTTGCTCACTGCAGCACCATATTTAATGATTTGATTATTCTTTCATTGCCATATTTGCTCAAGTTGAAGTAATAGAGAATGAATTGATGTTGAAAATCTGAGCATTACATTATTTATACACAGGCTAATTATTCAAATGTGTACAGTAGTGCTCCCGCGCGACAGCCTACCGCTAGGGTTGGGAGGCTGACTACAAGGCCAATGTCACTGATTTGTTTCAGCCGAGTCCCAATACGAGCTCTTTGAGTTGGTGCAGATGAGTCCTGAGAAGTGTGAAACTCGTCTTCAAGTTTTGAGCAAGGCATGCTTAAGTTTTAGGCGCCTTCCCCTTTTTCTTAGCTTGTGTTAGCATTCATGAAGTTTAGAGAATTCAAATGACACTCAAGGCTTAGGCATAAGACTACCATTTTTGTGGTAAGAGTGAATTATAACGGCATTTAAGACTCAAGTCTTATTTTTAAGCTGGTTACAGTAAGGCTCTGAAACACTTGCGAGTCCAGCTTTGCTTGAGGCAAGGTTCATAGGCAAGACTCGGTTGGAAATGCTCTAGTTATTAGAGACCTAACACTGCAGTTAGATGCCTGCTTTGTCATTAGGCACACTTAGAAAAGCTCTTCCAGTCCACCAATGTTATGCTTATGCCAGAGAAAGCAGATAGAAAATAAAATAGGGTAATGAAGAGAAAAAGAGCAATCTCTCTTGTTTTGCTACCATTGTCATTGTAACATTATGTTAGTAAATCGTTTTATACCTCCATTTGCATTTCTACATCCAGAAACAATCTGTGAGAGACTGGAAATATAGGAATTCCTACATTTTTTATGGTCAGTAACCTCATTTTTATACGGCTATCCAAACTGCCTTCTTTCTATGTCATTAACACCATTATTTGGAATACACTCCACTAGTAAGTTTATCATTTCAAAATTAAGCACAAATTTACTCAATAGCAGTTTGGTACTCACAAATAAGTGTTTTCGACAACAGACATCTTTTTATCTTAATCTTTGATACACAAAAGTAATGTACATCACGAATAAGGAGTGCATTCTGGAACACAGTTCCAAACTATAGTTTCCACAAGGGCGCTAACGCCTAAACAAACAAGTCATCCTCATAGTCCGTTGAAATGCAAAATCCAGTAACAAATAGCCGGGTGCCTAAATCATCGCATATCATCTTTACTTCTCTAAAGCAGCCTTTTTTTACCATGAAAGCCAGAAGAACCTTGGATTGCATTTCTTCATTTGCCTGTAAATGCAACAGCAAGAAACAATCAGAAACTGTCACTTAAGGAGATGTTGCTAGTACGATGAATGCATGCTACAGTAGTTTCTTTAATATTTATACATTCACCATAGACCCCCCCAAATTTAGTTATACATACATAGTATAGCATCATTTTATAATTGATCATTGCCGACTTCAATCTTTCTGTTCCATATCAACTAGTGGGGCTTAAATAATTGTAATGAGTAACCACAACTCCTTTTCAAGTTTCAACCACTAGTCCTCCATATCCCAAAAAACAAATCCTACCAAATATCCTTAGCTAACAGTCAAGACTCAAAGACTCACTTTCTTTAGCATATAAAACCCAACCTTCACTTGCAATGGAGATGAGAAGATACACAATGTCAGTAGTACACATATTGGTAGTTCCCTTTCATGGACAGGGACACCTCTTCCCCTCCATTGAGCTCTGCAAACTCCTCTCAGACGTATCAAATTACAAAGTTACTATTGTCATTCCCTCCTCCCTCGCTTCTATGATTCCCCATAGTGATCAACTCTTTGAAACCGCGGAGCTGACACAGGAGGGATCTGACTCAGTTCATGACCACGACCATGGAAACATGGCTCAACCCTTTGAGGATCTTGTATCACGCCTTTCCAACAGACCGGGTCCTCCTGTTTGTGCTATTGTTGATATAATGATCAACTGGACAAAAGAAACTTGTCAGAAATACAAAATCCCTACCTTTAGTTTCTTCACTTCCAGTGCGTGCTCAGCCGCTATGGAACTTGGCTTGTGGAAGCTCGGGTTGAAAAGTCTGGAACCAGGCAAGGTTTATACTCTTCCCGGCTTACCGTTAGATATGTGGGTAACCTCCGCCGATCTGGCACATCAAGGCCCACCACCTCCTGGTCCTCACTCACTAGACCACCCTGGCGGTCATCTGCCACGACCACCACACCATCACGGTGGTGGTCCACCTCCTCTAGGACCACCACACCGTCCTGGTGGTGGTCTGCCTCCCCCAGGACCACCACCTACACCTGGTGGTCAACCACCGTGGTTAGTGGAAACACAAGACTCGGTTGCGTTCTTAATCAATACTTGTGCTGATCTAGAGCGTATGTTTATTGACTATGTGGCTAAAGAAATGGGGAAACCGGTCTGGGGAGTGGGTCCACTCTTGCCAGAACAGTATTGGCGATCTACTGACTCACTCGTTCACGATGAAGAGATACGTTCAAAGCGAGAATCCAATGTCAGGGAAGACGAGGTTAAGGATTGGTTAGACTCAAAGCCATACAGATCTGTTATCTACGTCTCATTTGGTACCGAGGTTGGTCCAACAGAGGAGGAGCTAGCTGAGTTGGCAATGTCATTAGAGGAGTCGAAGAGGCCATTTATATGGGTAACCCAGTCACACAGAGGTGGACCAGGTTCAGATATACGTCCACAAGGAGCTGGAGATCTTCTCTCCCACAGCTTAGTAGACCAAAACAATGGGGAAGGTCTGGTAATTCGTGGTTGGGCTCCACAACTTCTCATCTTGAGCCATCAGTCTACTGCCGGATTTATATCCCACTGTGGTTGGAACTCTACTTTGGAAGCAATCGGGCGTGGGGTACCACTGCTGACGTGGCCGATACGAGGTGATCAACATCATAATGCCAAATTGGTGGTGAGCCATCTCATGATTGGTTTGACAATGAGAGCCGAGAGCGATCAAGGAATTGAACCTGTTAAGAAAGTGGATATATTACGGGGAATCGAGAAGCTTGCGACCAATAACGAGATCAAAAACCAAGCCACTTTACTTCAAAGCATATTCGTGCATGGCTTCCCTGCTAGTTCTATTGCTTCTCTCGATGCAATTTCAGATTTTATCAGCAAACAACAATTCACATCATGTAACTGACAAAAGGCTAGGAGGCTATGAACTTGATAGAATTTTAGAAGGTTCCAAGGTGAAAACAGTCAGATATATAGTAGCTATAGATAACTATTATGTGTGTTGCAGGAGGATGAAACCAAAGCCGCTAATCCGAATCAGTTTCCGTGCCTTTTAAGTTAAAAGGATTGCAATGTCATTTCATTAAGAAACATTTTCGTTGAGAAAAAGAAAAAGAAAGGGAACAATCATACTGACTGTTACAGATCTTATGGTAGCAAAGGAAAATGTTACAAGCAAAGAAAGGTTGGTACCTCATAAGCAAAAAAATCCACCAGGCTATAATACTAAAGCAGCTCCCCATTTTACCGCTATTCACACTTCCCTCTTTCTACGTCGTTGGCACCATCAATTTGAGCACCCACCTTAAGCTCATTTGCAATATACTGGTTTGTACATTAAGCCATTCATTCAATCAATATAAGTTTACTCTTTTACCGTAGTTTGGTACTCTGGTATTTCACATCAAGCATCTTTTATGTGCACTTCACAGTAAAATCAAATCAGTCAAATGCAAGCTTCTTGGATAGGCAAAAATGTGGCAACAGTGCTGGGACAAGCGCTAAGGTGATGTAAATCCTAATAATGGGGGTACCCTCTGCCCGTAGAATTGGAAGTTCCAAACCTTGGTCCCCACAAGGTGCAGTAATCACCCGAAACAAGCAAATCTGTGTCATTATTAACTTTCATACGAAAAATCCAGTAACAAATCGTTGGATACCAGAATGATCAGATACTATCTTTACATCCCTGAAGCAGCCTTTTGATTTGTTCATCGTGAAATCTAGAAGAAACTTTGACTGCATTTCTCCATTTGTCTGCAAGCACAACAAAAAGAATTCTTATTGTAACAAAGTGCAAATTATATAGTTCAAATTAGAATCTAACATCATACAACTATAATAAAATTAATCAATGACGTATTATCCGGTTCATAGGACTCAAATATACAAATCTAAGAGAAAAATTTCTCTTTACCTATGTTGTCAAGGGCGGGGAGGAGCGCTAGGCAGTGGGCATGGTCCCTGGGCGGGGAGCTAGGCTCCCAAGCGGAGCCGGAACACTATGTGTAACATGTCAATGTAAATTTGTAATGTGTAATTATTTTTTTCGTAATGTATTAAATATATTTAATTCAAACATGACTCAAAATTGGTCTAAGTTCATACAACCATGGATTCCCAAATTGAAAATCTGAAATAGAAAACCGATGGAAACCTTACAAAAACTGCAGATAAAATCAAATACTTTAGGGTTGTGACTTGTGATCGTTAGAAGCTCAATTCCATTCAGATCTTCTTCTTTCTCGTGATCTCTCTCTTTGATCTTCATTGAAGAATCTTAAAAAGATTAATTGAAGAAGAAAGGAAGAGTTAAGGATGATTTGTTATAAAAAAAATTGTTAGGAAATGCCAAATGATTTGGTAACTCTGTTTTTTTTTTTACTAAAAAGCCAAATCATTTGGCAAAACTAGAATAATAATAATAATGCTACATCATTTAACGCCTTGAAAGAGGCGCCCAGGGAGGTAAAAGGCTGTGGCGGGACGGGTGGTTTAAAATTGGGCGCCCCGGCGGCACCCCTAACAGCATAGCATTTTACCATACTGAAATTCATATTTGAATAAGAGGCTTGACTTCATGGATAATTCCATAACTAGAGATATTAAGGCTTAACCCTGTAGGAGCTTGATAAGAACACTTTAGCGGAAACTCATTTACTGAAATAAAACTAAAATTAGAGTTTCAAAGTTTCCCTCAAACTAAAAATCCTTTATCACACAAATTAAAAGATGAAAACTGAACCCTAGGCCTAAATGGAAAACTGAACCTTAAGCCTAAATGGAAAACTGCCATTATTCAAACAAAAAATGATAAAATAAATAATATATCTTCTAAATAGAATATGATCTATTTAAAATATATTCTAAATATCGTAATAGCTTCTATAGAAAAGCTAGAAGGGTGGGAAGACGGCACTGACACATTAGAGCTTCACATAATAATGATAAAATAAATAATATATCTTCTAAAAAGAATATGCTCTATTTAAAATATATTCTAAATTTTGCAATTGCACAGTGCTCAGGCCTCCTGGTAGCAAAGAAAACTGCAATTACAAGCAAGATAGATTGGTACCTCAAAAGCAAAAAATCCACCAGACTTCATTACTGAAGCAGCTCCTTCACAGAGATGAAGAAGATCAACCATACCATTTTCGCCCCCATCTAGTGCAAGTCTTGGTTCATGCTTGCCAACTTCAGCTTGCAGGCCCAGAATCTGGTCACTTGGAATGTAAGGTGGATTACTCACAAGTCCCACAACCTCCCTCTTAACATCCTCTAAAGGTTTGAACCAAGATCCTATCCGTATCTCAATTTTATCCTGAAAACAAGATTTGAAGGTAAATATTGAAAAAAATGTTCTGCAAAATAGTTTGTGAAACACCAAACTAAAGACTTTTCTTTAGATAGCTGAGATAAAATCATTGCGTTGCGGGGGGGGGGGGGGGGGGGGGAGGATGCATTTCATAGACGGTCATGTATCATTTTTTTAATATACTTCTAATACTCCATCTCTTCCTCTTTCCTTGTATCTCGTCAATTCTTAATATAATTTACTGTTGCCTTCTGCTAAAAAAATCCTATTGAAAATTCTTCATAACTCCGTATCAAGCTCAATCCCAGCAGTTCATAAGTCTACTCAATTCGGGTGGATAACGCTTGGTTCAAGTATTCACCTAGCCTTAGCAGCAAAGTTCTTCTCCTACATCAGATATCTTTTCTCGGGTTATGCTAAGATTTGTTGATTATGGCCTACATGAGAGAAAAAATAGTATAAAATAATTGTTTAATTATGTAAAGCTAATCTCATTTTTTTTAATCTTTTTTTTTTTATCAAACATCCAGCAAGGAAGGGGGCTAGGTCGACAAGCCAAAACTAAACTGTTAATCTGCAACATATAATTGAGTTTTCATAGCAGTCCACAAGCTACTTTTGTCCCTTTCATTTTTCTATAGGGTATTGATTCTCCAGTTTCTTTTTGTTTTATATGTAAAGAGGATATCTAATTTTCCATATCCCACTTAATTTCTTTCCTTTGAAATAGGTTTTTTGGACTTAACTTTGTTTCTTCCAACTTTAAATTGGAACAGAATAGGCATGCAAGACCTCGTGATGTCATGCTTATCCATTACCGACAGTAGATAATGTGTATATTATGAATAATTTACAGTTTTTCTCAAATCATAATATTTATTGATGCCCTTACTGATGCTTCAAATGTTTGAACTGTAAATGTTTGAGATACTGCAAGGCGAGGCCAAGTTCCAACTTATTCATTTAGGACACATACACGAGCGCATTAGGAGGTGGAGTTTACTAGCAACACACTGAGGATTTACAAAACATTGACATGCAAAGAAAAGGTACAACAAAAGGTGTACATGTTTGTTGAATTAAGGGGTCGGTTAAGAGGTTAAAAAAATGGAAACTACTATATGAACAGCACAGTCACTTAAATGTTGAACATTTAGTAGGCCACCTCTACATCACCAGACTGAGACCTAAAGAGACTGAATACTAGACCTAAGGAGACGGAAATACTGATTGATTAGGCGAAAACCGATGTAGCACCGAATACATCCTGAGCATAATTAAGTAAATTTCCACGACAACAAGACTGTGACAGAATCACCATACTGTGTCATTGGGAAATGGATGGAAGAACAAAAGGGAAAAAAATTCAAAAATGAAGTTGCTGTCTAATTGCCATGATGTCGCTAAATACCGTGAAATGCACGGCGTCGAGGAAGATTCTAATCACGTGGAGTCTATACTTTTGGGAAAATCGGGTGGAAGATGAAAGTTAAGAAGTATTTCCCTCTCGTATGCATGAGGATTGTACATACAGAACAAATAACTAAAATAGACCCTTTTGGAGATTGTTGGTGTCACTTTCACGTGCAATACATTCCTACATAGCAACTGTTACATGAAAGACGAGAAAGACAAGAAATATCATTTTTGTTAAAGCACGTCTTAAAGCGTATCGTGCCTTAATGGTATGTTACCTCTTTCTCTATATCCATTTAGCAATCAATATGTAAACATGTTTTACTCGTGAATGTGAAATCAGTGATATTTGGTAAGGGTGTGTTGAAATCGTTTGTCTTGCAAGTACGGTCGATTGCGTATGCGTTAAAAAACAAAAAACCATCCCCTCCAGATTTGTAGACTGCACATAATTAGATTTTTCCTCGGCCATTTGTCATTTTCAGTAATATCAAGGCAATTAAGCAGTAACAGCATTTCAAGTGTTTTGTTCTTCTACTCCTCTCTCTATTCCCAAGTATATTTATATTGTTTGCATCAATTACGCGTTGTCTAAAAAATGTGCTTCATACTTTTAAGAAACATTGCAATGCCACATCGGTTTTTGCCATTTGAATCTATATTCCTACCTCTTCAGGCCTTAACCCAGCGGTGCACGGACAACCTTCTAAATGTTTAAACAGATAAATAAGTGTGCACGGACAACCTTTTCAACTAAATTATGAAATAAAATCCATTTCTCTTGATTTTACCAACAAACTAATGTATGCATTCAATCATATATAAATTGATCCTAGCTCAAACCCAAGAAAAAATAGAAAATTTGCAAACAACACTAACCTGCAAACCGTATCTTCCCACATTATAACCAGCAACAGACGCCGCAACTGGACTCAAATCTGTAGCAATAACCCTCCCACCTTTCCCCAAAGCCCTCGCAATCGCTATTGCAAGCGCCCCACTTCCAGTTCCTAAATCAACCCACAACCCCTCTTTCATCATGACCTCATTCTCATCCTCCTCCTCCTCCTCCTTCTTAATCAACTCCTCAACTATATCCACAATCACTTCAGTCTCAGGTCTTGGTATCAAAACACCTTCTTCAACACTCAAAACCAAATCCCTCCAATGCTCACACCCAACAACATACTGAAAGGGTCTCCTCTCTACAATCCTCTGTTTCCATAACAAGTACAACTCATCCAAACCCACCCTTAATCTCACAATATCCTCATCGTCGTCTCTGTTAAAACCAGCGTCTTCGAGAAACCATTTGAGTTCTCTAAACAAGTGATTGGTATCTGGGCCATTATCAATGGTGGGGAAGTTTGAACCCTTTGATTGAATTAGGGTTTTAGCCCAGGTTTGAAATTGGGTTAGGGATGATAATGGGGTTTGATGGATTGGGGATTTGAGAAAGAGAGGGGTTTGGGGTTGATTAAGATGAATTGAAGAAGGTTGTGAGAGATTCCTTGGTGACATTATTGAACGAATTGTACGGGAGAATGAATTGTACGGGAAAGCCATAATTTTGGGTTTAAACTTTAGACCTGAAATAAGAGATATGAAAATGTGTATTTGCTCAAACAGAAAGAAAAGAAAACTGAATAATATCTGCCCCAGCAGATTGATGTTATTACTAAGTAAACCATGAGACCGTGGATTGGTGGAGGGAAGAAAGATGAAGGAGTACCCAACACAAAAACCTGACTACGCTAAACATTTTAGTTCATTTTTTTTAAGTTTTCTAGAGACTTAGAGCTTATGAAAAAAGTTTAAATATTAAAATAAAAAAAATCTGAGCTCCCAACGCTAGGGTCCTAGCGTTGATTGGTAATATTGAAAGTTGTTGGCCTTGCGTTACTAAAACATACAATGTTTCTAGCATTGGTGGAGAAAAAATGGCAAAAAAAAAAATTACTCATGAGCCTAGCGCTGATGGGTAATATTGAAAGCTTGACCCATCGATTCTAGAACATACAAAACGTAGGGTCCTAGCGTTGATGGGGGAAAACCTATAAATTATTTTCGTAAATTTCTTCTCAAAAGCTCGTCCAAGCTTGAATTTTAACAAACTTTCTCACAATCACATGCCCAAATTAACTTAATACTTCTCTCTCAAGTTTAATTTTGATTATAAGTGGTGTTGTCATAACTTATAAATTTTGAGTTGAGATATGCCTAGAGAGAAAATGTGAGAAAGTGAGATGAAGAAAAGAGGGCAAAAGAGAGACGATGACGACGACAAAAATATCAAACAGGGTCCTTGTACTTTTCGGAGTTGAAGAACGAATTTGAAGAAGAGGAAATTCGTGGAGAGAGAGAAATCGTAGAAAGATGAAGAGAAATTGATGGAGAGATTGAGAGATTTTTGTTATGATTAGAGTCCTCCCTTTTTTTAGTTATATACTCAATGGAGGACTCCTCTTGGTAGTGTTTTAGTAAAATAGGGCAGTAAAGATAGAATTACCGAAGATGGAGAGATGTGAAGAATTATAGATTGACACATTTTGTAGCTTTTAACTGAGTCAATTATAAGACACTTCCTACGGTCGTTTGATTAGGCTACTTGTATCTAGCGGTGCACAAACATCCTTCTAAATGTTTTAGCATTTAAAACTTAGGTCATCACCTCTATAGGCTTGTATCTTATTCCATAATTACCTTGCTTAACTTTCTCTAACAAAGACTCTGAAAAAACTCTTTTATTAAACCAGTTAGCATTGGGGTTTTAGATATCAACAACTCTAATATAGTGAAACCTATCTAAATGTACCCCTCATAAACGTGATGCATGCCAATGACATGGCCCATAAATCTGAGCTCCCTTCTTGGAACTTTATTCTAGCAACGTTGTTTGGCCTTTCAGAAGATGGGCCCTCGACCTCGTGGGAGAATTTCCCACTGCACAAGGCAAGAGGAAGCACCTCCTAGTAGCAACGGATTACTTCACCAAGTGGGTGGAAGCAGTTCCTCTGTGTCGTACGTGAAGACGAAGTCATCAAGTTTATATGGGAAACTATCATAATACGGTTTGGGTGCCCCCATCTTATCCAAATCGACAATAGACCTCAGTTCATTGGCTCCAGAGTCGTTGAGTTCCTCAATCAGCACAACATCATCCTCTCTCCTTCCAATCCATATTACCCACAAGGAAATGGTCAGGCCAAAATCACTAATTACACTATCGTTGACAGAATCAAAAAGCGCTTGACATAGAAGAATGGTAATTGGGTCCAAGAATTACCACATGTATTATGGGCATATCACACAACACCTCAGGTATCAACTAGATGCACGCCGCTCCTGTTGGCGTACGGTACTGAAGCAATAATCCATACTCAATATCATTACCCATTACGCAACCATACCATGACAGACGAAGAAAATGAATTCTAGTTGGCATATAACATGAATTTGATCGAGAAAACTAGAGGCAAAACAATCATGAACTTGGGAAGATACCACCAGGCTTTAGGCAGATCTTATAACAAACGAGTTCGTCATAGAGAGTTTGAAATTAAAGATCTAGTACTCCGAGAAGTCCCCAAACACAGAAAAGAAGTCAATGCTGGAAAACTCGCAGAAAATTGGGAAGGTCCTTTTATTATTGTTAGAAAAAGTAGACTTGGCTCTTACGATCTCGCCACCAAACTTGGGGAACGAGTGCCTAATCCTTGGAATAGGAGGAGATTGAAGCTCTATCGAAGATAATAATCTATGACAGTGTACTTTTATAAATAAATCTATCATCTTGTACGTCGGTCTTACATCAATGAAATACTTATGTTTGATCGTCATACATCAGAGTACTCTTTGTTATTTCATATAGTACTCCAACTAACATTCTTTGTACATCAATCTTACAATAATGAAATACTTATGTTTGAGTGCCCTACAATATAGTACTTTTCTAATATATCATTCAAGTACTTTTATATACAGATTACATGCCTAAACATCGCAGTTTTCCACTGGGTTCATCTCATTCTAATACATTACAGATCGTTTGTTGCTTCAACCAAACTGATCTTCTATTACATTACAGATTGTTTGTTGCTTCAGCCAAATTGATCTTATATTATATTACATATCATTTGTTGCTACAGCCAAATTAATCTTTTATTACAGTACAGATCGTTTGATGCTTCAGCCAAATTGATCTTCTATTACATTATAGATTGTTTGTTACTTTAGCCAAATTGATCTTTTATTATAGTACAGATCGTCTGTTACTTCAGCCAAACCGATCTTATAATATATTAAGCATTTGTTGCTTCAGCCAAACCAACCCTCTATTATACGACAGAATGGCTCGTAGCTCTACAAAATGTCTATTAGGCTTATACATCATAATCGATTCATCACAAGGTTAGTACAATTTTGTACAGTTCATTACTTTTATCAACTGTCCCACCTTATTACACTCTATCTACTATATTTTCATTGGTATAGTATGAATAATTCATTCTAACAGTCATAACACCTCATCAGCTACTCGAGCTATCACTCGAACTGTCACTTGAGCTATCAGGCTGCACTGCACTAGGCGAACTTTCCCCACGAAGTCGCAGACGCATGAGCTCTGGCATCCTCCCAGTAACAATTTGTTTTCCTTCTTTAACCTTATTCTTTGTAAGAACACCAATTTTTGTTATCATGGGATCCAGATACTCAGATCGTATCAACTGCATCTCACATTGTACACCATCAACAACTAGCTTGTCATATGCAGTTTTGCTTTCCGCCTCTGATATCTTGAACTCGGATATAAAGAAGGGGAGCACTGCCGTTATTTCTATCTCTTGCGTATTAATTGCCTCACATTTTACCTTATTAGGAAGAACAAACCCTGTAAGTTGTTATTTAGCTTCCTTTATCATAGCTTTAAAACTTTTGCAGCGTTCTTCCAGTGCTCGTTTTTCACTCAGCGTTGCATCATTACGACCTTCCATTATCGCCATAAACTCATCCATGTTTGCCACCAAGCCTGTTGATTCATCTGTACGAGCTTGATTACACTTCCTCTCTAACACTTCTTCCTCAAGACTTATTATAGTCTTTCAAAGATCTGCCTCCAATTCGATCTTTGCATCACGCAGTTCCCCATTTTTTGATTGATACTTCAATATGTCTAACCTCATTGTTTGAGCGTTATGTTCTAAAGTACAAATCGTGATCCAATCTTTATTTATCATTTCGTTTTGTTCACTGTAGGCCTCTTCTATCTCCTTTAACATCATGTTCGTCACGTACCACAATACTTCAAATTTGCTAGCACGATTATTTACCTCCTCGACAGCTGCTCGCGCACCAACTTTCTTTGCCTCGAACATGTTTATATGATATTGCAAGTCTTTTACATTATTTTCTTCCTTCTCTAACACAACCAACAACTCTGTAATTTGAGTTTGCGCAGATATCAATTCCGCCCCTTGTTGGTTAATTTATCCCGAAATACCCAAAATTTCTACATCCTTTTACCTTATAACTTCTTTTAATCTCACCATCTTTCTCAGCTCACTGGCTAGTTCAGCCTCTTTATCTTGCAGTTTATCGGTCAAATGAACTACTGTATTTCGTTATTTTGATATCTTCACTGTTATTTTATCTTCTAACTCAGTAGCACTCTTTAGTGCCCCCTGACACAAAGTTAGTTCAACGTTCAATTGTTCGTTTCGAACACGTAACGCATCACATTAGCTCTGAACTGTTGCCAGTTCCACCTGCCACAACAATTAACATTTATCCTACTTTACATATTTAAACAGATTGCATATTACAGTGAACAAAAGTTTACTCAAGAACATAATATTTGAGTAATATCCATATATTGATCTATTTATACGATCATCACAGAGAACAACTTTCATTCAACATCAAAAACATTTTACAAAAAACTAATGCACATGCAAGTTCGGTAAATAACTGAACTAATTTACTTTCGCTTTTTTAAGCTATGAGAGGATTGCCCCTTGTCTCTCGAACTCTTTAATTTTTTTACTTGAACATCTATAGGAGATATAAAGGTCACCACCTCCTACTGACGTTGCTTTCACCGCGATCGGGGTATCAGGCTCTCAACCTCCTCCTTCTCCTCTTCTGAGATATTTTCTCTCAGCCTAGAAACGGGTTTTTCAACAACCTTCCCCTCCTCATCTTTCGTAAACCACATATTTTTTGCTTTTGCGTTCTCCACATCAAAATCTTTCCCACAACCAGTTATGAACTTTTTGAATTCGTTATCTACCCTCGCCAGCTCCCCTCCATAAAAATCAAACAAATTTTCTATACGACGTTCATGCTCCGTTCGAGTTGCGGTTTTTGCTCGTGACGAATACAAATGCTCCTTCAACTGCATCTGCGCCCTTTGTAGACGCTTGCACGTTTCCTTTTGTAATAGACATAAAGCCCTCACATCAGTTTCAACCTTCTTTTGAACTATTACTTCTTTTAACAATTGCGTCGCTAAAAACATTTTTTGCTCTATATGTTGCGACAATAAATCTTACAATTCTTTTAACTCACCCTCTAACTTCTGTTGAACCTTTATTTACTTTTTTCTTATCCTGAAAAGCACAATTCTCATGGCCCTCCGATCCTATATAAAGCTAAAAACATCAGGTAAAGGTTCTACATCACCTCATATAATAGAAATACCAGCTTGAGTTGAACATTTTCTTGTCTCTAAACTATGACGATTACGTGCTTCTTGAGCTAAAAACATAACTCGAGCTGAGTCCGGTACTACACCTCTTTCCTTCAAGAGTTCTATATGAGATTCTTTTAAACCCCGTTCACTATCTACTTCGACCTCAAAATATAATGTCAGAGTTATTAACAGACTTTGGTACCTCACTTTATTACTCGTGTCGTTAAAACATGTCAACTCTTTTGGTTTTCGAACTAACACCCCCCTTTCCTCTTCCTTTATTAACACCTCATCCCTTTCTATTTTTATCTTAGCATATTTATACTGGAGATCATATAATTTCTTTAAAGTTTTTCTTCGAGTTAGATTTAAACTGCCTTATCTCATACTTAGTTTTATCTAATACCTGTTGAACACGAGTCACCGAATCCCTCGCTCTACCCAATGATCTCTCCAGGTTGGAAATAGTTTTTCTCATTCGATCTACCTCCTACATAGATTACAAATATTTTGTTATCATAGAAACATTCAAGGAGAACATATTAAAAAACATTTATCAAACTTAAACAGTTTTACGACCATATAGAGTACAATCCCATCAAAGTTAAACAAACTGTATAGTTCGAAATAGAATACTACAGATTGGTTAAAGATTCTTGCTGATTTTTACCTCAGATGGAGGATCCAATGTCTTATCAACAGCTACAGCTAGTTCAGTTGGTGTAGCAGATACATTGGATGGATTAGCAACATCAGCCATAACTTTGCCTTCTATATTTACAGGAAAGTCTATCTCATTGTATCTGCTAGATCGACCCAGCTCTATATTAGCACGAGTTAACCCAAATGAGTAATAAGATTGGACAAAACAATTTCTTTCCGCCTTCAACGCCTCGCATGATCGTGACATAATATCATCATGCTCAGACAATGATGTATACCGCTCTTTAGTAGCCTTGGCATCTTCAGCCCTCTTCTTTTTCTCTAGCTCGAGCTTAGTTTCAAGCTCCTTCATCGGAGCCAATTAGGCATCAAACCTCAGAGTAAGATCCCCGAACTCTTGGCTCCTTTTATCAATGAAATTTGTCGCCCCCTTCATCAGGATCGAGAGCTGCCAATACAAAAATACAAGTTCAAAACTACAAATCACTTTCCAAATACAGCACATCAATGATTTCAATACATACCACAAAAGTTTTCTCTTGGTATACCTCATCAAGCTGCTGCGAATTAGTCCCCGCCATCATGCAGTATTTTTACTTTAGCTCTCTCATCTTGGTCATAGCCTGGGTATTAGTACGAGTACTACCCTCATCCTCGTGTCATTTTCTTTTCAATGAGCTCTTCTCAACCTCTGATGGAGTAACTTCACTCACTTCCTGCCTCTCCTCAACATATATAGCAATAGGTTTTGCAATCTCTTGGTCTGAGATCATCACCACAGTAGCAGGCATAGTTTGCAGAGCTGGTTTTCTCGACCTCTGAGTAGTCCATCTCACGTTAATATTTTCTGGCGCAGGAGGAGGAAGACTAGCTCACCAAGTACCTACTTTAACTCGACCTGATCATAAACTACGCAGTCAAACAAGCTGGTATTATCAGGCGCCGATGAAGGATTGGGATCTGACAAAACAAGGAACAAAAAAATATTTAACAGCTCGAAGATATGATAATGGTTGGCCGGAGTTGATCAATATTACTTACTCGGATTATAATATTTATAGTACAAGACGAGCGTTGGTTCATCTGGAACCTACATACAGTTGCCTCCTGCCCATACAAGGTGGTCATTCCATGGTCTACCCACAGATTCAAAGTCATTTTTTTTTTTGCCTAGACGAATCACTATACAAGTAACCACTATTTCGACCTTTGACGTACTTCTATTTATAAAATTTTAACACATCATCATCTTTGAACTGTTTGGCAGTCCCTTCCCTTCTCCAATTCTCATTCAGAACCTCACATACCCTCATCATCTTGTACACATTCCCATTTAGTTAGGCAGGGCAACACTGCAATACATTCATAACCCCTTTTTGAAAGAAGGTCAGAGGAATTCTAAAGCCATAAACGACCTGATTCAGATAATATAAAAACCCATCATTTGGGTATGCCAACCCAAGGCCATTATAATACGAGATTTTAACATCCTCATTAATCCCTTTATCCCTTTTCTACTTCTCCAAACAAGGGACTTGATAGTATACCGCCTCCTCCTCTTTTCCAGGGACATAAGACCTAAACCAGCGACCTTGATCCATCATATAATTTCCCCATTCTCTATGTAATATCTTTTTGTATTTCAAAAATTCCTTTCCTACATCTACTCCCTCAGGATATATGAAAAATAATTGATCTTTCTCTTTTGTATCCTCTTTCTCTATAACTTTTTCTACTTTACTAGATTCCCCAACCTCTAAACCTACAGTAACGTCTATCTTATCTACAGTCTCTTCCATTACATTACAATCGTCCTCCCTCCCCGACGATGTTGTTTCCTTTGAACTTGATGCTACTACAAATTTATTCATGGGATTTATAGGTTTTGAACGCATACTGGACCTACAAATACATAAAATATTTTATCATTATCTCTACGATATATGCTGCACCCTACACACAGTAAAAACAACCCCACCCATATTACTACCCAGTCAATACATTTATTTTCCAATTTTCCAAAACAAAAGACAATCATTTCAATTATCCCTCTTCTTCTCCAAAAATGCATTTTCTCTCTCTAAAGTCTGTTCATCTACACAAAGGTTGTATATTTTAAGATATTACAGGCAATTACTCAAAAACCCTACATTCTCAACTTTGATCTTTCTAAATCAAAAGTGGTGAATACACAAGCATAAATTACAACAAACATAAACAAAACAGAAGCATCTAACACTAACTTGTACTCAAAGAACTGCAATCTTTTGCTTTACCCAAACATTTTAGAGAAATTGATCACTCCCACCACTTCTCTAACAATTTTCTATCACCAGATGAATAATTCCCTCCCAAATCACACTCAGAACTCAAACGTCTCTTCTCTATAGAGATATGAGTTACACCACTTTTTACTATCTCTATAACTGTAGACAATTTATGGGGGAGAGAGATACGAGTTTTTATACTCTCCCTCGATTTATGAAATGACGGCTCCTTCAGACACATGCCAGTCACCACTACTATCTTTACAGGCACGTCTTATCGTCTTACAACATCATCATGACTTTTGTGATAACGTCTACTGTTATCACGTCTGTTTCTATTGTTTGCCATTAAAAAAAATTTGAATCCTCTTTCCTAAAGCAGTATACACGACCAATCACCTTACTTTTATAATATACCAAGATCGTACGGCAATCCTAAAATAGGTCAATATTCAAAATTCGAAACTATCTACACAGTTGTTAAAATCACACATCAATCATCCACAATAACTGCTACATAAACAGTAAAATAGAATACTTTATTCTTATTCCTTTCAGTTCACAGTATCAACATGCCTCATTCTACATTTAACAGAGTACTAAAATTGAATATTGAAAATATGTTACTTATTCATTTTTGACCTCTCGCAGTTTGAAATTATAGTCACATATAGTTACATTTAAAATAACCCGGATGATTCACCACACTACGTGATATTATCTCCCCCCATACTGCTCTCTTATCTTCTTCAGCGAGCTTGTCTCATATGATATCTTGAACAACCTCTTCTTGTAAAGATGCATCCAGCAACAACTCACAAACAAATATTAGACCAAAAAAAGCGATCAACCTCTGCACGCCTACCTTTATCATCTAAACCAGTTACTTTCAATGGCCACCTTGGAAGAATGACATCATACGGCAAATGATGAAAGTATCATTCACGAAGTTCAGCGACCTTGATATGGAACCTACCTTCTACCGCATGACGCACACGCTAAGAACGCGTCCTCACCATGGTTACTCACTCTACCACAACAACAAAAGTGTATATGACAGTAGGTACAAGACATAACAACCAAGGATCACTACTTTATATAGACAAAATGAAGATCTCTGAAAATCTCAGTCGCCCCGCAGATTTTGTTGAAAGATATATTGCACGAAATTTTGGAAATATAAATATTAACAGAAACCATAAAATATTATGAAAAGTCATACATTCCATGTTATGAAATATCTCCTCAGATTTTATACGTACATATATGGAGATTGTAACATACAAATCAAGCACGTCCAACAGTAACACCTACAAGCAGATATCATTTACTTCCATACGGTCAAACATTTTACAGTCAGCTCGAATCAGTAGTTCGCAAACATACACACCAAAATCCTTACAGTTCGATTTGTCCAGCAATACCCCATGACAAACTAATGTTCCTCATACCTACATAATTACAGACTTTTATTTTGAAACAAAAAACTACATATATAAGTAGAAAAGTTCAAAACAGAACATCAAAATGGCAGTACGAAGATATTTTATTAGTTCAACAAATTCTTTAAAGATTACTTTACAGGTAACCAGTGTCCCAGACAATTCACAGATTAATTTATAAGTATATCAATTCACAGTTTGAAACACCTCTCAGCAGCCAACGAGGAAGAAGATTCAAAATTGAAGCATCTTCCAAACTCTGATTCCTTACAGGAAGGAGCTAGGAAATAGTAGAACTGGAAATCACTGAAGAAATACGATACCAGTAGAAGGATCTTCTTCATGGCCAATATCTATGGTCCCTGGAAGAAAAAACTTAGTCACCACCACCTCTTCTACCATAACCACCGCCACCCCGCATACTAGAGACAGACAGAGGGTCTTATTTCTTAGACAAGACTCACTCACTAGCAGGGTACCGACGAGACTCCCTCGTAAGAACGTCCGTCGCTTCATCTTCAATTGTAACAACCTCCTCCACCAGCAGTCGCAGTCCATTTCGGTACTCCTCCGATGTCAACAAATAATGGAAGCACACCATTTGATAATAGTCATTCCTCACCTCCATCACCTCCTTATACGACATATGATGGTATGTAGGGGATACCAGAATCGGCGTCGGTAGATGCAAATATTAGTGACCAAAATATATGACATAAAATTCTTCCATCTTCCTTCGAATCCTGGATTCCCGAGACTGTTGCCTTGTCATTACCATACTTTCAACCGTCAGAAAATTTTTAAGTACAGAAACAAGAACACAGAAGAAATAGTTCAGGGAAGAAGACTTGGTTCACCACACACCAATTAGATTTCTATTTATACTATGATCAACATTAAAGCCAACTCTTCAAATTCCCAACGTTTGAAGGATTTCCCATGCACCAAAATTAACTAGAACCATTGGTTCTAGAAAACCGAAAAGCCACAAATAAATATTCATGAAGTTACGTTAGAAATGATTCCCAGGTATTAACTGCAGCATTGATGATGCTTCTCAACCAATACCACTCGCCTACAATGTTTCTCGTACTATTGGCTGAGAGGGAGGGGGGGGGCGATTGTAATGGCTTATTCCGTATCTCGAACTCATGCTTCATCTTCGACCAGCATACGATCATCCGACCTCACCAACATAACACGTGGCATATTTATGGCATAATAAGAACCAAGACAGCAACGTCAGGTAACAGATATAGCACGAACTTCTCAACCAAAACCATTCGCCCATGATGCTTTTGGTGCTCTTGGTTGAGAGTCGTCTTGTAGTGGCTTATTTCGTATCTCAAACTCATACTTCATCTTCGACCAGCATACGACCACTCGACCTCTTCAACATACACATAACACTATTGAAAAGATATTACAATTATAAAGTTCTAGTCATTACTTTCAGCCTCTACATCAACAGTTCGAGTTAAGCAAACGTACTGTCACCAATGAAGCCGTTACAAAATAGTAAAGATCAAACCGTTACACAATCAAATAAAATATTATCAAATAAATATTGTAACGTCCATCATTAAGGATAATAATGGTCGTCAAATGGTTATATTATAAGACCTATAAATAGGACCAGAGAATATGAGATGAAGGACGGGAGAGAGAGGAATGCTCACTCAAACTCTATAAAAAATACTCAGAGAGATTCTCTTGTAATATCTAATAGCTATCAATAAACTACTATCTTTTCTAAATCCTCAATAGAGGTCGTGATTTTTAATCTATTCAAAGGTTTTCCACGCTAAGCTTTGTGTTATTACTCTTCCATTATTCATCTAGAAGCTTTGAATATCTTTGGTGTAAAGGCTAACTTCGGATCACGAAATTAGGCTATTACAGTAGCAAATCAGAACTCCATGTGGTACAGTTGGTCGACAAAGTATTTAATTGACGTGGTGCATGTTCACAAATGACTTGATCTTCCCATGAGCCTTCATTCTAAGGAAGCTACTAGATTTGTTATACTCTATAGTTGTATATATCGATTACCTAAAGATCATCGAGTCTCCTATAGACATCGTATCTTTAGTAGAGATAGTAAGAACTTTTGAATACCTGAAGAAAAAATTCATACTGATAACTCAAAGTTTTGTGTCGACCAGAAGATCAAACACCTTGAGCATTTGTTTGCTTATACATATATAGGGAAAATGTTAATATATTATCCACTCGGATGCACATGGAGCTCAGTGGTTGAGCGTGCACATGGTTATGAGCTCACCTAAAGTGAGATATAACCCTATTCCGCCCTTCGGTTAAAGACAAAGATTTGTTGGTCCTGAAGTACTACCTCAGAGTTATATTATCATTATAAAACCTTAATCTTGAGTTGATTCTTCCTCAAGAAGGCAAATAATTTACAGGTTTCGAAGACGTCAAATCTTGATGAAGTCGCTCCTCGTCAAAATGATGTCATCCAGCAGTTTGGTTAAATTTCTATTATAAACAGGGTAGTATTGGCTACATTTTTGCATAAGACTAATATACATGCATATATTATATGCAGGGGAGTGTTGGCTATGTTTGTACATATATAAGACCAACACCCACACACTTCTTATCTATTGTAGATAGATCTTAGGCGATGACTTTGCACCAGCGGTAGAAGTGACTTCATTCCCAAAATGACGATTTTCAAGGAGCTCGTCTACATGTTTATAATGCTAAAATTTGAGCTTGCTCACTTAAGAGGGAAAGTTTTATCCAAGAGGGGAGACTCTCCACTATCACTTCTAAGTGATCAGACATATGTGTTATGTACTCTTTCCTGAGCACCAAAATTTTCCCATTAGGCAAGGTTTTAATGAGGTAGGAGATTACCAGCACGTCCAACATCAATATGGGACTTGTTAGTATTGGCTTTGCCTTCTACTCATAGTATTTTTTTCACTGGGTTTTGCCGGGTTTAGATTGTAAAGACAATTACCTCATCGACAGTGGATAACTCAAAGAGGGAGTATTATAGTTCATGTCACCCATAGGTGGAACCCCCACATGGAGTGGGTCGGGTCACCACCGGACTAATATACCCATAGGGTTTCAGTTAGAGAGAGATGGAGAGGCTTGAGGAGTCTCCTATATAACGTATAGATACTCCATACTTTACAACCTATTATTTATATCTCTATTGGCCTTTTAGAGCCTTAATATAATCTCTCTATCTCTCTATATGTGTTCCATATTGGTTAGTAGAATGAGACGATAGCAGTTGAGCTATTATCTTGCTATTTTTGAACACTCTGTCATTTCTTTCCTTCCAGACCTCGTAAATATAAGAGTTACATTAAAAATTAACTTTCTAGTTGTGCACTTCATAAAGAAATCAGTGGCAATCATAATGCTCCAGTCAATCTTTTATGTCCAAGTGCATATGCTCCTGTTAAACCCCTTTTTTGCAGAAGTTTTTCCCAAATAGTTCTAAAGTTAGCACAATTTCCAAATATATGATCTTCATTTTCAGCTACATTCTAGCATAAAAGACATATGGATTGGTTCACAACCCCCGACTTCATATATTTATCTTGAATTTCGAACTCTTGTTATTGGTAAGTCAATTTATGAAGCTATGTCTTGGGATATTACCAAAGAACCAAATAAGTTTAGATTGCAGAATCTTCTATTTGGTGCTTCTCAGAGCATCATAAGTTTCCTTCATGGTATACTTGCCTCTAGTAGCCACTGTCCACACTACTTCATCATGTTCACTGGAGTTAGGCTTGGGATTGCCTAATTGATCCCACACAAAATCCAAACTTTGCACTGAGTTAGGTTTCCGCCAGTCTCGATCTATTCATAACAATGATGCACTCTATCATGTTAAGAGTTGATAAATTGGGAAAGAAAGTTGTCATTTTAGATTCCATTAGGGTGCCAAGGGTCTTCCCAAAAGGTAGTACTCTCACCATTTCCAATAGCATGTAAGACAATTCCTTTTACCTTATCTCTAGCTCTGAGAATGTTATTGCAAATCCAAGATCATTTAGATGGTTTTGTTATGTTCCCAAAGTTCATCTCTTTGATGAGGTAGTTCTTAGTCCATTGCACCCACAAGGACTTTTTATTAGAGACCAAAATTCCATAGGTGTCTTAAAAATAGTAGCTTGGTTGATCACATAGAAGCTTTTAATACCAAGACCCCCTTCTTCATAAGAGTGATAACAAGTATTCTAGCCAATCATGTGAGTATTGGATCCAGTATCAGAGCCAAACCAGATGGAGTTTTTACATAGGGTTTATAACTCTATGTTAGTCTTAGAAGCCACATATATTGGTCGCTTTGAGGTGTTGGTCGTATGTCAATAAGAGTGCCAAGAAAAATCTAATGTTTCTTATTTCTAGGTCATTGTCGTATGACAATACAAATCTCAAGGCAATTTGGTTAGTGAGAACTCGTATTACCTGAACTTTGGAGTGGGCAAGGAAAACCAATTTACGTAGAATTATATCATGTACAATAAAAATCTAGACGTCGCAAATGAGCAGGCTTTTCTCCACAGACAATACCACTACTAAAGATATGAGACACTCCTAAATTGGTATTACCGTAGGTGGGGAAAAGATCAAAGTCTCTAGTTGTAATGGTGGCAGTGGTTGTGGTAAGGAAAAGTCTAGCAAATGTGTTGTAAAACTAAGAAGACGAGTAAATGATAAGATCAATAAAGGCTTGTAATTGATATAACAGTTAAGATCTTTACAAGTTGTTAGTAATCTAGAGTAAAAAACATATAAGAAATAAATAAACTTATTTTTTAATCATGTTTTCATCTCAAAAAAAATGTGTGCAATTAAGAAGGTTGTGTGTTTGTAACGGGTGCATTTAAATAGGTTTCAATGGAACCTATTTTTGCAATCATGTTTTCATCTCATGTGATCGTTTTGTATAATAATAGCTGGAAAATACCACAATAACTCATGATAGAGAGATGAAAATTAATATTCAATATGTGATCCCAAACTTTGATAGAGAAGAATTATGTGTTTGGAAACCAGATATTCATGAAAAATGCAGCGTAAAGAATGTTACTTTTCCTGCTTAACATTTATATTTATGACTTTAATATTGTACTTTATGAATTCATTCATAAAAGTAGATCCTCATGACTATTACTATAACTTCACTCTCGAGTATAAATTCACAACTCTCCGTGATGAAGACGACAACCTATATGGGCTTTTAGTGACATGGGTCGATAATGACTAATCCGATTCAAATTAAGTCGGGATCGAAACATAAGGCAAATTCCAATTGGACGCGGATCGATGTCGAACCCCACCCTACCCATGACCCGCGACCCACGACCCATTTAGAAACACATACACCGACCATTAAAAAAATCAAAAGAGAGGACTCGTTGGGGAGCTGCCCTTTGATCTCTCGAAAGGATCATAACTCATCACAAATCTCTTTGATCATCTAAACATTATATAAACACCACCATCACTGTAAGCCAATCTTGACTCTTCCAAACTCTTTTGTTTGAATCATCAAGCAATCATGGCGACCTCAGGTTTCAATCAGGTTTGAATTTGTTCTTCTGGGTTTCAATTTGATCTGAAAAAGATTGATTCTTTCTATGTTTGTTTGATTAATGGGTTTTCCTGTTTCTTTCAGGGTGTCTCTGCAACTCTTCCAATCAAAACGGATCATTCTGTCAAGATTTTGAGGTTTAAGGTACTATTGTTGTTAAAAAGTTTGCGTCTTTTTCTACTGTTTTAGTATGAATCAGTATATATTTATTTGTGTTTTTTTTCTTCTTCCCATTTTTGTGTTTGGATGATTCCCAATTAAGTTGATTTTCATACAATATTATTATAAAAGTAGACTGTAATTAACATGCAAAAGAATTGGAGGGAAATATGAAAATATGTGAGCATAAGTATCACTGATTTAGATAAAGTTTACCCTTTTACTTGAGCATATAATCTTTGGTTGGAAGTATATTTTTGGTGATATAGACAATAGCTAACCATTGGATTAGCTAAGATTTAGTTTCATGGATGAATACGATGGTTAGTATATGTCTAAATGACTGGTAATGTTAGGCCCCACCACGTCTTTGTAAATGATTATTGCCGTGGATGATATAGTTCTTATCACATATGCTATTAATGTTTTTGCGGAACTATAACCAGATCTTACTGGTACTTATTTTATGTTATTAATCAACATTTTTTTTCATGATCTGTAACTAGAATACTGTTTTTTACGTAATAAAAACCTTCCTATAACTTGAAGTATCTACTATTTTCAGATGAGCTAATGATTTCTGAAAACTATTTATTAGCGACTAATAATGTGTTGTATGCTTTTCAGAGCCACAATCTAAGCTTTGAAAAGAAATCATGGGATCCTACCTTACCTACGGGTTTAAAAACCAACACGAGATCAATAAACACGTACAGAATTTGTATGTCTGTACAACAAGCAAGGGCCCCTAAGGTAGCAGTTTCACCATTAGAATTTGAAGATGCTAAGGACCCCCCTCTCAACACCTTCAAGCCTAAGGAGCCATATACAGCAACTATTGTTTCGGTGGAGCGGATTGTGGGCCCAAAAGCTCCTGGAGAGACTTGCCATGTTGTAATTGATCATGGTGGAAATGCTCCTTACTGGGAAGGACAAAGTTATGGTGTAATTCCTCCTGTAAGCCATCTTGAATGCTATTTTGTATGTTTTTCTGTCTTTTTTTTTTCGATCTTGAAAAATGAACCATATGGTCAACTCCTAATAGTTGATATGGATTAAAAATCACGATAATGACCAATTAAACTCATACACAGACTGGGTCTCACAGAGAATTTTGTCTTCATGTCTCAAAAACCTTATAGTTAAAGAGCAAGAAAGTAATGGATGCACTATATCGGGAATGATCTCTTGATCTCCTCAGCTGCCTTATTTCTCCCATTGCTCAAGGGCTTGGAACAAGTAAATCAACCTATTTTAAGACTGATCTTTCTGTAAGTGGCATTTGATGAATATATGTTTCACTTGCTTCATCCCCCCAATTATGGTCCATTTCATGTTTACATGAGCCACACATATAGGAACAACTTGGTAGGAGCTAGTTCAGAGCAGTGATTTATAGTAGAATTAGATATGATTTATCATAAATTAGTGGTTGTTTTATCTTTCTTTATTATTTTTTCAAACCTCTTTTGCAGGGTAAAAACCCAAAGAAACCAGGAAATCCCCACAATGTCCGTCTTTATTCAATTGCTTCCACCAGATATGGAGATTCGTTTGATGGAAAAACGGCTAGTTTATGTGTACGCCGCGCTGTTTATTATGACCCTGAGACGGGAAAAGAGGATTCCTCCAAAAATGGGATCTGTAGTAATTTTCTTTGCAACTCAAAACCGGGAGACAAAGTCACAATAACAGGTAAGGATACCCAACTTAGTTCTAGTGTTTTTGTATGACTATACCCTACTTAATGGGATACTATTATCTGCCTCATTTTGTTGTCTAAAGAAGTTGTGAATTGAGTAGTATTTTAGCTCCAACAATGGGATACTATTATCCCATTATGTATGGAGGGTGCCTTTTTGGTCTAATGTTTTTTTCTTTCACTGTGTTCAGGCTTTTTGTTTGTTGTACTTTTGCTCTTTGAGACCACTTGTTAGACTTTTCTTGTTTGCTTGTATCTCAAGCTTCTTGCCCTTGTTGCTTGAAATTTTGTTTTTTCTTGATTTAACGAGATCTCTTCATTTGTAAAAGAAAAAAAGTAATTGGGAACTGTCAGTTTGAAGAGAAGTACCCAAAAGAATAAGTCGATGGTCCGAAGTACATATAGTCATAAAAAAGAATAGGGAATTAAATCGAACCAGCTAAGTACATATAGTTTCATAAATGGAAGTTTCCTTGATTTTATATTGTTAAGACCCATTTCGAAAACAAAGTTTTCAAAGAGGGATTAGTCGTAACTTTTTTCTTTACTGTTTTTATTATATTTCCCATTCAAAAGAGATCTTGTTAAAATCTCTATGAGCAATTTAGAAAAAGAAAGCTCAGACCTGAAAGCTTTGAGAAGGTTCCAAAGAATGTGCCTCCTTTGCCACTCGAGGAGACCATATAAAAAAGAACATATCCACTGTTTATTAGGGGGGATGTGAAATAATTAAAACTTGGACCAGGAAATCACGTTATTACTCCATAGTAGCCAAATACCATTTCTTGTTCCTTGGGAAGGCAAAATTAGTAATACCCAAAATCTAATCTAGCAATCTGCTTTTTGGTTTTTGTCTTCTCCAATTTTAATCTCTAAAACAAAAATAATGTCGAGGTTTTCTTTAGCTATGGGGGTCTTAAGCTATTGAACTGTCAAGATTTCCCACTTCGTCGTCAATTCTAGTTTGATATTTTCACAATCCTTGTGGCGAAGAAGGGCCCACCACCACCGCCTGTTGCAATAGTAAAATATGGGTCGAATCCTACCCGGCCTGAATGAAACCTTTCTGTTCTGTACTACACAAGTATTATTCATTTTTCTCAAAAATCTTGAAACCATCCCATGCAAAGAGAAAAGAGCAGTACATTAGAGGAGGTAACCAAGGAACACGAGAAAAATATACATGTCCGCTCTCAATTAGGTGGAGAATCTGGAGATGTTTCTCCTTTTGGTCCTCATTCTATAGGATCTCTGCCCTTCCCTTCATCTTCTTCATCTTCCTCTTACTGAAGATTTTCAAAGAAAGTTCTAGCATCTGGATCAATATACTCCACACTGAAAAACAAAGCCCCCGATGAAAATGGAATATTCCCCGAATGCTGAATCCCATATCATGCATATCTATTATATTTCTTTGCAAGTCAGATGGCGCATCTTCAAAACTCAGAAAGGAACCCTAGGAAAAATGAATAAGCGGAGAGAGTTAGAAAGTTGGAGAATTGATAAGCTAGTTCTAAGAGTTCTTCATTCGTCACCATTGCCCATGGCTAGGGTTGTGGTTCATGTAACACAATCTCCCAACCACTAACCTGAGATTCAGCCAGAAACTCGAAACGTTGTCAGGGAAGACCACTTTCAAAAGATGATGATTTTGAAACTTTTTTTTTTGTACAAATGATTTGTAAAAGACTGACTGCCGAGCAACAATCTTTCTACTTATTTTAGTTTCGGAAGAAAGAATAAATGAGAAAATGAAAGGCTTTCCTTCAATATCAAAAAAAAAGTTTATGAAGAATTTCAAATCATCACTGAAAGGATCTATAAGCTGCTGCAAGCATGCCACTTGTAGCATCTCCCTTGAGATATATTTCCAGGTCTCTCATAAACAACCTTATTGCACATAATACCCATGCTTTCATCATTAGATTAAAACTGTTTCTCAACATTGCTATCACGTGCCACCAAACCGCCTTTACTTGTCTCTTGATTGTTTCGGGCAATATTACCATGTTTGAGCTTCAAAACTGTCACGTAAAGACAAGAAAATACAACTGCTTTTCAGTTTACTTTTTTCATGACCAATCACCGTCCTTAGAATTGACATCATTTTCTATTTCATTGTAGCTTTCAAAAGAAGAAATCATCGCTCCCTCTTTCTTTTTGTCTTATGTGATGATTTTTCTCTTGTCCTCCAAGGTCTGTGGGAAATAAAAAAAACCCGCCTTTATTGCTTTAACACTCGACTTAGCCAAGTAACTTTGGGATTTCTCTTTATTTGTATTAGCTTCTTTCTTATTCCACTTATCTATATTCTTCTGAACCGAACCAACTTTAATCCCTCTTTTTGTTGCAGCTTCCCCGTATGCCTTGACTTAAATGGGAAGTACTCAATCTTCTGTTCTGGTTTTTGCCCGATGTAATCACCAGATTCACTTAAGTTCCCCCCCATCTGTGTTTGCTTCCGAAGTACCAGATTGGTAACACACCTTTTTTAGCTTGCCAGTAATCCTCCCTTCAGATTTCAAGGCTTTGAATCTCGGAGATTCTAAACTCTTTTTCAAACAATCTTCCATGGCCAAGCTTTGACCACTTTTGACCATGGAGACCGATGATCTCCGGCGTTGACCGTAGTATCGCCCATCCAGCTCTTCTCGTCCTGCTTGAGTTCCTTCTAATCTTAATCTTTGATTTTATCTTTGCAGAATCTGGGAGCCATCTAAAAATCTAATAGCTCCTAATTCTCATATCATGATTGGGTCCCTACATCTCGCATCCTTGCAACTAGTTTTACCACAAAAAAGGAAGCAGAAGTTCAATAGCTGCTCATATTTGAGAAACACTGTGATTTCAACTCCGAATAGGTTTTTGATGTTTCTCTTCTTCGGAAATGCTTGTTTAGTATCAAACAAAACTCTCACTCTCATGAACCTACCCTGTGGGGTCACCATTCCTGCAGTCTGTGTCTACGTCGAAAAAAGTACCTAGTTTATCATCCATAATTCGAGCTTCTCTCTATGTACACATATTAAGGGGGCAATCCATAATTCTAGGGATAAGAAGAAAATCAACCTTCTTAGGTCGGACTTGGGAATTCCAAGCTTTCACAGAAATAGCAGCAGCCGCTAAGACATACCAAGTGTAGTTGCCTAATTTGCGGATGATTAAATTAGCAAACTACAATAGGTTGATTTTTCCTTATTAGATCAGGTTTGGAACTTCGACATCCGATTCAAGACTCAATTTTTGTACGACTGATCAAACATACATCAAAATCAGATTGGTTTATTTATTTATTATTTATATATAGATAAAATGATGAAATCTTTTCTTGTAAACCTCAATCAATATTAGATCTTCGTCATTTGATACAAATATACGTGATTTCTATTACAAAAACTTGAAAGAGTTATAGAGGAAAAATGGCGGAACCTATAGAGAGAAAGTGAAAAAATTCTAGAGAGAAAATTCTCCAGTCCTCTAAAAGTGAAGAGGTTAGTCTTATTTATAGACATTCATTCTCCGTGATGATGGATTTATTATTCTATTTTAACTAAAACCGATTTTGTCGAACTTCAACCACCTCAACTGTGATTGTAACCGCCCAAATCTTATCCTTCCACATCAGCAAATGCTAAACTCTTTGTTATTAAGTCAAGTCTTTATTTCGATCATCAATGGTCGAGGCTTTGTTCCTGGTCGCGGTTATGTTGGTAACGTCTGGCTTTACTTTGGTCGTTATGTGTGTGAATGTAGCATATGCAGAATTAGGTCACTCCACCAAGGGTCATTCCTCAAAATATATTGAACATGAATAGAGATCTCAGAGGAACTTTGTATATAGTTCTCTCCATAAATTCCAAATTGACCTCATTACCTAACTCCCAATGCCAAAAAAGTTCAGCCTGAATCACCCCTTAGATGTGAATAAATTTCCAAATATAAGCAAATTGACCATGATTCAAGTTCTTCTAGGTAATCTCCCTCCCTAGATCGATAATCTCCTCATCGTGGAGAATTTTGAAGTTTAGAACCAAACTCCTCTTGCAAAACATCTTTATCGTCTCTATTGAGATCTGATCCGAGATAGATGATCGATTCAAACCAACAAGTGAGACAATTAAACAAACTCCAACTAGTAAAACTAACGGTAAAAAAGAAATATCAAGCAAATAGCAAATAAACGTCGAGAGAATCGAAGTAGGGAGTGTAAACCAAATTGGCCGTATGGAGTGTTTTCTCACTACATTTCGGTTGTTTCCTTGAAATGTTTTTGGTTTGTAAACCAAAACTTCTCAACCCTCCCTGTTCTTTGAATTTATTGCAGTTTGATTTCCGTCATCAATCCTTGATCTAAATTTGTAAGCACTCTCTCCTAATCTCTCATAATTTTAATTTCAATCTTAGAGTTTTATTTCTCTCTCTTCTCTATGCTGATTTTAGGATTTTAACCTCTGTGGCTTTGGGGGTAGCTTCTTGGAGATTTTAGGGTTTCATGGCAATATGGATTTCACCAACTCTGGTCATTTCCCCTTTGGTTACTGGAATACTAGTTTATTAGTCTATTTAATTTGTGACAAACAACTCCCTACTTCCATTGGCTCGTGTTGCTGCCTAATATCGCAATTTATGCTGCATTGCTGCTATAGTAATGACATTGACTATATGAGATCTATTTATAATAATATTCTTTAGCGTGATATACTTTGATGGATATATGGTATGCACGATACTGGACACAGGGTTCTATAAGATTTGTACCATACGGTATTACATACAAAAAGTAAGTTCTTAGTATAATATAAAAAATAATCGGTTCACAAAAAGGGGGGATAGAGTTAGGTTCTGGGAGGATCTAAGATGTGATTTTGGTCTTGTATACTTTTGAGTAAGATTAGAAAATTGACTTAGTAAATAACTCTCTGTTTGGACTAGTATCGAAGTGTTTTTGAATTCGAGAGGTGCCTCAGTGATTGGGAAATGATATTCATCTGTTACATCATCTAAATGGTAGAAAATATTGCTTGCATCTTCGTAGGGAAGATAAAAGGGTTTAAAATAATGCATACGATGAGTTTATTAGTGAGAGATGTTCTGTCATAGAGGGAGTTTGAATGAGATATGCAGGTAATCAGTTTATCAGTAAATGGTGATTGTTAAACCATCAGCAGATGAGGTGCCTCAGTGATTGGGAAATGATATTGATCGGTTACATCATCTAAATGGTGGGAAATATTGCTTGCATCTTCAAAAGGAAGATAAAAGGGTTTGAAATAATGCAGACAATGAGTTTGTTAGTGAGAGATGTTCTGTCATAGAGTGAGTTTGAATGAGACATGCAGGTAATCAGTAAATGGTGATTGTTAAACCGTCACCAGATGATAGTGAATTGTTATGGTTTGAAGCTTGACCTTGGGTAGCTAATCATCTGGACCGACTGTCCCCGTACTGCAGATGTTTAGACGTTGTCTACCCCCCACCAAACCCATCCACCCAATTTTTTGTACTTATTGTGTTCATCGTTTTTAATATATGTCTACCTAATTTACCAAACTATCTCTAGCAAAAGCTTTTCCATAATGCCCCACGATACATCCTATAATAAAGATGCTGTTGATTATCTGATGGTCTACACCAATTCTTTATTGGCACGTCACAACAATCAATGCCTAAATAGGTTATTCTATAGTTGGAGTGGTTCCAATAGTTGTAGCTTCTGATGTCATCTTAACCAAAGGAGAAGCTTCAGTCTAGTTTGAAGCTGTAACAAATGTGTTTTAGAGGTCTTGTAAGTTTAACTGATCTCATTATGGCATAAGCGAATCAGATGGCAAAACTGGCAAGATAAATACATGCCGAGAGAGGGGAAAATTTGCAGAGCTCTAGCGAGGGAAGGATGAATCTTGGGAAAGAAGGAATGCGCTTGGTATATCATGCATTAAGCTTTTGGTATATCATGCATTTAGTTTTTGGTATATCATGCATTTAGTTTTCTATTTGGAAGCTTTTGATTAAGGCGATCAAATACTATTGAGTGGTGTTCTTTGTACTAAAGGCATTATGATTTTCAAAAAAAGGAGGATCATAAACTGGTTAAGATGGGGCGTTCAAATGCCGACAATAGTTTTTAACTTTTTTGCCAGAAGTTATAGAATGCATGAAATCTATCATGGTATAAATATACTTCGATATAGAAAATAAGCAACGCATGCAGCGATTATATGCTAGGTTAATTTCTACAGATTCATCTATACTTAGATAGTTCAGTCTTATTCAAGCACATGGAAATGAAGATTCTATAATAATATGGCTGTATATTTCAATTTATTTGATTTCTTGACCTATGGCCACTTCATGGGTAGTTGTAACTAAACTAAGTTTCATTTTGTTACAGGCCCCTCTGGCAAAATAATGCTTTTGCCCGAGGATGACCCGAAGGCAACCCACATTATGATTGCTACTGGGACAGGGGTGGCTCCATTCAGAGGCTACCTCCGACGTATGTTCATGGAGTCCGTACCTACATTCAAGTTTAACGGACTTGCCTGGCTCTTCCTTGGCGTTGCAAATTCTGATAGCCTCCTCTACGACGATGAGTTTTCAAAATACCTCTCTGACTACCCTTGTAACTTCCGATACGATCGAGCACTCAGCAGAGAACATAAAAACAAGACTGGGGGCAAGATGTACGTTCAGGATAAAATTGAGGAGTACAGTGATGAGATCTTCAAGCTTTTAGATGAAGGGGCTCACATATACTTCTGTGGGTTGAGGGGAATGATGCCTGGTATCCAAGATACACTGAAAAGGGTTGCGGAGCGAAGGGGGGAAAATTGGGATGAGAAGCTCTCCCAACTCAAAAAGAACAAGCAGTTTCATGTTGAGGTCTATTAAGAAATATGTTTTCTTTGGTTGATTCCATATCTTTAGTATTTTGATTTTTAGCTATTCCAGAGGAAACTTGATTGGTAGCCGATATTCAATGATGTAGTCTTATCAACCTCAAAGAACTTATCCCTTTGATTGTTATCATAAGGCACATGCCATTTTGGTTGATAATTAATGAATATATTGGTGTTCTACAATCAAAGATATTTTGTTTCTTTTTCTGATAATGTACCCAACACATACTGACGTGGTTTTAGTTGGTGTGTTTTGTTTGCCCTGTTGATCTGTAATTAGCTTATGTTTGATGATAATTAGTAGTGGTTTTAACAGTTTTCATCAGATCATTGAAAGGTGAAAATAATATACACAACCAACAAAGATCTAGTAACTGTATATTTGTATTTAGGAAGGGACAGAGATTAGCTGCCATGTCTATCTATAGATGTATCTTTTTTTTCCTAGAAGCATAATAATAATAATAATAATTATTATTATTTTTGGGATTCATCTAAATATATGTACACTTTACTTCAGTCTCGCCTTTCTGCTTAGTTGCAGGGATTGTTCTATGAATGAGTAGAAAGGAGGTTCTTGGGCAGCAACACTCCCCATCATCCTATATGTATAGCAGCATGGAAAAAAACAACTGTCAATTCAAGTTAGTTCCTTAACCATAATTGTTGAAATAGATGATACAAATGATTGTCAACTCTCCAAATTCTCATTTTCATAGATTTTAGGGCAGTGGTTAATCTGTGACCAATGTCGTCTGGCATAACTCGTAAGCATCTAACCTCTGTAATTTTAATGGAGTTGTCAGATTTATATTTGTATACCTATGAAGATTCTAAATAAGTTAAAATAATAATGCATCAATGTAAATGATTTGGCAAATCATTTGTCTAATTTATTTTATTTTATTTTCCTAAAAAATATTTGGTTTTGTTACTTCAGTTATCACCTACAGCATCTCGTTTCTAATTCGTAAACATAGTGAGTTTGTTAAAATATATAAAATGGTAATAGACTAGCTATTATCATGTATGAGAGTTTATATGGACTAATAGTAACCTATATTTTGTTTCTTACATATAAATATTTACCGTGTCTTGATAAAGGTAAACAATGAGCTTGTGAAATTGTATATCCATTACCAAATATATGACATAACGCAAATAATTTGACTATTACACTTATTTCTCACTATTTTTTGTTAATATTACATGCAAGAATGGTATTATTTATCTCAAGATAATGAGAAATTTTAAATACACCCCATTTTTTTAATTAGCTCACCCCAGTTTAATCTCACCCCACTTGTATTTCTTTAGGTTCATTAGCTTACCCCATTTATTTTTTTTTAATTACAATTTTTTATTTTTTATTTTAAATAGATAGCTCACCCCACTCTTCCTCTTTTAGCGTTCTTCTTCATTTCTAGGGTTGTAAGCCTTCAAGTAATAAAGTAAAGGATTTTAGAAATGGGTTTTTCATATTTGACATAAACAAGAGGAAGGAGATAGGTGTAGAAATAGAAAATTTAAGGATGAGAGAAAGAGGATTTTATTTTTATTTTTATTTATTTTTATTTTTGTAATTGGGCATATCAAATCTGATGGACGAGTTTTTAATGCAAGGAGATGGGTTTTGGATTTGAAAGAACTGAGTTTGGGGAAGGAAGATGATTGAAGAGAGAGAAAAATGTTACTTGAGAGAGAGAGAATAGGCTCATCCGGTAATTGTTTTCCCTCACAACATGTACTTTAATTAGGATAGGTTGAGTTGTCCCTCAACATACAAGGGGTAAGCAAAGTACTCTCTCTTTCTCTCATTCCTGATACAATAACCCATTATCTATCCTCTCTCTACCATCTTTCCATAATACTTTCCCTCTTGCTCCTTCTCTATTTGTAGTGGTTCGCCGCAAACATGATGCAAATGCAAACAATTTGCATTTTAAACCGTTTCCTTGTATTTGGTTCGATTTACAATTACAATGTGGTGCATTTAAAATACTTGTATGTGATGGTTCATTTTTGCAAAACAAACAACTTGCATTTCAATGCAAAAAGCTTCTCTTTTTGCTTGCATTTGGTTGCAGTGAAAAATCTACGCAACAGAGTTTACATTTAGGCTTTCTACTTGGGAGAGAAAATATGAGAAAAATAAGGGCATTTTAAAGGATAAAAAAATGTAGTTATCATTTGCATATCAATGCACCTGACAAAACATAAACATCAATTTGCAATTAGTTGCACTTACAGTGTATTGCATTCCTGCATTTTTTGAAGAAAAAAAATACCCCTACTGTTATTGCAATGCAAATCATTGCAAATGCATCAGATTTGCATTGCATCATACTTGCAACGAACCAAACTGAGCCTTAATGATTAGGAAAAAATGTTAATTATGAAGTTACTTTGTAATTTGGTTGTCAAGAGGAAAGAGTGGTCACGAGTTCGAAACCCAACACCGGGGGGTCATTCGCCAAGATTTATTTCGACTTAAAATGGAGCGTAGGGCTTGCGGAGGTACCGTGGTATGCCCCGGGAGACTAGTTAGGAGAATGGTGAAAAATGATGAACCCGACGAACTTCCAGATTCCAAAAAAAAAAAAAAAAAACCTTGTAAATAATGGATATTTTGATTATCTTTTGTTGAATTACCATACATGCGACAACCGCTTTGTTCACCTTGAGACAATTCACCTATCTAGATGCAAGACCTAACACCATCACCATCACTACTAAGAACTTTATAATGGTTTATGTATTAAACCTGTCTATTCTGAACCCATCATACTTCAAAAGAGTTCCTTCATCTCAAACATATATAATAGGGTCGGGATAATAGCGATCTCCACAAAAGGCAATGCCAACCCCATCACTGAGGTCAAAGCAAGTTGACCTCAGATCATTTAAAATTTGACTTCAAATCCAACTGATGCGTAATTCGAGGATCTGATTTTTTTTAAACAAAAACAAATAAATAAAAAGCAAACAAAGTGTCATCGACCCGCCGAAAACCTCTTCTCCCTCTTCCCTCTTCCCTCTTCAACTCTCCATCTCCGATGCCGTTACAAGCTCCCCCTCTTCTATCAGAGTTGCCATTGCCGGATTTTAACCCGCTCTCATACAATCTCTCTCCAATTACTCTTTGTCACCTATTTTTTTTTAATACCAAAACCAATCTTCTCCTAAGTTCTAATTTTAGAAGATTGCACCGATTCGAGAGAAGATTAAAATATATGAAATCAACCCAAACCTCATAACTCTAATTGAGGATTTTTTTTCTTCTTCTCTTTTTATAAAAAATGGCAAATTAGCTTTTAGACCTGCATAATGACCACGAATTGGTCTAACACCTATTGTCTGTCATTTTTAGCTTTTGGACCCTAAAAGAGAAATTTTAAATACACCCCAAGTTCAATTAGCTCACCCCAGTCTAAGCTCACCCCATATTTAAAGTAAGAAAAACTAGAGTACAAATTTTTTTTTTTTAAAGTATACAACTTTTTGCGACTTAGCTCTTTTAACTCTTCTATGATTCAAAACCTCCAAACAAAACGAACAAACAATAGCAATGAAATCAATTTGTCAAACACATCTCACTCATTTTGGCATTTTTATTCAATACCGAGTGCCTCCTCCTCTCTCTCTTGGCACATTCTTTCTCTCTAAAGCTATCACGATGACCATATGACTTTAATACTTTCGATGACGTTTAAAAAATGTTTAACAATTTCTAATTGTTAATATTGCTTATTGATAGCTTCCATGTATAATTAATGTCGTGTTATGTGTTTATTGCCAAGATCAAAAGTGCAACTTCATTTCTTATCGTTTCCCCATTTGTTCGAAATACAATAAAGTATCTCATGTTTAGTTAAGTTGTAGGACATGACGAACTTTCAAAAGAAAATATGCGATGTTCTTATTTTGAGGGCATATTTGTCTATACAAGTTGACAAATTATTGTTAGCATTAAATTATTGTTAGCATTTTAATATTGAACTGGTATGAGCTTCCAAGATTTTGGGGTATATTTAAAATTTCTTACCCTAAAAACTCACAATAACATAAACTGTTGAGAATACCTAAAATTCAAAACCACTCTTCTCTAATAAAAAATTACTTAAACTTAAACTACTATTCTCGAAATTACTTATTTCAACTCGTAATTACTCATCTGTAACTCATAATCACATCTCCAAACCAAAATAACTATCACTAACTTCCTTTTCCCAATTTATTTATTTATTTATTTTTTCACTCTAGAAATAACAAGGTTTAAAAGGGTACGTTATAACGGTGTAACGGGCCAAGACCGTTACCGTTATAACGGTGTTACGTTATTTTTCGCTAGATGACAATAAAAAACGTTATAACGGCCGTTATTTGTCCTGTAACGGTGTTATATTAAAATAACGGTTGTGTTTTTGTTTTTTCTATATATAAATATTAATTTTCAATTATAACAACCGTTATAGACGTTATTTTACTTATAACGGCGTTATAGACGTTATTTTTTATATTTTAAAAAATAATAAAGAAAAAACCAAAGTATTTATTATTATTGAAGTTATTACTTATTACAACATTGAAATAACACACCACACCACACCGACAAAATAAAACATCACACCAAAGCATTAAAAATTACATAAACATCAAATGGAAAATGATTACTCTAGAATGCGATATTGCATTCATTGGTAAACGGAGTCGAACTGATTGGTATCAATTTCAAAGTAGTTTGAAGGTTGGCCATGCTCCAGATTGATTTGGTTGAAATCGAAATCAAAATACGCCTCAGGTAACGACTCCATTGGTGTTTGATACATAGGTGCTTGTGACCAATTTTCTGGGAAATCTGTGTCAATAACAGAAGTAAAGTACCTCCTTTGCTCATTGACCTCCGGGTCTTCAGCTGATAATTCTCTTTCAAGCTCTTCTGGCCATTCTTCATGTGTTGGCAACAAAGGTTCATCGTCATCTCCAGCAATCCATTCACATAATGGATCTTCCAATAAAATAACAGACACACTTATGGGGTCTACACGATAACGTCGACGTCTATCTTCCTTTCTTCTTTCAAGCCAAATATTGTATTGAACAAAGACAAGATCATTGAGTTTCTTTGAAAGTAATCGATTTCTAATCTTTGTGTGAATCATGTCAAAGGTACTCCAGTTCCTTTCACATCCGGACGAAGTACATGTTTGACTTAAAATTCTTATAACCAACTTTCAAAGTTGAGGCAGCTCCACTCCATATGAATTCTACAAATCAACTAAAAAAAATGGCTCAAAGTTTAGTTAGAAAATGAATGATAAGTAAATAACATAATCTTAGCGTTCGTTATAACAGTATATAACGGTGTTATAACGGTATATAATGGTGTATAACGGTGTATAACGTTCGTTATAAGTGGAAAAAAAATATTAAAAATTACGTAGCGTTATAACGGTAGCAACAGCCGTTATAGCATAAAATAACGGTCTGTAACAACAAATAACAGGTGTTATTTTTTAGAACGGAACATGGGGTATAACGGAACATGCTCTGAACGTTACCGTTATAACGGCGTTATAACGGTTGCTGTAACGATTATTTAAAACCTTGAGAAATAACTACCACTAACTTCTCTCCTAAAAAATTTTGTTTTTCACTCTAAAATTACGCTTAACAATGATTTTTACTTCATAAGGACAAACCCTTCTTCACTATTATACAATAATATCTTCATCTCCTCATTATCAACAATAAATCCCGCATTTTAATAGTATTGAGATGCGAATGAGTGGTTTTAAGTGTGTTGGGGAAGAGGAAACAAAAAAAGGTAAATTTGGTATTTTTAAAGAATAAGCGAGTTATATAGTATAAAAACTAAAAAAATGTGTCAGACTAATTCGTGGTCATTATGTAGGGTTTAAAAACTAATTTGCAAGCGAAGGGCAAGTGGAGGTTAGGGAGAAAGTAACTGGAATGAAACCGAAATTTATTCTGTTCTGTTGAAAAGAGAGAAAAAGAAAAAGAGGGAATTGGAGAGAGACCGCAAGTTACAACTTAAGGTAGGGCCACAACACCTTGTTCAACCGTAAAGTATAGAAAAACTCAAGTTACTAGTTACAGTTAGTATAGCTGCCGTAAGTGACTAATTACACCTTGTACTCCCGCTCTCTCAATTCTCTTTATAATGGATCATCTCTATTTGTGATCTCTGAATTTCCTTCTCCTAGAACCCATGCCCGCAAAATTGTAGAGAGAGAAATGGTTTTACACAGAGTCTACCACTGACTGAATTGCAGAACCTAAATTTTTTTTGCAGCAACTGCCAAATTGGGCATCCTGTTCCTGTAAGCTGTTGGACACCAAAATACTCGTATTGTTTACAGGGAAAAAACATATTATAGTGCAAGTCCTACGAGGTACACAGTCCAGAATTGCTCTAAAATAACTCGTAAATCTGTCACAATTTTGAGACGTCAACTAAGATGCAATACAAGTATATACCCCAATTTCAGTTTACATTAACAAGCCAATACAATAAAATTATTTTTCACCCATTAATAACATCAATCAGCATGCAAATTTTATTTCTTGCCATAGCCATACCATGGCAAACAACCCCACTACATGATTCAAAACAATTTCAAGGCTTTGAATAATATCCATCATAAACATAATCGACATAAATATATCTTAAGCAAAGTGTTAAACACGATTATCAATCCCCAAATGTTTACATTTTTATCTACTTCAACATTACAGGCAACTTTAATCAAAGGCTATAGCTTTTCTAATCTAGATGAAAAGGCTAAACCTTTTTATACCACTAAGGATCCAGAAAGTCTCTGTCGCATAAAGGAGAAAATAGCTATACTACTAAAGAACACGATTAACAAATCCCAATTCCTTCCCTGACCAACCTTCTTGAAATAAATCGAAGGTACGACGAGAGGGAAACCCAAGGCCTTTCCAACAGACACCTGTACAACCTATATCCAAATACACTACCTCCCACATCTTTTAAAGTTCCAAAGACGCATAAAAATGCTTCCAAGAACTTCCTATCAAACTACGAAGATTCGTCGTAATACACAAGGATGACTACAAGTTCTTTCAAAAAATAAAAAAGGAAAGCAGGGCAGAGAAGGATGTGACTAATAAATTTTAGAGCAATTAACTTGTCTCCGTAGGTAGGTGATAAATTACCCCTTACTTTTTTCATCGATTTGTCTCAGACCTGCAATGATTCAGGATGTAGTTGCCCTCCACTACTATGGTTGTTTAATGGCATGGACCGCTGAGCGAAATCCAATAATAGCTTACGCTGCTGCTCGTCCGTGTGTGGAAGACTTGCACGAAGCAGCTCCACTGGCATCTCCTTGCTTATAGCTCTAGCTGCCTCAGAACCGATAACTAGTGCATTTGGTGGAGCCTGCATGAGTAGCGATTGCATGATAGTGTCGTACTTACTCATGCAGTACTTGGTGAGCAAGCCAAAGAAAGAATCGAAAGATGCCTGCCATAGGGCCCTATTAGGCATACTGTAGTTGCTAGCTGCATGAGGATCTGTTAACAGGTCAGTCGCCTTTTCGAGAACAGATTTAATGATGACAGATGCCCCATCTCCAGAAGAACTTCCCAGTGGACGAAGAGGTGGTTGCTCTGATGAACAAACAACTGCTGCTAAACAAGCACTAAGAGCATTAAGATCCATTCCATGCACGCAAACAGAAACCACCTTTGCCAGATAAGTTGTTGTCTCAGAGGCTCCTAGATCAGAGGGGAGGCCTCCAAACAAAAACCTCAAATGACGGAAAATGGCCATGCACACTATCCTAGTAAGTTCGCTACCAGGGAAAAGAAGTTGAAGGTACTTCGAAAGGAGTTTTCTGCCCTTTGGAAGTGATACTAAGCGTAAGAAAACAAGATCGTCTTTTGCGGCCAGTCCAGCTGTGTGTCCAAGTGGGTCGACGAGCTGGAGAGAGGCTGCAAGACCCTCTAAGAGGACCTGACGCCTCCTCCTCAGATGAGGCCCATCTTGAGGCTGACTCGATTGTAGAGATCTGTCAATATCATCCACATCAAGAAGAAGACAAAGGCCATCCTCAATGGTGATCCTGGCGGCAAGCATTGGTTCTTGTTCAAGGGGCTTCTCAGAAACTTTCTGTTCAACAGAGCTACCATCAATGGATGGAGGATCAACTTCAAGAAGAGGGCGAGGCCTGCGTATGGATGAGAATGGAAGCCTTCCAAGAGCATCGACCTGGAGATATGCATGTGGTTCAGTATTCGAACGGGTTCGAGATGGAAGATCCCTCAGATGAGTAGGACAAAAATTGATTTTTAACCTCGACCCAGAGGACTTTTTCGCAAGACATGCTTGATGGTAGTAATCATCGACATATGGATCGTTGCTGTGGGTTGCAGCATGTTGCATTTTAAGGATGCTCTCTATCTCTTCGGCAGTCATATACTTGGATCTGAACTGTGGCCACCCATTATCACTTTTTTGGCTACCCGTATCGGATCCCTGATGAGGATAACGCAAGTTTTGTCTACCTCTTTGTGCTAATGACTTGGGTCTTTGATCTCTAAAATCAGCAACCCCAAACATTGCATCATACTTACTGATTAGATGTGGGGGTCGAGAAGGATGGGCATTAAATAGTTGGGGCTGAAGAGCCGGAAAATGAGACATAGGTGGCTGACCAGGATGATGCATTCTCTGTTGTTGCTGCTGCTGCTGTGAAATTATTTGAGGCATTAACCCATTTGGATGAGGTAATTGTTGTTGTAAGTAACTGTTCAAAAGACTGGAAGGATCAAGACTGGCCTGGTTCATCCACTGGTTCTGTGGACGATTACTAATGGGAAGACCTGGAGGGAACTGAGGCACATTTCCACCATAATGTAATCCATGGGGTAACCCTGCTGTCAAATGAAGCTGACTATTAGACAAGGAAGAAAGGCTTGGTGGAGAGAATGGCATCTGAGATCCCCCAGTGAAAGATGGAAAATTTTGGTGACGAGATTGGAAATTTGGGGAACCCTGCTGAGAACGACTACCAGGAGGAGGGTAGGACGTAAAAGTTGATTTGGGTACTAAAATTGGTTCACTTTGCTGATGGGGCTGTTGGGGGTACGTAGACGTTCTGTACAGGTGTTTTATTTCTGCAGGACGGGCAGACGAATGTGGTTGGGATGACCATCGTTTGCTTTCTTGGGCGCTGTCACCGTCAAGGATCTGCTGATCCAACCAATTCGAAACATCTACCTCTTGTGTCCATTCTGCAGCAGATGAACCTAAAGATACAAAGAACAAAAAGCATATAGTTTAAAATCAAATAAGAGGACACAATACTAAATTAAAGATTGCAAATAAAAATTTGATAGCATTGGACTTGTAAATAACATCCACACCAAAGAGGAAGGGAGATTTCTAGTCAGGATGACTGAAAAAAACATATTACAAAAGCAGCTGTGTGAAGGGAGTTGATGTGGAGTTTAGAACTGTTTGCAACGTGTTTTGCTGCATAGTGGTTTATATGTAGGCTCCAGATTGAAAGAGAGAGATGGGGGGGGGGGGGGGGGGTAGAGAACTATATGTCTAGTTTGTTTCTTGTACTTGGCAAGTGATGTGTATAGCAAATGTGTCTAATACTTTTAGCAGTTATAGGCATATATCCATCTTGTAACAGAAAGTGCAACAAATGTTTTCAGATTACTACAAGAAACATAAGAGCACAAGAGGAAATATGTGTACATCTGATTTCTTCTCTCTAACAATGATTTCTTTCTAGTTGTACAGTTAGCTCTTTTTATAATTATTAAAGCACTATAGACACGTCTAGGTGTACACCATATAACCAAGTCTGTGTTTACAAGAAAGAAAGAAAAAGTCTTTGTAATTCTCACTGCGAACAAAATGGTTTCAACAAAATACACCCTCTAGGAAGCTAGGGGTGGGCCTTGATTTTAAGCCACAGCGGCAGAGAAAACCAGACAGTCTCAGCTAATATCCAACACCCTGCCAAAAAAATACACACTAATGTTGGATAGTAGCCTACAACATAGAATAAGGAGGTGGAACTTTTCACCACTCCCCTCACAAGAATGACCGAAGTCACTTTCACAATTCTTAGTGATGAGAATCTGAGCAATGATTGTTGGATTTTACCTAAGGCGGGCAGCCATCAATGAAAAGAAACTAACACTGGAACGGAACTCAAAACCCCAGATGTGAGAAATGTTTATAGAGAAAGGAAGTAGGGTCAGAAAGAGCAAAGGATATGACATTGAGCATGCAATTGTTGGAGGTGGTCCAAATCATTTTATCATTCTTCGTATATTTCGGAGACTAGTACAAACTCTTTCAATAAGACTCAAACATTTGCAATATGTAGTCCACAACAAAATAGAGCCTAACAATGAACTTAGGTACCAATATTACCTGAATGGTCCAACCATGAAGAAAGTATCAATTCGTTAATCAATAAGAAAATGAAAAGATATTCCTCGACTAAAAAGAGGACTAACTACACCATATGTCCGCCCTCCCAGAATCTGATTATTACCCAACGAACCAACAAATAGTCCAACTACAAAAGGTAAAAATGTAGTATAAAAAGAGCTCAACACAAATGTCGTGCCAATTCGAAATCAACAGCCTTGTATCTTATTTTGAAAGGAAAAATTAGGAGCCACGGGTCAAGGAAAGAGAATTTGAGAGTACCAGTGAGAAGGTCCCAATGAATTCCTACTTGTGTTGTATTTAAAAAAAATTCTCAAGTAGGAGATATCTTTTATTCTTCGTCTTTTTTTCTTCCTTTTAAAACCAGGGGTCATAATTTATTACCATTCGACTGCTCCCTGGAGCACGTGCAATACCCCACATACCGAGCAAGGTAGGTAGTAGCCTATGTAACATGGACATATCATATTTTCAAACATATGTGTCGACATGTATCCAACACCAACACGTGGACACACGGACAAACATGCCTCACATATTTTCCAGGTACAATCTGTATCTTGCTCCTACACCCAGCACCCGTACTAGATACCAACATGAGTACACTTGTCAATGATACATAGCTATTACTATTGCATGGTTGGAGAAACTATATCAGGACCTTTGCTTCCTGAGGCATGGTACCAAGGAGCAGGAAATAATGTGCATCTGCTTTTCCAATCTCTAGATAAAACTCCTAGATTTTGGAGGCTAGGATTTTGTTAAGAGTAAATTCAAATCCTACACCATGCAACTCTACTGAAGGATGTTAGCAGTACCTGGTTTGCAAAAATGGCGTTGAGCTGAGGCTAATGCATAAAGTTTAATGTTATGTGTTTGGGCTTTTGGAGTGTGTTAGTCCTCCCTCCGTCCGTATTGTTTTTTGGTGGTGGCAGAGTGTGTGCTTGTTGCCTTTTGGTGTTGCCTTTCCATTTCTTGATTGTGTTGTTCTTAGTTCCGCATTTCTGCTTCCAGAGGCCACTTGTTAGGTCTCCTTTGAACCTTTGTATTTACGGACACAGCTATTTTAGTTAACAAAATTTCATTATCTACAAAGACAGGTTTTCATAGTAATCACTTAAAAGTCTCCTGCGTGTTGATAGAACTCGTAAAAATAGAGAGGCATGTTACAAATTACAATTTGGAAAAAGTGGTAACTGTTGTCAACCCATGGAAAACTGCGAGGATTCCTGAAGCTAATAATAAAAAATCCCCCCTGAGGGGCTTAGATAATTCTACAAACTAACTTAAGAGGGCTTAAATGATCTCCCAGGAACATCGATGTACCCCACTGTGGTCTAGCGCCTTAAAAATGTATTAAGTCAACTACACCTCAGTACTAAGACATCAAGACTCAAATTGGGTGCTTAGAAACTATGCAGGAAAAAGGTAATAGTTTTCCAGTCAACCAATATAGGATGCTTCAAGGACTTAAATTATTGTGTGTGTTTTGAGTGTGCTTGTGTGGGAGAGAAAGAAGCCAGAATATAAAACACTCACAAACTAAATAGTAAATAATTGCTTCAAAAGAAACACAATAAATTTGAAAAAGGGATAGCCATAATTACTAGTACAATAAAAAAGAGAATAAACAAGATATTGTTACTCACTTTCCCGAGAAAAAGATCCCCTATCACCAATAATTCCAGCATTTCTTGGTTCACCCACATACTTGTTTAACTATATAAAAGAAAACTAGCTTTAGGGTAACATATAGCAGATTCTAAATACAATGAACACTTTGAGCGAAATGAAACTACGGGTAACAAAACAAATTATTAATGCTCAAATGGATGACAAAAGCAAGATGTTTAGTGGTATGACAGCAATTATCTTCTATTCGTTCAATAATATACCAATAAAGAACCTCCTTAGCAAAACAAAAGAAAGTGAGATCAGTAGTATCTACAAAAATAAAAGGCTACTTCAACAAACCATATGATGGAAGTTACATATGCCTGTAGGTTTCAAAGCCAGCGCCCAGTGGCCTTAATCTGGTAACGAAAATGGCGTATCCAATTACTGTAGTCCGAGCCAAATGCTTGGACATAATCTATAAGCTATAACGACCACACAAACTTTGTTCAAATATATGAAGATGGATCACACTCAAACGTAAACTCAAAACCCATTGTAATTATCTGTGGAACGATAATCTACGTAAGCATGAATCCCCATGTAATACATCCATTTTATAGAACAGGTTGTCAGATTAAATATCAGTACCAATCTGGTGAGTCACTGGAACTCAATCTTACGGAGATATGTACTAACTTTGATATATGCATGGTGAAAAACGTTTAGGAAAACATAGAGCCCATTGTAATTATCTACATCCCCCTATGTAATCTACATCCATTTATGGTACAGGTTGCCAGATTGAATGTCAGTACCAATCTGGTAAGTCACTGGAACTCGATCTTATGGAGATATGTACTAATTTTGATACAGGTATCGTGAAATACATTTAGAATAAGATATGCTGAAACTTGTAATTAGTAAAGCCACTCGAAATTTCTGAGGATTGGCAATAATTTATGTCGTTGAAAAACAAAGACAAGGTCAAACTCCCAATCATTGAGAATTCTCAAATCTAATTTCAAAAGAGTAACATTTTTCGTTCCATAAACCAGACATGAAGTAATCCCAGGCATAAAATAAACCTGATTAGATGAAGTGCATCTAGCCAAATGGGAATTAGAAAGGTTGGTAAGTTTAGATGTATACCAATCTGGTCAGTCTCCAAAACTCAACCTCACGGATATATGCATTGAATTTGATATACTAATTGTCAATAAAACTAGTATATGATATAGTGAAGACTTGGAAATTTGACAAGTAAAGCCACTTGAAATTTCTGAGAAGTGGCACAATTTCTATGTCGTTGAAAACCCAATCTAAGGTCGAAGTTCCAATCATTAAGGTTTCTCCTCAAACCTAAGATCTAAGAGAGTAATATTTGACATGAAGTAGACCCCCAGGCATAAAATAACCTGATTAGATGAAGTACACCTAGCTAAGTGGGAATCAGAAAAGTTGATTAATATAGGACTCACAGGCCCAGGAGGTGGACTTATCAAAAAAAGAAAAATTAACTAGATACATTAATTATTTATAACCGGGGGAAAAAGCCTGGGGCTTAGATCCCACTGTGTTTTCCAAGGAATGATGGTGGGCAAGCTGAAGCACGGCTGTAATTATAGTTCAATAGACATTGATTATATGTTGTTGAAATGCTCAACCCGAATTAGCAAACATGATCTCTGCAAGCGGAATGAATAATAGTTCAATCATCTCCTATTTCGTTGGAAAGTACGGTCGCCCCTAAAGGATGAACCATAAGAAACTGTCTACAATATGGGCATAATGATGAAAGGAATTAATAAGGTTTTCAGGGGATAATGCAGGAGATGCCGGGAATATCATATACATAATCACTTTTTTGTTCCGTAAAAGATGTTTGACGCTATTCAAAGCATTCATTTGATGGGATTTTGTTTCCAGATTGTGGGGAATATTGTGGTGCCGCTCAATTAATTTTTTTATTTCTTGCTTGTATTTCATGGATGACATCCATATTGACGATCTCAGAGATCCTTTCTCTATAATGTTTTATTCCCTTTCATCATCATTTTGGATAAGCATGATTTGCGCAATGAGAACTTAATTAACAAATTATAAAAAGAAGTGATACCTATGCCCTTTGCCTCAAATTACTGGAATCTCATTACGACCACAAATGCGCCCCCAAAAGAAAAAAACAACAACAACAAATTGCAGAAAAGACACTCCCTCCAGACCAATCTACGAAGATGCATGCAGTATATTGATAATTTATTGTCCATTGTCCAACTTCACGGAGTATAGGTCAAGATTTCTAGAGATTTCTGATATGGCCTGGGTGACTCCTCGAGGTTAGGTAGACCCGTTTCTAGAATTCAAAATGGGACGCATTCAGGGTTCATGGGAACACTAAGGACCCTATTTCTCCAGGTTGCTGAATTGACTGTACGGAGAGAGAGCAATGCAAGATTTTTCTACAATAAAGTTTCTTCTACCAACAGGTTAGCTTTGGATGTTTATGGCATCTCTAATATTGGATCAGAGAAAATTCTACTTCTCAGGGTATATAGGTCTTATGCCAGTTCAAGTCTATATTCATTATCTAGATGTGTTATAGAAATACTGTTGTACGAATTGTTGTTCCCCTATTGCGACCCTATCTGTTTCTATGTGTGTGCATGCATTTAACCTTAACTAAGAAAAATTCCCACAAGCGCAATGTTAACAATATCTACTCTACTTTCATCTTTTTATCTCACTATGTAATAATTTTTGAAATGCTGATCCCTGGTTAATGCGAAACACCAAACAGTAGCGTTCAGTGAAGAAATGAGATTCTTCAAGGTTCCTAACTAGCAACCCCCGCCTATATTTGTACTATTTACTAATTTTCCTAACTGGTGTATCATTCTCTCATAACAAAATCAATTAGACTTTTGCACTGCAAACTTCATGGGTTCATATAGAGCACTAAAGAGTAGCATGAGTTGCGGTGATAAAATGAACAATATAGATTTGGCAATGCAGAGGCATGCAACAATGATAGACATGTTTTAGTTAGCCATGATGATAATATTGATATTAAGAAACTAACCTTTGAAAACGTGCTTGCAAGATCATCAAGGTCTGATAATGATCCTAAACCCGCAGCCTGCAAATAGTCGACAAACTGATCTTCATAAAAAGCAGGTTCAGATTTCCTTTTTAAAAGTGCACATATATACATTAACATAATTAAGGGCAAACTGAAATAACAAAAAAGGTTGCATTGCATAAGTGGATAGTATCTCTGTGAAAAGTAGATAGTATCTCTATGAAAAGCAAGTTGTGTAATTATTATCTGAAACCAAGAATCACATTGCTAAACAAAATATTAAGTATGAGCACTATATAATGCTATTTTTCATAGAGACTTCATCCTCAATCAAAAGAAGGGGATTACATAAACACTTTCATCAAGAACTACTATGACAATACAAATATTGTATCTCCACTAGATAAAAACATGTCGGACCCAAATGCCCAAATCTAGTGTAAGATTAAGATATACAGTACCACGTCAATGAAACGACACTTTTACTTAAAAGTGTCATTCCAAAAAAGGTGTTCCAAACCAGACTATTACAAAATATCTGCTGAGTTATCTCATTTGCAACTGACAATGACTAGATTTCTTATGGACATGTATCAAATATGTGTCACATACGTACTAAGAGGCCACCGTCTTATTTATTTTATAGCGTGTCTAGTTAGGAACACCTTTTTTGTTTCCCCATAGCAAGGCTCTCACACTAGTTAGACCACAGCAGATATTGGAACACCGCCTAATTCATTTCTAAACCAGACCAAAAAATGATGGCCACTAGAATTAGAGATTCAGATCAATTCAAATATAACTAACATAGAGAAAAGACAGGAAAACAAATTATTCTGCTTCCCCATAGCAAGGTTTTCACGACCAACGTGCAAAGAACCCCTCCGACTATCATTTCCTCTAACCTTCTACTATCACACTAGTTCACTCTTTTTCTTTCAATTTCTGCCTCATATATTTTCTTCTTGAATCCTTTGTTCTTTTCCCTTTCCAAGCATAACGTGCAGAAACCCCCTCTGACTATATTATAGCATACTCCACAAAAGATTCAGGTGAAGGAAGATTTTTCAGAGAACATATCTCATTGGTGAGATGAATTTCTTTGGTATCTCTGGTAGGTTATATTCTGCAAAGAGTCCTCTAAACATTCTATAGTCAAGTGTCTATATAAGGTTTCAATACCCTATGGATGTTCACCATGAATGTGAAGGTCTCAACTTCAAGCTCACACAAGGCGGGCATTTTAAGGTTCTCACTAATGACTTTGAAATTTTGAGATATCTAATCTCACCAATCACCAGACGAGGTCCTTCCCAGAAATTAAGATGCATATTAAAGACCTGACAGTAGAAAGCACAGACACCAAGGAAAATTATCTAGCGGACGATTAAAATAAGGATCAAGCCTTTTCCTGGGTGCAGATGTCCTTGTCGCTTTGATGCAATACCATGCTTTCACTAAAACCATGCTTCTCCAAAACATTTTTTTATTGTTAACCGAATTTTCACTCTAATATCACTTAAATGGCTTACTTCCTTTGTCTTCTTGCTCAAAAATAACCAAAAATCCTTTTAGTTTTTGAAAATCTTCGGCCATTTCCAAAAAAATTGTCCTAAATCACCACCTATATCTTGCAAACCCTTTCAACTCACCCAGGGCTTAGCACGTAAGGAGGAAATTTGGAATATTAGGGAATGCTTGAGACTTGTGAGGAACAATTATGTGTACTAATAGTAGTAAACCAATAATTACTTACACTATGACATTTTCGAGTAAATATTCTTACATTTACCCATGCCGACAACCTATCATGTGCACGCTCATTTCAATTATGTGTAGGTGTTTTCTTAAGTAATAAAAGAAAGTACCACCTCTTCTCTATCGGAAAATCGATACTCTTCGTCATCAAATCCCGCTAATGGGGCGTCTTCCGTATCGTCGTCTAATCCTCCCAACTCAACTTCCTCCAAAACGTCCTTGCCGAAAAATGCATATTGCGACGCATCAAAGAGGGCAGCATTTCCTGCACAATGATTAAAACCAAATCATGCAATGAATCGACGATAATCAACACCCATAGTTACATACTCAAACAAAATCTTGCAATGGATTCGACAATAATCAACACCCATAGTTACATACCCAAACAAAATCATGCAATGGATTCGACAATAATCAACACCCATAGTTAGAAACCCAAATAAAATGATACCCATAACCAATATACTTTTCAAAATCAAACAGAAGAACACTACAGTGGCTACATCAATAAGTTGATTGAACCCAATATCTTCTACTATAACTAATAAAATGGGGTATATCAAATCAAACTCAGATCATAACAAAACAACTGAATTACATCAAAAACCAATCAAAATCTCAACAACCCTAAAAATCCCCAGAAAAATCCCAAAACCCCAAAATCATGCACACCCCCAAACACTCAAAACTCATCCAATCCCAGAAATCAAAATGAACAAATCCAGATCCAATCATCAAATTCAAACCACAATACTAAACTAAAATCAAAGATCGAAACTCACCAGACGAACTCTTCGTGATATCTCCCAACCCATCAAAGCCCTCCATCACAAACTCCTTCTATCAGAACCCTAACACAAGAACATCAGAAACAGAGCAAAATTAACCTAAATTGGGTGATTGGACGATTGAAAGAAGCTATTAGGGTTGAATTTCTTGAGTGTTAATTGAATCTAACTTAGAAGATGAGATCGGCTGAGAATGAAAAACTAAACAGCTGGAGAAAGTTTGGCTTGGGGGTCTGGTCTGGTCTTCTATCTCTCTCTCTCTCTCTCTCTCTCTCTCTTGAGTTGTAGATAAAGAAAGAAAGAACCCTAGGAAGGAGAGGAGAGATTGTTTTAATGAGTAAATTTACGCACACATCCACAGTGATTTTATGAGTTTTTTTTCCTCTCCTTTCCTTTTGGTGAATAGTTGGTAGAGTTTTGGTGTTAAAGGTAGGAGCCATCTCCAAGGGTGATGAATGACGAGAGCATGCATGAAAGGGAAAATCGGCTCAGTGGGTCGGAAATGTCGGTTTAAGTAGTAACTGTTAGGTTTTCTATCTATACCGGCACTACTCTTCCGGTTCACGAGCACACATATTAATAGGTCGTATATGTAGGGGACTATCCATCGATCTCACCTAAAATCGAGCTGTCGCCAGTTCGAATTACTTCCATCTCAGACCCACGCATTTTCAATGACTTCTCCAGTCAACATTTCAATCTACTCTACGAACTGGTGAAGAATGTGGGTCGAACTCAAACCGAAAAACCTTAACCAGTCAACACATGTCTCTCACAAACTTGTCAGTTACTCAGTCAACCGCCACTAACCACATTGTTCAGAGAACGTGCTCCAGTACGATGAAGAGTTGCGGAGAATGCCTACTTAAGGAAGAAGTTTTAGAAAAGACAGGGACCAGAAAATTACACGAGAAATCACCAAGAAAACTACTTGATCTAGATTCTCAGAAACATTCAAACTTCTTAGTTACAAGCTTCAAGCATTTATAAATCTAGAGATCACTTGTAATAAGATATTCGCCTCAAACAATAAATATACTTTTACAAAAATCCTTCACTCGAGGTCGTGATTTTTTACCTATTCAGAGGTTTTCCATGCTAAAATCACCTGTGTCATTTCTTGCTTCCATTAGAATATTATCACAGGTTCATTGGTGTGATAGCGAATTCCAAGCCATTCTGAGCTTACAGAATTTGGCCATTATATTTGGCGCCGTCTGTGGGAAAGATTGTATTTCCACGATATCCTAAGGCATTCTTTCGCTACAATTTTCAATCATGGTTACTTCTAGACGACCGGCTACCAACATCTAGCTCGATATTTCAGTAGAGCCAGAGCAACTTACAAAACTACGACATCCTAGATACTTTAGATAGATTTGTTGCATAACAATTACAGGAAGCTGATCACCTCAACGATTAACCTTCCACAGAGGAGCCCACAGAATATATCAATATTGATGGACCTAGCAGAGGTATTTTCATTGGTACTAAGCTGGTTTAACACGAAAAAGATGCTCTCATTCAGTTCTTGTAACTAGATCGAGACATTTTTGCGTGGCCTTTGGAAGAAATGCCTGGGGTCGATTCGGCCAAGACATGTCACAAATTGGCCATCAACATCAACGCCACGGCGGTCAAACAGAAATAATGACGACTATCACTTCATCTTCGAGATGAAGTTAACACCGAGATCGAGAAATTGATCAAAGTGGGATTCATTCAAGAAGCCAAATCTCCAAACTAGATATCCAATATTGTCGCTGTCCTAAAAAAGAATGGAAATGTATGAGTTTGCGTAGATTTTACCGATCTGAACAAACATACTCCAAAGGACAGTTTCCCTCTTCCCAATATTCATCAGATCCTCGATTCTACAGCAGACCATGACCTTTTATCTATGATGGATGCTGCTTCAGGATACAATTAAATTCTACTTTTGGAAGAAGATCAAGAAAAAATAACTTTCATCACTGAAAGAGGTCTTTATTGCTACAAAGTCATGTCCTTCGGACTAAAAAATACGGGCGCCATTATCAACGGTTGATGACTACTATGTTCAAAGCACATCTAGGGAAAGTCGTTGAAGTTTATATCGACGATCTCTTGTGCAAGAGCGTACAGTCAACCAATCACATCTCAAATCTCAACACTATATTCAACATTCTTCGATCTTACAAGATGCGTCTCAACCCTGATAAATGTCAATTCGGGGTACATTTTGGCCAATTTCTAGGCCACCTCATCAGCAAGAAGGGGATTGAGGCCGATCCAGATCAGATTTGGGCTGTCCTCAATATGCTTTCTCCAAAAATAACGAAAGACGTTCAAAAACTTGCCGACAAGATTACCACTATCAACCGTTTTGTTTTTAAATCTTTAGACTGTTGTCGTTGGCTATTCCTATTTCTCTGCGGTTGTACCAAATGAGGAAAAGTTTAGCCAAATACATAGGTCATATGGATACCAGAATGCAAAACAGCTTTTCAGTATCTCAAAACCTATTTGGGGAGGTCTCCCATAATGAGCACCCAGTAGATAATGAAGAACTGATTATCTACCTAGCAGTCACAGATACTTCACTCAGCTCAGTTCTCATTCACTTTGAAGGGAAAATTGGGAAACCAGTCTACTTCATCAATAAAACCCTCACTTCAGCGGAAACGAGGTACTATAAAATTAAGAAACTTCTTCTTACTCTTGTTTATGCTTCACAAAAACTTAAGCACTACTTTCAAGCTCATTCAGTCAAGGTCATGATGAACTACCCACTTCGGGAAGTTCTATTCAAGAAAGAAAAATTAAGGAGAGTGCAACAGTGGTCAATCAGTTTGGGAGAACATGATATCAAGTTCGAACAACGTCATTCCGGGAAGGGTCAGGCCGTTGCCGATTTTCTCACAAATTATCCAGTTGAAGATCCCGAGTGGGATGAACACGACTTTGACCTTACAGAAGAAACTTCCGATGATCCACCCTCCAAACTATTTGACGAACGAGCTGAATGGATTACAACAAAAGGGTGAAGACTTCTTACAGATGGATCAGCAGGACCTGCAGGGTCAGGAATCAGAATCGTATTGATTACCCCTTCCAATGATCGAATTGAGAAATCAATCCGCTTATATTTTGAGGCCTCAAATAATATCATCGAATATGAAGCTCTCATTCATGGACTCAATCTCGCTCTTGAGCTCGATGTCCTCAAACTCTTAGTCTATACAGATTTCCTACTCATCGTCCACCATTACTCTGAGCAATATAAGAAGAATGGAAAGATGATCAAATACGCAACTCTCGTTGCAGATAGGATGAACAAGTTTGCGAAAGCAACTCTCGCTTATATACCTTGAGGTGAAAACAGACATACCGATTCCTTGGCATATCTAGCCGGGGTCTTTGATACAGAAACTCGATATCTCCAGATTAAAATCATTTCAACCCCCAGCATTGATCGCATTTCTGTATGCACGATCAACACTAGGGGCAAATAAAATGGGAGACGACGATTGGCGAAAGCCTTTCTTAGCCTACAGACCACTTCTAACACATCCAAAAAAGCGCCGACAACTGATTAACAACTCAAAGTGCTGCATAAATCAAAATGGTATGCTATACCGCCTTTCCATCACGGAGCCTTACCTCAAGTGCCTCTCTAAACCAAGAACAGATGAAATATTTCATGAATTACATGAAGGGACTTGTGGCTCCCATGCCGCAGGTCGATCACTAGCAAACAAAACTATTATACAAGGAGTATTCTGGCCCAGTATGTTCAAGCAAGCAAAAGAGTACTCACACAGATATGACGCCTGCCAAGGACATGGACACATGATACGTGCTCCTGCGCTCGAACTCCATGCAAGCACGGTGTTCTGGCCATTCAAAAGATGGGCACTTGATCTTGTCGGTAAATTTCTTAATTCTCCAGGTAATCACCGTCACCTACTCGTAGCTACCAATTATTTTATAAAATGGGTAAAAGCAGTTCTACTATGTCAAACCAAAGAAGAAGAGGTCATCTCTTTTATCTGGGAATACATTATCACTCGGTTTGGGTGCCCACACCTAATTCGTATCAATAACGGGCCCCAATTTGTTAGAGAAAAAATCGTAACCTTCCTCAACCAACATAATATCTTCTACTCATCATCCAATCCTTACTATCCTCAAAGCAATGGCCAAGCCAAAATCAACAACAAAACTATCGTGGATAGACTCAAAAAATGGCTTCACTCACAGAAAAAAAAGGAATTGGGTTCGAGAACTACCTCATGTTCTATGGGCATATCGTACCACTCCCTAAAAGTCAACAAGATGCACCCCATTCCTCCTTGTCTATGGCACTGAGGCCATTATTCCTTCAAAATACCATCATCCAGTTCAAGATCACGAGCTGACTGACGAGGAAAATAAGTTCGAATTGGCTTGCAACCTCAATATGAGCAATAAAACCAGGGAACGCGCCATCGCTAACCTAGGTCGATATCATCATATGCTAGCCAGATCGTATAACAGCCGAGTCAAAAACTGTACCTTCTAAATCGATGATCTCGTCCTCAGAGAGATTCTTCAAAATTGCAAAGAGCCTCACGCTGGAAAATTAACCGATAATTGGGAGGGTCCATTCATTATCACAGGTCTTTCAGGCCTAGGATCATATTATCTCATGACAGAATAGGGAATCCCCATTTTAAATCCTTGGAACACTAAGCGTCTCACTACTCCATTTCTATTTCTCACTTTTGTTTTTTAAATTCTAAAAGTGAGATTTTCATCTCCATCCAATATAAATTATGAATTGATCAATGAAACTTCCAAATTTTTCACAACATCTCTCTACTTACATAGATTCACCTACATTCTATAGATTAAAGCATAGATAATATTAGTATTCAATCAATCTTATACCAGTTAAATCAAGGATAACACTTGGTTTGGCTGACTCTACTAAATCTCTGTGATTGAAACAAATATGGAAACTTGTTTTATATCAAAGACTCTACCAAACATCAAATAGGGCAAATGTAATACTAGCCGCCATCTACTTCAACTTGTTTGAGACATTATACCAATTAAATCAATGATAACACTTAGTTTGGCTGACTCTACTAAATCTCTGCGATTAAAAAAAATGTAGAAACTTATTTTATATCAATGACTCTAACAGGCATAAGATAAGGCAAATGTAATACTAGCATTCATCTCTTTCAATATGTCTGCAACATTACTATAGTTAAATCAAGATTCACTTGGTTTGACTGACTCAACCCATCTCTGCGATTAGAGCAAATGTAAAAACTTGTTTTATATCAAAGACCCTACTAGACATAAGATAAGGTAAAGGTCATACTAGTTTTCATCTATCTTACTGTGTCTGCGACAGATACTATTTATTTTCTAGTTGTATTCACAACCACTAGAATGGATACTTTTCTACTATGGGGATGTCAGCCGTACTTTACCCTACAACAGGAGGTCGATCAGAATTCAGTTTGCGAGTTATAGTAACCGTGCCCCTCTCTATCAGATTAGCAGGTCAAGGGCCTAAATTTGTTTCCATGGAGGCCATACAGTTCCCTCGATCTATATCAACTCTACAAATATAACCCTTCTCCGACAGACTCTTGAACACGGTATCTCATTCTAACTCAAGTCTTTTTACTTCCTCTAATCGACTTTAACTGGTCTGAGAGTGATGTATGAGATACAACTGTCTTTGAAAAATGAGACCTCGCCTTCTTAAGGAGTGACTCCAAAATCGTATACAGTCTCTTCTAATGTGCCATTTCCCTTTTTATCAGAGCATCAAAAGCTATACTCTCTTCCAATTTTTTGACGGCTTTAGCTGATTCAGCCTGATTGATGGCCTTTAAGTCCGCCACCTAAGCGCGAAGTCTCTCGATTTCTGCATTCAACTCTTCCCTGGCCGAAATGTCCTTTAACAGGTCGTCTTTCTTCTTTATAAGAATCTCCTCCGCCCTGATTTCCCCTTCCAAGACTTTTTCCCTGATAAGAGTAGCATCCAACTTATATTGACACTCCCTTAAGTTTGTATTCCCTTTCTGTACATGCCCTTGAATTTGAGCTATATCACCTTCCAATTTTCTAATTTGGCCTGACATGCTAACTACATCCCCTTGGACTAGAGGAACTTTAACATCATTTCTACTCCTCCTCGAGCGCTTTCTAGCCTTGCTGTTCCTGACGCGTGCGTTGGCTTACGTCAATTTGGCCTTCAATGGTGCCACTCTCTCATTTAACTCATTACACATCCGTTGTATCGTTCGAAACTCCATATCCTTGGCAAGAAGGGCTGTATGCAAGTGTTCGGATGCAGCTTCCGAAGCCGATAAACCCTTTCGAGCTATCTTCAGCTCGTTCTCTTTTTCAGTCATTTTCTTTTTTAGCCGCTCCAGCTCGCTTCTACAATTATGAAAATTAGTTTGAAATTGTCCCTCCGATCTTTCTAGTGACTGAATATGGTATTGAGCCATGTTAGCATGCATACTCTTTACCATCAGCGTATCAATCTTGCTTTGAAGCTTCGCTGTATGTTCTTTTATCTCCGCAATCTCTTTTAGCCCCTTATCTATTTTGGCATCCTTCTCCTCGATCTTACGAGTGAGGTCGGCAACAGTCTGGGTTGCCTCAACAAACTTGAAGTGCACCTTTACATACTGGTCTTCTCTGTCCTCATTCGCTTCCCTCGCCCTATCCAACTCCTCTGCAAATTCTCAGCTATATTAGAGTGCCTCATCTTCGCACAAGCGAACTGAATCCAATTCGACCTGCACAATATAGATACATTATATACAGTTCGATTAAGAACACCCCATATATACCTCATTTCTAACAAGATATGTGATTTCTAACATCTACTGTGTGTAGCTACTTCTAGACTTAAAGGTCGAAGTACGATCTCAGATGGATGCTCCATGACATATATTTTAAGGTCTAAGGTACATGTTATCTATATGCTACTTTGTCTAAAACTTTGATTTTTCCTATGCACTATTTTAGTATTATTTTGCTAAAATTGATAACAAGTTTTTAGTTTGCCTCTACGTTCTATGTTATCTTATTTACTTGGTAGCTTTATGTCAATATAACATACAAGTTAAAAAGCCTATTCCGATCTAACCTGTAGCTCCGCTTGCAAAGACAGCAAGGATGTGAAGATCTCTCTTTCCCTGACAAGCTCAGTCTCTAAATCTTTTATTCTGAGACTCATTTCTCTAAGTGCCTACAAAAGGGTTAACAAAAAAATAGCTCAGCCTACAAAAGTCTATTCAATACACACAATCGAACCGATTTACTGAGCACTTCCAAAATATTCACATAAAGTTATTTCTCTACCCTACCTTCTCATGCTCCCCCTCTGGGAGCTCTTGATTGTCCAGCACCGTTTGGCAGGAGATACCGTCCAGCCCATCAACAACTCTAGCCACAACCTCTTCCATCTTCATCATTTCCCTCCTCGACATAGGTGTTTGCCTTAATAACATCTACCTCATCCTCAGAATACCCTTCAACATAAGGTGGCGCCCGAGTCTTTCTCGCTCTGCCTCCACCTCCTCCAGGTTTGCTCTGGCCTCCACTTGTAGATGGCCAATCGCCACTACGTCGGAAGCCTTCAGGGCCTCCAACTTTTTTTGTATCCTTGAGAGCATCAGCCTTCGCTCGAGCTACCCTCTTTTCAAGCTCGATCTTCACCTTCTTTAGCTCAGATTTCTCCTCTTCGACCCCGAACCAAATCCCCCTTACTAAGCGAGCAACCTACAAAGTACAATTTGACATCAGCGTGAGCTCGAAATGCAATACATAAATATATTTCACATAATTGAGCATAAAAGACCTACCATCTTGCTCATGTCCTCTTTCACGTGAAGAACCGCTGGCCTAGCCCTTTCCTCTACCTTTTTAAGATCGTCCTTAGTAGCAGGTCGCGTTTTAGAGACCTTTTCCCATAATTTTTCCGAAGGTTCAATCCCTCTCCTTTTTTCTTTTTCGCCGACCTCACTACTTCTAGTAGTACTAGAGGCCGATAGACGCTTCAACATCTATTTTTTCAGAAATGCTCGAGCTAATTTTCTTGACGTAACAGACTCCGGCTGAACCAAACTGTCTATTCTAGGGGTCTTGGACTAGTTTGTTCGCCCTTCCCCACCAGTTCCTTTCTTCTTTCCATCATCAACACCCGCCATCAGCCTGGTCGATTGAGATTTCTGAACCTTTTTGGACTTTCTCCCAACCCGTTTCTTTATGCTAAAGCCAAATCCTTCCAACACAAATTCGAGCTCAACCTCTTCCTCAACAACTTTATTTAACAACGAATCTTTCATCTCAACCTGGGACTTCGGGCTTACCATGCACAACATTTTTATTATCAATAAAAAATCATACAGTTCAAGCATATTAATATACTACTCTATGCATTGTTATACTTACTTTGTTTTATAATTCTAAACTGAAGATCCAAAGGTTCTTCATCATCTCTCTAAAGGCAATTACCCTTCACCCATATTGCGTTGTCGTTCTAGGCTCGACCTGCTGAGTTTAGATTGAAGAAGCGAGGCCGAGTTGTGCTCACACAGAAATATGCCCCACCACTGGTGTGGTAATTCTTCACCCCATAAAACTGTAATACATCCTCATGGGATATCCTCCTAACTTTCCCCTCATTCTACTATTTTTTTGTTCAGATGGTCGCAAATTCTTATTACCTCCCACATGTTCCCATTCAATTGAGCAGAACATGCCCCGATCTTATTCATAATCCCTTTCGCCAAATTGGTAAGGGGAAGACTCAACTGGTACTCTAATTGAGATAGGCAACATAAAAATCTCTCTGAAATGTTGCTCCGAACACTCCCATCAAAATATTCTAACGAGATCGATTCATCTATACCCCTATTTCATTTCTCCTTCTCCAAGCTGGCCAACAAATAAAAATACTCCTCCTTTGTCGCTATTGTACACCCCCTAAATAGCCTACCGGCGTATTCTACGCAGTTACCCCGTGTCCCTCCCATAGCAGCCTTGGCTTTATTAAACTCTTTAAATACATCTGAACATGGAGGATAGGTTACCAATTTACCAAGGAAACCTATAAATTGTTCAAACCCTACTTCAACCTCACTATCAGACATTTCAATTTTAGAATCTACCGTCCGACCAGAGGTCGACACCTCATTAATAGGTGAACTATCCATCTCAACTATAATTCTACAGGTAAAGGTTTGATCCTACATAAATACCTCTCACGTTCAACCTACATACATGTTCAGATATCTATCATTATCTCATACACATCGATCATGCACATACAAAATATCTTTCATATATTCTATATATATATTTAAAATTTCATAGATTACTATAAATACTAATTTTTTAGAGATTTGCTTAAAATAGATTACGATTTGCAAAACAAAAATACATACATATAGCACGCGTCTCTACTAACCTTCTGTGTTAGAATGAGAATCTGAAGCAGCGCCAAGCCCTTCTCTCACAACGCTGCTGTATAGCCACCTAGGTGATTCAATCCCCGCAACTCTTTTTGACTGTTGATCACTCTCTGATAAACCTTTCCCATATCCTCTACAATTTTTTTATGCTTCTCTCTGTATACTTTACAAATTTTTAGAAGTTAAAAAACATTTGAATGATGAGGAAGAAGCACTATTTATTCTTTCTCTCTTTAACGATTGGCAGTTATTGTGCCTCGCACGAGCCGTCCTCGGTTTTGGAACTAAGGCGTCCTTTCCACTATCCATGTTAGACATCTTGTACCTTCTCAATAAAACCGTCTTTCCATCATTACCCTTCCCCTCATATTTTAATCTATTTTTTCTCATGCTTCCATATCTTTCTTTGACCTTCCCACACTCATAATGATTCACACTCGCACGATATCAGATTTTTGCAGCTTTACTTAAAAAGCAAAATTAGAAGCTCCTGCTTTTTTATTCTATTGTTTCTTATACTTATAGTACTAGTAACGTCATTTTCAAAGTTAACAAAATTTTTAAAGTTATTCAAAATTATCAAAACAGTCTCAAACGATATTTGCAACTATAGAGGATTAATTTGACTTTCATCTTTTATGTTAAATTCAAAAACTTACATTTATTTATGATAGCACTTTACATATAATTACACCTAAAATAGCCTTGATGACCTGGGCGACCACATCCGATCAGATATCCTCCAACAATTATCACATCTTCAGACTCGATCTCCTCTACAGCAAGATATCTCACTACTTCCTTTCGAGCTGTTGGGTCCACCGTTATTTCTCGAAACATCTCTTTGTAAAAACAATGTTCATATTCCTACTCTATCCCAATCATATCCAAACCCTCAACATTCACCACCCTCACTGGTAATTCAGGATCATAATCCAACAACCCAAAAATACGTTCATGCACTTCGGCTATCTTAATAGCCAATCGCCCCTCAGCGGTGTAACGGATTCTCTCAGAACAAGTCCATCTTATCATTTTTTCCTTCCACCTATTTCTTCCTCCTCAACCCCCTCTTTATTTTATACCCTGTCTGGCTATAAAATTCCACGCAGCTCGACACGTTCTCTTATTATCTCGTAACAGAAACCATAAAATATTGGTAAAAGTTATATATGAACATATCTCTTTCTATCGAGCTATATCATTTCGTCCTACTTTATATCGACCCGATTCCTTCCAGTAAATTATTACAGATCGACTTACTATTCCAAAATTTGTGTAATTTCCTTTCCTCTATATTTCTATCCAACCCCAGGTCGACCTTATGCTATTACATAATTATTACATAAAAATATATTTCTAACAGTTCGATTATGATAACAATAATTTTTATACATACCATCTTATTAGTATCTTGACAAAATCATAACATTATTCTTAGCTCGATTCCAAAGACATTCTATTCTATATCAGCACAACGTTTGAATAACAAGTATTATTCATTTCGAATCTGATTACAGATACATTTACAGATAACAAGTCTTTCACAGTACTCAGAGATCGAATACTTTTACAGATATCAAGTCTTACAATCACTACGAAATCAGGTACTTTACAGATAGTAAGTTTTTTGAGTGCTTTACATATAACAGATCTTTCAGGCACCTTAAGAACCAAGTCCTTCAGTTTGTTTTGCTTCAGTAATTTTTCACCCTGATTCAAAGCAGAAATTGAAAACAACAAAAAGCTTCCCTCACATGAGTTTGGTCGAAGTCTAGTCAAGCTTCGAATGTAATTTATGCAAGCACAAGACTTAGTGCTAGACCCAACTCTTCAAACTGAATATCTTCTTAGCACACAAAAGTGATGGAAATACAGAAGCAGACTCCCACTTCCCATCTTACTCCTCCACTACCATCACCGCCTCTCCTATAACCACCACCTCCACAGATTTGGTAAAGATAAAGAGGGCCTAACCTTAGAATCCATTGTGATACAAGAAATCAGTAAAACTGCTCAGCAATTATGCCTATCCCTGCATATATCCCCCCCAATAATGTCCTCCGCAAGAGTACAGAGACAAGCCCAACATTCCTCGCCTGTCAGGACGACGACATGAAACCTCCACCTACAGTAAAATTCTTCCTCAGCTTCAACCGCTTCATCTTTCGACATACCTTGATAAGTCGGAGGAACAAGAGTGGTATTGACATCTCCAATGATTGGTCGCCAAAGTACTTTAACTTTAACCTTTGCATTTCAGAAGCAATCCTCTCTTCAAGGACCATCCTTCGAGTCTTCACCATCTTCAAAACTTTTAGAGAATTTGATAAATTATAAGCATACTTTGCTTCATAACTCGATACATGTACTATTTATATAACTCTACATTTATTCTGCAGGTACATTTTCTAAACGTCATCATTTATTGTAGGCGTAACTCTTTAAATCATAACCGTCACATACATCCGCATCCACATCCTCATTTAATACACGTCATTTCCCCATAACCTGCATAACTTCCATACAGTCAAAACCATTATTACTCCATTTCAATATCCAAGAACTTCAAAACCAAATGCCGATTACCCACATATTCTTTCTCAACCAAAGCCACTCATGATTTCAGTTGTGAGGAGGTGATTGTAGGGGCCTGCCCTTCAATCTCACCTAAAATCGAGCTGTCGCCAGTTTAAATTATCTCTATCTCAGACCCACGTATTTTTAATGACTTATTCAGTCAACATTTCAATCTACTCCACGAACTGGTGAAGAACGTGGGTCGAACTCAAACCGAAAACCTTAACCAGTCAAAAACATATGTCTCTCACAAATTTGTTAGTTACTCAGTCAACCGCCACTAACCACATTGTTTGGAGATCGTGCTTCAGCACGATAAAGAGCTGTGAAGAAGACCTATATGAGGAAGAAGTTCCAGAAGAGACAGAGACCAGAGAATTTTACGAGAAATCTCCAAGAAAACTACTTGTTCTAGATTCTCAGAAAAATTCAAACTTTTTAGTTACAAGGTTCAAGCATTTATAAATCTAGAGATCACTTGTAATAAGATATCCACCTCAAGCAATAAATATACTTTTACAAAAAATTTCCACTCGAGGACATAGTTTTTTACCTATTCGGAGATTTTCCACGCTAAAATTACCTGTATCATTTCTTACTTTCTATTAGAATATTATCGCAGGTTTATTGGTATGATAACTAATTCCAAGCCATTTTGAGCTTACAAAATTTGGCCATTACAGTATAGGTGTTATTGGTTGTGCCCAATTGTTACATCAAGTTAAGGTAGGTGGGACATAGTGCTACTCTTTATTATGGTTTGAGGGTATAATGGGAAGATCACTCTAACCCTATCAGGTTAAAAAGAGAGGAAGTCCTTCTTGGAGGTTTCAATGTAAAAAACCATCTCATTGAGGTCTACAACCAATCTAAGGGAAGACTCTACTCAAGAACAAAGGATTTTCAAAGAGCAGGAGAAGAAGTCAGTATAATTTACTTTACAGATTCAGTTATTGATCATAGTTATTTGTAAGTATTTCTAACAATTGGTGTCCGAGCTAAGATACAAAATACTATGATTAATTATTATTGTTAAGAGAGTAAGAAACAAATTTAAAAATTAATGTCAGATTTTTTATATATGTACACTTTAATGGTTTGTTTAGGTTTGTTTATTTTTGAGAGACCATCTTTTCTTCTCTTTGCTAATCGAGTCTCTTTCTCTCTTTATGAACTTCATCATCATCACTTGCCCAAGCAGTGGGAGTTGCTAGTAGGTATATGAGTAATCCAGACAAGGAACATTGAAGAGCTATGAAATGGATACTGAGGTATCTAAAGGGGACTCAAGATATGACATTATGTTATGGGGGTTCTCAGATATGCATACAGGGTTTTGTTGATTCTGATATGGTGGGTGACATTGATAGGCGGAAGAGCACTAGTAGTTTAATTTCTACATTAGGAAGCGGTGTAGTTACATGGGTTTTTAGGTTATAGAAGATTGTAGCTTTGTCTACGACGGAGGTGGAATATGTTGCAGCTATAGAAATGTGCAAGGATATGGTTTGGCTAAAAAGGTTGATGAAAAAGCTTGGTAGAGAACAATTTTTCTCCTAAGTTGTATAGTGATAGTCAAGCGCTATACACTTAGCGAAGAATTCAGCATTTCACTCTAGGACCATGCATATTGATATTCGGTATCACTATATTCGCTCGCTCCTCGAGGACGGTGTGTTGAAGCTTGTAAAGATTCACACTAATGTGAATCCGACAGATATAATTACGAAGGTGGTAACTTTTCAGAAGTTGATGACATGTACAACTTCTGTGGGTCTTCAAGATTGAAGGTCTGGGTAGTATGAGCAATTCATTTGGAGATCTGGAGATGGGTTACGGGATTCGATTTTAAGTAGGAGATTGTTGGGTGTACACTCAAATGTGAAGAAGAAATTGTCGAAGTCTGATATTGTCGAAGTTATTCGAACAAAAATGAAATTCGTTCGAACGATCTTCAAAATCGTTCGAATAATATATCTATTTTTTGCGGTTTAGAACTTTGTTTATCAAAGTCGTTCGAACGAGATTTGATGTCGTTCGAACGAGTTGTTATGTTTTTAGGGCTAAAGACCAATTATCGTAAAGTCGTTTGAACGAGCTTGAAGTAGGTTTGCTTGGATGTTATTATGAGGCGTTGGGTTTGCCTCGAGATTCATTCTATTTGTATTTTAGTTCCTTAGTATATAAATTAGACTTAGTTTATTTGTTTAAGCTATCCTTCTATGTGAGTTTAATTCTAGAGACCTAGAATTTGAGAGACTCCATTAAAGCTTGAGAAGTTTGGAGAGATCATTGTAACCCATTTGATTATCATAGTGTATTTTTCGGGGAGTGGTTTTTTATCCACAAGGGTTTTCCACTTCCCTCCTCTGGGAAATCTTGTGTCCTTGTTTTTCTTGCTTGATTGTTTCTTTTGTTAGGGCTTATTCTGCGTATCGTTCTTGTCATGGAAGAAAGAGTAGTTACCTCGATTCTTAACAAACTATGTAGACCACTTTGTAAGCTTTACAAGATACTCAACACGCTCGATTATTAGTTTAAAGGGTCAATTCTATCAACTCGGTCCTCATTCGGCTTGAGGCAAAGGTAGAATAACCAGTCTATTTCATCAGCAAAACCCTCGCTCTAACAAAAACCAGGTATTCTAAAATTGAGCGACTACTTCTATCTCTCATTTATACTTCATAGAAGCTTAAACACTACTTCTCAGCTCATTCAGTCAAAGTCATGATGAACTACCCACTCTGGAAGTTTTGTCTAAAAAAGAAAAATCATGAAGAGTGCAACAATGGTCGGTCAGTTTGGGAGAACATGATATCAAGTTCGAATAACGCCATTCCAAAAAGGTCAGGCCGTTGCCTATTTTCTCATAGATTTTCCTATGGAAGATCTCGATTGGGAAGAGTATGACCCTGATCTTACAGAAGAAATTACAGAAGATCCACCTGCCAAGCCATTTAATGAATTAGCTGAATGGATTACAAGGAAATGGTAGAGGCTTCTTACAGATGGTTCAACAGGACTCGTAGGTTCAGGGATTAAAAATGTATTGATTACCCCCATCCAACGACAAAATTGGGAAATCAATTCGATTGGATTTTAAAGCTTCTGACAATGTCACAAAATATGAAGCTTTAATTCATGGGCTCGACTTAGCACTCGAGCTTGACATTCCTGAGCTATCAGTCTATACAGATTCTTTGCTCATTGTCTACCATTATTTAGAATAGTACAAGAAAAATGGTAAGATGATTAAATATGCAGCCCTCGTTGCCGATAGGATGAACAGATTCGTAAAAGCAACTCTCGACTATTTACCTCGAGATGTGAACAAAGGTACTAATTTTTTAGCCTATTTTGCTGGGGTCTTAGGTACAGAAGCATGATATCTATAGATCGAAGTGATGTCTACCCCCAGTATTGATCTCCACTCTGTATGTACGATCAACACTAGAGGCGATGAAGAGGATGACGACTATTGGAGGAAACCTTTTATCGCCTACCTCAGCCGGGAGAACAAATATGATAGGCTCCTTCCAACAAATCTAAAAGAACGACAACAGTTGATCAAAAACTCGAAGTATTATACAGTTCAGAATGGCCGCTTATATAAACGATCAGTGATAGGGCCTTATCTCAAGTGCCTTTCTAAGAAGAATGCTGATGGAATGCTCAAAGAATTATATGAAAGAACTTGTGGCTCCCACGCTGCAGGTCGGTTACTTGCAAATAGAGTAATTACATAAGAAGTATTCTGGTTGGATATGCATAAGCAAGTGGAAGAATACTCACAACGATGCGATGCATGTTAATGACATGAGCATATGATACGAGCTTCTGCACTCGAACTCTATGCAAGCAAGGTATTCTGGCCATTCAAGTGGTGGGCACTCGATCTCGTGGGAAAATTTTCTAATACGCTAGGTAACCGACGTTTCTTACTTGTAGCGACAGATTACTTTACGAAATAGGTGGAAGCAGTTTCTCTTTGTTGAACTTGAGAAAAAGAGATCATCCCTTTTATCTGGGAATACATTATTACACGGTTCAGATGCCCCCACCTGATTTAGATCAATAATGAACTACAGTTCGTTGGAGAAAAGGTCGTGGCCTTCCTCAACAAACGTAACATCATTCATTCTCCATTCAATCCATACTACCCGCAAGGAAATGGATAGGCCAAAATCACCAACAAAACAATAGTAGATGGACTCAAAAAATGTCTTCAATTGCAGAAGAAAGGCAATTAGATACAAGAGCTTCCTCACGTCTTATGGGAATATCGTACTACACCTAAACAATCAACTAACTGTTCCTCCTTCCTTCTGGCTTATGGCATAGACGACATCATTCAAACTAAATACCACCATCCTGTCAAAGATTATGATTTAACAGATAAAACAAATAAGTTTGAATTGGCCAGCAATATGAACTAGATTGATGGAACCCGTGCTCGAGTTATTGCCAACCTGGGTCGATATCATCATATGCTAGCCAGCTCGTACAACAGAAGAGTCCGAAGCTGTGAGTTCTAAATCGATAATCTTGTCCTCAGAGAAATCTTATAAAGCAGAAAGAAACAAATACAGGAAAGCTCACCAAAAATTGTGAAAATCCTTTCCTCTTCGTGGGCTGCACTGGCCTTGGATCATACTACCTCATAACTGAGAAAGTCATCCGAATCCCAAATCCCTGGAATACTAGGCGATTAAAATGATATTATCGCTAAATTCCTAATTTATCCATTACAGATTACTCTATTCTCATTCTTTATATTCCAAAAGTGAGATTTCAATCTCCAATAGTGTTCATTCTATTCTACGAAATGAAAACTCTAAGTTTTTTCCCACATTGCTCTTTATTGATATATAATCCACTAAATCTCATAGATTGAAGCAAAGGTAATACTAGCTTTCAATCGACCCATCTATACAAAGATTAAAGCAAAGGTAATACTAGCTTTCAATCGCCTATCTATACATATATCAATGATTAAAACAAAAGTAATACTAGTTTTCAATCAATAATCTCTACTATCTATAAGATACAAGATAAAGCAAAGGTAAACTAGCTTTCATCTCTCTACATATCTTCAAATACAGAAACCACAGGTTACTTTCACAGGTTTTTTCTTATGGGAGGTCAACTGTGCCTTCCCCTACGAAGGAGGTCATGCAGCCATAAACTCTAAAGCTCAAGCAATTACAATATTCCTTCCTTGCTCTACTAATTCTATAGGTCGGGAACCTAGCTCCATTTCCATGACATTCAAGCAATTTCCTCGATCTATATTAGCATTACAGATACAACCTCTAAGTACCATACAGTCATGTAAGGTATTCCTTTCAAGTTTAAGCCTCTTTACTTCTTCTACAAAATAGGCGATGATAGCCATTAGCTCCCACGAGTGTACCTTTTCCGGGTAAATCCTCTCTCGGTCCAGTATGACTAATACGGTAAAATACCCTTTTACTATCTAATGACGCTTTTGCAAATTCGCATAGAAGGTGCTTACGTGCTCTATGTGTTGCTCCAAGCGTGTTATCGCCTTAAGCTACTGCGATATTGTCCTCGTTGCTTTATCCAGTTTAGCAATATTCATCGTTCTCAGCTCCTCTACTTGACCGTGAAGTGCCACCAACTCTAACTCGTTTACATCACTTCCCCCAATACGAGCTTTATTCAAAAACTCATCCTTTATCTTCATAGCTACTTGTAACTCTTATTTTTTTTATGGAGAACGACCTTTAACTTATAATCACTCTCTTTAGTTTGATCATTCGTTCTCCTTACGGTAGCTCGAACATAAACAAGATCTGTCTCAAACTCTTTAATTCGAACTGATGGGTTAACCGTGTCACCCTTGGCAGTCGAGACCTCGTCGTTATTCTTTTCCTTCTTTGACCGCTCTCTAGCCTTGACTTTCTTGGCACACAAATTGGCCATGGCCAAATCTGCCTTCAACCTCGTAACCCTCTCATTGAGTTTATCACACCATTTTTGGGCCATCCAATGTTTAATATCTTTAGCAGGCATTGCTTCACACAATTGCTCGAGCACACATTCAGAAGTAGCTAAATCATCTCGCGCCTTTACTAGCTCATTTTCCTTTTGGGCCAATTGACCTTTAAAATTGGCCACATTTTTTTGTAATTCATTTTCTGCCGCCCCTGATGACCTGATACGGTATTGTTAACGTCCACTTCTTTACCTTTTACTGTCTGTAAATCTATCATATTACTTAGATTTGTTAATTCGCTCTGTGCACTCGCGAGCTCTCTCTCTAGTTTTCCTTTATTAGCATCTGTACTTTCAATCTGTTGAGTCAGCTCATTCACAGGTTTCCTTGACTCAACAAGCTAGATCTGAACTTTGACATACTTATAATGGTTTAATTCTATAAGCTCGGAGTGGCCTAGAATTAGCTCTTCCACCAATGTACCTCTGACAAAATCTAATGGAAAGCAAGAAATGATACAGGTGTTTAGCGTAGAAAACCTATAAATAGGTAAAAAACCACAACCTCGGGTTAAAGATTTTTGTAATAGGGACGTTTATTGCTTGAGGCTGATATCTTATTACAAGTGATCTCTTAACTTAGAAATGCTTGATCTTGTGAATGGGAAGTTTGAAGTTTTTAGAATCTAGAAAATATAGTTTTCCTGGTGATTTCTTGTGTATTTTTTTAGACCTTGTCTCTTATAGAAAATTTTCTTTATATAGGCTTTTTTTGTAGTTCTTCATCGTGCTGAAGCACGTTTTTCAAACAATGTGGTTAGTGGCTATTGACTGGGTAACTACTGAGTTCATAAAAGATAGGTATTTTGACTAGTTTAGGTGTTTCTGTTTGAGCTCGACCCATTTTTTTTATCAATTCCTGGAGTAGATGGCAACGCAGACTGGAGAAGCCATGTGGAGGATGCGTGGGCCTGATACTGAGGTAGTTCGAATTGGAAATAACTCAATTTAGGTAAGATCGAGGGGTAGGCCCCTACAATCGCCCATTCACAACCGAAGTCACGAGTGGCTTGGGTTGAGAAATATTTTTGGGTATATGGGTAAAAATTTGAATGAGGAAGGAAGTAATGATGGTGTTTGACTGCATAAAAAATGCGCGTGACAAGGGGGATGTACGTGCATTTAATATTGATGAGAATATAAAGGTAGGGTTATATAAATAGTACCTATACCGAGGTTGGTGGCCAAATACGTTTGTTTTGTTGATTTATTCTTTAAAATTGTTGAAGATGGTGAAGACCCGTAGGATGACTCTTAAAGAGAGAATTGCTTCTGAAATGCAAAGGTTAAAGTTGAAGTATTTTAGAGATCAGTCCTTGGAGAATCCAATTCCTGTTCCTATTCCTCTGACGTATCAAGGAATGTCAAAAAATGAAGCAGCTGAAGCTGAGGAGGAGTTTTACTATAGATGGAGGTTTTACGACATTGTCTTGACTGACGAGTAGCGTTGGGCTTGTCTCCGTATTCTTACAGATGACAAGGTTGGGGAGGCAGATACAAGGATATGCATGACTGCGAGGCAGTTGCACTGAAGTCTTACACTCGAATGGATTCTAAGGTCGGGCCCTCTTCATCTCTCCCAACTCTAAGGGGGTGGTAGTTATAGGAGAGGCGGTGGTTGTAGTGGAGGACGAAAATGGAAAATGAAAATCTGCTTCTGCACTTCCATCGCCACTCTGCGCTAAGAAGGCCTTCAGTTTAAAGAGTTGGTTCAAGCACTGAGTTTCCTACTTCCATAGTTTCTATTTGAAGGTCGTCTAGACTTCGGCCATACTCATAGGAAGGAGGATACTCATTGTTTCCAATGTCTGCTTTGCATCAGGGTGAAAGATCATTGAAGTAGAATGAACTGAAGGATTTGATACTTCTGAGTGCCTTAAAAGACTTGTTAGCTGCAAAAGTACTTGAAAAACATATAACTATAAAGTACCTGATGTTGAGGTCTTGAAAGACTTGTTATCTGTAAAAGCACTTGATGTTGAGTACTTGAAAGACTTGTTATCTGTAAAAGCACTTGATGTTGAGTACTTGAAAGACTTGTTATCTATAAAATCACTTATAATTTGTTTTGAGATGAATAAAATGTGTTATCCAAACTCTGTGTTAATATAGAATAGAATAGCTCTTGAAATTGAGCTGTATGATCCGAAGACTTTTGAATATTGTATGAAATGAAATGTATAAGGGCAGAAAGTTAAAATATTTATAATAATCGAGCTGCTAGAAATTTATCTGTAAAAATATGTGTTATGTGAAAAATATTATTCGATCTGTGTGCTAAGAATATGGGGGTAAAAGAAATTATAAAAGGTTTGGAATACAAAATCAATCTTGCAGAGGTCGTTCTAGAATATTAGACTTGGAAAGAATAAGCTCAATTTGGAATAGTATTGAATGACCGAGTTCGATAGAAAAAGATATGTTCAAATAATTTCTCTTAAGATATTTGGGCTTCTATTACGAGATAATAGGATAATATTATAACTTGCAAGTAATTGATAGCAAAAATATATAAATAAGGGGGAAAGGAATTTGAAGTTTGGGGAATGAAATAGGAATGGTGTGGGCTCTATTTGAGAGAATCCGGTATGCCGTTGAAGGGCGGTTAGCGATAAAGATCGCTGAAGTGCGGGAACAAATTTTTGGAGTGCTGGATTATGATGCTGAGCTCACAGTGGGGGTGGTTCAACTGGAAGGTTTAGATGGGATTGAGAGGGAACGTGAGTATGAACATCATTTTTATGAAGAGATGTCTCGAGAGATTATTGTAGATCCTACAGCTTGAAAACGTTTTGTGAGATTGCTTGCTATAGAGGAGATCGAATTAGAAAATGTGAGGATTGCTAGAAGATATTCGATCAGATGTGGTTCTCCAGGTCATCAAGGTTGCTTTAGATATAATTATATGTAAGGTGATGAAACGAATGTAAATAGTAATGATAAAATGTATGTAACTGCATGAGTTTAAATAATTTGATAGAAATTGTTGTTAAATTGATCCTCTATTTTTGTGAATGTTGTTTGTGATTGTTGTGAAATACGAATTTGAAAATATTTAAATTTTGTTTTGAGAGCTTCAAAAATGGCGTCATTGTTGCTATAAGTAGAAGAAGCAAGTATAAAAAAAGCAGGAAGCTTATGATTTTGTCCCTTGTGTAAAAGATGTGAAAACCCGATTGCGTATAAGCGTGATTTATGATAAGTGTGGTGAGGTTAGAAGGAGATTTAGAAAAGAGAGATAAAAATAGATAAAAATATAAGGTAAATGGCAATGATGGGAAAACATTTTTACTAAAAAGGTACAAGATGTCTGACATGGATAGTAGAGGGGATGCCTCAATTTTAAAGTTGAGGACGGCTCATATGTGGCTCAATAATTGCCAATAGTTAGATAGAAAAAATATAAATATTACTTCATCTTCGTCAATCAAATGTTTCTCAACTTCTAAAAACTTGAAGAGCAGTGAGAGAGGAAGGAATAAGAAAAGTAAAAATAGCACAAAAACTAGTAGAGATTTAATTGACGGTGATCATCAGTCAAAGCGTGAGAGAGTCGCTGAAAACGAGTCACTAAGGTGGTTGTACAACAATGTGGTGAGGGAAGGATTTGGAGCTGCTTCGGATTCGTATTCGGACATAGAAGGATAGTAGAAGATTTGTGATGCATATATGTATGTTTGAAGATGATGTTTTGTTTCTAGGTAAAACAACAAATTACTATTTATAGTAATCTATAAAAAACCTGTTTGATATATGATATACGAAAGATTTTTGCATGCGCTAGACGTATATGTAAAAGATAATGATAGATACCTGGACCTATTTGTAGGTCGATCGTGAGGAGTATTTGTGTAGGAATAAATCTTTTAGTGTAGTTGATATGGTAAGTTCCCCTGTAAGTAAGGCATTAACCTCTGGCCGGTCGGGTGATTTTGAGATTGAAATGTCTGAAAGGGAGGAAGAAATAGGTGTTAATCAATTTCCAGATATCCTTAGATGATTTGTATCCTATCCCCCTCGCTCTGATGTATTCAAATAGTTCTATAAAGCCAAGGTTTTGATAGGAGATAGATGGGGTAACTGTATAAAATACGCCGATAGGTAATTTAGGGGTTGTACTGTAGTGACGGGGGAGGAATATTTTTATTTGTTGGCCAATTTGGCAAATGATAAAAGGGATAGGGGTATAAACGAATCGATCTCTTTGGAGTATTTTAATGAGAATGTTTAGAGTAGACTTCCAGAGGTCTTTTTATGTTACCTCTCTCAGTTGGAGTACGGGCTGAGTCTTCCCCTTAGCAATCTGGCAAAAAGGATTATGAACCTTATTGAGGCATTTCATTTTTAGATGAACGGGAACATGTGGGAGGTGATAAGTATTTGCGAATCTCTGAATTTACAGTGGGAAGGAGATGGGAGAAAGGGGAGGATATCCTCTGAGGACGTTTTACAGTTTTATGGGGTAAAAAACTATTCTGCAAGTGAAGGGGCATATTTCTGTGCGAACTCGATTCGGCGTCGCTTCTTTGATCTGAACTCAGCAGGTCATCCATGAAATGACAATGTGATATGGGTAAAGGGTGATTACCTTCATAGATATGGTGAAGAACCCATGAAACTTTTATTTAGAACTGTAAACCAAAGTAAGTATAACAATGTATAATGTATGAAATTGATAGCTAAAATTGTATGATGTTCTGCTGATGATAATATTTTGTAAATGGCAGTTCCCAAATCTCAGGTGGCTAGGAAGGAGTCGTTATTGGATACAGTTGCTCAGGAAGAGACAAAGCTTAAGGCTGTATTAGAAGTTCTTGGCATTAGCAGGAAGAAGCGTGTCAATATCCGAGTTGAAAAAGTTTAAAAATCTTAGTCGACGAGACTAATAAAGAGCACTGACAGCAGTAAGAAGAAGGGAACTGATGGGCAAAGGCGAGTCAACTCATCCAAGTCCCCTGGAGTGGACTGCACAGGGGTTACCTGAATCCACCATGTCAAGAAAATTAGCTGGAACATTTCCCACGAAGCAGATGTTAAAGCGCCCTTTAGCCTCTCGAACCGCAGGAAGTGGTGAGGCCGTGAAAAAGAGAAGGGTTGAACCTTCTGAGAGGTCAGGGATGATGGTCATAGAGGATCGACCTATTATGGAGGACGATTTGAAAGAGGTGGAGGAAAAATCCAGGCTGGTAGCTCTCTACGAGGTCGAGGAGATGAGCAAAATGGTAGGTTCATATGCTCGAATGTGTATTGGATGATTTTTTTTATTATGATTTGAGCTAATCAACGAGGTCTACTTATTTATTTTTTACAGGATGCTCATCTGATAAAGAGAATATGCCTTGGGGTCAAGGAGGAGAGAGTTGAGCTAAAGAGGAATAAGGTCGAGTTCGAAAGGAACGTAGCTTGATTGAAAACTGATCTTCCCAAGGAGGAAAAATAGGCGGAAGCTTTGAAGGCTTTGCAAGTGGTGGAGATAAACAATCTACATATGGAAGTAAGAGCAAATTTGGGGGAGGTGGCTGCTGAGCATGACAGACTTGGGCGCCAGCCTTGTGTCAAAAGGATATACTGAGGATGAGGTGGATGGCATTAGTGCAGACACCAATCTGGAGGAAGAGGGAGATAAAGAGATTGAAGATGTTGCTGTTGGCGTTATTGACGGGTTGGATGGTGTGCCTCTTCAGACGGTGAGAGACAACCAAGGGGATGATAATGAGTATTCAGAAGGGGAAAATGAGAAGGTAGAGTAGTGTGATGGCTTTATGATTGTATGAATATTTGGGAAAGTTTGTAAACTGATTGGATATATATATTATATATATATATATTTGTTGGATAGAATTCTGTAGGCTAAGTTGCCTTTATAAGCCTTGCTGTAGGAACTTAAAGACATACGCCTCAAAATAAAAGATTTAGAGGCAGAGCTTGCTAAGGAGCGGGATGCCTCAGCATCCCTGTTGTCTTCGCAAGCGGGGCTGCAGGTTAGAACTGAGTAATAAATTTTTGATTTGTATGCTTCATTAGTATAGAGCTACAAAGTAATAAGTCGAGTATAATGAGGGACCAAAAATCTGTTATCGGCTTAGTGGCAATGACACTTAAATGGCACACAGGAAATACCAAAGTATTAATAACTTTTTTATAAAATAAAATAAAGAATGTGTACCTTAGACTTGAGAGTATATGTTATGGAGCATCTGTCTGAGATTGTACTTCGACCTTAAGTTTAGAAGTAGTCTTATACGAAAGATGCTAAAAAATAGATTTCTTATTAGAAATGAGTTATATGTGGTGACCGAGTATTCTGAATCGAACTTGATATAATTTATTTGTAATGTGCAGGTCGAATTTGTGTCAGCTCGCTTGCGCGAGGAAGATGCTCGCCAATGTAACCAAGAATTTACGGAGGAGTTTGATAGGATAAGTGAAGCGAATGAAGACAGAGAAGATCAATAATATAAGTGCACTTTAAGTTTGTTGAGGAAACACAGGCTACTGTCGACCTAGCTCGGAAGATCAAGGAAAAGGATATCGAAATTAAGAATGGGCAAAAAGAGCTTGCTGAGTTAAAAGAGCGTGCAACGAAACTCAAAAGCCAAAATGATGCGTTGATGGTAAAGAGTAGATAGGCCGACATGGCCCGTTATCGTATACATATACTAGAAAGATTGGAGGAAGGCTTAAATTGGTCAATGGCCAGTTTGAAAAATGATTTGATCAAGATGAATAACAATCTGGATCAAACTTGAGCTGATCTTGTGAAAAGCAAGAACGAGCTAGAGCGATTGAAGAAGAAATTGGTTGATAAAGATAACGAACTGACGAGAGCTTGAGATGATCTATCTGTGTCTGAAGTTGTAATTGATCAACTGCCTATAGCTATACCTGCCAAAGATTTTTAAATTTCAGACGGTATAGCGTAAGTGTGATAAGTTGAACGAGAGAGTGGCGAAATTGAAGACTGAGACACGCCGAGGCTGGAGTACGCTCGAGGAAGAATGAAAATGATGCCAAGGTCTCTCTTGTACAAGGAGATGTTGTCAGTCTATTAGGTCGAATAAAAGAGCTGGAGGGGGATGTCGCTCATATTCATCACATGTGCAAAAAGGAAACGAGAAGTTAAGGGAGTGCCAACGGAAGTTGGATGCTGTTCTTTCCAGGGAACAGGGGTTTGAGCGAATTATTAGAGGTAAGGGTATTTTGATACAGCAAAAAGACAAAATGTTACAGAAGATTCCAGATGTGGAGGAACTAAACAGGGAGGTTAAGGTACTTCGTGCTCAGGTGGCCTATTTAGAAGCGATTAATCAAGCTGAATCAGTAAAAGCTGTCAAAAAATTGGAGGAGAACATTACTTTCATAGATTGGGTAGATAGAGAAATGATATAGCTAAAAGAACGGCATGCGAGGTCGAAAGAACGCCTTCAGAAGGCTAAAGAAAATTTCTCTAGGTCGGTAGTAACCGAGGCCTAGCACTCAAAATTATTGAGGGTAGTTATTGACTATTTTGTAGAGGAGGTAAAGGGGATTGAGTTAGAAAGAGATACCTTGTTGAATAGTTTGTCAGACAGGGGATGTATTTGCAGAGTTAGTAGATTGAGGAAATTGTATGCAGTCCATGGAAACGGATGTAGGCCCTCAACCTGCTGAATTGATAGAGTATGGCAGGAGTATTGTAACTGACCGAGCTCGAGAATTTTTGGCTGATCGACCTCCTATTGCGGGGGAGCTCAAGAATTTATGGCTGATTGATCACCTATTTCTGGGGAAAGCATAGCTGACATCCCAAAAGCAAAAAGGGTTCTAATGTAGATGTTGTATATGTGACCTGAAATAAAAAGTAGTTGTAGCAGACAAGTTGAGAGATGAAAGCTAGTGTTACCTTTGCTTTATCTTATGTCTGCCAGAGTCTTTGATCTAAAACAAGTATTACATAGTTTTAATCGCAGAGATTTAGTAGAGTCAGCCCAACCAAGTATTATCCTTGATCGAACTGGTATGATGTCACAGCCATATTGAGGTAGATGAAAGCTAGTTTTACCTTTGTTTTATCTAATGTCTGGTAAAGTCTTTAATGTAAAACAAGTATTACCTTAGTTTTAATCACAAAGATTTAGTAGAGTCAGCCCAACCAAGTGTTATCCTTGATTGAACTAGTATGATGTAGTAGACATATTGAGGTAGATGAAAGCTAGTTTTACCCTTATTTTATCTTATGTCTGGTAGAGCCTTTGATGTAAAACAAGTATTACCTTAGTTTTAATCACAGAGATTTAGTAGAGTCAGCCCAACTAAGTGTTATCCTTAATTGAACTGGTATGATGTCACAACCATATTGAGGTAGATGAGAGCTAGTTTTACCTTTGCTTAATCTTATGTCTGGTAGAGTCTTTGATCTAAAACAAGTATTACTTTAGTTTTAATCACAGAGATTTAGTAGAATCGGCCCTGTAGGGACCTATCCCTTGATCTCACCTAAAGTCGAGCTGTCACCAGTTCGAATCACTTCCATCTCAGACTTACGCATTTTTAACATAATTTCACCAGTCAATATTCCAACCTACCCCACAAACTGGTTAAGAACGTGAGCCGAACTTAAACTGAAAAGCCTTATCCAGTCAAAGATACATGTCTCTCACAGACTCATCAGTTACTCAGTCAACCGCCACTAACCACATTGTTCAGAAAATGTGCTCTAGCACGACGAAGAGCTGCTGAGAAGGCCTATATAAAGGAAAAGTTCCAGAAGAGACAGGGACCAGAAAAATTATACAAGAAATTATCAAGAAACTACTTATTCTAGATTCTCAGCAACATTTAAACTTCTTAGTTACAAGGTTCAAGTTTTTCTATATCTAAAGATCACTTGTAATAAGATATCGTCCTCAAGCAATAAAGATACTTTCACAAAATTCCTCAACTCGAGGTCGTGGTTTTTTTTACCTATTTAGAGGTTTTCCACGCTAAAATTACTTGTGTCATTTCTTATTTTCTATTAGAATATTGTTGCAGGTTTATTGGTGTGATAACGAATTTCGAGTCATTTCGAGCTTACAAAATTTGGCCATTACATTTGGCGCCGTCAGTGGGAAAGATTGCATTTCCACGATATCCTAAGGCATTCTTTTACTATAACTTTCAATAATGGTTATTTCCAGACGACTGGCTATGGGAACCCAACTCGATGTTTCAATGGAGCCGGGACAACCTACAGAGTTACGGGCGAATCTCAACACCAAAACAGAGAAACATGCCAAGCTCGAACTTTAGTTAACTAAGAATTGGGAGCTTTGTAAGAAAGATCTCGACACAGAACGACAAGCTCGTTTGATAGTGCTCAAATGACATGAAGACCAGATGACAATAATACAGACTGCCCTAGAGGCTCTGCAAAATACTCAGCAGGCACCTCCAGCCAGAGGTCACAATCAGTTGCCCGAGACCTCCCATGTTTCTGCATGGGAGAGATTTAGACCCCGAGGAGTCGTCAGTAAAGCTATTTCTAGGAACCTATAGTACGAACCACAACTCTCCATACATTTGGGAGGCGAAGTTCAGTCTGAAGTCAGTCGAGGTCACCAAATTTCCGTCCGTCAAGATGAAGAACAATGACCTCAACACCAAGTTCCAACACGAGATCGCCAGAGTAAAGGTACAAGCACTTATCATCCATAACCTGCTCACCCAGCGATTCAACCAGCACGTCATTACGTCACAAAAGAGCATATGAACCAACAAATTAAGAAGTTGATCGAAGCACAAGTTCTGGGTACTACCGGCGACATCACAAAACTATAAGAATGTTCGATTTCCATAGAGCTATTCAATATGGAGATACCAAAAGGTTTCCATACTCCTAAAATTCGTAAATACAAAGTTACTGACCCGAAGGAGCACATTCAACATTACCATGATTCATTGGGGTTATACTCCAATCTCAACCACATCCTTTACCATCTGTTCACCACAAGTTTATAGGAGGAACTACTCTGATAGTTCCACTCTCTCCCTAAGGACTCCATATATACATTTGACCAGCTGTAAAAATAGTTCATCAAGACATATGCTCATAACAGGGACAAAGAGAAGAATTTATATTTTCTTATCAGTCTTAAATAGTCACACGGAGAGAAGCTCGAGGATTTTGCAAAGAAATTTTTAGAGCTCGCGCGTAAAGTGGATAACTTCGATCAGAAAAAAGCGGTTACTGCTTTCACCAACGCGCTCCAGCTCGACTGCAAGGCCAAAAAACACCTCTTCCTCAACAAACCTGTGACCTTGGAGGATATGATCACCAAGGTCAACAGTTACGTTGACCTGGAGAGGATGATGTCTGAGCGGAAAAAATCTAATAAATCCATCCTCTCCACCAAAGGCCCAACAATAGAATGAGTTGCTGAATTGAAGAAGGAACATGAAGATCAGAAGCGCACCAAGGGCAACAATGGCTACCCTCGGAAAGGCGGTCCGCCGAACAAACCTATCCTCCCAAAGATAAATATCCAAATCTCCACAATTTTTCCACTACTTTTGAAGGATAAGCTCTATCACATCTCTCAACCACTGGAACCAATCGATAGTCGACCATATTGCCTAACTCACAAGGTAAGCCATCATTCTACTAAAAATTGCTATTCTTTACAGAGGTTGCTCGTGTACATTTTCAAAGAGGGACGGATATTCGAACATATTGTCGGCCCGAATCATACAAAGATGGCAGCTATAAGAAGCAGCTTGAAGTTATTCAGGTCAATGATCAAGCTGAGGAGAAGCATCTTTACCATATGCACCACAGCAACATGATCGAAATCAATCATATCACCAATTCTAATAGATCCAAGTGCAGGAGATTATCAAAATGCCGCGATCTCACACCTCAAGACAATGAAGCCAAGCTTCTTCTTAAGTCGAGCAATCGCCAGATTGTGATTTCCTTTGAAGATTGCGATACTAGCCATGTCAAATTTCCACATCATGATGCGTTAGTAATAATGCTTAATATGAAGATGTTTGTCATGCACACGATGATGATCGATACTAGAAGCGGCATTGAGATTCTTTTTCAGAGTACTATCGACTAAATAGATTTGGCCGACCAAGTTATTCAGAGCGACATCAATATCAGTGGGTTTAATGATTCTTGAGATGAACGCGTAAGCATGATCATTTTACTATTACCGCAGGACCAGCCACCATTGACGTTGTTTTCTATGTCATCAGTTCCAAATCTCATTATCTCAAGATTATGGGCCGCTGCTAGATTCACAACATTGAAATAATCACTTCCACCTATCATCAGGCACTCTGGTTCAAACACGACAGCGGTATTTATGAGATTAGAGGTAATCAGAAGCTTTCTCAAGCTTATGAAAGTACCGTCTCTATTATCCTAGGTACTTCTGACAGATTTGCTGCGTAGCAATTACGCGAAGCTTATCACCTCAACGATCAACCTTCCACGGAGGAGCCCACAGAATATATCAACATTGATGGACCTTGTAGAGGTACTTTCATTGGTACTAAAATGGTTCAACATGAAAATGATGCTCTTATTAAGTTCTTACGACTAAATCGAGACGTTTTTGTATGGTATTTCAAAGAGATTCCTGGGGTCTATCCGATCAAGGCATGTCACAAATTTGCTATCAATATCAACGCCTTGGTTGTCAAATAGAAACAACAATGACTGTCACCTTGTCTTTGAGATGAAGTTAACACCGAGATAGAGGAATTGATTAAAGTGGGATTCATTCGAGAAGCCAAATATCCATACTGAATATCCAACATTGTCGCTGTCCCAAAGATGAACGGAAAAGTCTGAGTTTCCGTAGATTTTACTGATCTGAACAAACATACTCTAAAGGACAGTTTCTCTCTTCTCAACATTTATCATATCCTTGATTCCACAGCAGGCCATGACCTCCTATCTATGATGGACACTGCTTCGGGGTACAATCAAATTCTACTTTTGGAAGAAGATTAAGAAAATACAACTTTCATCACAGAAAGAGGTCTTTATTGCTACAAAGTCATGCCCTTCAGACTAAAAAATGCGGGTGCCACATATCAACGGTTGATGACTACTATATTCAAAGCACATCTAGGGAAAGTCGTTGAAGTCAACATCGACGATCTTTTGTGCAAGAACGTACAGTCAGCCAATTACATCTCAGATCTCAACACTATATTCAACATCCTTCGATCTTGCAAGATGCATCTCAACCCTAATAAGTATCAATTCGGGGTACATTCTGGCCGATTTCTAGGCCACTTCATCAGCAAGAAGGGGATTGAGGCCGATCTAGATCAGATTTGGGATCTCCTCAATATGCCCTCTCCAAAAACAATGAAAGACATTCAGAAACGTACCGACAAGATTGCCGATATCAACCATTTCATTTCTAAATCTTTAGACCACTATCGTTGGTTATTCCTATTACTCCGCGGTTGTACCAAACGAGGAAATTTTTTGTCAAATACAGAGGTCACATGGACACCAGAATGCGAAGTAGCTTTTTAGAATCTCAAAACCTATTTGGGGAGGCCTCCCATAATGAGCACCATAGTAGATGATGAGGAACTGATTATCTACCTAACAGTCATAGATACTTCCCTCAGCTCGGTTCTCATTCGCCTTGAAGGGAAAATCGAGAAACTCGTCTACTTCATCAGCAAAACCCTCACTCTAGCAAAATTGAGGTACTCTAAAATTGAAAAACTTCTTCTCACTCTTGTTTACACTTCACAAAAACTCAAGCACTACTTCCAAGCTCATTCAGTCAAAGTCACGACGAACTACCCACTTTGGGAAGTTCAATCCAAGAAAGAAAAATCAAGGAGAGTACAACAGTGGTCAATTTGTTTGGGATAATATGATATCAAGTTCGAACAACGTTATTCCAAAAAGGGTCAGGCTATTGCCGATTTCCTCGCAAATTTTGTAGTAGAGGATCTCGAGTGGGAGGAACACAACTCTAACGTTATAGAAGATCCTCCCGAAGATCCACCCCCAAGCCATTTAATGAGCGAGCTGAATGGATCACAACAATGGGGTAGAAACTTTTTACGGATGGATCAGCAGGACCCGCAGGGTAGGGAATCAGAATCATTTTGATTACCCCTTCCAATGACAGAATTGAGAAATCAATCCACTTGGATTTTAATTCCTCAAATAATGTCACCGAGTATGAAGCTCTCATTCATGGACTCGACCTCGCTCTTGAGCTCGATGTCCCCGAACACTTAGTCTACATAGATTCACTATTCACCGTCCGCAATTACTCAGAGCAATACAAGAAGAATAGAAAGATGATTGAATACGCAACCCTTATTATAGATAAGATGAGCATGCTCGCGAAAGTACCTCTCGACTATATTCCACGAGGTGAAAATAGATACGCCGATTCTTTTGTATATCTAGCCGGGGTCTTGGGTACAAAAGTTCAATATCTCCAGATCAAAATCATTTTAACCCCTAGCATTGATCGCATTTATGTATGCAAGATCAACACTGGGGACGATAATGGGGGAGACGACGATTGGTGAAAGTCTTTCTTAGCCTACCTCGGTGTCGACAACAGTTGTATCTGACCACTCCTAGTATATCCAAAAGAATGCTGACAGCTGATTAACAACTCGAAACGCTACACTAATCAAAATGGTGTGCTTTACCGCCTTTTCGTAACGTGGCCTTACCTAAAGTATTTTTCCAAACCAAAAGCAGTTTAAATGCTTTGTGAATTACATGAAGGGACTTGTGGCTCCCATGCTATAGGTCGATCACTGACAAACAAAGCTATTACACACGGAGTATTCTGGCCTGGCATGTGCAAGCAAATAAAGGAGTACTCACGCAGATGTGACACCTGCCAATGGCATGGACATATGATACACACCCCTGCGCTCGAACTCCATGTAAACAAGGTATTCAGGCCATTCGAAAGATGGGCACTTGATCTCGTCGGTGAATTTCCTAACTTTTTAGGTAACCGCCGTCACCTACTCGTAGCTACCAATTATTTTACAAAATGGGTAGAAGCAGTTCAATTATGTCGAACCAGAGAAGAAGAGTTCATCCCTTTTATCTAGGAACACATCATCACTCGGTTTGTGGTACCCCTACCATATTTGTATCGATAACGGTCCCCAATTTGTGGGAGAAAAAATCGTAACCTTCCTCAACCAACATAATATCATCCATTCACCATCCAATCCTTACTATCCTCAAGGCAATGGCCAAGCCAAAATCACCAATAAAACCATCGTGAATGGCCTCAAAAAATCGCTTCACTCACAGAAAAAAGGAATTAGGTTCGAGAACTACCTCATGTCCTATAGGCATATCGTATCACTCCCCAATAATCATCAGGATGTACACCATTCCTCCTTGCCTATGATACTGAGGTCGTCATTCCTTTGGAATACTATCATCCAGTTCAAGATCACGAGCTGACTGACGAGGAAAATGAGTTCGAATTGGCTTGCAACCTCAATATAATCGATAAAACTAGGGAACACCCCATTGCTAACCTAGGCCGATATCATCATATGCTAGCCAGATCGTACAACAGCCAAGTCAGAAACCGTACCTTCTAAATCGATGATCTCGTCCTCAGAGAGATTCCTTAACATCGCAAAGAGCCTCACGCTGGAAAATTTGTCGACAATTGGGAGGGTCCATTCATTATCACAGGTCTCTTTGGACTGGGATCATATTATCTCATGACTGAAGAGGGAATTCCTATTTCAAATCCTTGGAATACTAGGTGACTGAAACAATACTATCGTTAAGTGTCTCCCTACTCCATTTCCGTTTCTCACTTTTGTTTTTTAAATTCCGAAAGTAAAATTTTCATCTCCATCCAATGTAAATTTTGAACTGATCAATAAAACTTCTAGATTTTTCATAATATCTCTCTACTTACGTAGATTTATCCACATTCTGTAGATTAAAGCATAGATAATACTAGCTTTTAATCGAGCTTATACCAGTTAAATCGAGGATAACACTTGGTTTAGCCGACTCTACTAAATCTCTGCGATTGAAACAAATGTAGAAACTTGTTTCATATCAAAGACTCTAACATGTATAAGATAAGGCAAAGGTAATACTAGCCTTCATCTCTTTCAATATGTCTGCAATATTGCTATGGTTAGAACAATATTTACTTAGTTTGGCTAGCTCAACCCATCCCTGCAATTGAAATAAATGTAGAAACTTGTTTCATATCACAGACTTTAACATGCATAAGATAAGTTAAAGGTAATAATAGCCTTCATCTCTTTCAATATGTCTGCAACATTACTACAGTTAAATCAAGATTCACTTGGTTTGGCTATCTCAACCCATCTTTGCGATTGAAACAAATATAGAAACTTGTTTCATATCAAAGACTCTAACATGCATAAGATAAGGCAAATGTAATACTAGCCTTCATCTCTTTTAATATATCTGCAACATTACTACGGTTAAATCGAGATTCAATTGGTTTGGCTAACTCAACCCATATCTGCGATTAAAATAAATGTAAAAGCTTGTTTTATATCAAAGACCCCACCAGACATAAGATATGGCAAAGCTCATACTAGCTCATCTATTTCAATATGTCTGTGTCAGATATTATTTATTTTCAGGTCACATTACAATGGATTCATTTCTGCTTGTGGGATGTCAACCATGCTTTGCCCTTCAGCAGGAGGTCGATTAGAATTTAGTTCACGAATTGTAGCAACTCTGCCCCTCTCTACCAGATCAGCAGGTCGAGGGCCTAAATTCGTTTCCATAAAGGCCATACAGTTCCCTCGATCTATATTGACTCTACAAATGCATCCCTTGTCAGAAAAACTCTTGAACAAGGTATCTTGTTCTAACTCAAGTCTTTTTACTTCCTCTAAAAAATATGCAATGGTCGACTTTAACAGGTCCACTCGTGACGCATGAGCTACAACGATCCTTGAAAAGTAAGACCTTACCTTCTCGAGGCGTGACTCCAAAGTCGCATACATAATCTTATGATGTGCCATTTCCATGTCTTTTCGATCATTAAAAGCTATAGTCTCTTCCAATTTTTTTGACAAATTTAGCTAATTCAGTCTGAATAGTGACCTCCAAGTTTACCACCTAAGCGCGTAGTCTCATAATTTCTGCATTCAATTCTTCCCTAGCAAAAGTATCCTTTAACGATTCATCTTTCTTCTTCATCAGGATTTCCTTCGCCTTGATTTTCCCTTCTAAGACCTTTTCCCTGATAAGAGCAGCATCCAAATTGTGCTAACATTCCCTTAAGTTTGCATTCCCTTTATGTACATTCCCCTGAATTCGAGCTACGCCACCTTCTAGCTCTCTAATTCAACTTGAAAGGCTAACTATATCCCCTTGGACTAGAGGAATTTTAACATCATATCTACTCCCCCTCGAGCTCTCTCTACCCTCAGCTTTCTTGACACGTGCGTTGGCTTGCGTCAATTCGGTCTTTAGTTGTGCCACCCTCTCATTTAACTCTTCACACCTTCGTTGTATCCCCCGAAACTTCATATCCTTGGCAAGTAGGGCTATATGCAAGTGTTCGGCTGTACCTTCTGAGACTGATAGATATTCTCGAGCTACCTTCAACTTGTTATCTTTTTTGCTCATTTTTTGCTTCAGTCGCTCCAGCTCGCTTCTGCAATTCTGAAGATCAGCTCGAGATTGTCCCTTTGATCTTTCTAGCGCCTGAATACGGTATTGAGCCATTTATGCTTACCTACCCTTAACCATCAGCGTGTCAACTCGACTTTGAAGCTTTGTGGCGTATTCTTTTAACCTCCACAAGCTCTTTTATCCCCTTCTCAATTTTGGCATCTTTCTCCTCAACCTTGCGATTGAGGTCAACAACTATTTGGGTTGCCTCAACAAATTTAAAATGCACCTTTACATGCTGATCTTCTCTATTTTCATTCGCCTCCCTCACCCTATCCAACTCCTCTGCAAATTCTCGGTTATAGTGGAGCACCTCATCTTCGCGCGAGCAAACTGAATCCAATTCAACCTGTACAATAATAGATACATTATATACAACTCGATTTAGAGCACCTATTAACATGATGAATATCTCATTTCTAAAAAATAAAAAATCTGATTTCTAGCATCTACTGTGTGCAACTACTTTTAGACTTAAAGATCGAAGTAAAATCTCAGATAGGTGCTCCATGACATGCATTTCAAAGTCTAAGGTACATGTTTACGATATTTCACTTTATCTAAATACTTAGAATTTTTCTACGCATTATATTAATGTTATTTTCCTAAAACTTATAGCAAGTTATTAATCTACCTTTACGCTTTATGTTATCTAAGTTATTTGGCAGCTTTATGTCGATATAGCATACAAGTCAGAAGGCCTATTTTGATCTAACCTGCAGCTTCGTTTGCAAAGAAAGCAAGGCTGTGGAGATCTCTCTTTCCCTGGCAAGTCCAGTCTCTAGATCTTTTATTCTGAGGCTCATTTCTCTAAGTGCCTACAAGAGGGTTACAAAAAAAGGGCTCAGCCTACAAAAATCTATTCAATACACACAAATCCAGCAATTTACAAGATAGTTCAAAATTACTCCTGCAAAGTCATTTATCTACCCTACTTTTTTGTTCTCGCCCTCAGGGAGTTCGGTGTCATCCCTTTGATTGTCAAGTATCGTCTGGCAGGAGACACTGCCTAGCCCATCAACAACTCCCACCGCCACTTCTTCCACTTCTTCGTTATCACCCTCCTCAACATAGGTGTCTACCTTAATAACATCCATCTCCTCCTCTGAATATCCCTTCCACATCAGGTGGTACCCCAGCCTTTCACGCTCTGCCTCCACCTCTTTCAGATTCACCCTCGCCTCCGCTTATAGATGGCCAATCACCACTGCATGAGAAGCCTTTAGGGGCTCAAGCTTCTTTAATTCCTTAAGGGCATCAGCCTTCGCTTAAGCTACCTTCTTTTCCAGCTCGACCTTTCATCAGTTAGGATTTTTCTTCTCACTCCGAGCCAAATCCCCTTTACCAAACGAGTAACCTGCACAAACAAATCGACCTCAGCGTGAGTTCGAAACGCAATAAATAAATATTTCACATGATCAACATAAATACATACCATTTTCTCATATCCTCCTCTCCATGAAGAACTGCCAGTCTGGCCCTTTCATCCACTGCTTTCAGATTGTCCTCAGCAGCAGGTCACTCTTCAACGACCTTTTCCTCCGACCTCCCCGAAGGTTCGATCCTTCTACTTTTCTCTTTTCCATCGACCTCACCACTTCCAGTGGTACCAGAGGCCGACGCACACTTTAACATATGTTTTTTGGGAAATATTTGAGCTAATTTACTTGACGTAATAGACTCCGACTGAACTGTACTGTCTATTCTAGAGGTCTAGGCCACATTGGTTCGACCTTCCCTACCAGTTCCTCTCTTATTCTCATCATCAACACCCACCATCAGCCTGGTAGATTAAGATTTTAGAACCTTTTTCGACTTACTCCCAACCCTCTTCTTTCTGCTAAGGCCAAGTCCTTCCAACATAAACTCGAGCTCAACCTCTTCCTCCGAAACTTTGTTCAACAATGAATCTTTCCTCTTCACTCGGGAATTCGGGCCTGCCATGCACAACATTTGCTATTATCACTAAAAGATCATCAGTTCATACATATCAATATTATACTCTATGTATTGTTATACTTACTTTGTTTTACAGTTCTAAATAGAAGATCCAAAGGTTCTTCATCATCCCTCTGAAGATAATTACCCTTCACCCATATTACGTTGTCATTCCAGGCACGACCTGCTGAATTAAGATTGAAGAAGCGATGCCAAGTTGCACTCACAGAAAAATATGCCCCACCTCTGGCTTGATAATTCTTCACCCCATAAAACTGCAATACGTCCTCAGGGGATATCCTCCTTAATTTTCCCTCATTCTCCCATTTTTCATTTAGATGGTCGCAAACAGTTATTACCTCCCATATGTTCCCATTCAATTGAGCATGACATGCCCCAATCGTATTCATAATCCCCTTCGTCAAATTGGCAAGGGGAAGACTTAACCCGTACTCTAATTAAGGCAGGTAACACAAGAAACCCTCTGAAAGGTCACTCGGAACACTCCCGTCAAAATATTCTAACGAGATCGATTCATCTATACCCCTATCTCATTTTTCCTCCTCCAAGTTGGCCAACAAATAAAAATACTCTTCCCCCGTCGCTATAGTATACCCTCTAAACATCCTGCCAGCATATTCAATGCAGTTACCCCATTTCCCTCCTACGGAAGCCTTGGTTTTACAAAATTCTTTAAATATATCTGAACCAGGAGGACAAGCCACCAATTTACCAGAAAAGCCTGGAAATTACTCAAATCCTACTTCAATCTTACTATCAGACTCTACCGTCTGACCGGAGGTCAAAACCTCATTAATAGGAGAACTATTCATCTCAACTACAATTTTACAGGCAAAGTTTAAACCTACACAAATACCTCTCACGTTTGACCTACATACAGGTTTAGGTATCTATCATTATTTCATACACATCGATCATTCATATGCAACATATCTTTCAAATATTCTATCTATATGTAAAATATCATAGATTGTTATAAATAGTGATTTTTTAGGATTTGTTTAAACAAATTACGATTTGCAAAAAGTACAACACACGTCTCTACTAACCTTCAGTATCAGAATGAGAATCCGCAATAGTGCCAAGTCCTTCCCTTATAATGCTGCTGTATAGCCACCTATGTGATTCTGTGCCCGCAACTCTCTTCGACTGCTGATTACCTCAGATAAATCCTTACCAAATCCTCTGCAATTTTTTTTGCACTTCTCTATCTGTGTTCTCTAATTTTCAGAAGTTGAAAAATGTTTGAATAATGAAGATGAAGCACTATTTATTCTTTTTCTCTCTAACGGCTGGCACTTATTGCGCCTCGCACGACCCATCCTCAATTTTGGAACCGTGGTGTATTTCAACTATCCATGTCAGACGTCTTGTATCTTTTCAATAAAACTGTATTTCCATCATTACCCCTACCATCATATTTTAATCTATTTTAATCTCTTATTTTCATAACTTTATCTGAATTTCCCACACTCATGATGACTCACACTCCACGATATCAAATTTTAATAGCTTTACATTAAAAACAAAACTAGAAGCTCCTGCATTTTTTATGTTCTTGTTCTTTATATTTATAGTACTAGTGATGTCATTTTCAAAGTAAACAAAATTTTCAAAGTTATTCAAATTTTTTTTGTCAAAACATCTCAAACGACATTTGCAACAATAGAGGATCAAATTGACTTTTAACTTTTATGTTAAATTCAGCAATACTTACATTTATTTAGGATAATACTTTACATATAATTACATCTAAAACAACCTTGATGACCTGAGCAACCACATCTGATCACATCTCCTCCCTCGATCATCCCATCTTTAAATTATATCTCCACCTCAGCCATCAATCCAATCATCTCTTCTCGATCTGCAGGATCCCACTCTAATTTACGAAAGTAGACCTCATAGAAATACTGGGCATACTCAAGTTCCCTACCTCTTATATCCAGTCCTTTGAGATGACATTCCCTCACTGGTAACTTAACATCATAACCAAACAATCCAAAAATCTTATCCCGCACTTCAGCGATCTTTATGGCCAATCGTCCTTTAGTGGCATGACGAATTCTTCGAGATTGAGTCCGTACCATCACAATCCGTTCTCTATATTCAAAAAATTAATTATAGCATTATTTATACATTTATACATTACTTTCCCCTCAAAACATGATTTTAACCTTTTATCTCATAATAGAAACCCAAAAAATCTTGAGGTAGACTGTTTAAACTTATCCCTTCCCTCAAACTCATCCGTTAGATTAATTTTCAAGTCAAGCTTATTTTCAAAATTTATCCCTCTATCGACCTCTAGTATCTCGAATATTTGCATTACAGATTTCCTGTAATTTTTATCTCCCACATTTTCAACACGCATACATATCATACTTACATTACCACATAAATTTTTGTACATATATATCTCAGTTCGTATGTTAAATAACAATACTTTTGGTATTCCTAAACTTCAATTCATTTCATATATTCTTCAAACGATTCAGTTCGAGTATACGAGATATATTATAAATACAAGTAATTGGATGACAAATTTTTATTCATGTCGATAACATTGCACGTGATTTTACAGATAACAAACTTTTTAGTAATCGATCTCAGGTATATTATAGAGATCTAATCTGTCTAGCACCCAACTCTATGTACTTTACAAATAATAAGTTTTTTACTGCTTTTAAAGGTAACAGGTCATTCAGGCACTCTGACACATCAACTGTTTTAGTTCTTCCTGCTTCAGTGATCTTTCACCCTGATGCAAAGCAGAAATTAGAATCAACAAAAAGCTTTCCTCACATGAGTTTGGTTGAAGTCTAGTTGAACTTCAAATGGAAACTATATGAGTAGTAGACTTAGTGCTGACATCAACTCTTTAAGCTGAAGGTCTTCTGAGTGCCAAAATGTGATAGAAATGCAGAAATAGACTTTCACTGGTTGTCTCCCTCCTCTATTGCCATCACCTCCTCCACTAAAACTGCCACCCCTAAGGAGTTGGTAGATATGAAGAGGGCTCGACCTTAGAATCCATGGCGGTACAAGAAATTAGCATAACTATCCCGCAGTTATGCCTATCCTTGCATATGAATCCCCAACCTTGTCCCCTATTAAAGTACGAAGACAAGCTCAACGTTCCTTGCCTGTCAAGACAACGACATGAAACCTCCACTTACAGTAGAATTTCTCATCAGCTTCAGCCGCTTCGTCTTCCGACATGCCTTGATAAGTCGGAGTAACAAGAGTAGGTATTGACATCTCCAAGGATTGGTCACCAAAATATTTCAACTTCAACCTATGTATTTTAGACGCGATCCACTCTTCAAGGACCATACTTCGAGTCTTCACCATTTTTAATATTTTAAAGATTTTATAGATTACAAGCGTAGTCTACTTCATGGATTCGATACATGTACTATTTATATAACCATACATTTATAGATGCAACTTTTCAAAATCATAACCGTTGCAAACATCAGCATCCATATCCTCATTAAATTCATGTCATTTCCCCATAACCCGCGTAACTTCTACGCAGTCAAAGCCATCATTACTCCATTTTAATTATCAAGACCTTCTGCTTAAATACCAATTACAAATTGATCATTTCTCAACCAAAGCCACTCGTGACTTCGATTACGAGGGGGCGATTGTAAGGACCTATCCCTCGATCTCACCTAAAGTCATGTTGTCTCCAGTTCGAATCACTTTTATATCTGACTGACGCATTTTTAACATAACTTCCCCAGTCAACATTCTAACCTATCCTACGAGTTGGTTAAGAATGTGGGCTGAACTTAAACCGAAAAGCCTTATCCAATCAAATATACATGTCTCTCACAAACTCATCAATTACTCAGTCAACTGCCACTAACCACATTATTCGGAAAATGTGCTCCAGCATGATGAAGAGCTGTGGAGAAGGCCTTTACAAAGGAAAAGTTCTAGAAGAGACATGGACCACAAAAATTATATAAGAAATCTTCAAGAAAGTTCTTATTCTGATTCTCATCAACATTCAAACTTTTTAGTTATAAAGTTCAAGCTTTTCTATATCTAAAGATCACTTGTAATAAGATATCCGCCTCAAACAATAAATATACTTTTACAAAAATTCTCCACTCGAGGTCATGGTTTTTTACCTATTAAGAGGTTTTCTACGTTAAAATCACCTGTGTCATTTCTTATTTTTTATTAGAATATTGTTGTAGGTTCATTGGTGTGATAATGAATTCAGAGCCATTTCAAGTTTACAGAATTTGGCCATTACAGGCCCAACCATGTATTATCCTTGATCGAACTGGTATGATGTTACAGCCATATTGAGGTAGATGAAAGCTAGTTTTACCTTTGCTTTATCTTATGTCTGATAGAGTCTTTAATGTAAAACAAGTATTACCTTAGTTTTAATCACAGAGATTTAGTAGAGTCAGCCTAACCAAGAATTATCCTTGATCGAACTGGTATAGAGGTCGATTGAAAGCTAGTATCATTTATACTTTAATCTATGTGATGTCTACGAAGTAGAGAGATGTATAGGAAAAAAACTTGTTAGTTTCATTGAATAAAAAATGATGTACATTGGTTAGAGATGAAAATCTCACTTTTGGAATGGAAAAAGAGAGAAAAGGAAATTGAGTAGTGAGGGACTTAACGATAGTGCCGTTTTAGTCGCCTAATATTTCAAGGACTTGAAATGTAGATTCCCTCTTCTGTCATGAGATAATATGAGAGACCTGCAATAAGGAATAGACCCTCCCAATTGTCTGCTAGTTTCCCATCATGAGGCTCTTTACACTGTTGATATAATTCTCTGAGGACGAGATCATCGATTTGGAAGGTACGACTTCTGACTCATTTATTGTATGAACTGGCCAGCATATGGTGGTATTGACCTAGGTTTACGATGGCACGTTCTCTGGTTTTATTCATCCAATTGAAGTTGTAAGCCAATTCGAAGGGAATGATAATAGTATTCGGAGGGAATGATCTTTGACTGGATAATAGTATTCGGAGGGAATGATAGCCTCGGTGCCGTAGGCAAGGAGGAATAGATTACAGCCTATTGACTATCGTGGAGTGGTTCGATATGCCTATAAGACATGAGGAAGTTCTCGAACCCAATTCCCTTTTTTTTTTCTAAAAGTGTAACCTTTTCTAGAGTCCATCCATGATGGTTTTATTGGTAATTTCGGCTTGGACATTGCCTTGAGGATAGTAGGGATTTGATGGTGAGTAGATTATATTATGTTGATTGTGGAAAGCTATGACTTTTTATCCAACAAATTGGGGCCTATTATCGATACGAATTAGGTGGCGGTACCTAAATCGAGTGATGATGTGTTCCCAGATGAAAGAAATGACCTCTTCTTCTCTGGTTTGACAGAGTAGAATTGCTTCTACCTATTTTGATAAATAATTGGTAGCTACGAGTAGGTGGTGGTGGTTACCTGGAGAAGTAGGAAATTGGCCGATAAGATCGAGTGCCCATCGTTTGAATGACTAAAATACCTTGCTTGCATAGAGTTCGAGCGCAGGGGCACAAATTATTTGTTTATGTCGCCGACGCGCGTCACATTTGCGTGAGTAATACTCCTTATGCAATGTAGGGCCATAATACTCCTTGTGTAATGGCTCTGTTTGCCAGTAATTGACCTACGGCGTGGGAGCCACAATTCTCTTCATGTTGATCGCGGAGTATATTGTCTACTTTCGTCTTGGAGAGGTATTTGAGGTAAGGCCCCATGACTGAATGGTGGTATAAAGTACCATTTTGATTAATGTAGTGCTTTGAGTAGTCTATTAGATGTCGGCACCTTTTCGGATATGCTGGAAGTTAACCTTCACATTTGTTGTCGATACCAAGATAAACTAAGAAAGGCTTTCGCTAATCGATGTCTCCCCCTTTATCACCCCCAGTATTGATCGTGCATACAAAAATACGATCAATGCCGGGGGTTAAAATCACTTTGAGCTGAAGATATTGAGCTTCTGTGCCTAATACCCCGACTAGATATGCCAAGGAATCGGTGTGTCTATTTTCAACTTGAGGAAGATAATCGAGAGTTGCTTGCACGAACTTGCTTATCCTATCTGTAGCGAGGGCTGCATATTCGATCATCTTGCCATTCTTCATGTATTGCTCAGAGTAATGGTGGATGATAAGTAGCAAATCTGTGTAAACTGAGAGTTCTGGGATGCCGAGCTTAAGAGCGATATCGAGTTTATGATTGAGAACTTCATAATCGGTAACATTATTTGAGGCCTCAAAATCCAAGCGAATTGATTTCTAAATTCTGCTGTTGGAAGGGGTAATTAATACGATTCCAATTCCAAACCCTGCGGGTCCTGCTGATCCATTTGTAAGAAGTCTTCACCCTTTCCTTATAATCTATTCAGCTCGCTCATAAAATGCTTTTGGGGTTAGATCTTCTGTAACTTCTTCTGCAAGATCCGGATCGTGCTCCTCTCACTCGAGATCCTCCACTAGAAAATCCACAAAAAAATCACCAACGACCTGACCCTTTTCGAAATGATATTATTCAAACTTGATATCTTATTCTCCTAAACTGACTGACCACTGTTGCACTCTTCTTAATTTTTCTTTTTTGGACAGAACCTCCCAAAGTGGGTAGTTCTTCATGACTTTGATTGAATGAGCTTGGAAGTAGTACTTGAGTTTCTGTAAAGTATATACAAGAGTGAGAATAAGTTTTACAATTTTAGACTACATCGTTTCCACTAGAGTGAACGTTTTGTTAATGAAGTAGACTGGTTTTTTGATTTTCCCTTTAAGTTGAATAAGAACCAAGCTGAGTGAAGTATATATAACTGCTAGGTAGATAATCAGTGCCTCATTATCTATTGGGGTGCTCATGATGGGAGACTTCCCCAAATAGGTTTTGAGATTCTTAAAAGCTGCTTCGTATTCTGATGTCCATTGAACCTCTGCATTTGGTTGAACTTTTCCACGTTTGGTACAACTGCAGAGTAATAAGAACAGCTAGCGATAGAGGTCTGAAGATTTCAAAGCGAATGGTTGGTTGCGGCAATCTTGCCCGCAAGTTTTTAAACGTCTTTCATTCTTTTTGGAGATGGCATGTTGAGGAGAGCCTGAATCTGATCTAGATCTGCCTCAATCCCTTTCTTGCTGATGAGGTGGCCTAGAAATTGACTTGAATGTACTCTGAATTGATACTTATCAGGATTGAGACGCATCCTGTAAGATAAAAAAATGTTAAATATTGTGTTGAGATTTGAGATATGGTTGATGGACTGCATGCTTTTACACAAGAGATCATCAATGTAGACTTCTACAAATTTCCCAAGATGTGCTTTGAACATTGTAGTCATCAACCGTTGATAAGTTATACCTGCTCTTTTGAGTTCGAAGGGCATGACTTTGTAACAGTAAAGTCCCCTTTTAGTGATGATTCTGATTGTATCTAGAAGCAGCGTCCATCATGGATAAGAGTTCCTGACCTGCTGTAGAGTCAAGGATCTGATGAATTTTGGGAAGAAGGAAGCTTTCATTTGGAGTATGTTTTTTTAGATCAATAAAATATACATAGACTCAGACTTTTCCATTTTTCTTTGGGATAGCGGTGATGTTAGATATATAATCTGGATATTTGGCTTCTTGAATGAACCCCACTTTGATCAATTTCTTGATCTCCATGTTAACTTCATCTCGAAGTCGTGGTGATAGGCATCATAGTTTTTGATTGACCGCAGTGGCATTGATGTTGATGGCCAATTTGTGACATGCCTTGGCCGGATCGACCCCAGGCATCTCTTCAAAAGACCATACAAAAACGTCTCAATTTAGTTATAAGAACTGAATGAGAACATCTTTTTCATGTTAAACCAGCTTAGTACCGGTGGAAGTACCTCTGCTAGGTCCTTTAATGTTGATATATTCGGTGGGCTCCTTCATGGAAGGCTGATTATTAGGGTGATCAACTTTCTATAATTGCTATACAGCATAACTGTTAGAAATATCTAAAATCGCAGAAACGGTATTTTTACAAGCTCGAGAAAGCTTTTGACTACCTTTGATCTCATAGATACCGTCGTTGTGTTTGAAGCGGAGTGCTTGATGATAGGTAAAAGCGATAGCTTCCATGCTTTAAATCCTGCAATGACCCAACATCCCGAGATAATAAGATTTGGCATTGATCACGAAGAAGATGACGTCAATAATGGCTGGTCCTGTGGTAATAGGTAAAATGATCTTCCCCACTCACTTTTCTTTAGAACTATTGAATCCACTAATATCGGTGTCGCTTTGAATGACTTGATCGGCCAAAGTCATTTGGTCGATAGTATTGTGAAAGAAAATCTTAATACCGCTGCCAATATCAATCATCATTGTGTGCATGACAAATTTCTTCATCTTGAGCATTATGACTAATGCATCATAATATAGAAATTTGACATGGCTAGTATCGCAATCTTCAAATGATATCCCAAGCCGGCGATTGCTCCACTCAGGTAGAAGTTTGGCTTCTTTTTCTTGAGGTATGAGATCGCGGCATTCTGACAGTCTCTTGTATTTGAATTTGTAAGAGTTGTTGTGGCGCATATAGTAAAGATGCTTCTCCTCAGCTTGATCTTCGACTTGGACAACTTTAAGCTGTTTCTTATAACTGCCATCCTTGTATGATTCCAGGTCGATAATATATTTGAACATCCCTCCCTCCATGAAAATGTATTTGAGCAACCTCTGTAAATCATAATAATTATCAGTAGAATAATGGTTTACCTTATGATGTATGCAATATAGTCGGACCTCGATTGGTTACAATGGTAGGGAGAGACGGTAGAGCTTATCCTTTGAGAGGACTGGAAAATTATGGAGATTCGAACATTCATTTTTGGGAGGACTGGTTTGACTTGTGACCCGCTTTTCTGAGGGTTGTCAGTGTTTCCCTTGGCGTACTTTTGGTCACCCTAATCCTCCTTCGGTTCAGTGCTTCAATCTGTAGAAGGACCATTCGAGGTAAGGACGAATTTAGTAGAGTTATACCTTTTGGACATCTTCCTTTCCAGGTTGACATAACTATTGAACTTGGTGATCATATCCTCCAAGGTCACTGGTTTGTTAAGAAATGGGTGCTCTTTGGCTTTGTAATCGAGCTGGAGTGCGTTGGTGAATGCAGTAACAACTATTTTATGATCGAGATTGTCTACTTTATGCACGAGCTCTAAAAAAATCTTTACAAAAGCCTCGAGCTTCTCTCCGTGTGACTATTTGAGACTGATAAGAGAATATAAATTCTATTCTTTATCACTATTGTGAGCATATGTCTTGATGAACTATTTCTGCAGCTGTTCGAATGTGTATATGGAGTCTTCAGGTAGAGAGTGGAACCATCGGAGTGGTTCCTCCTGTATACTTATGGCGAACAGATGACTGAGAATGTAGTGGATATTGAGGTACAACCCCAATGAATCATGGTATTGTTGAATGTGCTCCTTTGGATCGGTACCCTTGTACTTGCGAATTTTTGGAGTATGAAAACCTTTTGGTATCTTAATATCAAATAGTTCTTTGGCAATAGGACTTCCTTGTAACTTGGTAAGGTCGTCGGTTGTACCCAAAACTTGTGCTTTGATCATCTCCTTAATATTCTGGTCCATATGCTCTTGTGTTACATAATGACGTGTCAGTTGAGTGACCTGATGAGGCGGTTGCAAATTGCGAGTACCGGTACCTTCACTCAAACGATCTTATGCTAGAACTCAAGGTCAAGATTGCTGTTCCTCCTCTTGACGTATAAAACATCAGTGGCCTCGGCTGGCCTCAGACTAAACTTCACCACCCAAATGAATGGAAGGTTAAGGCTCATTCCAAATATTCCTGGAAATGGCTTTGCTTATGGATCCTTGAGGTTCCAATCTTTCCCGCGCCAAAACCTTGAAGTCTTCTGGCACCTGATCACGATCTTATGTTGGAGTAGCCTATTGAGTATTCTATAAAGCTTACAAGGTAGTCTACATTATTGTCATTTGATCTTCATGGCGCTTGAGCGCTGTCAAATGAGCTTGTCGTTCAGCATCGAACTCCTTATCGTAGAGCTCTCGGTCGAGAGTTAATTGTCGTAGCTCTGTTAGTTGTTCCGGCATAACTGAAAGATTGAGCTGAACTCCAGTTGCTGGTCACCTGGATGTGACCATGATTAGAATTTGTAGTAAAGTGAATAAATGCCTTAAGATATCGTGGAAATGATTTCTTTTACACAGATAGCGCCAAATGTAATTGCCTAATTTCGTAAGCTCAAAGTAGCCTGAAATTAGCTCTTACGCCAATATACTTATGATAAAATTAAATGGAAAACAAGAAATGACACAGGTGTTTAGCATGAGAAACCTATGAATAGGTGAATAGGTAAAAAACTATGACCTCGGGTTGAAGATATTTATAATAATGACGTTTATTGCTTGAGGCTGATATCTTATTACAAGTGATCTCTAGACTTTGAAATGTTTGATCTTGTAAATAAGAAGTTTAAAGTTTTTAGAATCTAGAAAATAAAGAAAATATAGTTTTCCTGGTAATTTTTCATGTATCTTTTTGGTTCTTATCTCTTATGGAACTTTTTCTTTATATAGGCATTTTCCGTAGTCCTTCATCATGCTGAAGCACGTTCTCTGAACAATATGATTAGTAGCGATTAACTTGGTAACTGCTGTGTTTGTGGGAGACAGGTATTTTGACTTGTTCAGGTTTTTCAGTTTAAGTTTAACCCATATTTTTTACTAGTACGCGGAGTAGGTGGCAATGTTGACTGGAGAAGTCATGTGGAGAATGCGTGGGCCTAATATGAAGGTAGTTTGAACTGGAGACAACTCGATTTAGGTAAGATCGAGGGGTAGGCCCCTACAGTACTGATCCTCCCTATCTTCATATGCTTCGCTTATCCTATCAAATTCAGCCCCAAATTGGTGATTATATTAAAGAGTCTTTTGTTCGCTCAAGCGGACAGTCTTTAACTTGACCTGCATCATCAAGCTTGATTCAATGATACTTCACAGATAACATCAATACAAACTATAGGTAGCTTTATAGATTTCTATTTCTGACATGCCAACAAGCTGGGATTATACTTCGTCCTCAAGTTAAGAAGTTATCTCACAGTAATAGCAATAACATCTATATCATATTTTAAGGTACACATTTTCTATGTTATAATTTTATAATATTCCAAAATAGTCTGAACATACTTTATTATTGTCATTCATTATGATCTATATCTGCCTTCTAACATTACTTTGTAGCTATAGAGTTGCAAAATGTACAAATAAAATATTTTGAGCTATTTTCTAACCTGCAGCTCCATTTGCAAAGTGAACAAAGTTGCTGAGGCATTTTGCTCATTAGTGAGCTCTCTCTTTAATTCCTCAGCATCAGCCTCTTCAACATAATGCCCTGTTATGATAACTTTGATGTCAGGGACAGAGTATCCCACTTCGAGGAGCTTTTGCCCAAGGCTGTCGCGAACAGCTGCAACTTCCTTGACATTCTTCTTCACCTCCTTAGCAAGTTTGAACATCATCACTCAGTACAAGTCCTTCACAGAGACCGAGCTCTTCCTTTCCAAACCCAAATCTGCCATGAGTTTAGCCACCCTCTTCTCGAGCTCTGCTATCATTTTCTCAAGCTTGGCCCTTCCATCCTCGAGCCCGAGATAGATCGCCTTCAGCATTCGAGCAGCCTATAACAAAAATAGTGCACATTTAAGCTCAAAAACATATATAACATAAGAGTAGCACAAAGAACAAAAGCTTACCTTACTAATCTCCAACTGTATGGAAGCGTTCAGCTCTTCAACACCTACTCGAGTTGCCGCTCTAATCCCGTTCTTCGTGGCTAGAAGCTCGTCCTCCACAGTAGGACCACTCTTCGCCTCCTTTACCTTGCTCCCTACAACAGAAGAATCCAACTTCCACCTTTTCAGATTCACCTTGATCTCTACATTCTCCGTGGTCACCGATGTCGAGCCACCCTTCACAGCCTTCCTTTTTGGGTACCTTCGAGCTATCTTGCTCGATGTAGCACTCCCAACACCTACCTTCGGATATATTGAAGCAACCTTCATTAATATTGGACGTTCTTTACCATCTGCTACTACTTTCTTTCCAGTTCTGGTTCCTGTCATTTGTCTTTTAGCTTGAGACTTATGCACTTTCTCTAACCTACTGTTCGCTCTTTTGTACCTGCTTATATCAAGCTCTTCTAGAATAATCTTGAGCTTAGTACCTTCTCGATCTATAATATCAATTAGTGATTCTTTTCTCGCCACTTGAGATCAAGGATCTGCAAAAATAACACAACTCATTGTTAAACATACAAAACGCTACTACATCTACAACAGTTCGATATCACATACTATTACTTACTTTCCTTCAGAGTTCTATATATAAGGTTCACGGGTTCCTCTTAATTTCTTTGGAGACAATCACCTTTCATCCATATCAAATTATTATTCCAAACTCGCCCTTCTGATTTCAGGTTGAAAAACTAAGGTCGAGACGAACTAGCAGAGAAGTACGTACCTCTAGACGATGCATAATATTTCACAGTATAATACTGCAAAACATCAACATGAGTTATTCTCCACTCCATCTCATTTTTAGCCTTCAATCTATTCAGATAATTACAAAAATTAATAACTTCCCACATATTCCCTTTCAGTTGGACAAGACAAGCCTCTATAGTATTCAAAATACCTTTAGAAAGATTGCTAAGAGGCGACATTGGTCTGAATTCCAATTGTGACAGATAACACATAAATCTCTGGTCCAGATTACTTTTGACACTCCCATTAAAGTATTCGAAGAAGATTGATTCTATAATGGCCTAATTCTGTAAGATCGAGATGGCTTAGAATAAGCTCTTACACTAATATTCTTGTGATAAAAACTAATATAAGATAAGAAATAACACTGGTGATTTAGCATGGAAAACCTCTGAATAGGTAAAAAACCACGACCTCGAGTTGAGGGTTTTAGTAACAGTGACTTTTATTGCTTGAGGTTGATATCTTATTAGAAGTGATCTCTCGAACTAGAAATTCTTGATCTTGTAAATAAGAAGTTTTGTGTTTGAGAATCTAGAAAATATAGTTTCTTGGTGATTTTTCATATCTTTTTCTGGTCCTTGTCTCTTATGGAATTATTCTTTATATAGGCCTTGTACGTAGTTCTTTATTGTGCTAAAGCATGTTCTCTGAATAATGTGATAAGTTGCATTTGACCGAGTAACTATTGAGTTCGTGAGAGATAGGTGTCTTTGACTTGTTCATGCTTTTATGTTGTGCTCGACCTACGTTCTTTATCAGTTCGTGGTGTAGGTGTCAATGCTGTCTGTTTATGTCACATGTAGAATATGTGAGTCTGATATGGAAGTTGTTTAAACTAGAAATAGTTTGAATTGTGTTAGATCGTGGGATAGGTCTTTACAATTGCCCCCTTGCAACTGAAGTCACGAGTAGCTTTAGTTGAGAAAGAATCTGTGGGTATATGCGTTTTAGAAGTTATAAAGGAAGAAAGTATTAATGTAGATTTGACTGTATGGAAAATGTGTATACTTTTGTGGGGAGTTGTTTGTGTATTGAATGATGATAGAAATATTGATATACGCGTCGTTTGGGGTTTTGAGAGTTTCTTCTATTTTGAATGATGTCGCTTGGGAAACGTACCTGTACATTAAATATTTGAGTTATATAAATAGTACCTGTACCAAGGATTGTGGCAAAGTATGCTATATATTTCAAAATTCTCTGGAAGTCTAGATTAATAATGGTGAAGACTCGGAGAATGGTTTACGAAGAGAGAGAGTTTCTATTGAGATGGAGAAGTTTAAGTTAAGATATATCAGTGACTAGTCCTTAAAGATGCCCACCCCCGTTCCCGTTCTACCGACGTATCTGGGTATGTCGAAAGAAAAAGTGACTGAAGCTGAAGAAGATTTTTACTGCATGTAGAGATTTCATCACGTTGTCTTAACAGGCGAACAACATTGGCGGTGTCTCCGCATCTTTGCAGAAGACAAGGTTAAGGAGACAAATGCGGGGGTTGGCGTAACTGCATGGCAGTTTTGCCGATGTCTTGCGTAGGATTGGATTCTAAGGTTGGGCCCTCTTCATCTTCACCAACTCTCTGATGGTGTTGGTTATAGTGGAGGCAGCGGTGGTAGTGGGGAAGCGAGATGGTGAATGAAAGTCTGCTTTTACACTATCATCATTTCTTGGCTCTAAGAAGGCCTTCTGTTTGAAAAGTTGGTTCAAGCACTAACTATTTATATTTTCATGCCCAGACTTCCTCTAAACCTAGTTTCTGGTTAGAGTAATCTGGTATGAAGGGAGAAGGACATCTAGTGACTTCCAATGGTAGTTTTGCTTCAGTAGATTCTTTAAGTAAAATATCACTAAAGTTAGATGAACTGAAGGATTTGTTTTTTCGGAGTACCTGAAAGACTTGTTATCTGTAAAGTACATGAAAGACTTGTTATATGTAAAGTACCTGATTTCGGAGTACCTACAAGAATTGTTATCTATAAGGTACCTGAAAAATTTGATATCTGTAAAGTACCTGTAATTTATATTCGAGCTTAATAAAATTTAGTTATTCAAACTCTGTGTTGATATATAGAATAACTCTTGAAATCGAACTATGAATAATTCAAAGATTTATGAATAGAGGAAGGAATTTATTATATAAGATTGGACATACAAAGTATATTATAGCAATCAGGCTATAACTATGTGTTTATAATACAAAGATAGAATTTATTTTGTACTGAATGACTTTGAATTATTGGGGGAGAGAGATAACTATAAAAGTTTTAGGATATATAAGAATTGGAAATTCGAGCTCAGGGTGGCCGTTCTAAAATATTGGATTTGGAAAGAATAAGTTCGAAATGGAATATGCCGAATTCACTAAGGTCGATGTGGAGAGATAAGTTTAAATAATTTTCCTCAGAATACTAGAGTTTTATGTTGTGAAAGAACATAATATAATTACAAATTGTGAGGGATCTGGAGTAATCTAAAAAACTGTATAAATAGGGGTAATGGCATTTAAACAGGTGGAAACAAATAAAAATGGTATAAACTCGATCTGAGAGAATTCGTTATGCTGCTGAGGGGCGGTTGGCGATAAAGATAGCTGAAGTGTGGGAGTAGATTTTTGGCTTGTTAGATTTTGATGCTGACTTGCCAGTGGCCGAGTATCAGTTTGATGGTTTAGATTAGATGGGTAGGGAACTTGAGTACGGACGTCGCTTCTACGAGGAGCTATTATGAGAAGTGAATATGGAGCCCTCATCTCGAAAAGAGGTTGTAAGACTCATTACTGAAAAAGAGATTGAGTTAGAAGATGTGAGGATTGTTGGAGGTGAACTGATCAGGTGTGGCTCCCTAAGACATTAGGGATATTTAAGGTATAATTATATGTAAGGGAGTAAATTGTATGAGTTTGAATAACTGTCAAAGAAATATAATGAGAATGAAGTTTGAATCTGTTCTCTTTTGTTGCAAATATTGTGTGTGACTGTTGTGAAATTTGAATATTTTTGAAATGTTGAGAGCTTTAAAAATGACATCATTACTTCTATAAGTAGAAGAAGCAAAAATAAAATAAAAAAGTAAGCAACTTTTGATTTTATCTCTGGTGTAATTGCAGGGAAAGTTCTATTGCGTGTAAGTGTTGAGTCATCATAGGTGTGGGGAGGTCAGAGGGAAATTTAGGAATGAGAGATAAAAATATATTAAAATATAGGGAAGGGGGAAATGATGGGAAGGTGTTTTCACTGAAAAGGTACAAGACGGCTGACATTAATTGTGGAAGGGATGCCTTGGTTTCAAAACCGAGGGAGGCTCGTGCAAGGCCCAATAACTGCTAGCAGTTAGAAAGAAAAAAATATAAATAATACTTCATCTTCTTCATTCAAATGTTTGACAACTTCTAAAAACTTGAAGAGCTGGGAGAGAGGAAAGAGAAAAAATAGCAGAGAATTTCATGAGAAATTAATCAAGAGTAATCAATAATCAAAGTAAGAGAGAGTTATAGGGACTGAGTCACGAAGGTGGTTATATAACAGCATTGTGATGGAAGGATTTGGCACTGCGTTAGATTCATATTATGACATAGAAGGTTAGTAGATGATTTATGATACTGTGAATGTGTTTCTTTTGAAAATCCTTTTTATTGGTATGCAAATCTAAAAATTACTATTTATAGCAATCAATAAATATCTGCTTGATATATTCGTAAAATAAGATATGAAAGATATATGTATGTGGGTGATGTATTAGTAAAAGGTAATGATAGGTCATGAGGAGTTTTGTGTAGGATTAAACCTCATCTATAGAGTTGTAGTTGATATGGAGACTTCACCTGTTAATGAGGCATCCACCTCTGGTCAATCGGCTAAGTCTGAGAATGTAGTATCCGATAGGGAAGATGAAGTAGGAGTTGTTCAATTTATTGATTTCCCTAAAAAGTTGGTATCCTATCCTCCAAATTTTGATATGTTTAGAGAGTAGTTTTGTACAGCCAAATCTTCTATAGGGGGAAGATGAGGTAATTTTATAGAACATGGCGGTAGGCAGTTTAGAAGTTGTATTGCAGGATCTGGGGAGGAACATTTATTTTTGTTGGCTGATTGAGAGAAGGAGAAGTTAGATAGGGGGTTAGAAAAGTTAATCTCCTTGGAGTATTAGGATAGAAATTTCCAGGGCAACCTGGAAGAGGGTTTTTTGTGTTACCTGTCTCAATTAGAGTATGGGTTGAGTCTTCCCCTTAGAAATCTTATGAAAGAGATTATGAATATCATTGGGGCATGTCCTATTTAGTTAAACGGGAACATGTGGGAGGTAATAAATGTCTGTGAATTTTTGAATAAGTTATGGGATGAGGTTGAGAGGAGGATATCTCATAAAGATGTCTTGCAGTTTTATGGTGTAAAAAAGTATTCTGCTAGTGGAGGGGCATACTTTTTGGTGAGTTCAACTCAATCTCTTTTCTTTGATCTGAATTCAGTAGGTAGAATGTGGAATGATAATGTGATATGGGTGAAGGGTGATTGCCTTCAGAGAGATGATGATGAACCCATGGAACTTCTGTATAGAGACGGCCTACTGAACGCCAGGAAAAGCCACCCAAGAGTTTTGAGATCTGACCTTGGATATATGTTTTCTATATCCTATTATAGCTGCACGCCAAGTTTCGTCAAAAACGGATTCGGTTAAGGGGGCGAAAAGGGCCAGTACGTTTCGTCTCTAGTTTTAACGTTTCCTTTTAGAATTTAACTATTTACTTAGTAGCTATATTTAGGAAGAACCTTGGTCCAATCCTCCTCATGACTAAAAGAGCTTTAATGCTTGGTCATCAAGGACCCTGACTCATGGGCCATCTACAAGGGATAGTCATGAGTTCTCCTAGCCTAGGGAAGGCTAGGAGACATTACCTCGCAATGCGAGCCAGTTTTCCAAAGAGAGCTTTACATGGCGCCGCTATGCCCACGGGCTACACGAGACGTACCGCCCCTTATAGATGGACAATATAAATAGTCCAGACTCGTCGCCCCTTCATATATGTGTCCCTTATCTGGAATCCGGCATATTGAGCTACCCTGATCCGCTACAGAACGGTGTGCTTTCTGTACCTCGTGCACGTCATGAGAGATTACACTGTAGAGATTATTGAGGGAACCTTCATCGTTATTGCCTATTCCAAATACATATTCGATGACCCCTCATGAGTATCCAAGATTATCCGGATGTCGCTCTAGCATCTGTGGGTTCGATTCCACTGGCGCACCACGCCCATGAAGATGGTTGGTATACGCCGACGACACGTGCGTGTACGCCGCACGGTCCCTTATTCCGCTGTGTTTAAGGCACTGTAGTGGCAGTCCCAGGCTGGGCTATGACAGATGGTATCAGAGCAGAACATAGATGGATTGTGCCTATGTCTATCAGAGCTAGAATTATTTGGTCTAGGCTTATCAGAGCAAAGCTTGTTGGGTGTTTGTTTGTCAGAACGTAAATCGATTGTGCCTACGTCTGTCAGAGCAGATCAGAGTGATGATTCTAGAGTTGGTTGTATGGGATACCCATTTGGCAGTTGTTACCCCAGAGCCGTAGTTGCTCCTTACAGATGATCCAAGTTCAATTATGAACGCTTGTAGAGCGAGTTACCTACATGTTAGTCGATATTGGAAGCAAGATGAAGGCTTCATGTCTGAGCGTGAGATCGTTCAAGTTAAGTGAGCTTTGGACAATGACGCTAAGAGGAGGATTGATATTTGAGTTGGACGCGATGGCCTATATCGTTAGTTGTCTCTAGAAGGCTGGTCAGTATATTAGATACCCTATGAAGAATAGTAATAGAGCGATCTTGCAGGTTATTATTGCATTCGGTCCGTATACGCACTGCAGAGTTTAGTAACAGTTGAGATCCAGGACGATGCCCCTCAGCAAAGATCGATATGGTTAGTGTTAGCTGCCGAGTACATTCGTGTGGAAGCAGCGAAGATTAGTTTGGTTGGAATTCCTTAGTGTCTACAGTAGATTGAAGAAGAATCTTGGTGGATACTCGTTTTGGTTGTCCGAGTTGGACATAGACGTTCCAGAAGTGAATGTCATGAGCCAATGTTGAAACGGCATGAAGTAAGAGATGAAGACATGGTTTGGGTCCCAAGTTTGTACACAGTAATATCGTTAGGTAGACGTCGAGGGCAGAGTTTCTCATTGTTATGCGACATGAACTGCGACCCCCAAGTTGGGTTGTCGCTTGTCCGAAGTTGGTCCCTTGTTATACAGGACCCTGCTTTGATCACTCAAAGAAGGCAAGTTGCCGAGTGATGCTTGTTCTCTGGCTCCGTAGTGAGTTTCAGGTTTGTCGGCGTTCGAGGGCTCTAGCCGAGTTGATCCATGTTGTTCCACAAGATAGTTCTGGATCATTTTTAAGCTTACAGATGGATGAAGACACGTTTCCAAAGGTTAGTAAGTTATGTGGTTGTCGCAGAATAGAGTTGAGCTACAGTCAGTTGTGCAGGTTACTTCAGACATGATCTCAGATGGAAGAATGCCTTAGGATGAAAGATCCTGAGCAGAATTGGATGTTAGTTTCCCAATTCCTTATCACTTGGTGGCTGGCGGTGGGGACAGAGTTCCCGCGCCTCATTCTTTGTATTGATGGAGTGTCTTTAGAAGGCCATATCCCAGTGATCGGTTAGAGTTGGCTGCATTTGTAGAAGCTAGTTCAAGAGGCAGAGAATGGCAACGCTTCAGTTTAAAGATGATTGCGACGGTATGAAGGTTGGTCTTTGCAGGTTTGATAGCAGTTGGACATGGCAAGCCAACGAACTCAGGGCGACAGGTGCAGTGACAGTATCTTGTTCCCAAATTTCCCAAGCACTCAGGTTCGAGTAGGGATGTAGAGATGGAGAAACGCTTCAGCAGTCGGTCAGTTATATGTCGCAGCTTTGTTCTCGACGCGGTCGTCGAGCTTATTGAGTGTGAGAAGGGCTATAAGTTGTGACGCAGATGTACGCAGGTTGCAGCAAGGGTCATTACCACTGAAGTTTAGCAAGTACAAATGCCAGTGTTGAGTCCTCGTCAGGGAAGGGGCATTGAGAAGTCCACCTTAGAGATTGAGGCAGATTGAAGTCCTCCGTAGTTGTGGGACCTTGGTGACGCCAGAGTAGCGATCACCCTTCCTGCAGCCAAGTCAGGTGCAGATGCCATCTATCGTTACATTGGTTAGATGATGGCCTACTACGAAGTGGTAGAGCAGAACGTAGCTGCACAGATAGATGTTTCATGAGTTTTACAAGTTCACACAGGATGCCTTTATGGCAGACCTCTATGGTTAGCTGACGGTAGGGAACAAAGTACCCGCGCCTTTATAGGCTGCCTCGGTAGTTTTGTTGGCGGTAAAACAGAATGGTCCGCGCTTTGTTGAGAGTATGCTACCATTTAGGGGCTACCCTACCTTGCCCAAGTGAACAATGAGTACCAGTTCAGTTCTATACTGGTAAGGCTAGAGTGCCGCATCTTGATGTTGTGTCCCAGATGGTCCGTAAGAAGGGGGGACACAGTTGGAGACCTTTGCAGAGTTAATTAAAGGGCAGTCAGGCAGTTTCAAAGTGCAGCAGTCGTTCCATAACAGATGGGGAGAGTTTACCCCTGGGTTTTAGCAGACTTGCTCCTTTCCACTCGCAGTAGAAGGGTGAAGTTTGAAGCCGAGATTCACGGAAGATTGAACTATCGAGCAGCGAAGGCATTGTATAACTCGGAAGTGAGCGCACGTTTAGACGGGATTGCAGATATCCTCGTCGGGCTGTCTGAAGGCAATGCCCCAGGTTTTTCAAGTACAATGACATTTCACATAGGTCAGGGGAGAAGGCGCTTACAGTAGGATGCAGTGCATTTTAGAGGGCGCGATGCTAGAGTACACCGCCCATACTTTTTTTTAGAAGGCTAAAGGCTGTGAACAATATCCAGACAAGAAGGCAGACTCCAGTGCTCGAATGAAGGTTCAGTCACCACGGACTTCAGTTGGAAAGGCTTGGGATTAAGGTTTAGTTCTGAAGACACAGTTGTCAGCATCGAGACTAGTAGTTGGGCTGAGTATCCGCTAGTGCAGAAGAAGATAAAGTACTCTGAACTAAGTACGGTTAAGCTATTGGTTTCTTGAAGATGCAAAAGATTGAATCCTTACAAGAGCCGTGTGGATGAAGGTTCTCGACGATGACGTCGAGATTATTTTAGGTGCGGGTGGGTGTGACGGCCTACCGAACGCCGGGCAAATCCACCAGAGCGTTTTGAGATTTGACCTTGGATATATGTCCTCTATATCCTAATAAAGCTGTATGCCAAGTTTCATCAAAAATGGATTCGGTTAAGAGGGCGAAAAGGGGCAGTACGCTTCGTCTCCAGTTTTAACGTTTCCTTTTAGAATTTAACTATTTACTTAGTACCTATATTAAGGAGGAACCTTGGTCCAATCCTCCCCATGACTAAAAAAGATTTAATACTTGGTCATCAAGGACCCCGGCTCATGGGATGTTTACAAGGGATAATCATAAGTTCTCTTAGGCCTAGGGAAGGTTAGGAGATATTACCTCGCAATGCGGACCAGTTTTCCAAAGAGGGCTTTACATGGCGCCGCTATGCCCACGGGCTATACGAGACGCACCACCCTTTACAGATGGAAAATATATATAGTCCAGGCTCATCGCCCCTTCATAAATGAGTCCCTTATCTGGAATCTGGAATATTGAGCTACCCTGATCCGCTACAGGACAGGTGTGCTTTCCGTATCTCATGCATGTCACGAGAGATTACGCTATAGGGATTATTGAGGGAACCTTCAGCGTTGCTTCCTATTCTGAATACATATTCGATGACCCCTCACAAGTATCTAAGATTATCTGGATGTCACTCTAGCATCTGTGGGTTTGATTCCACTGGCGCGCCGCGCCCGGGAAGATGGCTGGTACACGCCGACGGCACGTGCTTGTACGCTGCATGGTCCCTTATTCCGCTGTGCTCCGGGCACTGTAGTGGCAGTCCCGGGCTTAAGTATAGCAATGTATAATGTATAATATTGAAATGCTGAAATTGTATGTTGCTTTGTTGGTGATAATTTGTTATTGATTGATAGGTCCTCAATCGAAGGTGACGAAGAAGGAGTCCCTGTTAGATATTGTATCCCAAGAAGGGATTGAGCTCGGGGCTGCTTTGAAAGAACTTTGCATTAGCAGAAAGAAATGTGCTAACTGCCAGTCCGAGAAAGTTTAAAACTCTCAAACAACGAGGCTAATAGCGGGTATTGGTGGCAACACGAAGAGGGGAGGTGATAAAGAGAGACGAGTGGTCTTGCACAAGGCCTCTAGAGTGGACTTTGCAAATATCTCGGAGTCTACTACGTCGAACAAGCTAGCTCAGGCATTTCCAAAAAAGAAGATGTTGATGTGTGGTTTGACTTCTGGAACCACAAGAAGTTGTAAGGTTGATGGAGGGACAAAAAAGAAAGGGGCTAACCCTTCTTCCCAACTGACTGGGGTGAAGGCCTCAGTGGATCGACTTGGTGAAGAAGAAGAGTTGAAAGTGGTGGAGGATAGGGCAAAGCTTCCAGTTCATAATGGTGAGGAGGAAATGAGTAAAATGGTAAGTTTGATGATTTGAGCATATGCAGAATTCTGTATGATGATTCGAGCTAACAATGTGGTCGATGCTTGCTGTGTTTTTGTTGGATATTCATTTGATGAAGGAGATCTGCCTCGGGGTGGAGGAGGAGAAAGCTAAGCTTGAGAAGGGAAAGGCTGAGCTCGAGAAGAAGGTAGTTCAGTTGAAAGCTGACTTGGTTAGGGAGGGGAAACAACTGGATTCCTTAAAGGCTTCTCAAGAGGTGGAGATCATCGAGTTAACAGTGGAAGCGGGAAAGAATTTAGGGGAGGTGGTAATCCAACATGATAGACTTGGGTGCCACCTCTTAAAAGTGGGGTACTCAAAAATTGAGGTGAATGAGGGAGAAGATGATGAGGCAGGAGATGTCACGGTTAGAGTCTTAGATGAGTTAGATAGTGCCTCTCCCCAAACGGTATGAGACAACCAAGGGGATGACAATGAGCGTCCAGAGGAAGGAAATGAGAAGGTAGAGTAGAATGTTGACTCTATGATTGTGTGATTCTGAAGGGTTTGAAATGTTGTAATCGAATGGAACATTGTTTGCTGGATAGACTTCTGTAGGCTAAGATGTGTTTGTAAACCTTGTTGTTGGAACTTAAGGACATGCGCCTCAGAATAAAAGAATTAGAAAATGAGCTCGCTACGGAGAAAGACGCCTCAGCGTCCCTGTTGTCTTCGCAAATGGAGCTATAGGTTAGAAAAGAGCAAGAAATATTTGACTTGTATGCTTTATTACTTTAGAGTTATAAAGTAAAAATTAGAGTGTAGAGACAGACTAAAAACTTGCTAACAGTTTAGGGGCAATGGCACTCAAATGTGTACAGTTAATATTAAAATGTTGAAAAGGTTAGAATGTAGAGAACGTGTACCTTGGAATTGGAAGTATATATTATTGTTCATCAAATTGAGATCATACTTCAACCTTAAGTTAATAAGTAGTTTCACACAGTAGATGTCAAAAAATAGAAATTTCGTTAGAAATAAGATGTATGTATTGAGTGGGTGTCCTGAATCGAACTTGATATATTGTATCTATGATGTGTAGGTCGAATTGGAGTCAGCTCGTTTGAGCAAAGAAGAGACACACCAATTGAACCAAGAGTTTGCGGTGAAGTTTAATAGAATGGGAGAGGCAAACGAAGATATAGAAGATCAACATGTAAATGTACATTTCAAGTTTGTTGAGGCAACCTAAACCATTGATGACCTCACTCGGAAGATCGAGGAGAAGGATGTCAAAATTAGTAAAGAGCAAAAAGAGCTCACAGAGACAAAGGAAAAGGCCACAAAACTCAAAAGCCAGAATGACACCTTGATGATAAAGAGTAAGGAGGCTAACATGGCTCGATACCGTATACAGGCGTTAGAAACGTCAGAGAAAGAATTACACTATTTTGTGGCCAGTGTAAATGACTAAATAACCAGCAAAATGAACGAACAAGAGCAGACTCAAGCTAATTTAGGGAATACCAGGAATGAACTGGAGCGGTTAAAGAATTAAAATGACTGAGAAAGACAGTGAGCTGAAGAAAGCTCGAGATTACCTATCTAACTCCAAAATTGCGGTTGAGCAGTTGACTGTAACTTTACCTGCTAAAGATATAAAGTTCTGGTTGGTGCAATGGAAATATGATGAGTTGAATGAGAGGGTGGCCCAGTTGAATACTGATTTAACTCAGGCTAATTCACGTGCCAAAAATGTTGAGGCTGGAGAGTGCCCGAGGAAGAATAAAGGTGATGCCAGGGTCTCCATTTTTTAAGGGGATGTAGTTAGCCTATTAGCTCTAATCAAAGAGCTGGAGGGAAATGTAGCTCAAAATCAAGGTCACGTGCAAAAAGGAAATGAGCGGTTAAGGGAGTGCCAAGGTAAGTTGGACGTTATTTTTGCCATGGAATAAGAGTTAGAATGGGTTATCAGAGGTAAGGAGATCTTAATAGAGAAAAAAGATGAATTGTTAAAGAAATCTCCTGCTAGGGATGATTTAGATAAGGAGCTCGAGGAACTTCGTGATCAGGTGGCGGAATTGAGGGTAATAAATCAGGCTACATCAGCTAAAGCTGATGAGAAGACGAAGAAGAAAATCAAATTTATGTTCCCACAGATAGTCAAATGGAATGGCAAGAAGCACGGTACTAGAGGTTGAAAGAGCGTCTTTAACCGATAAGAGAGAATTTTTTCAAGATGGTCGTACTGGAGGCATCGCACTTAGAGATGTTACTGGCAGTGATCGCCTATTTTATTGTAGAGGTGAAAAGGCTTGAGTTAGAGAATGATACCTTGCACGACTATTTGTCGGATGGAGGATGTATTTGCAGAGCTGATATAGATCGAGAAAACTGTGTACTCCATGGAAAGAGAGTTTGGTTCTTGACCTGCTAACATTGTAGGGTAAGGCAGGGTCACTGTGGCTGCTCGAGCTCAAGAATTTATGGTTAGTCATCGTCCTACTGTAGGGGAAAGCGTAGCTCACCTCCTAATTGTTGAAAAGAATCCTTTATAGTGGCTGTATATGTAACCTAAAAAAGTATCTGTCGCATACATATTGAGAGATCAAAGCTAGTTTTACCTTTGCTTTATCTTATGTCTGATAGAGTTCTTTGATTGAAAACTAGTATTACCTTCATTTTAATTGTAGAGTATAATTGTCGCAGATGAAAGCTAGTTTTACCTTTGCTTTATCTTATGTCTGGTAGAGTTTTTTGATTAAAAACTAGTATTACCTTCATTTTAATTTGAAATATAAGGTTCCCGTAACTCCACCCATCTTCTAAGTAATCATATTTGTAACTGTGTCAAACCAAACTCTTCACGCCAAAAGCTATCGTACTACACAAAACCATGTGTTAATGTTTTTGAATAATTTTCTCAACAAAACAATCAAGAACATCCCCTTGCAAACTTTCAAAGCAACACTGTACTTATGCCTTTGCAATCAATGATGCAATTAACCATTCTCATCTCAATACCCAAGTAGCTTCGATATAACACTACAAAACTGTAGCCCTTTCCATGTCACTAATGTACTCCACCATCACAAGTGAACACAACCTTTCAAGCCGAATAGAATCACTTTATAGCTATGAGCTACAACCGAGTCTTCTTCGAATACATACTATTCATTATCAACATCTCACAACTTCCACTTCATAGGAAAACTCTAGTCTTATGTAAACAATGACATACATTAACAAACAAATCATCAATGAGTTAGACATACCTCGATCTAAACTCATATCACATTCCATAGCCAAATAAACATATGTCTTAAGCACGAAGTAATGACAAATGGTACGCTACCAAATAACTCTCCAACCAGTCTCAATATATTGTGTCAATAACAACTTCTGTTTCACATTCTTCCTATTGTACTATACAATATGTCAAAGATTAACCAATCCATCAGTCCAACCCTTTATTGAGATAACTGTACCCACGACTCTTCAATCTTACCCATGCTAGAACTTGCATACGCAACTAGCATATCATCCATACTCTAAAAACGGATAATCCAAGAGATATCTAAACTCTTAACATTAATAATGGTCTCTATGGTATTTCATAAATCTACCAATGATATAAACATATCTAAGATCGAGCCCCATCGGTTCGGTGTATATCTTGAATACGCATATGAAGCTCTCATGTATGAGCCTCTATATTGCAACTTCATCCAGTAACTATATATCCATATAGCCGACTTACATGCCCATCTTTAATAAGATCATGAAGAATTTTTATTTTGTATCAAGAATTAATCAATCCGGAAAAACAAAACCACCACATATACAACTAGTTTCACAATCTGTGAATCAAAATATCTTGATATAAATACCTGTTTCATCTTGAAAACACTTTACCACAAGTTTCACCTTAAACCGCTTGAATAAACTTGTTCTCGTTTAACTTGTAAACCATCTTGTGAGGTAAAGAGTTTTACCATCGGTAATAGGATTACATTCTATACCCAATATGACGATTGAGATCCCATCTTATCATCATCCATGATAATCTCCCACTTGCCCATAACCTCACCTTATAAAGCTACCTTGTAGTCATTACCAATACCAAATAGCCATAAACAATGTCGAGAGTAATGATAACGGGTCGCAGGTCTTGAAACCTAGGTTCTTCTTTTCATCAAAATCGGAGGAGTATACGGCTCTCGTTGAACCTTTTCAACCAATGGTTCCAATACTATCTTTGCAGAGATTTTTACATATGGCCCCGATAAATCTACTTTTCCGGTCCACTTATCCATATCTTCGCAAAAGACATCATCATTGGATATCACATCAATATGTTGGATAATTTTTCAATTCTTCGCATCATAAGATCGGTCACAAAAATTATCACAAACATATCCAATGAACATGGACAAACTAGACATATAATCTAGTAATGATCTACTACTAGAATAGACAAAAGAAGTATAAATGATTACCTCCTTTTTTGTCCAGGTGATTTCTTCTAATAGTCAAAGATCCAATGCATACCAAAACTCTATATCAACCGCAAAAACTACTGAATTCACCCAGACCAGCTTTGACAACTCGATGAAGCATTTTATACTTTGCGCCCTTTCAGTAATTTTATAGACCACACTTTCAGCCATACCAAGTTCTTGTAGTATTATTGGGATCTTCTTAAGTCTTTCAATCCCAATAGATACTTTATTTATAACAAACTCATCGCAACAAAATTGATCACCATCTCCGTTAGACCCAAGACGCTTCAACATTAAACCCGTCTCAATCTCAACCCAAGCTTTCCAGCTAGTAAAGACATCAAACCAATCCATTTCATTCTTCAAGAAATGTACACCAAACTCTTGTGTGGAATCACTAATTAAAGCAACAAAACCAAAAAAATCCCCCATTGGAACTAACTCTAGTTGGTTCCCATACATCATCGTATAAGTGGTTCGATTCCATATTCCATTTTCTTCTCTTTCTAGGAAACCAAACTTTCTTTTGCTTTAACAAGATAACATCTTCATAAAAAAACAATTTTTTATTATTTTAACTTGTCAAGTATTATCCTCGAGAACAATGTTTTCATTCAAATGCTCAAGTGACCAAGTTTTTTATGCCATGCTCTAGAGTTCACCATCAAAGTAACAACACCAATAATCTCATCATTAGCATTACATTTTCCAAAGAACGCATCTTGTCTTTTGTCCTAAGCTAAAATTGTAGCATCCTTCATAATCGCAAAAACATCATTGCCGAAGGTAGCCAAAAGTCCCAAGTCCGATAGTTGGCTCGAAAACATATTTTTAGCCATACTAGACACATTTTTGCACCATATCCAAACTTAACAAATTATTATTCGTTAATACAATTCGAACAACTCCATTATCTACTATGTGATAACACTCATCATAGCTAGACAATTCTCTTTAACCCGACATAATATCCAATGGAGCAACCAAGTCTAACCTTGACTTTTTACAAATAATATAAGACAACCACCATGACTTATCCCGAGTACCATGAATCACATTACATGGTTTATCCCGAATATCATAAGTCATATCACACAAATCATTAGAAATAAGATTGGAGACACTATCAAAATTCTTACATTCCCAAGAGAAAGTCGTCGAATGTCTCTTTACAGATCTTTTCTTCTTCATCGATCTACAATCTTCCTTCTTATGACCAACTTTACCGCAATTCCAACAAATATCTTGTTGATTGTAATTCTATGCCTTTATACACCTTTTGCTTCCATTCTCAATATGTGAAACTTTCGTTCCTTTAACTTTAATATCTGAGTAATCACCCAAAGTTAACAATGAAGATCCAAAAGGCATTATGCGAGAATAATCACCAAAGACTTCTACTACGTCGCTGAAAGTAACCCGCTTACAAGAATTTGAAATACTTGTAACACACTTTTGAGAATTTAAATCACTCGAAATTGATTTAAATATCTTTGATAGCTTGTTCAACATCTCTAACATGGTACTCACATTAGGCAATTAGAAAAAATAGAATTTGAGAGTATTGAACGAACTTTACCAAGAACATCTTGATCTAAAAGCTCCTACTTCAAACAATCTATATCGGCCGGCTTCATTGAAATCCCTCATAGAAGAAAATCACAATCCTCCGCATATTTAGAAAATCCTCTACTTTCATCTTCTAAATCCCAAAGTTTAATCCATTAAATTCATCAATTTCTAATTTCTCTATATCGGCCATCGCTCTTTACCACACAACCCCTAACCTTGTGCTTTGACACCAGTTATTAAGAATTAGGGTAGCTAATCCCAATCCCTCGCCCAAAAACGATAAATGGAAACACTAATTAAGAATTTAAATGAAAGACTGAACACAATAATTTACCCAGAGGAAGGAAGTAGAAAACCCTTACGGATAAAAACTACTCCCTGAACAATCCATTATGATGATCAAACAGGTTACAACGATCTCTCCAAGCTTCTCAAGCTTTAAGGGAGTCTTTCAAATTCTAGGTCTTTAGAATTAAACTCACCAAGATAGGCTAACAAAATAACCTTAGATCCCCTTATAAACATGGGAAGTCATTACATAAGGATGGACTCAAAGTACAGATCACGAGACATACCAATACCTCCAGAACAAACTTCTAAAACTGATTTAACGAAGTCTGTTAGAACAGACTCTTAGTCTATTCAAGTAAAGTGGGTTTAGAGTATTCTATTTGAATAGACATGACTTTTATTCAACTAAACATAATGTCTATTCGAGTAAACTTGTCCCTGTCTCTTTTGTAATTGTTTGTTCGAGCAAAACATTGAAAAAACCTTTTTTTCAAATCGTCTTTGATTCGCGCTCATCTCACGAACTCTGATGAACTTCCTTGAACAAGATTCGAGTTCATACCATAATAGTGGCCGAGGTGGTAGCAATTTGATTTTTTTTCCAAGTAGTTTCTTAACAATTATGGGAGCGGTGCAAACAAGTATTTATTATACGTAGAGATATTGTTCGTGTGTCGATGGTTATATGTTTAGTGCATAATAGGTTGGACAATTAATTTGAATCCTCAAGCTGTATTTAGTGATTGAACAATAAATTTTAATGTTCTAGGTAGATTGAAACCTTATTTATTTATATGAAATTGGTGTTTGTGGAACCCTGTAAATAAATCTCTCTTTTAAATTAACTTGTGGTTGATGAATGATTTGTACTATCTAACAGGGGTGAAATTCAAATTGTAAAAATGTTACATTTAGTATTACCTTCTTTAGGGATGATTTATTTTATCTCTATTAATATTGGTGCCATACTTTTAGAGACAAAAAAATTTGTCTCAAATATTGTGTATTAGAGATAGAATAATCTGTCCCCAATAATATTGGCACTGATGGGAAAATTTGGCGACATACTTTTAAAGACAAACAAATCCATCTCAAATATTGTGTATTAGAGATAGAATAATCCATCTCCAATAATATTGGTATTGGCGGGAAAATTTGGCACCATACTTTTAGAAACAAACAAATTCGTCTATAATATTATGTATTAGGGACGGTTGTACTCCGCCCTTAAAGGAGTTGCAAAACAAAGACCTTTAATGACGGATATTTGGCGTCTCTAAAGCCGTCCTTAATAGTGTTATAAATGGATGTGTCCGTCCCAAATGTATTTGGGACACCACCTTAAAAGGACAACATTTTACCATCCCTAAAGACGTCCCTAATAGATGTAGGGATAGATTAATAGCCTTTTGGGGCACTTTTTTGCCATCTCTAAAGGTAGTTTTTCTTGTAGTGATACATTTAACATATGAAGCTCTTTTGCAAGAAAATTTGAGAAGTTGGTTATAACAGAGCCTGAACCAACCTCTAGACTGCCTTACTTCTTTAAGAAACTGGCGAAGCTGGTTGCAAAAGAGCTTGAACCTCTCTCCAACTAAAATACTCCTTTAAGACGAAGAACTATGCTTGTGTGGAAGAAAATTTCCAATTTCTGTCTCCCGTCTCCATCACCACCGTTTCTTCCTCCGTAATCTCCACCACCTTCATGTTGGCAAAGAAAGAAGAATGATTCTACTTTCGAATCCAATCCCTTACAGGATACCGATAGTACTTTTTAGTATGTACGTTGGCTTCCATATCTATCTCCTCAACCTTGTCCTCTGCCAGCAGATGAAGACATATTTAGCGCTATTCCCCTAACAGTATCACATAGTAGAGCTACCAAATTTGGTAGTAATCATCCTCAGCTTCAGTCGCTTCCTCCTTTCTCATCCCATGGTATGTTGGTAACACCGCTATGGGAGAAGGCATCTCCAGAGATTGGTTGCCGAAGTATCGTAGCTGCAACTTCTGGAACTCAACAAGAACCCTCGCTTCATATACCTGATACCTGGTCATCACCATTCTCAAGATAGAGTACACCAAAAGATATTCACAGAAATAGGGTACTTTCACAGAGATAATATATGCTACAGTACAGTTACTATTTAAACCAAACCCGCATTCAATACAGAGATGGATTTCCAAAGTAGTCATCATTCAAAGAATAACCTTTACTGAGATACCCAAACGTTAAGTACATCAATCCTTTCTAACACAATAAATGCCAGATATAGTCTTCCATAAAGAAATACCAAGTACTCAGCCAGTCCAATTCCACATCATACCTTTCCAACTTCCGGCAAAACTTTCAAACAAGATTTTTTTTCTCAACTAAAGCCACCTTTGTCTTCAGTTGTGAGGCGGTGATTGTAGGGACCTATCCCTCGACCTAGTCCAAACTTGAACTACCTTAATATCAGACTCATGCATTATACACGTGACATGTATAATCAGCATTGACACATAGACCACAAACTGATAAAGAATGTGGATCGAGTACTACAATAAAATATGAGCTGGTCAAATACACCTATCTCTCATGAATTAATAGCTACACATTAAACTACCACTTACCTCATTTTCAGGAGAACGTGCTTCTGCATGATAACAAACTACAGGTAAGGTCTATATAAAGGAAAAATTCCAGCGAAGATAGGACCAGAATTAATATATTCTAAAAGCACATGAATTCTTACCTTTCAAGATCAAGAATTTTTAGCTCAAGAGATCACTTGTAATAAGATATCATCCTTAAGCAATAAAAGTTATAGTTACTAAATCCTTAACTCGAGGTCATGGTTTTTTTAACTATTCAAAGGTTTTCCACGCTAAATCACCTGTGTCATTTCTTATATTATACTCGTTCTTGTCACATGTAAATTTGGGGTAAGATCTAATTTCGAGCTACGAAATTAGGTCATTGCAAAAATTACCTTCTCATTGTATTGGCTTTTTTTAATTACTAGCATTAGATTATGTTGTGATGTTGTTTGAAGAAAGAAATACCCCATGAGTAAATCTATAACAATTTGGAGGAAGTACAAATACATGTTTTACGTTTAACAGAAAAGCCATAACCCCCCCAAAAATAGTTATTTTAGCAAAGCTAATGAGAGCTTGTGGTAAATTGTAGTGTTATCATCTTTAAGGAAATATCTTTTGAACCTTCTATAAACCTAGATGGAAATCACGGAAATGCCTGGGATTTCCACCAGATTCCATGGGTATTGACATAAAGCTTCAATTGGCATACCAAAGTATCTAGAAATTGAATTTTGTAGTTGATTCTTAAAATCCAGCGTACTAAAAAGATAATGTCTTCCCTGATAACACATAATCACTTGCTATATTTTATTTTCTCATGATCAAAACTAGATATCAATTGACATAAAGAGAAATGCCATAAGTTCTTCAATTTGTATTCAGCATATACATAAACAAACATAACACAAAATTATATTTCGTAAAAACAAACACCACCACATTCTTTTAAACTTAATATAGAAACCCAACTCATATATGCTTTCTCCATTTTATTTGTACATTTTTATAAAAATACAAAACATAAGTCACAAAGATCTATAAAACAAAACGACACAATTTTTTTTTAAAAAAATTGTGAACAAATAACTGCTCATTTATCTGATTAATTTATACAAACCTCACAATCCAAACTCAAACCCTTATCTCAGTTTAGCAATTCAGATCCGACCCTACTATAAACGTAGTCGGCAAATATGTTTCGTGAACCAACTCTGATTAATTTACATAATTCCTTAAACCCTTTTCTTAATGCATGATTTGGGTTTCATGTCAAAGATGTTTCATACATTATGAGCATACAAAAGTTATGTTGCAATAAAGAAGTTTGAGATGCCAGAACTCACTCAATAATCATGTATATATTGTGTTTCTCACTTGGTAAATTTTCATATACAGTACCCAGTCATGTATTAAGCAAACCTAATAAACATGACAATTTAAGTGTATAAGATGTCAATGTCTAGTCAATGAGTCGAACTGAAGCCTAATAAAGATTCAGTTTATCATGCTCAAAAGTAAAAACTATGTAGAGATGGTCTGAAATGCTAGAAGAAATTGATGCACGAAACACATTCATGCATTTTATTTATCCCCACGCGAATATTTGTAGAGTATAACTAATTCTTCTTTTTTCCTGTAGGTGAACATGATCAACTAGGATGGAAAAAAGAGTTTGAGAATGGTCCGTTCAAGAATTTCACTACTCAATTTCCATTTCACGGTGGAGATGTAGTCTCTTTTTGGATTGGACGTAAAGTTTGTACTTTTAATACTAGTATTGCTACACGTTTTACAGCGTGCAATCCCCTTTTTGTGAGTGCTTGGCGTGTGCATTGCGTTATGTGGAAAACTATTGATTTGAGAATGTTTAATAATATTATTGAAGTTGTTTGCTGTAACTGAGAATGCACAATTTTCTTTGTACACATAAAAAATGGAATTGTCCTTTTGCGACAAATCGGGGAATGGCAAATGGCTCTCCCGTAATTTGAAAAAGAGAAATTAATATATTTTTATGTAGTTACAAATTGTATTTTGCAACCCCAATATTTTTTAATTGGTTCTAAATACCTCCAATTATCATCTTTCTTGCAAAATCAATATTTTCTTTATCAAGCTTTCCCCCATAGTCCATAGCTTGGAAAAATACTGCGATAAAAATATGGAGTCATAAAATTAAGTTATAAAGCGTTGAATGTACTACATCTTGAAACACATGTTTGTGAAATTCCTACAAAAATGTCTCCACTAAGGATGAGTAAGATAGATATGCAGCAAAATATGCATTATCATATGAATTAGCAAAATATACCACATTAAATCTTCAAAGATTGATATGAAGACCAAATCTAGTTGTGCAATGATGGAGGAGAATAATATATACAATGAAACCTATCTAAATACACACTCTTGGGACCAATTCAAAGTGTGCATTTGGAAAGGTTGTGTGTTTACAAAGTTTTGTCTCCATGTAAGGTACTTAAATATACTTAGTAAGGTTTAATGTTGATTTAGGTTATCTAATTTGCACTAAATGTTAAATAAAAATTAATGAAAAATAGTTTAGAATGTTGAATCAATTATGTGGCGTAATGTTATAAACACACATAGGCACTTAAAAGTATAGTTAATTTATGACATATGTAGGGAAAAGTGCAATTATATGGGTAAAATTATATTTTTGGGACTAAAAAAAATTGCACATTACACATTACACAGTGCGCACACTAGGTGAAAAAGGCTTATTATCGACAATTGTGCGCAACCAATAATGGCTATTCTATCTGTTGGAAAACCAAATAAGTTCTCGACATTTATATATGACGCACTTTAATTAAAGCGTCGTATTTTATTAAAAATGTCCTCAAAAATAACAACACTTATAAAAGTCGAGGTTTAAATTTTTGGCGACAGTCCTATATGTTGTTTTCCAAACACAACCTAAAAAGCTAAAGCTTCCTCTCATTGGAGTCGATCACCTCTTCTCTGCCCACTCCCTTTCTTTTACCATGAAATTCGTGAGATAAATCTCCTTCTTAGCTCTCTCTATCTCCCCCAAATCTTTCTAAGATTGGCATAAAAATATATGGGTTTTCCCTCCCATAATCCTACAATAGGAAATCCCAATTAGGTTGGCGCTAAAAAATTGGGTTTTGCCACTTCTTTTTTCTCTTGCTGCCCTAAAAGTCAAGTTTTATCATATTGAAGAGTTATTTCTCCTTTCGGCTCTTACTCTGAAAACCCACAAAGGTATGAACTTACTGAAAATTTAATTACTATTTTTTATGTTTTTAAAAATTAATTAAAACCCTAAAAGGATTACTACAGATTGATTTAATTAATCTCTCTCACAATCCTAGCAAGTTATTGGGTATTTATAAGTCTTTAATTTAACCTAGAATCGATCAAAAATTGATTTTTCTCTTTATCAGATTCGGTTGTAAGAAAGTTTGAGATTTATGTATTGGGCAAATTTTTTGGAAGTACCTGGAATATATTGCTTGATTTAATTCTTAATAAATTATGCTTTATAATTTTGATGATTGATTGATATAACGTTACCAGGAAATTCTTTTGATTCTTCCAGCAAACGACGAGTTCTGATCTTTACAAGGTACTTTTGGTTATCTTTACAAGTCCTGTTGATTTCCAATAGCAACCCTGTTACATTCTTTATAATTTTTATTTCCATATTACACATATATATATGGATGTATATTATGAAATTATAGGATTTGTGTCCGTGGGTTTCTAGGGGGCCAGGTTGCAAATTTACATGTCGTATATGTTAATAAGGTGGATTTAGGGGTGTCTACAAAATATGGGGTGGGATGTGAGAGACTTTCATCTTGTTCATTAGAATCTAGATCCTAGGGCTAGGTCTAGGATGCCTGCGATGCTAGTCCTACGTCGACAATGTTCGCTAGGGGCATCTATTTTTGGAGGCAAGATGTATCTTAATTGAATTGTTTCATAGTACATCAAGCTGCTTAAAATTAGCAATTTTCATTAGTTTTTCCATATGGCCTTTCTAAATTGAATTGCTGTAACTGAGTCTGGAACCTTTATGATAGTATGTCTAAGTTTGTTGCACACATCATTGCATATGAGGCTAAAAGTGATATTAATAAGCGCAATCTCTCCTCTAAAAACAATGCCATTTCAGTTAGGAGTAAATACACATAGTTCAAGAATATACTTATAACATTTTTGAGCTTATTAGAATCTGGTACTAAGGTTTCATAGAAGATTAACATTAAGTCTTTAGATGAAGTAAACTCTATTGTTAAGCTCTTTAGAGATCAAGGGTTCACCAATGACCAAATATCAAACTTCATCACAAAATGCCCTACTTTGCTTCTAGCCAAACCAGACAAAATCTTCAGGCCCAAGTTCGAGTTTTTTAAATCATTGGGGGATGTCAACTCCTGAACTTGCCAAAATGATATTATTATTTTTTAGAAAAATGAGCTGGGGGAGTTACCCCCTGATAACATAAACAAAAGAAAGAGAATTACAAGGTGGGGACAACTCCAATCCTTACAGACAAGGATAAGGAGGGCCTGAATACTAGAATGAAAGAGAATACAGAGTAGATTCCTGACAAGAAAAATAAAGAAAGGACGAGATAGCCTAGATCAAAATTGTGTAAGATATCACCAAGACATGGCAGGAAAGAACTAAAGTTAAGTACAAGCAGAGGCTTTAAAATGTCCTTGCCTTGCATCTCATGGCGGTTATTATGCTTATTGAAAAAACAACAGGCTCTGAGAATGCCTGTATAAGCTTCCTTTACTATTTTGTGAAAGTATTTAGTTGCTCTTTAACCTGAAGAGCTTGATTCAAAAAGAATGTCATTGTATTTAAGGTAGCTGTCCCATCTATTTTCTGAACAAACTAGAAATGTTGGTAGGCAGTTGTTTTGTTGCTTCCTTCTACTCTAGTTTTGCTGAGGTTCTGAACATGCTTTTGTAATGCTGTTGTAGCTTTAAGCTCTATCAGCATCTTCAGAGTTTTCCCTCCATTTTCTGAACCGAGATAAACGCTTGAGAGAACTACCTTTAAATTTATTTTCTGTCCATTTTTTGGATAGCTAGAATCTACTGGTGCAAGCCTGCTGCTTTCTTCTGCCCCATTTATTATGAGGTTCTTAAAATATTTTGGGTGCATCTTTATGTAAGTTGTTGTTGTGACTGTAAGCATCTGTCATCCATTTTTAGAAAGGCTGTTCCGTCCATTTCCTGAATAGGTGTTCCATCTATTTTTTGAATATCTTTCATGCCTTTTATGATACCCATATAAGAAATACAACAAATAAACAACATCTGTTGTGTCTTCCCCATCCCTTTTCTGACCTGAGTAAACCTGGATCTAACTAAACTGGTATTGTCTTGTAATAGGTCTTTCCATTTGCATCATCTTTAATAAGGCCTTGTAAAGACACATAAAAATTAGTGGGTTCAATTTTCTTCTAACCATAATCTTTAAGTAAGCCGATCAAAAAAGTAGCAACTTTGTTAGTTTCTTTAAACACAAGGCTAATATCAAAAAACTCAAAAAACAATTATTGATTCTATAATAGATAATATAGCAGATCTAGCTTCCCAAGGAGGATCCCATTAGCTTTTAATAATGTTAATTGTAGCTCTGGAGTCAGTCTGAACAGTAACCATTTTCTCTCCCTCATCAACTGCCATTTTAAGCCCCTTATCAATGCTAATAAGTTTCAACAAAATAATGAGCTTCTTCTTGGAGCAGCCAAAACAAGCTTTAATGGGACTGCCCCTGCGCTTTCTCAAAATGGGCTAAAATGATATCTAGCAACCCTTCACTCCTATTAAGGGTGCTGGATAACCAAATTATCCCATCTTGTAATTTTATCAAAACCTTTGTGCACACAGAAGACAAACTTGTAACCGTGCTCAAGAGATATCTCCTTATACTCCTGTACAATGTAGAAAATATCAAGAAATTGATGGCTTTCTTTCTAACAAATTTGGAATGTAAGCCTTCTATGGTTTCCAAGTATCCTAGACTTATGAATTGTAGTTTAGATTCTCATGTCAAAAGGATTGGTTAAGAAAGATTTGATAAATATACCTTCAGAACTAATGCAAGATAAGAAGAGATTTTTTTTAAGTTTGTGATCAAGTATCAAGACGAGATTCTAGAAGTTGTGGAAGCACATCAAGGTAGGATGAAGTTTTAAGGGTTTCACAGTGGATCAAAAGGCAAGAACGAGTAGATTATAAGTTAATTGGTGGCCTATATGGTGTCTTATCTAGTTTTGTTGAGTTGGGGGGGGGGGGGGGTGTCATTTGGTAGAAAATTTAATAACCTAGTTAGTAAAATATTGCAAGATTGTTATATATTTGGAAGTTCAAATGAAGATTCAACATTCCATTGCACTCATAACTGATGCTCTTTTGTGATAATAGGCTTGATTTTCTTTTATGGATCATTTAGTCCTTTGCTTAATTTTTTTCACTTATGTATCGGATTTGATATCACACAATATTTATAACTTTGATTGTTGAGAATGAGATGTAACTAAAGTGATATCTAAAATGGTGTCTAGAGGCAAAAAACATGTATTGCAAATAACGTGTTAATGAAGTTATAATGTGTATTAAACTATTCTCCAAACTAGGTTTGACACATATATTACAAGGTTGGATTTGACATTTACTTAAGTTTTTCCTATTGATCAAATATAATATCTGAGTTTAATATTTTTTTAACTTTTTGTAGCTATATCTTTAAAGAATCTTCACAATTCATTCGTTCAAGATGTCTCTGTCTATCCTTGAAATTCTTAGCAAGGAATGGGTGACAAAACTCCAAACTTTTGACGAATACTTTGACACACGTTTCCCCTATCATTCACGACTGGCGTCTTATAGGTAAAGGTGCTAAAAATATGATATGGGATAATGTTTGTGTAAGTATCAATAACCATAATCAAAATGTATTTTATTGTAATTAATATGCATCTAATTGTTTTAAGTTGCACAACTGAATTTTGAGTTGGATCCTGAAGTACACAAGAAGGTAATTGACAAATAGGTGAACAAATCTTGGAAAGAATGGAAAACTAATTTCCAAAAAAGTTATGATAAGAATTTAATGGATTTTGAAAGAAAAGCGTAGGTACCAAAATATGTGAAAGAAGAAGATTTGTACGAATTCGTTGATGATTGTTCCACGGATAATGTAATGAACCGTCGTGCTAACGACAAGTATGCAAGGAGCAAAATGCATACCCCCCATACTACTGGCTCGAAAGAAAGAGAAAATGGTATTATATTTGCTTGAAAATTAACATTGAATAATAAGTATGTTTCCTATATATATATATTTACTTATGAAAAATTGTAGGATTATCCTTTTTTAAATTTTTTGCTGGTACTAAATCCATTATTCTCTCACAGGAAAAAAAAAACCCTGGACTGAAAGTTAAGAGAACTCATCTATTTATGGTATGCCATACGAAAGCGGATAGAACCTTCCCTGGGCCAATGAGAGAAAAAATGGTAAGATTTAACTATTATGCATATAATCTTGAATTCAAAAAAATTCAAGAAAAGTCTTGTGTCTATTCTGAATGTCGTTGGTACACACTATACAAAAAAGGGAAATTTGCGACTGTTAAAAAATTATCTTTAATAGTCATTTATGATGGTTTTTAACCATCGTAACTTCCATCGCAAACAAGCAGTCGCAACTTTACTTTGACTGTACACATCCGTCGTAATGAAAATTAATGAAACATGGAACAAAATATAACTACAATAGTAGATTATTCCTTTTTCTATTTACTTTAATCTTGCATTTTTCTATATTCTTCAGGAGGTGCTTACCACAGTCGTTCAAAATCTACCTGGCATTGTTGATGAAAATTTTGATCAAGATGCAGTTTCAAATGTAAGTAATATTTATTTAGTACATGTTTTCATTTTATTTTTCGTCTAGATTCTCTTTGGTTAAACATCAATACTACATGGATCTCTAAATGAAATGATGCACTTGAGTCTTGTTGATTTTCTCCCCGATCTTCATCAATTTTAGGGAGATAGAATCAAAGCATGCTGTCTGGAGAATAGTCCCCCCCCCACCCAAAAAAAACACATCAAGACACTTAAGTTCTAATAACAACGAAACACCCACATCAGGTACTTGACTATTTTTTCCTTACTGCCCCAAGATGTCATTCATTAGATTGAAAGGATGTGCTTCAGATTTCGCTGGTATGGTAGCGATAATAAGAGATTTGATAAGCTATCCAATTGTAGATGTAGGCCTTGGTATAAATGACCCTAAGAGCTGGAATGCTGCTTCCATTAAGAAGCATACTTATAAGATTGCTGCCAAGAGTGACAACTCAAGTGAATAAATATAACTACCTCAGAAGTAAGAACTTTTGGCAAATCAAAATTCATGCTAAATTCTAATACCTCATCTTTTGCAGACTGATTATGACAATCAATGTCAATAATTTCCGCAGCATCGCTATTCTTCACCTGATCAATGGATAATCCCCTGTCTTCATACATTTGTGCATCATCAATGTGCTTCCAACCCCCCTTCGGAGTAAGTGAAGAAACCCCTGAATATAAAGTTAGGCAACCACAGGTACAATATGGCAAATCAACTTCATCAGCGCCATTTAAATTGGAGCACTAATTTTCTACTTCATCTTCCCTTCCCTCGCTACCCATATACATTAATGTGAAATCTGAATTGAGGTATGAGTTCTCAACTCCCAACATCATCCCGTCTCTTATCTTTGGCTAGATTTCCAGGCACAGATTCAGTAGTAGTAGGGGGCCTCCTCTCATTTTCAATTATGTTAGGGAGAGGGGCAAGGGGGATTGGGTGGGAAGACCTCCGTAATGGTAGAGCTTATAAGGTTTTTATGTACTTAGGCCTATATGTTGACTCTATTTTTTTATCATTTCATGAGTAATTGTACAGGTAACTCTAGATAAATTTTCTTGTGTTATGAGATATTTAGCCAAAGTGGTTAGTTATACTTCAAATTGTAAACGAAAATGGGTACACAATTGTAGTCACAATTTTTTATTATTCATTTCATATAGTGATTCCAACATATGTGGAAAATATATATACTAATAATAGAAACATTAATGTATCCTTTTGGGTTAATTTTGATACATAGTAACTAGGATCCTTTCGTGTGATGTCCATTTTATGATAGGGCTGCTCAGTATCTAAACATATGTTCTATTATATCATAATAATGCAAGTAGTTGCTTATGGTTATTGTAAGTTGCTCAAAATGGGTGTCTTTTGTCACTTCCTGAAGGGTAATCTCATGTGTAGTTTTCCTGAATCTATTTTTGACCCCTTTTAATTATTTGTGCAAGCATGTCTACAAAAAAGAATATCCACGGAAGCATACATTAATGTTTTTTGCATTTTGAATTTCATTTTCTTATGAATTCGTTTAAGTTCGAGAAATTACGTTTTAATACATTTTGATAGCGTTGAGATATCTTTTCTGCATGTTTATCTTGATTAGATATTCTTTCTTTCCTTTCCGTACTTGTGGAGAAGATGTAACATACAGGTATCCATATGGAATTTGTCTAATTGACTTCAAACACTATTGACTTACCGCAGCTTTAAGTTTTTCTTTATTGTAATTTCTCCTATATTTTTTTACTAAAATGGTATTTTTGTAATTGAGTTTCCCTTTGATGTACATGTATTTGGAAAAGTTTAAAGCGGTTACATAAGGGGATTTGGGGATATGTCCAGTGCTGAAGTAGAGAGTACACTACCTTTCAGAATGAAGCTTACAAATGAAAAAGCAACGAACACAAATTTATAATCTCAATTAAAGTCTCTTGGGGAACAACTGGTTTTTGAGGCCAATGCGCGAAAGCAACTTGAAGAGAGGTTCGCATTATTCGAATTTTGAGATTCTCCCCGTGAGTCACAAAAGCGTCGTACTTCTGGCATCGAAACATCACTCGGGTATTGACTTATATATTATTTATGCTATGATTGCTTATCATAAATTATCATATTATTATATTTGAATGCTTATATGCAATTTTCATTATTTGTAGAGTGGGTGTTCACCATTTGCTAACGCATATTGTCCATCCATGCCAGTTCTGCCAAGTTCATATGACTTATGGAACTATTCAGCAAGGTGGAAAAGCTTTACGTGATTTCTATAATATATTAATAGATGAGATCATTCATGTAACAAAAAATGGACCCCTTGAGGATGTTGCCGTTGGTGAGATCATAGTTTGGGAGAAAAGTTGTACCATATTTATTTAAATAATGTATGTTATTTATTTTATGCAGAATTAAAAGCTATTTCAAAACACATTTTTGGAGATTTTTAATAATATAGTTTATTTTGGAATAATTAGGTTTAATGTTCAAGTATATTTTGGTAAGAGTATTGTCTAGGTGAATGGAAAAATATGGTATTCTATTCAATAAAAAAAAGGGCATTTGTTCTCAAAAATGACATATCTGTAAGTTGTGTATGTTTAATTCTAAATGTTTATTTCTCATATAATGACAAAAAAATGACACATACAATTGTTGGATTTCTTGAAGAACAACATATATATCTATTTTGTTTTTTTTTTAAATTCACGACAGAAAAATCAACATATACTATAGTCGTTTTTATTCAAAAAACGCGACATATAGTTTTTTAATTTATTTTTAAACTAAACGACTTTTATCTCATTGAAACTTCATAAAGAGCGACACATATGATTGTCGTATTTTTTATAAATAGCGACATATTTATATGTCACCAAAATACGGCATTTACAACTGCCGGTAACAGTAACGACTCTATTTTTGGCGACAGTTGTTAGTGACAAAATATAAGTTGTTAATCCGGTGATAACAACAATTATATCTGTCACTAATAAGCCTTTTCCACGTAGTGGCAGGGAAATTACAAATTTGTATTATCCTGACAATATGACCGACATTTTCTATGTGATTAGGGTGGTTGTGTGCTTATGAGGGGTGCATTTAGACACGTTTTACTCTACAAATATAGTGATCAAAGGGGAAAAAAAAATCATGTTTGGGAGTTTGATAAAAATAAAATCGATACTGAATGAATCCATGTTCTCATATATTTACATCAACTAAATAATTTGCTTGAAACTCTGGTTATAAAATCACAAATAGTGAAGAAAGTACTGCTGATAACAAATATGTAAACATAGACCTAAATTAATTAAAATTAGAATTCAAACTTTAGGAAATTTTGAAGGACAAACACCATAATAAGATAAACACCTTCAATTTTTAGTACCTAACCCTAATTGTTGTTCAATTAAGTCCAAAGAAGTTGAATAAACTTACATGATTTCTAATTCCTAAACCTTGCAATTCCAGTAAAAACAAAGCATTCATGATTTTTTTACTAGTTTTAGAGAGATAATCTAATAATATGTGGTGACTCTCTATGAAGTTCAAGTCGAAGATATAAGAAAGAGATATGCGATGCAATGAAATTTTCCAATTAAGAGATGAGGGAAAAGGAAAAGATGAAAAAGACGAAAAGTCACAGAGGAGATGTGCCACGCCCTAAAATCCAGTAATCGGTAGCTAGACCAATTACTAAGATTCAGGGATGTACAGGTCGGGGAATCCAAAGATTCGCCCTACGAACAACTGAGCCGTAGATAAATTCTGGCCCAGTCATTTACAATAGTATCGTGACAGAGTAATAAGGAAAAACAGAAATATCGGAAGACTAAGATAATAATATCTAAACATAGGATTCTACAAACCTCTACGCAGCAAGCCCAACAGTAATAATTGGAGAATGAGCCTCCAGCTTAGCTTTCCAAGGATCACCACAGCAGCAACTAAGCCTAAAATATTGTTATGCGAGAGTGAGCAAACAACGGCTCACTAACTCCCCAAATAAGCTAAACGATTATACTAACCAATGAGATGGATATAATAATAATAAGACATAATAATATCTAACGATAAATAATATATATATATATATATATATATATATACCAAGGATGTCTAATAGGTATTTAATAGGCACATAACTAGTCTGATGATTATATTTAACTATACTATAAATATATATACATATCTCGAGCAATAGAGTGCTAAAACTATAACTACACTCCAGTCACAAGGACTACTAACTATACTCTAATCACTACCGTGGCCCTCAGCGCCACAACTAATCTACCTCAAAGATACAATCACACTCGAGGGTAAACACCCTCGGCTCATAATAATCCAATAGGGTTACCCAAACCCCAACCAGGCACAACCCCGAAGCTATCACAAGCTAAGCGAGATCGCCCACAACCAGATATCAGCCTAAAGCGCACAACAACCAACATGACTAAATAACCTATTTAAAATATTAGATATAGAAGACAAAGGAATAGATGCAGAGAGGAGAGGAATATGCAGAAAGAAGAGGAATGCTAAATATTCCGTTTATAAATTAGGAGAAGAAGAATTTAAATAAGAGAAGAAGATTATGATGAACTAGGATAATCCCATAATTATCCCAAATGCAATGATATGTTATGATGATGATATGATGGAATGAGATAATCTTATGATTATCCTAAGTGCAGAGGATTCTATATTAAGCATAATACATAGAGGGTTAAGGATTTATATCAGAAGAACCTACAAATAGGAATTATGTAGAGATGCAATGATATGCTTGATGATGATGATGATGATGATGATAATGATGATGATGATGTGTTATGATGAAGTGGGATAGTCCCATACCTATCCCAATGCTGAATGATTTAGAGTGGTCAACCTGATAAACTAGACCCTAAAATTAAAGTGGGTTGACAACTGCAGAAAAAAAAGGATTTACCTTACAGGATATTGTTGGATACAAGGGTACGGTGTACTGCACTAGCTCGGCCAGACTATGAGGATATTACATCAATCTATCAAAACCAACGCCCGAACTATATTTTTACATTTCAAGGTATTTCAACCTCAATGAGGACTAAGTTGAGACCTGATGGCTCTGTCTTATACCATCCCACACTCCTGAATGAGTGAATTAGGTATGATAGTGCCAGTCCCACACCCACCTACTATTTTAACCCAATTAAGGAATCCTAGAACCTTTTGAGGGTTAACCGAGATGGAGTTATTTATGTATCCAATCGCAGTAAGATAAGGAGAATATATTATCTATGGATAAGAACAAAAATCCTAAAGACTGAAACACAACTACTGTTAACACAGCCAACACACAATAAGATAACCACCTGCCTGTGAGCATGACAACCAAAACTAACACAGATTCCCACCTGTGGCTCCGTTGCACCATCTAAACCAAGATGAAACAACAACTTAACCCTCATGACATCTAAACAACATCAGTCTCTAAGATTCCTCAAAACAACATGATTACCATCAAGTACTACAGTACTCTAGCTGTCAACATAGACTAGTACTCATGGGATAACCTACAAGTGTCCAACAAGTAGTCAATAATCCCTAATAACCGAACTGTATCACAATCCCCTAATCATGTACATGGGTCTCCAACACGGATGTACAGGAATCGGATTCAAGAGGAGGTTTTAGTCGTATTCCAACATCTTGGGTGACGTACAACTTCATAAACCACCTGGCTCAATTGCGTGCCTCACATGAGCCATGCTGTCTTGCTGCTTCCTAGATGACGGAAGGGAACACAGTCCTATAAGCCTCATCCCAGGGAAAGAAGGCTTAACGAGTAAGCTCTATTAGCTCTAAGAATCATAAGGACAATAAGTATCACAACACGATAAGTAATCCTAAGGAAAACTATAAGAAGTTTAACATCCACGACCAACTACCACGGACAAGCTGTCTGCTCACCACCAACAACTAATAGTCCAGGAGATACCACAGTCCTACATGGAATCTACCATTCCAAACAACCACCAATCACAATGACAGTGCTCAAGGACCAGGCCTTGAGAACATAGAGTACACCTAGACTAATCCTAAGACTAATCAAAATAATAGCAGGTAAGAGGACAACCGTCAAATCGAAGACCATGTCTTACTAAAGCTATGTCGCCCCAAGACTACCCTGGAACCAAGTCCAGTAACCTAAACTAACCAATGTGCTATAATTATAGGGTGAGAACTATACTATCTCAAAGAAAATGATGGCTAAACCACATGCCGTCCATATATCTCCACTAATAGCCAAACCTAGTCCTAGTGCCCTAAAACAAGCTGGGCACTCTAATAACTAACCAAAAATTCCATACTCAATATATTTTATATATATAATGACACTGAGGTGTCGCAGCACACTAAGAAATGCCTTTGTTCCCAGCCTCAACAAAGAAAAGATTTGTGATAACCACATTCAATAAAATTGGTCTAAGAGGAATCTTATGAGTTATCGTCACATCGACGACAACTAAGAACAACTACCTATGACTAACCATAACCTACAGGTTCTATCTAGTAGCTAAACTCATATTGTCGCGGGTTTTACTAACTTATCAAACCCTTAAGTATTCTCGCCGAAGGTAAGCTAAACGGATAACCCGTAAAGGTGTCATAAGCAATTAACCCAAATACTAACCTAATCACAAATACAAATATACTAAATTATGCATTTCTATAACTCATGAATCAACATAATAATCTAGTTATTTAGGATGATAAAACTCGCCTGACAAAACCACGCTCGGAACGACAATCTCGGTGAAACTGCCAAACAGTACCCCAACGGTAAAATGCTTCGTGAATCGACTTCCAGAACCCGAATGAGTCACCGAAAGGAGCGGGAACACCACAACATCAACCATTACGAAGTACCGGAGCCCAATCACAAAACCAACAAATGATTCTAACCCAAAATTGATTTTCATATCAGCTATACAGCTGAAATAGCATCACAAACTGTAGTAAAACCCAACCAATTCAGCCACCCAATCATTGACAATACAACCCACGAAATCTCCGCCACTAGCCAATATTCAATCACACCTCATCTCCCCATACCGACGATAAACCCAATCAAACACCACCACCGGCCAACTCAATCAAATACCCCACAGTCACAACCCCAAAATTAGCCTAACACCTACAAATAAACATACACTTCTATAAACCCTAATACTCCACAATCAAACCTAATCTATCATTAATCACAAACCTCAAAATCACTCCACAATCACAAACCCTAAAACCAAGGGTTTCCACCGAAACCGAAATCGAACGAATCACACGAGAGAGGGAGAGAGAGGAATTACTCACCTAGAGGATCGACGAAGATCACGAGGAAGAATCGGGTCGAATTCGGCAAGCAAGGTGAGGAGTTGATTCGGTTAGGGAGAGAGAGAGAGAAGAGATTGCGAAATGAAATGGGTTTATATAACCCTAAAAGGCCAACACACATCTCGAGGCAAACCAACGGCCGAGAAAGGTGAGGAAAGACCCAACTGGTCGCAGAAACACGCCTCTGTTTGAACAGAAAACAAGTTATTCAAACAAAAAGTAGAATTTATTCGAACAGAAACTATCTTGTTCGAATAAAATGAATCAGCGCAGAAAACACTATTTACCAAAGAATCCTATTCGAATAGAAAAAGTTCTATTCGAATTAAATGAGTCAGGGAGGCATGTATTCGTATAGAAAAAGGTTCTATTCGAATAGCAAAAGTTCTATTCATACAGAGAGAATCTTTTCTGAAAAAAAAGGAGAGAAAAGAAGAAATGGACAGAAAGGAAAAAATGGATGGGAGGAATCTGACAATGCCAGATAGGAGGGAAAGTACCACGGAAACCCAAATCCAACCTAGGATCCTTTAGGATCACGCTACACCACAACCACAGGCAATATCACACCTCTACCAAGCCAACCACGGCTCCCCAAACCATAACACAAACACCTTCGCCCCTAAACCTTCAAAACCACTAGAACCATCGAAATTACCTAAAAAAAAAAATCTAACATCAAACCTGACAATTAGAAATAACACGGAAGCATAACGAATAACAAATAGGAATAATACTAATAATACTTAATAATAAATAAAAAAATAACCCAAAAATCCGGGATATTACAAGATAGGGATTTGAACATTTTGTGTTATCCATTACTCTAATTAAATTACCATAATGATTGGAAATTTAGTATTATTACCGTACTACCCTCACATCAATTGAAAATGTCTTTCTACACAATGCCTACTCATCACATTTGTCCATGACACTCTAGAATTTGAGGGATTTATGAGGAGCTCTAAAATATGAGGAATTCTTGAGGAGAGCACTTCATCCTTTAAATTCACCAAACTTAGTAGAGAAGTATAAATTTAAATTATGTAATTGTAGGATGTGAAGCTTAAATTTTTTAGTTAATCTTACTAATAAATGGCCATATCTTTGTTGCATCAATTGTGCTATTGATTCAACAAAATTCATGCCATCAATTCTCAAGTTAATTTATCCAAAACAAATCTCTTCTAAGAGTCAATAATTTCACAAAGTGAATTCAAAGCTTCCCAATAACATTTTTAAAGATGGAGAATCTTTCCTTTTTAGAAATTTGCTGGGAACGGGAGAACTCGACCATGGCCGTTGGCCATGGTGAAGAGGGAATTTTGGAGTTTGAGAATGATCTAGCAAGGTTTGCTATAAGTACTAAAGCCCTAGAGGACACTAAAAATAGAAGATTGATTGTAACTGAGATTAGGAGGAGGTATGCTCAAACCAGACAGATGGAACTCGAGCAGTAGAGTACTAACCATCGTGAGAGTCTAGGAAATATACCTACACCTAAAACAATAAACACCAATAAAATTAGAGTCCTCAATCGAGGCTCACCAATCCCTTATGAACAACTACAAGGAAAGGGTATTGAGAGGTCAGAACAAAGCTATACTGATGGCATTGCTTAATGTGGAGTTAGTTTTGAAACTAACAATACTATGGATAAAATTGATGAGATGGGTGTGAGTATTGATTGTGCTATGGAAGGTGTTGAGGGTGAGATTAATACTTTATCGAGTGAGAAGGATAAGATATATGAGGAACAAAAGGAATTAAAGAGTGCAACATATAATGAAGTGGTTGAAACTGAAATTATGAGGGACAACAGTATGAATAATGTCCACATTAAGATTATTGGTATTGAAGAAAGCCACAACACTGCAAGAAGTTGAGCTTCTCTACTTGGGAATACTAAGAAGAGCAATGGGAGAGTCAAGCTCAATTATACACCCTCGTGATTGTGGAGAGAGAAATTTGGCAGTTGATTTTAAAGTGATAAATTCCTTGATAAACTTAAAGAGTTTAAATCTTATTTGGTGGGGCCCTTTCTGGGCAGAAGACTGCCATATCCATTTGTTAAGGAGTCATTCTCAAATATCAGGAAACTTAAGGGCCTGTTTGGCAATCATAAAAACTAGGCCAACCAGTGTCAAACTTGGCTGGCCTAATCTGAATGGATTTAAACAAGAACTAGTTTAAGTTTATATATTGTTTGGGAAACTATGATCTTATTTTCTAGTTTTAATATTTTGATCGTTTGGGTAATGCTATACTCTTAAAGTAGGTTTTTCCAAAACTCCAATACAATGTCCATCTTACTAATCATTAGTAGAAGAAGAAATAAATTCAATTAATTGAAAGAGAATATTGATGTGGTGTAATAGAGATCCATGGAGTTTCATAATAATATAATATAAAATAGGTTAATTAGATTCAAAAAGGTAGGCAAAATCCATTAAAGATGATGATGTGGGGAAGTAAAGGATATTCATGGAGGTTTTATAAACTTTAAAAATGGGGATTGACAATTAAAGGTGGGGCATTTCCATTAAAGAGGACTATGTGGAGAGAGAGAGAGAGAGAAAGAAAGAGAGAGAGAGAGAGAGAGAGAGTTATCCGCTACAAACCCGTATTTTATGTTATTGGAGAACTTGTTCCATTTTGAAACACCTCTCAGCTGTTTCAAAATTAAATTAGTTTTTAGGCTAAAAAGGTGCAGCCGTGGATAAGGTAAAACCAGAAACAGATCCCACCATTTTGCCAAACACACCTTTTATATTGTAGTTCAGGTCTAAACTAGACTGGATGGGTTTTATGAGTTCCTAAACAACCCCTAAGGGTTCATTTGAGATGGACTTATATAAAAACACTCTCTATTTCTTCAAATTTCAGAACAAAGAGGACATGGAAGCCGTATGATAAGTGGGGGTATTTGCATATAACTAGAACTAGTTTAATGCATCTATATGATGTACCATATGAAGTGGGGGTATTTTGACCAAGTCACGCTGAATACGTCAATGCGCCTACGACGCTATAGATAATGCATCTATATGATGTACTAGTACTATCCGTGACCAAGTCATGGGTGAATACATCGGCGTACCTTCGGCGCTATCTAATTTTTGTTGTACCATATTTTGTGTCATGGCTAGGACATAAGCTAAGAGTTGTATGATTCCAATGTATACCTGTGAATTATAAAGGATGAACGTTTCTCTTGGCTATATGTTGCATGCCTTCGCTACTACAATACAAATTTGTGCCTCTCGGCATTATTATTTTTAAATAAACGTGCCATTGATATAAAAATTTGCATGAATAAATCTCAAATGAACGGGTAAACAATAAAAATAAATTAAAAAAAAAGTCACTTTTATTTCAAGTTAAGAAAGTAAAACTAATGTCATATAAAATTTTTTTACTTCATAATAATTCGCAATTTGCTTGTAATTTAATTTTCACCGCAAATTTGAGTCTTTACATGTATCTTGGAAATGTAATTAAAATGATATTTTGCAGTTTGCGTCCTGTGTAATAGTCCATCCCTTGAAACATTAGGCTAAATGTTATCTTCATAAGTTTTTGTCACGTGATCTTTAGAGTTCTCCATAAAATCTACAAAATTAAAGACAAATTAGTTACATAAAAGTAATTTTCTAAACATGAAATTTAAAGATAAAATCAAGTATTTTGAATACTACAATTTCTCTCGGAGAGAAGTTTGTCGTCGTTGTTTTTGCGAACTACGCCCTTAGTGTGCTATAATTTCAATAATTAATGATTAAACAGTTATTTGAAACTAGTAAAGATGAAGTATAAAAACTATCATGGGCAAGGGTTATAGTAGTAAACAAAAAACATGCTAAACGGGGCCTAAATTTACATGGTTTAAATATAAGGGGTGTAGCTTTTAGAAAATATCTAAACAGGGCTTTAAATGTACCCACTATTGAGAAAAAAAGCAATCTGCATTATCAATCACATATCATGCACACACATATTAGATAAAACATAATATAGAGAGAGAAGAGAGATAACCTTTATTAGATGAACTTGTTATGTTACAGAGAATACAAGCCTAAAGTTATATATATAGGAGGCTGCAATACATCTCTAAAACTCACCACATAAATGGGTTAGGAGTTAGTGGGTCACTGATGGACACATAAAATGACCACTATTCCCCTATGACTTAATGTTTATTATTCTTAATTTTATTATTAAACATGACTTATAAAACTAATTTTTATATTTCACGTCACATGGAGTTCATTTACCAAATATGTGCAAATACCGGGATGTATAGCTCAAAGGATGAACTGTTGGAGAAGGATGTATAGTTGTCAAATACAAGGGTCCCACATGGGGAGGTTACAATTTTGGAGGATAACTCTTGGAGGTTACAAATTTATGTACATTCATAGAAAATGTTATAAATCTAATATTAAATGTAAGAACCCTCTCCTTCATCTATAAAAAGAGATGTGGTGAGCTTATAAGATCATCCAATTTGGAGAGAATCATTCTTGTAGAGTGCAAGAGAGCATTATTGGAGTAAGTTGGTGCAAGTCTTGTAAGCATTTGGAGCATTCCATTTTGTAAGTCAATAAAATTCCTCTTTTTGTTGTTAGTTTATGTTCATTTCATTCTCATATCATTTAGGTTTTATAGTTGTTATAATGACCGACTAAGTCCTCACTAGGGGTGAGGATGGATCTGCCATAAGCGTATGATATCATGCAGTAGAATGTATTTTTCTCCAACACAATATGAGCATATTATCACAAATCCTAAAACTATATTGTTGGAGACATCCATTATCATCCTATGATCCCTTTAAGTAGAGATATAAGAAGAGTTTTGTGATTCTCAAATGATATAGTAAAATTGTATTAATATTGTATTTTTCTAAGATATGATCCTAATTAACATTTCATAGTTAGCATAGCTTTCATGGAATGTGTTTTTAGTACATACTTATTTCATACAATATATTCTACTTGAGTTATAATTAATCATGGGATTACATCGACAAAAGGTCAAAGTTTATTATTTCAATCAAGTGGAGAATTTAATATACGATACTATGTTGATAATGTATGTAAATAGTGGTGAAATCCGAAGCCCCTAGACCTTTATTCTTGATTAAAACCATATCTTTGATTTTTACGGTTTTACAACCTTAGATTACTAAAACACAAGACCAAAACTAATTTCCAGTTCCGTTCGAAACTGAACGACACTCTAGTTTTTACCCATACTAAACACCAAATTTTGACCGTTTTCATGAATGACTTCTCCCTCTTTGGAGATTTGTTTGACCAATGTCTCCACCACTTATCTATTGTTCTTGCTAGGTGTCAACAGAAAAATCTTATTCTAAATTGGGAAAAATGTCACTTCATGGTGAAAAAAGGCATAGTATTAGGACATGTCATATCAACAAAGAGTATCGAAGTAGATAAAGCCAAGATCGATATCATATCTAGTCTCCCATCCCCAAGAACAGTCAAGGATGTTCGTTCATTCTTGGGGCATACAGGATTTTATCGACGTTTTGTTCCTGAATTTAGCAAAATTGCTCGACCCCTCAGCAATCTCCTCGCCAAGGACACCACCTTTTTATTCGATGATTCATGTCTTAAAGCTTTTGAGAATCTCCGAACACGTCTAACATCATCACCCATCATCCAACCTCCAAATTGGAATGAACCTTTCAAGTTGATGTGTGATGCATCTAACTATGCCATTGGTGCAATTTTGGCACAACACATTGATAACCTTCCGCGTACCATCTATTATGCCAGTAAAACTCTTAATGATGCACAACTCAATTTCACAACCATAGAGAAAGTACTTCTAGCGATAGTCTTTGCTCTAGAAAAATTCCGTTCTTATCTCATAGATTCTAAAGTAATAGTCTATACGGATCATGCTACTATCAAACACCTTCTTACCAAGAAGGACACCAAATAACGCTTAATCTGATGGATATTATTACTTCAGGAGTTTGATATTGAGATTCGGGATAAAAAAAGTGCCGAGAATGTGATAGCAGACCACCTTTCTTGAATAGACAATGATTCTTTAAATAGGTCGTTACCTATTCGTGATTCCTTTCCTGACGAGCAACTCATGTCCATTCGCTCTATGTCTTCTGTACCATGGTTTGCAGACATAGCGAATTATCTTGCCACAGGGCACCTTCCTAGTTTTTGGACCAAGCCAGATAAGAATTAATTTCTTAGTGAGGCCCGACACTTCTTCTGGGATGACCCGTACCTGTTCAAATATTGTTCTGATCAAATCATTAGGAGATGTATCCCAGATTCTGAGCATACCAAAGTCATAGAATTGTGTCACTCCCAAGCTTGTGGTCTTCAGCTCCAAAAAGACCCCTGTAAAAATTTTACAGTGTGAATTTTATTGGCCTACCTTATTTCGTGATACTCACGAATTTTGCAAGGCTTGTGATAGATGTCAGAGAATGGGAGCCTTGTCCCGTAGGAATATGATGTCACTAAACCCAATCTTGATCGTTGAACCATTTGATGTTTGGGGCATAGACTTTATGGGTATCTTCACCCCATCTTTTGGGTTCATGTACATCCTTTTAGCCGTTTACTATGTGACTAAGTGGGTTGAAGCTATTCCTACCTGTACCAATGATAGTTCGGTTGTTATTAAATTTATTAAAAAGAATATTTTTTCTCGTTTTGGTGCGCCGGGGGCAATAATTAGTGATGGGGGGCCACATTTTAACAGTAGAATGTTTGCGAACTTAATGAAAAAAATTTAGAGTAACACACAAGGTTGCTACACCCTACCATCCGCAGACTAGTGGGCAAGTGGAGGTTTCCAATCGTGAAATCAAGAATATTCTTCAAAAAATGATAAGTCCAAACCGTAAAGATTGGTCAACTCGATTAAACGATGCTTTTTGGGCTTATCGTACTTCTTTAAGACACTTATTGGAATGTCCCCTTACCGGCTAGTCTATGGAAAGGCTTGTCACCTTCCAGTTGAATTAGAATACCGAGCATATTGGGTAATAAAGGCCTTGAACTTTGACATTGGGAAGACCGGTTTGCATCGCAAGCTTCAACTAAATGAGTTAGAAAAACTACGGGATGATGCATACCATTCAACAAAGACTTATAAGGAGCGCATGAAGCGTTTCACGAAAAAAACATTTTGCAAAAATCATTTGAACCAAACTAAAAACTCTTGTTGTATTCTTCTAGGTTGCATTTATTTCCTGGCAAACTACGATCACGATGGACCGGGCCTCTCATTGTTAAAACGGTATATCCACATGGGGCGGTTGAGGTTGAAGAACCGAGTACTGGCAAAATACAAAAAGTGAACGGGCAAAGGCTTAAGCCTTATTATGAACATTTTAGCTTTACCAATGAAGACATGAAGCTTCTGGACCCAGTTTATGAGGAGTGATATTCATATCCTTTTTACCCAACTTTCACTGAGTTTGGGGGTTCCTCATTTTGTCTGGCTGAAGACAATAAACTTAGCGCTATCTGGGAGGCAACCCATGTTATATCAGGTACTATGTTACGATTTTTTCCCTTCTTTTAAGGTATGTTTTCAAATATTGGGGACAATGCTTCTTTCTAGTTTGGGGGTGGGAAAAATCGTTCACATTTTTTACTTTTTTAGAGAAAAGATAGGTCATTATGGTAATTTATGAGACTCTTTAGTAAGTTTCTGCAAGCTTATAAGTATTTGATATGGTCTAAATATTTTGGTCGTAAAAACTGTGAAGTTAAAATTTTCATCAAATACATGCTTAAATTTTTGGAACATTATCTTAAGCTAGATGTACTACTCTTTAATTAGAGAAAATTTCATGTTGACTGATATTTCTCAAAACAAATGCACTTCACGATAGTATTGCATTTATTACTTTTGCTAGAATTTTGAGCAATCAAAGGGAATCTAGTATTTGAGGTAGGAATGATCCACTACAAGGGAAATAACTTCTTAAAGAATAAGTTCGATCCTGAAGTAATATAATAAGGATTCCTATAAGCCAAAATTGCTCTAAAAACTTTCACGATGTAAGGCATACTCGCATGATTAGAACTGAAAGAGGAAGAATTATCACCAATCTTGAGTATAGTCATGAACTATGTGAAATGAGCAAGGAATAAAGTTTACTTGTGAGAATCCAGAGCCTAGGTCACGAAGGGGCACCAAACCCCGGTAGCCTAAGCCAACTGGCTGGGATTATCGGCCAACAACTCATATTATGGAGGCTTCACTAAGGAAACAAGTACCAAAATAAAAGGGCTTATAGTTATTCCCCAAAAATCAATAACAGGATTCAAATTGACTATGGAACTTGTCAAGTTGATCGTTGGATTTGTTTCACAAAATACGAAATGACTGGATATTGACTCAAGAGCCTCTAAATAAAGTTGTACGTGCAGTAACTATTTTCACAGCACTTGAGGATATTAGAAAAATATGTGAAATCTCATTTAAGTATTGGGTAGTATATCTAGTTTTAGATAATTCTCCAAGTTCTCTGATTATATATATGTGAAAGAATTAAATTTTAAGGGGTTTACCTTCTTAATGTTTTTACCATTATCAGATATCAATAACTTAGTTGAAATGACCCAATGAGTATCTAAACTACTATAATGCCCTTATTGAGTTTTGTGGGTATAGTCACTACAAACCCTTACGAGACAAAACTCGTCCTATATGAGTAACCTATAGGTTTAACGGCTTGTTGCATACGCTAAATGCAATCGTCTTAACCACGAAAGAGTTATGCTTTTATTCTTTTCTTTGCTCGAGGACTAGCAAACTTTAAGTTTGGGGCTATTTGATGGATACATAAAATGACCACTATTCCCCTATGACTTAATGTTTATTATTCTTAATTTTATTATTAAACATGACTTATTAAACCAATTTTTATATTTCAGGTTACATGGAGCTCATTTACCAAATATGTATAAATACCAGGATGTATAACTCAAAGGATGAACTGCTGGAGAAGGATGCAGAGTTGTCAAACACAAGGGTCCCACATGGGGAGGTTACAATTTTGGAGGATAACTCTTAGAGGTTACAAATTAATGTTCATTCATGGCAAAGGTTATAAATCTAATAGTAAATGTAAGAACCCTTTCCTTCATCTATAAAATGAGAGGTGGCGGTGAGCTCATAAGATCATCTAATTTGGAGAGAATCATTCTTGTAGAGTGCAAGAAAACATTATTGGAGTAAGTTGGTACAAGTCTTATAAGCATTTGGAGCATTTCATTTTGTAAGTCAATAAAATTCTTCTTTTTGTTGTTAGTTTATGTTCATTTCATTCTCATATCATTTAGGTTTTATAGTTGTTATAATGGCTGGCTAAGTCCTCACTAGGGGTGAGGATGGATCCGCCATAAACGTATGATATCATGCAGTAGAATGTATTTTTCTCCAACACAATATGAGCATATTATCACAAATCCCAAAACTATATTGTTGGAGACATCCATTATCATCCTATGATCTCTTTAAGTAGAGATATAGGAAGAGTTTTGTGATTCTCAAATGATATAGTAAAATTGTATTAATATTGTATTTTTCTAAGATATGATCCTAATTAACATTTCATAGTTAGCATAACTTTCATAGAATGTGTTTTTAGTACATACTTAGTTCATGCAATATATTCTACTTGAGTTATAATTAATCATGAGATTACATCGACAAAAGGTCGAAGTTTGTTATTTCAATTAAGTAGAGAATTTAATATACGATACTATGTTGATATTGTATGCAAATGGTGGTGAAATCCGAAGCCCCTAGACCTTTATTCTTGAATAAAACCATATCATTGATTTTTACGGTTTTACAACCTTAGATTACTAAAACACAAAACCAAAACTAATTTCTAGTTCCGTTCGAAAGTGAACGACACTCTAATTTTTACCCATACTAAACACTGGATTTTGACCGTTATCAGTCACCTCAAATCCAGTTCGGGTGGGACCTAAACTGAACTATTCCTAACGCTCCCCCTTGGGGTGTCCCACATCTAGATAACTTGCCTCATTAAAACCTTCACCTAGCAAAACCCTTTGGCCAAAAAGCTGTGCAAGGAAAGAGTACAATCTTATGTCTTGGATGTGTGGTAAATACATATAAGTTGCCTCATCAAGACCTCTAGCTAGTAAAAACCCCCAAGGATAAAAATTGTACTATAAAAAAGAGAGTACACCACGCAAGTATCCATGTCAGGTAGATATCTCTTCCCCTGTCATCTATCTCCCAGAGATGTGTCTCCCAGAGATGTCAAAGATTGCAAACTTCACATGTCTATTTCGTGTACCAATATCTTGAGCGTAGTTGATATAAGAGTCTTTGTAAATGGATCTTCTAAGTTGTCTGCTGAATGGTCTTGAACACAATTAATTTCATTCGCCTTCTGTAATTCGATAGTATGGAAGAACTTTGGTGAAATATATTTGGTTATGTTGTCTTGGATAAAACCTTCTCTGACTTGAACTATACAGGCAGCATTGTCTTTATAGAGAGTTGTAGGTTTCTTCTGGCCAGAACATAGTCCACAAGATCCTTTATTGTAATTCATCATGGAGCATAACCAAAAACATTTTCTGCCAGTTTAATGAAGTGTAAGAATCTCTATATAGTTCGAGGATGTAGCAATCGCCATCTGTTTTACTAATCTCCATGAAATTGTCATATGTTCATAAATAAACACATAGCCAAGTATGTTGTCTCAGAGTACCCTATAATTTTATGTTTACCATTTATCGGGTAGAATGGACCCAACTCTATTGTATCAGTTTTAGGCATTACAGAATGTGCTTAAACCCAATCCAGTGGCTTTGGGTAGAAGCGGAGCTGTAGTGAGCTAAGCAGTTCACTATGAATGAGATATCAGGTATAGTTCACCCGGCTAAGTAAAGCAAAGTACTATAATTGTTCCTAGATATAGTACACCGGCCCTAGGAGTTCATCCTCCTCATCAGGAGGGTAAAAAAATATCCCTGTCCACCTCTAGGTGAATGACTATCATAGGTGTGCTCAAGCTATGACCTGCATCCATATCGCCTATTGAACGAGTATGCCACTACCAAGATGTTTGATCTGCAAATCACCACAATACTATGTTTCCCAAGGTCTTTTATTTTGAATTCATTTCCAAGGTATTCGGCGGCTCTCATGATCTCCCCCAGAGTTTCGATGTTATCCAAATCATCCAGTACACTATTATGATGACTAAGCAAGTATATATGTTTTTAGTGAGAATGCAAGGGCAGATAAGGCTATTTGCAAAGTCTCCGACCTCAAATACTCAATCCGGTTACTATGGTGCCATATGAGCCCTGATTGCTGCAAGCCAATAGTGACTTTTCTAGTTTTATTATGTATATATTTAGTGCATTGGGCTTAATTTCTTTCGGAAGCTTATACCCCTCAGGTAGCTTCTTGTAGATGTTCGTATCTACACATTACCCCTTATGTAGTTTCCTGCATAGATACACATTACCTACATAAGACGTATGTCTAGCTTGTCCTGAACAATTGACATACTGATCAAGTATCAAAATATTATAATGTCTATGAACAGAAAATAGGTCTTATCATAATCGATGCCAGGTCTCTTAGAGAATACCTGGGCAGCTTGTCTTGACCTTGACCTAATAACCTAATGACCTAATGATCTCTTCAAGTTTATTATATTTTTGAATTCCCATTTGTATCCGATAGGCTTTATGGCATCACTTCACATTTTTTATGTGAGCTGGGCATAACTTGGATTCTAGAAGCCCACTTTGGCCAATGTACAATAATACACAGTCATTTACAATAAGTTGTTCAGAATCCTCATCCTAGATAGCGAGCGCAATAACGAGGGTGAATGCGTTGTCGACGATCACTATTGAATAATATACGTTGTACCATTATAGACATAATAGATTGAGATATCTTTATTAACATACACATGTGCCACGATTGGCTTGTCTCGTAATGCATCAACTGGCCGCGTAACTACTATTGCCTTGCCGATGGGTGGTTCCATCTTCAATGAACTGGCTACACTATAAGCCATATCTTGTCCCTTATTCTGTTGCTCGTCGGTTCAGAATACTCTCTTCCAACGGTACTCTATGTGTAGTGTGAGCCTTAGATTCGTTTGTGGAGGCATACAAGTTCTAAAAAACGTTTGGCTGTACAGGTGTATTACTTACAGGTACATACACCTTGGTTACTCTAGTAATATCGCTGAATGCTTTAAAGCAATTCATCTACATCATGTTGCAAGTGAAGAATCCGTTGGACCTTATTACTACTAACTTGTATAAAGGGATTTAGATACGACAACGACCCAATAAATCATGGGACTCTTCCAAGGCATTATCTGTCATATCTCTCACTAATACCGGGAAATTATCTCATCAAAGTGACTATATGTTATACAGTAAATACGTCGTCAGTGAGTTTCAAATATCTAATGATAGATAACAAATCGTAACCCATATAAGTACAAGGCCAACGTTAGGGACCCAACTTCATGTATTGCAGAAGTGTCATCGACACCTACACGACACATAAAGATGTGCATAGAAGGGCAATACTGGGTTCCAACCTAGTTATTATTTACTTTGGGAAAAGCTAATGATTCGATAATAGATGAAATCTAACAAATCTCCAAGATGCGTCTATTATGACCATAAATACTCAAGGGGCCACTATGTGGATGGATAGGTCCACATGTATCTCCATGGATGCTGTAGGAGCCTACTCGTAGCCTTCGACAGGCAGTCGAAACCCACTTCGCAACCTACTCGAATGTATTGAAGCCCACTCAATCTCTAAAATAGACTCCCCTGGGATCCCCCGAAGACGAAGCTTCAACATCAGACAAAGCTTCGAGGACGGATTAACATACTAAAGCAGAAATCCTTCAACCTTACTAGCACACGATCGAAGCAAGATAAGACAGACAACCACCACATCAGATAAGACGGTACATTGATTGGCCCGTACAGTTTTAGTGACAGGTCCAACCACCGCGCTGTTCAGAGACATCACCAATAAATGTTGTAGTGAAAGTACCGACATGACCGGCGCCATAACTCACCGGGATTTCCTGAATGTAATCATGTATTCCTGACCCACACTTGGTGACTCAGCTCCCTGTGTCTCTATAAATTGAGGTGAGGGGAAACCAAGAGGGGGTTAGAAGAATCATCTCCGGCCCTTTGCATTTTACCTTCGACCGCCCAATATACATTGTACTCAGACCGACCATTTACTCTTCACTAATACAATCTATCTTAAAAATCCTCATCAGAGGTCGTAGAGAGTCACATTCAGGCCTCTACGCAAGTGTCTGTCTGTAGTTAATATTTACTTTAGACCAATTTCTTGCACCCCTTTGATTGAAGATTGATTCTACGTTGTAAGAACCAACTTCCCCTCCGAACGAAGTTAGGTCCCTACAATTGGCGCCGTCTGTACTAGCAACCCTACCAATCTCCCCCCCTTTTTCCCCTCCTTTTGTTTTCTACCTCAATTAATTATCTTCAATGACACCCACCCGCCGTTCCAACTCAACCCAGGCAGGCAACTCCATTAAAGGAGTAGCTGCCCAAATAGCCTTATTATCTCAACAAGTCGCTCAGGCAGATGAGCGCCACCAGAACCAACTGCAACAGGTACGGGAAAGCCACCGTTTAACGTTGGAAACCGAACGGAGTCGCCGCCTCGACGATGAAACTAGATAGAACCTAGCGATAGACGACCTGCGCAGCACCGTCCGAAAGCTACAGAGATTACAACCCTTGGATCCCACTCGCTCGTCCTAGGCACCCGACCTATCGCACGTATCTGCCCGCGCCCGCCCAGGACCATCAACAAACCTCGAGATACCCTTAGCTCACATCGATGCCGAAGGTATTCCCCATACAATTCCCTCAACTGGCTCCATCCACCTCGGGATTCACCCCACAGAAGACTCTTCTGACTTAAGCCTCCGCTCCTCCAGATACCCCAGACGTCGTCCTACTCGGGAACGACTCAAGGAATGCAGTGCTGATTTTATACCACATGCTCGACCTCACAACCTTCGAATTCATCAATCTCCCCTGCATCCTACATATGTTACACAGCAAGACTTCGACGACAAATTACAATAAGTCATTTGCGTTAGCGCGAGTCCAGCCACTTGCTCCTGGAGTCGCCTCAATAACCCAATTTGTCCCAAACTGTTGGCTATCAACATACCCTCTAACTTTCATGCTCCCAAACTCAGCAAATATCGCAACACAGACCCTAAATCCCATATCCTCGAATTCCAAAATGCCCTGAGCCTCTACTCTACGGCTGATTACCTGTTATGTCGCCTTTTCCCAATGAGCCTTACTGATAACCCCATTGATGGTACCACAACCTCCCAAATGGCTCGATACGAAACTTTGAGCAACTATCACAACTTTTCATTTCCCAGTTTGCCTTTAACAATGATAGAGAGGTCAGAGTCGATGCACTATTTAATTTCAGAAAGTCCGGCAGTGAGACCCTCGAAGCCTTCACCAGGAGATTTTTTGACGAATCCTAGAAAATAGAGAACCTTGACTGCGAGAATACTATTTTGGTATATTCAAATGCTCTGCCCGGTCATAGCCGAGTAAAAAAGCACCTAGTCCTGCACAAACCAAAAACACTAGAAAAGATATTCTCGAAGGTCAATGGCTATATCGATCTCGAGCGCCTTCAAGAGTCCCACAAATAGAGTCAACCTTTGCAAGTAGCAAACTTCAAAAAACTTCGGCAACACCCTCACTCTGCTCCCACACCCCTGATCGCTCCTGTCTCACAAGAGATTGAGAGCCGCAAGTACCCCAATATTGATAACAGCACCGAACCTCGCAAGAAGCGCCTAAGGCCTATTTTTCCTACACTCACTGCCCCCCTCAATACCCTTCTACCATACATACAGGCAGACCCCATTTGGCGGGTCCCTTTCCCCATCAATGTCCGACCAGGCGAATCTTACTGCACCAACCATAAGTGTAACTGTCACCATACCAATAAATGCTTTGCCCTTCAGCGCTCTCTCAAACTTATCTTCAGAGCAGGACGTTTACACCAGTATATCGCTGATCTTCTAAGCTACCTCGATGGGTCTTACCTCAAATCTCTATCTACTCATACTACTGACCCAGCCGAGGTGCACATCTATGGAGTCATGTTTATCGAAGTCAACAACATAGACAGTGGACATTCCATGAGCAAACGAAAGGGCATTAAAGAATGTTACAAGCTCACCCATCAGGTGAAATTCCCTACCCTTCTGCCCGAACCAAGCAACCACCCTCGACTCGAAGGTATTTCTTTCATCGACTGTGACACTTCACACATTCGTTTTCCCCATTTCGATCCATTAGTCATCATGATTAAGATCGAGAACCTCATCCTCCATACAATGCTCGTAGACACTGGGAGCGCAGCTGATGCCCCTTTTCCCCAAACAGTCCAAACCATGAAGAAAACAAACCTCATAACCGCTGCCAACATCGAACTAAAAGGTTTTAAGGGATCAACAGAAGTCGCTGTTGGCCGTATCAGCCTACCCGTTGCTACAGGCCCCATTACCCTTTAAACCAACTTCATCCTTATTGACAAGAAGTCTGAATACCTCGGTATACTCAGACGAGATTGGCTTCACGCCATGTAGGCCATACCTTCAACCTACCATCAGATCCTACAATTCAGCAACCCCGAGGGGACGTGGTGTCACGCCCTAAAATCCAGTAATCAGTAGCTTGACCAATTACTAGACTCTAAGTAGTGTAGGTTAGGGAATCCAAAGATTCTACCCCACAAATAGCCAAGTCGTAGACAAATTCTAGCCTAGCTATTCACATATAGCAGTAATCATCAGAGTAAATAAATAACAATGCAACAATATAACAACATAACGCGGAAGCAAAATACATATATATATACATATCATGGCGATAGAAATACAACATCTCGAATAAGAGTTCAGCTACACAATGCTGAGAACACTTACAGAATCTAAAACTGAAAGAATCTGCAGCGGCAAAATCAGTCTCTGGACCGGCTAACCACGCGGCAGTCCGAGCTACTCAACCTCTGAAAAATGTTAAATGCGAGAGTGAGCAAACAACGAGCTCACTAATCCGACAGAACTAAATAACTTACTAATAACTAGTAACAAATATAGAGTAGAGACGAGTGCGATAAAGAAATAAGTAACTAAACAGTTCTAACAAATAATCAGTAACCACCAATGAACATAAGTAATCAATAAGGAAAGTAGGATTGAGTTGATAAGAGAATGGAGAATAGAGTTAATGCGGAGAGAGTGTGGAGTAGATTCAGAAAGGGAATAGAGTTAAGAATATGAGAGGAGGGAGATGATGATGCAATGCTATGACGTGAAGTGATGACTAGGATAATCCCATACTTATCCTAGATGCAATAGTATGCTATGATGAGCGGCGATATTCCTATAAATATCCCCTAATGCAATATGATATAATGCTAACGTCTAATACTATCTTAAAGAGATTTGGTAAAGAGATACACTGGTACGATTTGTTTAAGCTCGACCAAGCTAGGATGGTCACACTCGTTCAAAGTGGAAGGGTGGATCAAACCCGTGGAGCATCATGTCCAAAGCATTTCAAGGAATTTCAACTTCACCGAGGTATAAGTTTGGGATCGTCAGGACTCTGTCTCATACCAATCCACACTCCGCAGTGGTTTTGCTAGGTATGATAGTGCCATTCCCAATCTCACATGTGTATTTTAACCCAATCTCGTGGACTCCATGGATCTCGTCGAAGGTCAACCGAAGCGAAGTGTTTGTATATCCAATCTCAATAAGTAAGAAAAATGCAATAAGTTATAATGTGTAACCGGTGCCCAAGCACAACACAGTTGCCGCTAACCTGGCAACTCAAACAGGATCGATAGGGACTCTGTTGCACCGACTCTGCATAGCCGAAACAGCAACCAAACCATCGCTTACGTCCAACCCAACAATCTCTTAAGGTTGGAGGGGACATTCCTGGGCAACCCACGGGAACGCTAGCCCAACCACCACCAACAATCTCAGGTCTCATACAAACCAAAACCAACTCCAGAATTAATGTACAACCCAACCACAGGTTAACAACCACAACCTAACCACAGGTTAACAACCACAACCCAACCACAAGGTAACAACTACAACCCAACCACAGGTTAACAACCACAACCCAACCGCAGGGTAACAACTACGACCCAACTACAGGTTAACAACCACAACCCAATCACAGGGTAACAACTACAACTCAACCACAGGTTAACAACCACAACCCAACCACAGGTTAACAACCACAACCTAACCACAGGGTAGCAACTACAACCCAACCACAGGTTAACAACTAAACAGGATAAACTCTAAGTTAAACTATAGTTAAACACAACCCATCTCTAAGTTCAATACTACTCTCTAAAACAATACTCAGAACTAGTAAAGAAACTTAGTAAAGTTAGAATATGGACTCGCCTGATTATAAACCCGAGTCCTGCAAAAATCAACCCAGAAACTCAACCAAAGTCCGCGGAACGACAAGCGGAACACCTGACAAGCCAACACAATCACAGAGAACAACAACCCCCAATCAATTTAAGGAAACGATAATAAAGCCGAAACCCTAAAATCAAACCCTAGAAATCAACCTACGCCAAATCAAGCAAAATTATCGGAAGGAAAATAAGAATCACTTACCGAGAATAGAAGAGATGATCGCGGCGAAGCTCGGCAAGGATCCGCGAGCGAGGGGAAGGATAGGGTGAAGAGTATTGAGGTGAGGGGATGATTGGGGAGAGGAGAGGATGATGATGAAGATGAGGAGGTATGAATGGAGGTGAGGGGATGATAGGGGTGAAGAATCCTCTCTCTAGAACTCTCTCTCTCTCTCTCTCTTAAATCGCCTAAGCAACGCCTAGCAGGAAACCAACCAAAAGAAATGAGGAAGAAAGACTTAAGTAGTCGAAACAAACGAAATTTGTTCGAACGAGTTAGAAAGTCATTCGAACGACCAAGAGGCCATGGGCCAAAATCCAGGAGGCTAGTCAATTCATTCAAACAACAATAAATCTCGTTCGAATGACAATACTGTCCAATGGCCAAAACGTCCAGAAGACGCAGATAATGATCAGAAAACACAAAGATTCCTTCGAACGACAAGGAACCTCGTTCGAACGGCCATCTGGGAAAGTCTACACTGAGGTCCTCCTGAACCACACACACATAACTCCAAGACCCTCAAAAGACTGAAACAACTCGAGCAACCACCACAAAGGGTTCCCGAGGTCTAACACCACCTCTACCGCAGAATGGCCACCAGAACTCCTAAAACCCAGAAAAAGAATCTAATGGCTAGAAACTTAACCAGAAGGAATGAAATGGACGGAAAGAGTCCGACGACGGTCTCATAGGCGTTGAGAAACCTAGGGTAGATAATCCCTATTTCTCCACCCCAGAATGAAAATCGGAAATGCCAGAAACGTCCGGAATTGAAAACACTATAACCTACGCGAAGGAGAGGAGTGGAAAACCCCTTACGGATACAGAAACCGCCCTCCGAACACACACTACACAATCAAGCTAAAACGCCAAACTACCAAAACCATCAAACCACCAAAAACTCTACAGAGAAAGAATCCATACCAAACCTGACACTAAGAACAGTTATAGTTTTATTAAGGATAGGAGAATATGTAGAAGTATGATGCTGAGGAATATGCGGAAGTTAAAGAATAGGAATATGCAGATTTGGAATATAAAGAGTAATAATTAAAAAAAAAAAAAATACGGGTCATTACACGTGCAATTTGAAAGGCTCTCAACGCCTTGTCCGCTCATGCGAGCACCCAAAGATCGACTAGACCCAAAAACTTATCAGCCGTCCATAGCAATCACAACATCTTTTTACCCCATCGAATTCGACATACACCTCCTCACCCATCGAACCCACTGTTTATATCAAACTCGACGGTCCTGGTCGAGGAACATTTATTGGAACTTTCCTCAATGAGTAAGAACGCCTCAAACTTTCAGAATTCCTTCAAGAAAACAAAGATATCCTTGCCTGGACATTTCAAGAAATGCCTGGTGTCGACCCCAACCTGGCCTGTCATCACCTCGATCTCATCCCCTATTCCTCAACAGTAAAACAAAAAAAACGTAACCTGACACTGCGACTTCGAGAAGCCGTTAACCTTGAAGTAGACAAGCTTCTAACTGTAGGCTTTATCAGAGAAGTGAAGTATGCAAACTGGATATCAAACATTGTAGCAGTTCCTAAGAAGAATGGAAAGATCCGAATCTGCGTTGACTTCACCGACCTCAACAAGTACACACCGAAGGACAGTTTCCTACTACCGACTATTTCAGTATTCCTTGATGCCACTGCTGGACACGAGCGCCTATCCATGATGGACGCGGCTTTGAGTTACAATCAGGTACCCCTCCTCCCTGAAGATCAACTTAAAACTTCATTTATAAATAATCAAAGCCTTTACTATTTCAATGTTATGCCCTTTAGCCTTAAAAATGTCAGAGCCACCTACCAACGCCTTGTCACAACCATATCCAGACCTTTACTTGGCAAGTCCGTCAAAGTCTATATCGATGACATTTTATGCAAAAGCCTTCAGAAAATACCCATATCCGAGACCTCTCAGAAATCTTCTCAATACTTTACACGTATAATATGAAACTCAACCCAGACAAGTGCCAATTTGGCGTGTCATTCAGAAAATTTTTGTGTCACCTTATCAGTAAGCATGGGATAGAGATTGACCCCACCCGCATTCGAGCCCTCATTGACATGCCTTCGCCCCGAACCAAGAGAGCCGTCCAAAAAGTGGCGGGCAGGATAACAATCCTCAATCGTTTCATTTCTAAATCCTCAAATCGACGTGCCAGGCTCATTCCCCTGTTACGCGATCAGGGCGCCCACAAGGTAAAGAAGAAAAACAATCCTGAGATTAACTGGACCCCTGAGTGCGAATAAGACTTCCTCGAACTCAAAAATTACCTTGGCCGTCCACCGATCATCAATACACCTATCGAAGGAGAAACACTCTTTTTATACCTTGCTGCCACAAAAACCTCTCTCAGCTCCGTACTCATTCGACTTGATTCCAATATCAAAAAACCTGTATATTTCATCAGCAAAACCCTAACCCCCGCAGAAACTTAATATTCAAAACTTGAGCGTTTGCACCTCACACATGTCTATTCAGCCCGTAAGCTCAAACCATATTTTTAGGCTTATCCCATCCATATTATTACCAGTTATCCCCTTCGAGAAGTACACAGCAAAAAAGAATAATCCAGACGAGTACAGCAGCGGTCCGTCTACCTTGGCGAATACGACATTTCCTTCGGGAAACAAATATCCCAGAAAGGCCAAGCAGTACCAGACTATTTAGCTAACTTCCCAGTCGAAGATGTCAATTGGGAAGAACACGAGGATGACTTATCAGAAGATCAACCCGAAATAGCAGATCCCTGGGACCCTCTCACTAGCTGGCAATTATTTACAGGTGGATCTGTAGGACCTAATGGCCCTGGAATTGGTATTGTCTTGGTAACACCCACTAATGACCGCATCGAGAAAACTGTTAAACTTACCTTCGAATGTTCCAATATTGAAGCAGAGTATGAAGCCCTGATCTACGACCTCGACCTCGCACTCGACCTTGGCGTTCCCAAACTTGCAGTCTTTACAGATTCCCAATTTGTTAAGAGACATTACACAGGAGAAAATAAAGCTAATGGTCGCATGGCTGAGTACGCTCTTCTTGTGCGATAGTGTATGGACCGGTTCCCCGAAAAATCCACAATCACTCATTACCATCGAGGAAAAAATAGACATGCAGATGCCCTCGCCTACATAGCAGCTATGCTCGAACAATCAGAATCTCAGATACTTCATATCGAAGTACTCGAACGCCCAAGTATCGACCAGATGGAGATCAATGCCATCAATGCTGGGGGCGAGAGCCACAATCCAAACGATTGGCGAACACCGTTTCTTTGCTATTTTAACAATGCTACTCTCCCAGATGATCACAGAGCCAAATGCTCGTTACTAGAAAACTGCCGCAGATACACTATCCACAAAGGTGAACTACACCGTAAATCACAAAATGACATCCTCCTTCGCTGTATATCCCAAACCGAAGCCTCTCACATCTCAGCAAAACTTCACGAAGGAACCTGCGGCGATCATACTGTTGGTCGTTCTATGGCCCTTCGAGCTATCACCCAAGGATTATTTTGGCCCGATATGAAAAAACAAGCTTCAGAATATACAAAACATTGTGACAAATGCCAACGTCACGCCCATGACATCCATTTCCCCTCTTAAGACATCCATTTCAGTCAAGTTTCCTGTCCATTCAAAAGATGGGACATCGATCTCATTAGATCCTTTCTAAAAACCTCGGGCAGCAGAGAAAATTCCTCGTTGCAACCGATTACTTCTTCAAATGGGTCGAAGCTGTACCTCTATGCCGAACCAGAGAAGAGGAAGTTGTCAAATTTTTATGGGAAAACATCATTACTCGTTTTGGCTGTCCCCACATGATTCGATGCGACAATGGTCCCCAATTTGTTGGCAGCAAAGTCAGAAACTTCTTCAAAAAACACAACATCATCCTCTTACCCTCCACACCTTACTATCCTTAAATTAACGTTCAAGTCGAAGCAATCAACAAAACTATTATCGATGGTCTTAAGAAGAGAGTCGATACAAAGAAAGGACGATGGGTTCAAGAGTTACAGCATGTCATCTGGGCCTATCGCACAACCCCAAGAAAATTTACAGGATCCACCCCCTTCCTCCTAACATATGGAACCAAAGCTGTATTACCAACTCAATTCGAAGTACCAACTCGAGACCCTAACCTCCCAGATGAAGATAATGAGCTCGAACTTGCATGCAACATGTTATGGATTGATGAAACTCGAGATTGGGCTATCGCCAACCTTGGCCGGTACCACACATCACTTCAGGAATCCTACAACAAAAGAGTTCGACCACAGAGTTTCAACATTGGAGATCTAGTACTTCCACGTGTTAACCAATATTCAAAACCTCGAAATGCCGGTAAGTTAGCCGAATCTTGGAAAGGACCATATGTAGTCTACGATAAAATAGATAAGGGTTCTTATTACTTAATGACAGAGGACAAAGAGCCTTTCCCAAACCCCTGGAATACAATGTAGCTGGTCTCCTATAACAGGCCATATCTCCAACCATGTACAACTCATGTAATCCATAATATTCAGCACTTCTTTCACCAATCTTCGAAGAGGAAGCTCCAGTCCCAAAAGAATTTAGCCTCTATAGGCCATAATCCCTTCCCCAGGGTCCGACTTGAAGGTTAACCCTGCCCCCGCAACACTCAGATATACCCCCAACTTCGACAGTTCTAATTTCATGGCAAATTGATCTAATCTAATCTTATCTTTAACCGCAATGGCACTTTCGAATCTATCCGACTGAGTCGAATCCCTACTATTGTCATTCTGTACCCTACCTCCCTCTCCACCACCCGAAGGCCCTACATCACTCTTCTCTCCCCACACTATTTCCTCCTTCTTACTATCTTCTATCATTATCGTCTTTTGACGTCTTGAAACCGGAACCTCCTCAGCCGACAGAACCATAGATAATGGGGCCTCAGTTATAACATCTAACAGTTCTATGTCGCTAACCTTATCCATTGGGCCTCGACCATAAATACTAGCTTCAAATTCTTCAATCTCCTCATCTATCAGTCTCCATCTCGAAGCTTGACGGTTATGCATTTTAGACTATAGAAGAAGAGACACGAAATTAGATCAATAAATTTGATAGATCCCGTATCCTTAACCCCTATCCCATCTACCCCCTCCAACAATTTATCAAACCTTTGATCTCAAACCCTATACTTTTGCCAAAACACATCAAATCCCAGAATGGGGCAAAACCCAGATTCATCAAGTCCCCTCATCTTCGAAGGAAACTCCTTAACCCCAAACACAGAATGTCCTATACCCTAAAAAAAAGAAAAAGAAGAAGTAAAATGAGCAGAGATCAAATGACTTACGGGTGATTAGTAGTACTCTCATCAAATCGGCAAATGCGGCAACCACCCCCAAGTTTGAAATGGAGTACGTTCTCTTCTCTTCACACTCTTTGATTTTTACAGTAAACCGTATAGTAACCACTCTCCTCACACTTATATATATTTAAAAAAACCAAAAACCGCCCCGATTTTCTAACCACTATCATTACCACGACCCTACTATCCGGCTTTTCGGCTACAACGTGTTTTGACCAATGTACCCCTCGTATCTCCCACTTGTGAGTAACACCCTCACTTCAAACTGCCAGCAAAAGCCATAGCTTCTCGAACCTTTTTTCCTCCTACTCGAAACAAAACAATCAAATCCATACAGCCATATCATACCCTATTCTGTAATACGAGTAAAACATCATCATTACTTTTTGCACACTGTCCTAGGCGCTCGTATCAGTTTGATTGACCAACCATCTGGGTTGTCAGAATGGCTAATCCAATCAAGCAAAAACTTTGACACAATCCCCGAACTCGAGTACTCGGCCATTCTACGTCTCGAGCAAACCATATCAGATAGCCTCCAATTCACTGATCAAATATATCAACCCTTCGACCGATTACAATCATAAACTTCGGCCATTCAAAATTTATTGTTACAGATAGTGTTTTCAACTTCGACACACTGTATCTTCCGCTTCGATAAAATTCATTCTTACCTTCGAATAACACAAACAATACATTCTGACAGTCGTACTATCAATTCAACGATTCAAGATACTATGTCCAAAATTCAAATTATACTACTACTACTCACAGTTTGACAGAGCAAATCATTCCAAGAAACCATTTTCATTCATAAAGGAAGCAAACATTATAGACCTCGTACAAAAAAAAAAGAAGAAACAGAGTAAAGAAAGGCAAACAACACCAACATATGCCAAAGGACCTTAGATATTAGCTGGATGCTCCTCTTCAACCACGACCGCTGCATCTTCATCCTCATGGTCCATAATATCCTTTGCGAAGCCTTTGAGAAGAGACAACCGATGGCTGGGTAACGGCCCCATCATCTGTACTATTCCCCATCAATATGCGAAGGGCATGCCGTAGAGTGCCGCCCCGGGTTCAACTTTAAAAAGGTCTGGCATTTATGCATTAATATCCTCCTCTATACCAAACCTTCGTTGCAGACCCAATAAGGCCTCCTGGATTCTTCTGGCCCTCACCACCGCTTGATCTTCCTGAACGGGTACATTCCTAGCCATATTGATCAAATCAAGCTAAAAGAAACAGATGAAGAGAATGCCACAGGACAGATGAAGCAATTCCCTCCACCATACCCTTTTTTATACCTACAACCCACTACAACTTTACCTCTTCCTTAACCGAATTAATGGCAACCTTTCATTTCTAACCTTGAAAAGTCAACATGCAACCTTTCCAACTTCCTAGACGTAACTGATTCATTCGTACCTGCATTCAAACCTCATTCCCGAGGACCTCTAGTCGAGCATACCACCTACGTCGAACATTCCTCCATTATAACCATCGATCATCACAAACAACATCTCATCATAACCTATGACTACCATTACCTTCGAGCACATCATTATATCTCATGCCTATAAGAGTATTCATCTACATTATCAGCCAAACACAGTAATACCACTGTGCAGAAAATATTATGCCCATTCCTAGTATCCGGCCAAAACAACAGATTACATTCCTACTACTATCCCCAAGTAAAAATCCTATGCAGAAAAACAAAGCATGCCAAAGATACAAAAATCCCCACATTAACATTGGTCCTACTTCCAGATGGTCCAACTTCAGTTGCCGAGTCCTCCTCCTCGATGATCTCTTCTGCACAGACAAGACTTTCAGCCAGAGCCATTAAGAAGAGATAGCGCCTCTCAGCAGTCGTAAAATAAAGCCTCGGCTATTCCCACAGATAGCCATTAGGTTCACCATTGATAAATTCCTCAGGTCCTACCTCCACAAGGTCTGACATGTCCCAGTTCAGATCATGCTACCCAAAAAACTTCATTTGCAGTTCTGCCATCTTCCGCCCCACACGACGATCGCGAGTGAAGCCCATTCTCTTCTGGTAACGCGTGTTTGGCGGGTATCCATTTAAATAAATAGAATCCAGAGAAAAAGTAGAAGACCACTGCACAAGGGAGAAGATACATCATCCCTTCACAATAGCCCATCTTTATAGCCTTCACCTCATTTATTACCCTATAACCACCTATACCTCTTAATTACCCTCTTTTATTACCTACCCGGAAACCAATAGTCAAACCTCTCAAATTCTAAGACCAAACAGTTTTCTCAGAGAACACCTCTTCACCTGGCTTCGAGACCTTCGCTCAGAGGGGGAAAATATAGTAGCCTACTCGTAGCCTTCGACAGGCAGTCGTAGCCTACTTCACAGCCTACTTGAATGTATCGAAGCCCACTCAATCTCTAAAACAGACTCCCCAAAGATCCCCCGAAGATGAAGCTTCGACATTAGACAAAGCTTCGAGGATGGATTAACATACTATAACAGAAATCCTTCGATCTTAATAACACACGATTGAAGCAAAATAAGACAGACAACCGACTCATTAGATAAGATGGTACATTGATTGTCCTGTACAGCTACAGCGACAGGTCCAACCACCGCGTCGTTCAGAGGCATCAACAATAAATGTTGCACTGATAGTATCTACATTACCGGCGCCCATAACTCGTTGAGATTACCTGACAGTAATCATGTAATCCTGACCCACTCAGCTTCGTGTGTCTCTATAAATAGAGGAAAGGGGAAACCAAGAGGGGGCTAGAAGAATCATCTCCGGCCCTTTGCATTTTACCTTCAACCGCCTAATATACATTGTACTCGGACCGGCCATTTACTCTTCAGTAATACAATCTATCTTAAAAATCCACATTAGAGGTCATAGAGAGTCACATTCGGGCCTCTGCGCAAGTGTTTGTCAGTAGTTAATCTTTACTTTAGACCAATTTTCGCCCCTTTGATTAAAGATTGATTCTACATTGTAAGAGCCAGCTTCCCCCCTGAACGAAGTTAGGTCCTTACAGATGCGTTGGAGAAAAGGCTAGAGATGCCACTCTACCTTGGTTATACTAGAACGAACAATAGACTTTCCTTGAAAGTAATCGTTACATGAATACTCCCTAAATCTTCTCCCCTTTCAAGGAAAGTTAAAAAATATTTCTGATAATCCTTTTCATAATCCTAGCCCGGAGGAGTGCATTGGAAACCATTCCAATATCGTTGTCTAATATTTAAATATGGATGTAATCCACACACCCTGGCTGTCATTTTCTCCTATCATATTCTACTTGATAACCATTATGATGTAGGAACTTGATAATCATTATCATGTATGTCCCCCAAGCTTAGCTAATCACTATTGAACTTATTAGCATATAAAGTAGATATGATACCTAATATCGTATTGTTAGGGACTAATAATATTGTACCTTTAATACCTTCTATCACGTTGGCTGGGCCAGTAATAGTGGTGACATCCTAGATGCACAAGATCAAAGAAAAGAATCATTTGTATAATTTAAAAAGGGATCGAGTGCGTGGTACTACTGTCACTGAGACAAGTGTCACCACTTATCCAATTAGTAGTGAATGCTCTGTAAGCAGATAGTACTCTATGAATAGAGAAATCCATTGGGTAGATTAAATGTAGTAGATCAACTATCATACGTGGAGTTTACCAACTTCTGAAATAATAAATTCAGACATAATCACAGAACAAAAAAGGATCTCAAAGATGTGATACCTAGCGCATGTCATGAGCATTTGAAGAAGCTAACCAGTGAAGAGTTTTAACTCAATCAAAGGTATAACTAAGGGTAGTACTAATAAAGTAAAACTACTACTTGCATCTAGCAAAGTTACTACTTGTTAATACTTTTTAAGTGACATCAATAATCTATTGAGACTCTACTACTAATCATTCTTGAACATGATCCAAAACTATGTAGGTATCTTGGAAGAAATATGGCTTTAAACTCTGCAGCTGCAATGTTTACCCCAGCCGTGGTCATATGATAAGGTGGATGATGATTTCTCCGAATCATCCGGGTACCTTACAGTCCCGTGCCCAGTGTCTGGCTCTTCCATGTCTACCTTCTAATTCTTTCTTGTCCATTTTGGTTAATATGTGAACTTCATGTTTCCCTTGCCTGGTTACTGGTGGCTAGAATATAAATCCTGCTAATATTATCATCTCTTGCATGTCCACAGCTGCAATCAAATATGCAGTTTCTCGGTCACCAAACCTGGCAGTATACGAAGTCGGTATATGCATATGCTTAGAAAGTTTGAGCTTATAGCTTTTAACAAATAGCTCTCGTTTTGCTCAATAATAAGTAAAACTAAAATTAAGTAGTGAGCTATCGAATATTTACTCGAAAGCACAATATTTGAACCACTGAAAGTTAATAGAATATGCTAAATATCTCTATTATTCATTAACTATTTCTCTACATAATATCATAGTGGAGTTGCACTACTGGCGCATAGTAATATAATACTAGAATATGAGAGTAATCTATTATCAGGCTCTCTTGAATATGGGGCAAGCGTACAATCAAAACGTTGGATTTATTGATTAGAGACTCATTGATCTTTACAATAGTCTTGTCCAGATTCCGAAATGCAGATGGATCTCAATATCCATATAGGTTAAGTTTATTGGTACTAAACGGAGTTACAATATAGGAGGTTCTTAATGTTCTGAGTGACCCCAACATCTGTTATGCATGTAGATCAATACTAGTAATAGTACTTGATAAACATCTCTGACATAAAGGCATTTCAGAGTATTCAAGATAATAAATCGCACTCATTACTTGTAGGTGAACCTCATTCATGTTCTATTACTCACGAAATTAATCATATTAAGTACAAGATTCTGAATCATTACTTGCGGTTCATAGTATATAGTGCAATGAAGTGAGTAATTCCTAATCATTACTTGTAAGTGAATATGGCTTTATACTCATGATATTCTATTAAGCATCAAATCACACATTAACCACGTAAATTGGTGATCTTAACCTTAAAGTGCATTTTAAAATAGTCTTACCCAAGACAGTAATTTAAAATCACCCGATGTTGGGATCTTTATCTAACTACTGAGGGTGTTTTAAGCCCCAATGTTCTATATAAGGAATGTATATTCTAGCCAAATGGCCCATTTGTTACAAATATGTAGGGGATATTAGATGTTTAGTAGATGAGTAGTTTTACCCCCGAATTGTGCTGAGTTCCCCCAGATAGGTAGATTAATCCTATCTTGGGACTGAGGATTTAGAAGTATATCAGGGTACTATAATGTCTTATATACTTCTAGATGTTATTAGGTTAACATCTAATTGTACCTAGATGCAAAAAACTGGTTCCTAGGAAGCCATATTTTTAGAAACAAGACAAGGCCAATCGGCGATTGAGTGCTCAATAATACCTTGGACATTAGAGTATATTCTAGAATGACTCTAAGTTGTATATGAATTAAAGTGAGTCAGACCTAGTCTAAACCGGTTTGGTTTGCTGAACTGGGTTTGTACTGGTCTCGACTGGGTTTGACTGGGTCTAGAACGGATCTTGAAGCGGAAAACATTTCACCGTGCCTCTTAGAAAAGTGGCCACATGTTATCTAGACTTGACACGTAAGCATAACACGTTAACATTTTACCGTGCCTCTCAGTATCTGTGGATCCCAGGTGCCTCGTTAACATAACACTTGGCACCTGGCAGGTGACATGTAAGCAAAACGGGTGCCATGCTAGCATAATATGTGGCAGTGATACGTCAGTACGTAAGACCCTTAGTGCCACATCAGTACGTAAACCCCATATGTCATGTCATCAATGTCACGTGTTAACACGCCACCTATGACACGCATAGATGTGGAGGAAGATATATAACAAATAGAACATACATAATCGACACCTTCTGGGGAGCAGGATGGAATAAATACCAATTCCAGTTTGCAAGGGGAGAATAGAGTTGCAGACGTTACGATTTCACAAGTTCCAGCAAACGAGGAAGTTCTTTTTTTTGCAGACAAAGATATCGCAATAGAACCAAATAATGAGGATACTAACCTTGAGGGTGATGAATACTTAAAGGCAATTCATGAGGTCAGACATAATCTCAACCCAGTAAGTTGGGCAGATGAAATGGAACGAGAAGACCAGGTGCAGCTTGGACCTAATCAAGTTCTGAAAGGGGGAAAGGTTTGCACCTTTGACTTAAGAGTGACGCGTTCTACCTGCAAAGATCAATGAAAGTTATCTTCTAGAATTCCCGAGGGCTGGGAAATAGAAAAATGATTCGTTATCTCAAGAAAGTAACATCAAGAATACAACCAGATATTTTGGGCATTGCTAAACCTAAGATTTTCTGTAAAGACTTTATACTACCGGGATATGACACCAAAGTCATTTCCAATGAACAAACCCCAGAGAAAGGTAACTTATGGACACTATGGCTTCAAGGAACTCCTATACCTGATATTCTATCTCTATTAAAACAATATATTATAGTGAAATATATGGAGAATTGTTTCTCCTTTGTTCATGCAGATTGCAACAAAATTACCAGGTTGGAGCTTTGGACTGACCTCTATAATTTTGCTACAACCAATGTGAAGCCCTGGATATGCATCGGGGACTTCAATGTGGTTCTTCGGCTCACTGAGAAAAGGGGCAGAAAACTACCTCCCACTAACGCGATTATGGATTTTAACAACTTTCTGGATACTGCTAAACTAAGTGAAATCCCCTCCTCCAGGCTTACTTTCACATGGTGCAATGCTCAAAGTGGAAATAATAGGACTTTGGTGGTCCTAGACAGATGCTTAAAGAATGCAGAATGGCAGAATACTTTTCAAGGTTAGAGAATGAAAGTGCTCCCTCGGACACACTCCGACTACTCACTCATTCTGGGAGATTGCTGCCAAGTACCTAAGTCTTCCAGCATCCCATTTTGATATCTCCAATTTTGGGGGGATGATCTGGGCTTTGGGGACCTTGTAGGAAATAGTTGGGAGAAGCCACTACTTGCAGCCCCGCTATTTCTTGTTAATGATGAAACTGCGATAACTCAAGGCAGAGATAAAGGAATGGCAACAGAACTCCGAAACCCAGCAACGTAACAAAATGCAACTAGAGAAATAGATGCTGCAAGTCCAAGTACAATTGGAAGAAGATATTACCAATGATCTTATCGAAAAGAGATACTTAGCCCAAATAAAATTGCTGACCAGATGGGAGGAAAATGAAGAGCAGGATTGCAGATAAAAATCAAGGATCTAATGGTTAGAAGCAGGAGATCGAAATGTTAAATATTTTCGCTCTACTACAAAGGCGAGGAATGCTATGGCACTAATTATAGACATTAAGGATAGCTCGGGTGCAGAGATCATAAACCAACCTCTCATCAAGGAACGCATCATCAAATATTACACCAAGAAGTTCAAAGCTACAGAAACGCAAGAACGTCCAACTCTCTTCGAACAGCTCCCTACGCAAGTGACAAAAGTAGAAAACACTTCCCTTATCACATGCCCATCTAATGACGAGATTATAGATGCAGTATTCTCGATAGATGGAAACAGCGCCCCCAGCCTAGATGGATTCTCTAAATTTTTTTGCAGAACTTTCTAGGAGACCCTGAGTTCTGATGTTTATGCTGAAATATCTTCCTTCTTTCGGGATGCTATGATTCCAATGAATTTTAACTCCAACACCATCGTACTAATCCCTAAAATCCATAACCCATCCTTGATCCGACACTACAGGCCTATTTGTCTCAGTAACTTAATTTTCAAAGTTATTACTAAAATCCTAGTTACTCGGCTATCTCCAATTGCTGACAGATGTGTTTCGAAAGACAAGAGCGCTTTTATCATGAATAGAAACATTCATAACAGTATCTGCATGGCCTCTGAAATGGTGAATGAGTTGCAAATTAAGAGAAAACACGGCAATGTGACACTCAAGATAGACATCAGTAATGCTTATGATACTATGAGCTAGACATACATCTTCACAACACTAAGTGCATTTGGGTTTGCTCCAAAATTCAGTTCTTGGATGCAAATAATTTTTAACAGCAGTGTGATCTCCATTCTTATCAATGGTAGCCCATCAGGGTCCTTTCGGATGTCTAGAGGTCTCAAGTAGGGTGACCCTATCCCTCCAATCCTCTTTGCAATTGTAGAAGACATACTCAGTATTAACCTCCACAAGGCCAGAGCGCAAAGCAGAATACAAACCATGACATCAACAAAGATAATGCACGGACCAACTCACCTTTTCTTTGCAGATGACGTTTTTCTGTTTGTGAATGGGAACAACAGATGCCTGCGATAGCTTAAGCTCATCCTCTTGGACTATCAGATGGTGTATGGGCAAGAGATAAGTGTGGTCAAAAGAAATATTTTTAAGAGGAGTATTCCTTTAACTCGTAGAAGATGTGTTGTATAAATTTTTGGGTTCAAGGAAGGCAAATTTCCTGAGACATACTTGGGAATTCCACTCATACAAGGGAGGGTCACAAAGCAAGCCATATTTCCCTTGATCAAAAAAATCCAAAATAGGGCCAATAACTGGACAGGTAGCATGATCTCTTTCCTGGGACGAGTTGCACTTGCAAAGTCAATCCTGAACAACATACCCATACATAATATGGTAGTTTACAAGTGGCCACGTTTGCTTATTAAAGAGGGAGATAATATTCTTTGAAACTACATATGGACAGGGGATCCGAAAAATAGGAAAGGAGTGACGTTAAAATGGGATAAGGTTTGCAAACCGATTTAGGAAGGGGGCCTCAGTGTTCACAGTCTGGGAGAAGTAAACAATGCGATGCTTTGCAAACTTCACTGGGTCTTCAAACAGGGAATAGAAGACTGGGCATTATTTCTCAAATCCAAATTCAGTACTAAGAGTAGAAATACTATTCATTACCACAAACCCTCTACTATCTGGTCTGGTATCCAAACTGGAGCTGCCTTCTCAAAACCATATATTGATTTGCTCATCAGCGATAGCAAGAAAATAAATTTTTGGAGAGACACATGGGCTGTAGAAATCCCTCTCATGGATATATAGAGTTGCCTAGACATATGTAGAAACTCTGTACAACTAGGCTTAACAACTTTATTAACCCACAAGGATGGAAATTCCCTAATGACATTTGGCCCCTTCTTCTGGCACTTGGAATAAATGTTCAGCTACTCCGGTGTAACCCCAATAAATTTTGACACTCTGCGTAAGTGGGAAAATATGGCATGGTGGTGGAAATGCGTTTGGAATAACGTAATTTACCCAAGACAAGGAGGCTTCGCATGATGGTTATTGAACCATATCCTTCCAATGGATGATACCATTATGAAGAAAGGCATCCCTCTAGTCTCAGTTTTCCACTAAAGTCATAATTCTATGAAAACTAAAAAATACTCTCTCTTTCAATGCCCATATGCAGTCTCTTTCTGGCAACGAGCTACCAATTACTTCTCTTATGATCCTATTACACCGACAGACTCATGGAGATCAATCTTGGAAAGAGGACAAGGGTCTAGTACCTACATGAAAGATCTCTGGGTGGCCATGGTCTTTTCTATTTGTAGCAATATCTGGAAAGCAAGGAGCAAATGGAAATATGATGGTTTTAAGCTCCCTCTCTACACAATTATGCTGCACATCCTAACAGATATTACAGACATGGCTCACCTATCTACAAATACTATAAACAATACTATATAGGACCTCAAGATCATAAAGGCGTTAAATGTTCAGTACAGACCATGACAGGGGAACATCATCGAGAGCTGTCGATGGGGACTTCCAACACCAAATGAAATAAAGATCTGTTGTGATGGCTTAGCATTAGGCATCCCAGGAAATGCAGGTATTGGGATTACCTACAGAGACAACAAAGGTGGTGTCGTGGATACCTATCGCAAAGCCATTGGTCACGCAATGAACTACATAGTTGAGATTACAGCTATCATATCAGGAGTTCAGAGGGCTGTTATAAAAGGGTGGCACCACTTGTGGGTGGTATCTGATTTAGCAATGACCATTAAAGCCTTCACAAATGACAAAATCCCTTGGGCACTCAAAACTGGTTGGGAAATTATCACTCCCCACATCCAGCATATTCGGTTTAGCCAAGTATGGAGGGAATGTAACATTTCGGCGATCAGCTTGCACAGAGAGGTTCTGACCGAAACTAACTGGTGGAGGAATGGACGAATGGCAAACAAGAATGGCTATTGAAAATTGAAGACCACTGCACTGAGTATTATCGAATAAGGAAAGTCGTACAAATGAATTAGAAACAACTACAATTGTCAAGACAAACGACAAGTTTGAAGGCTTTTTAACAGTTCGTTCGAACGGACTTTGAAGTCGTTCGAACGACTTTTGCGTTAAAGCTCAAAACCGCATTATCTTTTTGTCGAGATGGACGATACCGTCAAGTTATTCCCTTTCATTTGAACGAAATTGGAGGTCGTTCGAACAAAACTTGGTTCTTGTCATTCGAATGACTCTGTTATCGTTCGAACAAATTTATGCAGCTTCCTTGTACATTTACTTATGTATTTCCTTTTTTTGTAGAGAGCCCATATGCATATGCCCTAGTGTCATGTACTAGGTTATAGCATGGTTGGATTTCCCTCATCTTGTAAACGTTTATTTGGATATATTTTACTAAATGTTTTACAAAAAAGCACAGTGGGACCCTCCCATGTCAGGTCAGCACGTAGGGACCACCACCTCAGCCTATCTTGAAGTGACACGTCAGTACTATAGGTCTTACCATAGTCTGACATCATTAATCAATGTCATAAACCCTAGGTGATGACGTCAACAGGCCTAAAATCTTAGGATGACGTCATCCCTTAGTCAGCAGCCGTTAATATTTTGACAGTTATGCCGTGATTTTTCCCCATTTTTTGGCCATTTTTTCGGCGATGTGTCCATTTTTACGATAAGCATGATATATGTTTGTGATCGTTAGAATACGGGCTACGTAACAAAATTACACTCACAGTCTAATTATGTCAAAAAATAGCAGTAAAATTACTTTAAAAATAACCCTTGGAAAAGATTAAAAAAAAGGTTAAATCTATAAAAGAAAAGCCTAAATAGTCCCGATTTTCCTTAATAAGATCTTAACAATGATGTACGCATAGATATAATCATGTAATCATGCATAGAATGCTAGAATCAATAAGAAAAAATGATTATAACTCTCCGTAAAGTTAAATAATTTTTTTATGAGTGAAGAGGTGTAGAGATCCAATAGCTCGTGGTATGTCGTGCTGATAACATGTTGAGAACAAATATAATCTATACTATCAATCACATATCATGCGTACACATATTAGATAAAACACAATATAAAGAGAGAGGAAAGATAATATTTCTTGGATGAACTTGTTAGGTTACAGAGAATACAATCTCAAAGTTATACTACAGCTCTCTAAATCCTTCCCACACCCAGTTCAGGTGAGACCCAAGCGGAACTATTCCTAACAACCATAAAATTGAAAAAGGATGTGAGGAAGAACAAAAAAAAGGTACTAAACATGACTAAGTATTAGGTAGGGGCGGGACTAGAAATTTAGTTTTAATGAGGTTAAGTGGGTTAAAAATAAATTAGGGCAGTTTTAGGGATTTTAACGAAAAAAAATAATGCAACGAAGTTTGGCTCAAAGAAAAATTGGTGATAAATAAACTCATGGCCTACAACGTATTTGTTTGTTACCCCAAATTATCATGTACTCAAATTAGATGAATAAGGAAAAAAATTTGAGGAAAGCCAACTGAACAAAAATCTATGTAAAAGAAAATTAAAAATGAAGGAGACTTCAATTTATAAAACTCTTGCAAGTATAGGAATTAGGAAGAGTTCACAAAATCTTAAAAGAAAGATAACTTTTAGAATGAAACTCTGAAAACACATACGATTTGTGAGAAAGAATCCTTGAAAATCAATATTCTATACCCAAACGGCAAAACCTACCTATATCTAGATTCTTTACCCCTTAAAATTTATCTAGGGCTAAAGCCCAAGCTAGTCTACTCGTAGTTCCGCCCCAGCTACTAACTCACTTCCCCTTATTTTATTTGTTTTTCTTCTCTTAGGAACTTACTCTAAAGTTTACAGTTCAATAAATACCATAAATTCTAACTATTCACGTCTGGAACTCTTCAAAACCCCATTGAAGAACTACAATAATCGTGCCATCATAGAGAGAGAAAGAAAAAAAAATGGGGGGGGGGGGCTACCTTTGGTGTAATGGAGACCCCAATCTCTAAAACCACATGCTCTGAAGAGATAAAGGTGTGATGAGATGTGAAGAAGGATAAGATGGGTGAATTTTATAAAAGCTGGGAAATTTTGAAAAAAATACCAACTTAGTTCTTTGAACACATGATATGTTGATATGTGTTTGGCTTGTTGAGGTGTTTTAAATTTTAGATAATGGGTTATTTAGAGGAGTTATGGAGCTATGGAGAACAATTTTTTGGTATGATTGTCTTGTAGTTTTTTTCCTTTATAAAAGGGCTGACTGGATTTCTGACGGTGATGCCACATCATAAACTCCTCCATGTAAGACAACCCTCCTAATTTGTAATGTAGATCTGTCATGATAAATTCAACCTTTTTACATACCTATAGCACACGATTAAAATAATATTTATCAAATGGATGTCTCTGATTTTTTTCCCTTCCTTTTTTGTAGAACTGAAATTTTAATAAAAGAAATATTAAAAAATCAAATAAGATAGTCTTATGGGATCATATAATCTTCTTATTTTTCAAATATATTTATTTCAACGATTTCTTTCTATATTGGTCCTTGCATGCTTGCAAATTTTAGTGAAAAGATAGATTAAAACGATTTAAATACATTGAAATTTGTAATCAAATATTACTAGTACTACCCGTGGCTCACCACGGTGAATACGTCAATGCGTCTTCAGCGCTATATTTGATGCGTAGACTTGTGTTCGTTCGGCAACGCAACAAGTACGTTAACATGCCTTCAGTGCTATATGATTAAACAACCTATGTTTGTAGTACTTTTAGCACTTTAGTTAAAGCCTTAAAGTGTATGCGCCATTGACCATACATTTTGAAGAGTTTCATAATATCTTAAATATCAGTTAAACACATTAACCATATTCCTATATAATACGCTATCGTTGGCAACTCGCAGTATAACATCTTTTGATATTAGTTGCTCCATTCCTAATTGCTCTTTTTAGAGTAAAGCTATATTAAAGTCTTTCTATTCATCAAAGGTTTCATAGCTGGTAACATATATCTCTAAATGACTTTATCATTAAACTAAAACGTCATATAAAATTATGACTTCCATGAGTTCTCTTCCAAAGATAACATAAAGAAACAAACAATTATGTGTGAGCCTGTTAATACATTTTTAATATCATAATATACCAAGAGACATGTTTAATTTCCACAAATCACATAAACCTATGTAAACCCTCATTACAGTCATTACAAATTTTATACCTTATCCATGGTAAAAAAAACCTAATGATCCACCAATGGTATTTTATTAAAGGAAATCCTAACAATGTCCCATTACAATGTTGACTCCCTTAATACCATTATAAACCCCAATCTCCCTTTAATTATGCTCGGAGTCTTTCCATCTGCAAAAAAATAAAATAACGTAAAAGAAAAAAAGGGTAAAAGACTCTAGATTGCTATATCATCATACGCCAAACTTACTAATTATAAACCCCAGTCTCCCTTTCTTAAAGTTTTTTTTTGAAACAATAACTTTTTTCCTTCACTGGGACAAATCAAATACCAATCCATTAGAGATTCCTTTAATAAATGCAAAAAGATTTACAATGTAGAAAATATCGAACCTAGGTGCACACTAATTCCTAAATAACCCTCAAAATTACAAAGGAAGAAAGAAAGAAATAATAAAATGAGAATGAATGACTTCTGTCCCCAACACATCATTGGAAAGCAGCACATATAGATGAAACAATAAAAAACACTTCCACCATCAACTATGCACCCCATATACCTATTGTATTGCAGATTTCTTTTAAATTACCATAAGTAATTTAAGCACAATCTAAATTATACAGAAAATTGAGAATCTGTTGCTGTCAAGTTTTGCAGTGGCGTGTTTTTCGAGAGGAGAATCTACGTCAATACTTATTCATAAAGAGAGTGCAATTAGACTAGATGAACAAGATTTAACATAGAAAACTCAGTAAAGGCTAAGAAAGACCACAACCTCGAGGAGGATTTTAATGCAAAATCCAGTAAGATGCTAGTTATTACACGCTTTAGAGTAAAAGTAGGCGTTTGAAGTAAGAAAAGTAAAAGATTGTCTTTTAGTATCTATTCTCTACCTGTATTTATAGTTATTCAAGCATTTTTACAAAAAGAAAGAAATAGTCTTCTATTCTGAGGGAAGTGGGCAAACTTCGCGGATCTCTAACAGTTCTCTCTTGACCAGGCTTCAACGACTACTTTTGATAGGTCGAGGAATTATAGTATCTTCTAGAATGCTGAGTTGTCTTTGACTACAGCATGCTGGCTAACGAGTGCTGAGCTGTCTTCAACTATATGAAGGACTGGCTTTGCATGTCTTCGACTACACTTTGCTGGCTTACTCTTGTCGAATATGGGGAATATGCAACTTCAATCGCCCCATTCTCGACAGAAGCACTTATGGTTGTGTCGAGAAGAGTTTTGGAATTTGAAGAGGTTGCCGAATGTGAAGATGAATCGTCTGTGTTATTTCTGAGGTCAAAAGAACTGTATTTGGTCAAATCATTCCTGAAGTGTAATTAATGCGGTACAATGAATCTGGCTAAAGGATAATGGGTATAAATAGGGGGTTATTGAAGGTAGGATGGTAGTAGTTTAGGAAAATATGCTGCCCCAAGTGTGGTCTATGGCGTTGTCTGGGGCTGAAGACGGTGATCGTTCTGAATGAAAAATCTGGCGTAAACTGATCGACGTTAAGCTGGCATGCGATCGTGTCATATCGTTGGGGTGGGAACAAGGTCAAAACAGAGACAATTTGTATCTGTTAGAAAGAATTGTATCATCACGCGGATGTGAAGGTAATGGATTGCATCAGCTTGGGGGAAAAGGGATAACTGTGTGTGTTTATGATGAAGATTTGAAGCTTAGATGGGCATCTAGGGATCTTGCCGAACGTTTGAGTTTTCTTGCAAATTTTTGCTATCTCTTTTCTGCTCAAGCATCACTTAGAAGTTAAGTGACTTGAGATTGATTGAGCTTCGAGGACTAGAAAGAGGCTTTAATGTCAGATTCTGGTGAAAAGAAAACACAGAGTAATTAGTTCTATAAGTTGAATGTAAAAATAGATGTAGTTTGATGTAATGTAATCGAAGGATGTAGTCACGGATGGTATATGAAGAAAAATCGAAGGAGGAAGTTGTCGAATATGAATTGTAACTTATTTATAATAATAAAAAAAGTTAAAATCTTCGATATTCTTTTCATGTGTATTTTTAGTATCAATAGTAGTTTTAAATAATTAAAGGTAAAATGTTGAACGTGAATGCACATAAACTGTTGATGGGTTGTCATAACATCTTGAATGTATTTAACTGAGTGGGTCCCAAAACAGATTTTGAGGTTGATGGATTTGACTTTGAAATTACAGAGTTCCATGGAAGAGTAAATGCAGGTGAGTTAAACCATGACTGGAGGGGGTATAAATAAGTCTTGTTACTGCAGATGTGAGGCATTTATGCTAGATGGTGAAGATAAGAGCTCAGGCCCGAGATGGGGTGTACAGACGTGTTCAGGCGATGTATTGGGTGTTGTACATGCGATACTTCAGATCTCAGAACTATGACATGCACATGGAAGATCCAGAGGAGCCTTATTATGAAGGGATGAGCAAGGTAGAAGCGAGGGAGGCTGCAGAGGACTTTGATTTTTGGTTCAAGCTGCAATTTTGGTACCCAGCGGAACGCTGTGGTGGAATGTCGACTCGAGCCAAGTTGCTGGCGAAGAGGGAGGATAAAGCTACAGTAAGGGGTTTATAAAGTTCTAATTTTCGTAGGAGTAGGTCTGTGTAAGTAGTTTAAGGTTAATAAAATGTAATAAAAGAGTGTGTAGGATGTGTTGTCGATGGTAGTAATTCGATGTTTACTTGTCGAATAGATAATGTACTTGTTGAAATTTGGTAATGACAAATTGTTTTAAGCAAGTTTCTGGTAGAATGTCGAATGTAATAATAATGTCTATGTTGTCGAAGAAATGTCCCAAAAGATAGGAATTTGCAGGTAAAGTAGAAAAATGGTTTATGGACCAAGACTAATGATTATGGCAAAATGTGTTCCATTAGGGGAGATTATGAAATATAAGGAAATTGATGTATACCATCTCTACGATAATATAGTTGGTGATTTGTTGCGCTTGAATGTTTTTGAAGAAAGTCTTCAAGATATGGAAGAATTATAGCGGGAGTGTAAGTGTTTGTTATCTCTGAGAAGGCGAAGTATCGAAGAGAATGAGAAAAGGAAGAGAAAACATTATGTTTGAAGAGTTGAACGGCCACGAAGTAGTGTGATGAATAGTTCATAGGGTTTATAAATACCTCTGATGCGGGCGACTGTTTTCACTTTTCAAACATATTTTTTTTTCTCAAGTGCTAATTGCTGTTGCTCTTTACTAAATTCATTGCCGATAATTGCGAAAGAGGAGATTATCGTGTTGATTGTAAGAGCCAAGTGAGCAAAGGAAAGAGACACAAAAGCAGCATAAAAGTAAGGTTAGTGAATCAGTTATTGATTGTTTGTTGTTGGGTTTTGATTGATTATGTGATAGACGAATAAGATTAAGTAAAGTAAATGATGTTTGTATAGTAAATTGGATCGAAATAAAATTAATGGTAAGTAATTTAGTAAATTGACAGAGTTAGGGTTTTTGAAATTATGAAGTAATTAGGACTGTTATCTATGTGAGGGTGGAAGAACTGGTATCGTTAGGTATTTATATAGTGGTTCTGGTGTGGGTGATATGCTGAATGGGTGAAGAGGAGTGGAGTAAAGTCTCGATTGGTATCACTGTTGTTACGACGTGATTGTAGGGATGAGGGAAACATTGTTTTGATGGGACAAGATTGTCGGGGACATTAATTTTTGGTTGGGATTTGGCCGGATTTGGTACCGTAGAATGGGAATTCTCAATTTTTGAATAATGGTTTTTAATGCGGAAAACTGGTGAATTGTATTCGAGAAGCTATTGAGATTCCTATAATACAAAAAGGTAACGAAATCAACAAGTTATCGATGTTACTTATTAAAAATTGAAAAACATCGAGAACTGAACAAACGTGTTATTGTAATGAAAAATATCAATATGAATTAAATGATATGAACTATATCAAAAACTATGGTAATAAGTATAAATGTAAATGATAGTAGCAGATAGTAAAGCGAATAATGTGTTGAAGAGTTATCTCGACAACAATAGTATTATGAATATAAGAACGTATGAATATATATATGTATTACATATGATAGATTCTAACTATTTAAGAAATATGGAATATGTTGTTCAGGTTCGTTTAGAAATGGATGAACCAATTCAAAATGATGAGAAAGATATATACGAGGATTTCAAAGATGTAGTGCCTCTGATGATTGATGTGAGGACCTGTATACAGCAATTGGGAGGGAAATATAGGATTGGATCGAGTAGTACAGATTTAGGTAGTGTAGAACAGTTTAGGGTAACACCTAGTACTGTCAAACTATCTGAGGAGGAAGCTATGGATACGGATGTGGATCACGAACCCCAAGGAGTGATCAAGAAGGTAGTGGGGAAAGGGAAGAAGATGCAGAGGATGGCGAGGAGGCATATTATGGAGAGGGTTTAGAGACTAAAGAGATCTTAAGTTTCAAGAAAAAATACAGTATTCCTGGGGACATAAGGTTAGAGGAGTACCAATATGAAATGATTGACCAGGAAATACCTCTGAATGGTATTCTGGTTCTTCAAGAACAAATAAATAAGGGATTGAAGCTTCCCCTCAAAGTAGACCAAAAGAAATTAATAAATTTCTTTAATGTGGCACCGGGGCAGTTCAATCCGAATGTGTATGATCTGTTCAGGGTTTGTGGGCCCATAAATTATCGACTTAAGACCAGGGGGAGGAGTTAATAACCGTTAGTGATTAATGAGTGTACTATGCACTCAAGATGAACCCACAGAAGCTAGGTTACCGGTATTTGGCGAGGTTCTTGAAAAGACCGTTGTTCTATGATATGGTGTTGACTAGGGGGCGATACACCGATGAACGCTTACTTATTTCCAAAAATTATGAGTTTGATAAGAAAGATCCCGGGGAACCTTTAAAGATAATTTTTTTCACTTAGGTGTGTGGTTAGGTAAATGTAATTCTCGATGTTCAAATTGTGTGAATGAGATGTAAGTGATTATAATTTGTTTATGTTGCTTTTTACAGAGTTGAAAGAGGTCAACAGGAAGTCACACGTAAAAGAAGAATTATATAAAGTGAGGAAAGATATTTTTAGAAGGATCGATAACCTAGTTATCAACCAAGATTTTACGAATATGCTCTTCCAAGAAGCCAATTTAAAGAGGTCGAGGGTTAAAGGGTCAGAAGTGCCTGTGATCGACTGAAAAATATCGGCGAAGAACAAGAGAGTCGCGGATGCTTGCTTATCATTGGAAAACTGCTCCTTGGTTGGGTACAACACTGACACTGAGATTGATGCTATACTAAGAGAGACTCTGCGACGAAATAAAAAGAAAAGGGCGGCAAGTTTTGATGTGCCTCTATTGCTTTATCATAAGAGGTTGACTCGACATTTGTCAATAGAGGAGGTGGCTGGAACTGCTAAATCAGTAGCTGCTGTGGATATGTGTCCCCCACGGGGTTCTGGCAGTGTGGTTCTGAAGAAGACCAGTGGGGAGTCTTCGAAGAAGAAGTTTGTCGAAGAGTCTGAGATAGAAGTGCAGAAAACCATAGATGCTTATACATCTAGGATAGATGAGGGTAAGACAAAGTTGGAGGATTACATGGTGCGGATTGATAGTTAAACACATTTTTCAGCGAGGGTCAGAGGAATTTGTCGAAGGTGAGAAATTTTAATGCTTTTATTCTAATAAAAAAATTGGTTGGTCACTCGAATACTCATTATATAACTTTGATGCATATTAAGAAGTTGGTAGCAGCTATGGGTTGTGTTATGGACAGTGGAGAGCTGGCAAACCAAATTATTACCTACAAAAATATTGAGAAGGATTTGATCGAGGAGTAGGCAGAATTGAATGCCACATTGAATAAGTATAAGCTCGATGCCAAGAAGGTATGGGAAACGACGCTGGGGGAAGCGATGATAGTGGCAGAAAAAGATAAAATGGAGGGTTTGGCATTGAAGAAGACCACCTTTGAAAATGATGTACGGGATCATGTTGCCAATGTTTGTAAAGCAATGGAGGAAGAACAAGGCAAGCTGCTCGATAAGGTAAGGGCGAAGATGAATGAGGAAAAACAGAAAAAATGCATGGAAGTGAGGACGTACTATATGAAACAATATGATGAGTTGGAGGAGAGGAAAAAATTCTATAAGAGACTTGTAAAAGCTGGTAATGCTGTGTTTGATGACAGCTCAGATGATGATGTACCCCAGACTCTTGATATACACAGGGAAATTAAAGTCATCGAAGATGAAGTGATGGTACTCAACCAGTGGAGGTAGCAGATGTGCAGGTTCCCAAAGGTGCCTTGAAGTTGAATGAAGAAAAATCTCCCTCTGATATGTTAAACCATGGGTAAGTTATGTTTATGTGAGAAAGGATGTAAAAGTGGTCAGTGGGACCGAAACATTTTAATGAGTAGTGTGTGGTGAAACAATATTGTGATGCTGAACAAGTTTTATTTGTGAAATAATTTTGTACACTTGTTTTGTAAATATTTCTAAATAGCAGATTTGATAAAATTATTTTGATCAAATGTGACTAAAAATCGTGCTGATAAGTGAAGAATGCTTGTTTGCGTGGTAGGTGAAAGATGGCTAGAAAATAGTAAGTAAGAAATTGAGTACCATATATATATATATATATATCTTTAGATGGGTATCTGGATTTAGATTTGAGAAGAATAAGTGTTCTTTCTGAGTTTGTTCGATAAGTAAAGAGCACGAAGTAGAATATACTGTAATTGGATATTGTTCTCGTAGAATTTGAATGAGGGGCTTTAGGTATACTTGTTAAGTAGTGACCAAAAGCAAATCAAGATAGTAAGGATGTTGTTTGTCTGATGAATACTTGACAAGTATAGATCGAGATCAAATCAAATAGTAAATAGATTGTTTGTCTTATGTATACTTGAAAAGTATCGATCAAGATAAAATTAAATAGTAATGAGATTGCTTGTCTGATGTATACTTGAAAAGTATAAATTGAGATCAAATCAAATAGTAATGAGATTGCTTGTCTGATGTATACTTGAAAAGTATAGATCGAGATCAAATTAAATAGTAATGAGATTGCTTGTCTGATATATACTTGAAAAGTATAGATCGAGATCAAATCAGATAGTTATAAGATTGTTTATCTGATACATACTTGAAAAGTATAGATCGAGATCAAATCAAATAGTAATAAGATTGTTTGTCTGATGTATACTTAAAAGGTATAGATCGAGATCAAATCAAATAATAATGAGATTGTTTGTCTGATATATACATGAAAAGTATAGATCGAGATTAAATCAAATAGTAATAAAATTGCTTGCCTGATGTATACTTGAAAAGTATAGATTGAGATCAAATTAAATAGTAAGGATATTGTTTGTCTGATGTATACTTGAAAAGTATAGATCGAGATCAAATCAAATAGTAAGGAGGAAACTGATAACAAAGTTTGTTTATTTGAATCGATGAAAAATAGTTACAATGTATCATCTGTAAAACAACTTCAGCTGAGCAGTGTTCCATGGATATTCCAGCTGTATTTTGTCTTCAGTCATAAGCCAATAAGTTCCACTGTCTATTTGTTTGCTGACAATATATGGCCCTTCCCAAGTTTTTGATAATTTCCCATAATTTTTAGGTCGAGTACTATCTTGGATCCATCGTAAGACAAGGTCTCCAATACCAAATTTTTATTCTTAAAGCTTTTTGTTGTATATTTTTTCAATGTATCATGGTATCATCCTAGATTCGCAATGGCCATGTCTCCAGTTTCTTCTATCCAATTGAGGTTATAAAGGAGACCGAGTTCATTGTCTTCGTCTAGAATTTTTTGTCGAGTACTGGGTAGATCGAGGCCCGAAGGTATGACTGCTTCAGTGCCAAAAGCCATCATGAATGGAGTGTAGCCCGTTGAGACTCGAGGTGTGGTATGGTAGGCCTAGAGAACACTGGGCAATTTATCCACCCATCGTCCTTTCTGGTCTTCGAGACACTTGCGTAATTCTTATTTGATGTTTTTGTTTATGGCTTCGACTTGTCCATTGCCTTGAGGATAATATGGTGTGGACGCTGTGAGTTGAATTTTGTATTTATGGAGGAAAGCATATACTTTGGCACTGATAAACTGTTTACCATTATCAGAACGTATCATATGTGTTCAGCCAAACCTGGTGATGATGTGCTCCCAAAGGAACATGATAACTTCATTTTCGTTAGTATGGTAGAGAGGAACTGCTTCAGCCCACTTTGTGAAGTAATCAGTAGCAACCTAGATGAACCTTCAGTTTCTCGATGCTGGATGAAAAGGTCCAATGATGTCGATACCCCATCGTTTGAATAGTAAGAGAATATTGCAGATATGCAAATCTAAGGCTAGGCTTTTGATGTCTTGGGCATGGATTTGGCATTTGTAGCATTTTCGAACGAAGTCTTCACAGTCCTATCTTATCTTGGGCCGATACAACCCTTGTGTCAAAGCGTGTTGTGCTAATGATTTTCCTGAAACATGTACTCCACAGATACCTTCATGAAGTTCTCAAATTTTGATTTGGGCTTGTTTATGAGAAATGCATTCGATAAGTGGCCCCCCTCCTATGATTCGATATAAGATGTGACCTTGGACAGTGAATCTGGGGCATTTGGCCAGAAGTGATCGAGCTTCTTCTTTATTACTGGGGAGGATGTTGGAATTGAGGTATGCATAGAATGGTTTTCTTCGACCAGAGCTGCATAATCAACCATTTTTCCCATAGTTTCGAAAGTTTTGTTATAATGATTCGCCATGAGCAAAGAGTCGACATAGACTTCTAATTCTTATGCTCCGAGAGTAAGTACGAGATCGAGACCGTAAAAAAATCCTTCATATTTGGTCTCATTATTGGTGGTATAGAGGTTGAGTTTGATAGCTTTTTCGATTCGACGATTAGAATGCGTGACGAGGACGATGCCAATCCCTGATCTATGTTGTCCAGCTGACCCGCCTGTAAAAAGTTGCCAACTAGAGCTTTTGGACCATGCGTCTGATTCTGCCATTGAGTCTTCTGCGAAGATTTCTTCGAGTTCTTCCCAATCGGAGTCTTCGACGGGAAAGTCTGCCAAAAGTCAGCCACTGCTGGTCCCTTGACAGATATTTGGGGTTTAATGGAAATGTCATATTCTCTATGGAAAATAGACCATTGCTGGATTCTTCAAGATTTTTATTTGCTGGAGAGTACTAGTTTGAGGAGGTATTTGGTGATGAATTTGATGGGATGAGTTTGAAAGTAGGGAAGAATTTTTTGAGAACTTTAGACCAGAGAGAGTATCTATTTTTCTATTGTCATATACCTTTTTTAAATAGGCCTAAGTGTTTTGCTGAAGAAATAGATTGGTTTTTTTACTCTACCATCTTCTCGAATAAAGACAGAACTGATAAAATCGTCGGTTGTGGATAAGTACATTGTAAGACATTCGCCATCAATTGGAGTATTCATATAGGAGGACGCCCCAAGTATTGTTTAAGATCTTAGAAAGCAATCTCACAGTCTGGAGTCCAAATGAATTCCTTGTGCTATTTGTTCGAAAGAGGAGTGGGGTTGCCATAAAGAAGAAGGTAAATGAGTTTGCATTGATCAGATGACTTGGAGATAAATTTGTAAAGAGCAGCGATTTTTTCTACAAATTTATGAATGTCTTTTTTTGTTCGAGGGGATGGCATTGCCATGAGTGCTTTGATTTGTGCGGGATTGCTTTTTATTCTTCTTTTGCTGACCAGATGTCCCATGAATTTTCCAGATGTAACTCCGAATTGATATTTCTCTGGATTAAGCTTCATTTGGTACTTGCGAAGGATATCAAATATAGTTTGAAGGTTACTAGCGTGGTCCTCTCATTTTAGGCTTTTGCAAATCATGTCACCGATGTACTTCCATAATTGTGCCGAGATGATCTTTGAATATTTTAGTCGGAAGTCTTTGGTAAGTAGCGCCGGCATTTTTTAAACTGAAAAGCATGACCGTGTAATGGTAGAGACCTTTGTCGGTGACGAAGGTTGTTTTTTCCTGATCTTCTTCCGCTAGTAGAACTTGGTTATAACCAGAGGCTATATCCATCATGAAAATAAGTTCGTATCCTACGACTGAGTCGAGAAGTTGCGAAAATAGTGGTAGCAGAAGACTGTCTTTAGGTATAAACTTGTTGGGTTCTGTGAAGTCAACAGAAACCCTGATTTTGCCATTTTCCTTTAGTAGCGCTACGATATTATTAACCCATTTTGGATATTTAGCTTCCCGAATAAATCCTACCCGATGGAGTTTATCAATTTCTTCATTTACTGCATCGCGGAGTCGGGGGGCTAGATTCTGTCATTTTTGAATGATAGTTTTGCTGTGTGGAAGGAGGTTGAGTCGGTAACAAGGAATTAATGGATCGATACCGGGCATTTCATGGAAAATCAAGGAAAAAATGTTGATGTTCTTCTTAAGTAGGTGTATCATGGCCCATTTTTCAGCGGTCAATAATTTAGAGCCGATAACAGTTGTGCGTTCGGGCCATCGATTTCAATAGATTCGACTATCTCGGTGTCGTGTTGTTCAAATGTTGTCGATTCTTCTTGCTGTAGTTGCTATGCTTTGAGAAGTTTGGTTGTATGAGGGTTGGTTGTGGTATTTTTGTACATTCGTATAATAGTTTGGCTGCCCTTGATTTCATATATTCCGTGATCTATTGGAAAATGTAGTGCTAGATAATAAGTGAAAGGCACTGCTTTGATTTAATGCAACCAGCTTTGGTCCAAAATTCCCAAGTATTTGGACTCTGCATCGATGACAATAAATTTAACGAAAGTAGTTTAGGAACCTGCCTGAACTGGCAGAGTGATTTCTCATGTGACTGATTCTTTCGAGCCATTGAAGCCCGTGATTGTTATTGTCGAAGCTTTTACAAAATCTGTAAGGCCTAGGACTACAATTACTCTTCTGAGCAATACATCTGTGGTGCTTCCAGTATCAATGAGAAGTATATGTAAATAGTCTTACCCGACTTTAAGCATAATGATGAGAAGGTCATCATGGGGGTAATTGGCGTGGCTTGTATCACAGTCTTCAAAGGTAATTTCGTAAGGATGCTTCGATTTACTTGTGTTGGGGAGAAGTTTTACTGATTTATCCGAGGATCATCTTGTTTTCTTTTCTTTCCTTTCTCGATCTCAATCATGTTCAGGTGGCGAGCCTGCCCTTGAGCCCGATTTTGCTCCACTTCTTTATGTTTTGCTTTATTATCGGGGAATTTTTGGATGTCGATGACATAATTGTGGGGTCCTCCAGCTAATAGGATGTGATTGAAGATTCGGATGAGGGAGTAACAGGCTTCAGTCTCATGGCTATGCATATTGTGATACTAACATAGTGGTCTGCTGGGAAGATTAGGAATTGTCTGTGGTGCGCGATAACACTCATCTCCCTTTATTGTCGACAAGATAGCAGAGAGAGTTGTTGTCACGTTGTTTTGGCACTTCAGGACTGACTGTTCGCTGAGATGGGGTCAAAGATGTTTCTCGAGAATGGATTACTGATGGGCTTTTTATCTTATCTTTCTTTGATTGCTTCAGTTTGATGTAATTATTAAACACATCAATTATCTCAGTGACTATAGGCGACTTGTGTAGAGTAAGTTCTTCTCGAACTTTTGAGTCAATATGTAGGGCGGAGGTGAATGCTGGAACGACGATCTTCAGGTTTGAGTTCCCCATTTTCCTTGTTTCCTGCAGGAATCGTTTATAAAAGTTTTCTAGGGTCTCTTTTGCACCTTGCTCGAAGTAAAATAAGGAGTCGACAGTGATCTCTTGCTCCCTGGTATGAGAGTAATTAGATTCAAAAAGATGTTATAACTGGCTGAATGTGGTGATGGAAGCCTATTAGATAGTATGGAACCAACGGAGTGGTTCTTCCTTCCAGCTCATGTTGAATAGCCTACATAGCATATGGTCAAGTTTGGAATATAATCCCACTGTGGCTTTGAAATGTCGAACATGAATAAGTGGGTCAGTCAGGCCTTCATACTGAATAAATTTGGGCATATGGAAATTGTCCGGAATGGGCATAACTTTCAGATGAGGTGAGATGGGGTTTGTCTCGATTCTATCAAGTGCAGACCTTCGTCCTGGAATATCAAAATTTATGGTCAGGATCCTGTTGTTGAGGTCGTCTAAGGTGACAAATTGTTGCTGGGGAAAAGGCAAAGCTACAATCTGAGGAATTAAATCCCCCTGCCCTTCTGGTCCCAATCGATCCCTGATCTGTCTTCTTTCAGGCGGAGGTGTTGGATGTCGAGTACGTCGACTTCCTTGAGTTGTCGATGCCAAGGATGTTAACCCAAAATGTCGAGAGGCTCTGTTCAGGTTCTCGAATCTAGATCGAGAAACACAGAGCTCGTCTTCGCATGGTGGATCATCACGTTGAATTGCTCTCGATCTATACTCACTTTGAGCGAGTGGAGTGGACGTTTATCGACCGGTAAGCCGATTTTGTGTTCTTCTTAGTCATTCCATTTCTTTCTGATGTGTTTGGCTCTGTTGATCTAAGGCTTTCCGCTGTTCGTCTCTCTCTGTTTAAAGAGTTTAAGTGTGGACGCGCTGATCTTCCATTCTTTGGGTTTTTTCTGCGGCCATCTATTGTTGAAGCTCAAGTACGACACTGTGAAGATTAACAGTTTTGGGTATTTCCTGATCTCTGACAGTACTTGAATTATTTCTTAGGTTCATATTTGTCATTGGATGGCGTTTAGATCAGTAATGGTAAAAAAAAGCGTGGTAATTCCTATAGACGGTGCCAATTATAGTGGTGTATTTTCCTGGAGGAAAGTCTTCACAAATACTTATTCATAAAGAGAGTGCTATTAGACTAGATGAACAAGATTTTACGTAGAAAACTCAGTAAAGGCTGAGAAAAATCATGACCTCGAGGAGGATTTCGATGTAAAATCCAGTAGTAAGACGCTAGTTATTACACGTTTTAGAGTGAGGGTAGGTGTTTGAAGTAAGAATAGTAAAAGATTATCTTTTAGTATTTATTCTCTGCCTGTATTTATAGTCATACATGCAATTTTACAAAAAGAAAGAAATAATCTCCTATCCTGGGAAAAGTGGGCAAATTTTGTGGATCTCTAACAGTTCTCTCTTGACCAGGCTTCAACGGCTACTTTTGGTAGGTCAAGGACTTATAATATCTTTTAGAATGCTGAACTGTCTTTGACTATACCGTGCTGGCTTATGAGTGCTGAGCTGTCTTCGACTATATGAAGGACTGGTTTTGCATGTCTTCTACTACACTTTGCTGGTTTACTCTTGTCGAATATGGGGAATATGCTATTACAAGTTTGACATAACTAACTGGAACTTTTCTCTATTTTTTGAGTTGGCAACTTGTCCAGTCTTCGCTACCTTTGTAGGTGCACCACTAAACCAAGCTGCTTCTGCAGTTACGTACTTGCTTGATTAAACAGCTGAATCTGTGTCGTTCAACTTCTTTTCTGATGCAGTGAACGTAACCATTGTTTTATCGGACACTTGCAGTTTCTGATCCACAGATTTCACTTTCTCATTAACCACCAAGATTCTAACAGTTATTTTGTATGTTAGCTCAGCCCCCCTATCAAATGAAACAACTTTAACATATGTACTAGATGTCAACTGATGCTTTTCATCAAAATCTTTAGCCTTATTTATGGCATCCTGCCTGATGGCAGATCCCTTTCCCAGCATATTTGAAACAACCTATATTTGACATGAAAAACCAAATAAATACTAACATTCATATCTACACCTATATTTGCAAAACTACATGAGGCATTACAAAGATAACAAAAAGGTGACTTATCCTGGGATAAAAAACACCATTCTTAATCAAGAAACATGCAGCTGAAAAATCACATGAAAAAATTGAAAATGCTTCCAAGATTAAAAATATGACTACATATAAAAAAATTTACATATTAAGTTGCTTAAAAGTCTTATAGCTTCCTCTCGTGAAGACCTCTTTGAACATGGCTACAGAGTGCAAAAGTCAATGAAACCATGCCTATGACCCTGATTAGAGATGATTCTAGTCTTTGCGTCTTCTATTTTTCTAGATTTGGAATGCATTTCAGTTGGCAGCAGAATTAACGGATGTTGTGACTGCTTGGACATGGATTTGATTACCGTTTCCCGAAACAGGAAGAGTTTCACAAAGCATAAGGGAATTTCTTTGCATCAAACCGAGTAAAATGCAATTTGCACCAAGTTCAATGGATCATTATGTTGTCTATTTCAATATCAGGCATAGGCATTGTAGGCTAAGACCCCTATTCTCTCAAGGAAATAGATCATTCTCCTGCCATGGATATAAGATAATACTAATAGTAAATTGTCATTTCAGAGAAGTATAACAAATAAGTGGAAAGTAGAATCAAGATCTTTAAATTACTTTATCTCTGTACTAGATGCTGTGTCTTTCACTGGCCATTAAATGTAAGCAGTGTAAAACAAAATTTTGTACATTCTAACTGCTCAACAGGATTCTTGTAAAGCTATACAGTTGTGTTCTTATATACGAAAGAATCAAAATCAAATGACCCTTTTTCTTCCAGTCTATACAATTTGCTATCATTCATCATATTTGTACACAAGCTACTCTAAATATATTTTACTATGTAGTCGTATCTCTTGTTAGCCGTCATCAAGTCTATACAATTTGCATTAATTATGGTTTATGTATGTCAAAATACCAAATTTTGATTACGAAACTGTACTTAAATTGAAGTCACCCAAACAATATAACCAAATCAAATAACTAAAATCCCATTCACAAAATTCAAACAAAATCTTCAATAACAACATAATTCAACGAAAACTTCTCCCAATTTCCAATGAAAATTAGAAAAATTAAAACTAAATCACAACTATATTGAACTCAGAAATCCTTAAAGGGATACTCTAATTTAAGAATATCAGCAACAAATACAATCATTTCCCGTTATTACAACTTAATTTAGTTTTCTGAGAAATTAGGGTTTTGATTTCACATAATAGTAGAGAGAGAGAGAGAGAGAGAGGAATCTAACCTTTAAAACAAAGAATTGTAGTTCTCAGTAAATTGAAGCTCAGAGAAGTGAAGGAAGAAAGATGTGAATGAAGGAGGCGTTCAATAATTGGTGATATCCAGTTGAGAACTTGTAAGAATTGAAGGTTGTAAGTGAGGCTGATCTAATTGGTGAAGATTAAATTAGGGTTTTACCTCATCTCTGATGTCTTTGATCTTTTACATGACGGTTGCCATTGTTGAAGCTCAGAGAGTTGTTTGAGAGAGGTGATGAAGTTACAATCCCATGTGGCATAATCGATGATGGGTTCCCATTGGACACAATGGTGAAATGTGAGAGATTTGGGTGAGGGAAAATAAGATAAAGAGAAAGAGAGGCGATGCTCAAATGGAGAGATGCAAAATAGAGAGTCGGGATGAAGGCTTCTCTTTTTATTGTTCGTTATTACTAAAGTACCCTTAAGATTGTTTAGCCTACCAAGATTTAAATTGATCTAGGCCATCCATCTCACTTTCTTTACCAAATCTCTATAAAATAGCATTAAATCACAGCCCCTCCTTATCTTTGGGACAATGGCAAACTTGTAAATATGAGAACACTATTGTTTAATGTAATATAGACTAGTTATACCCGTGGCCCACCACGTCTGCACTTGTTTATGGCCACATTCGATCTAGGACATACTACACACGAATGCTTAAGCTTATAATTGATAGATAAATCAATCACTAACAAATCTCTGAGGGTTTGAACCACCTTCACATGAACAATTTGGAAATTCATTTCCATTCCCAATCGCTTTACCATTTGAGCTAAAGATCCAATATGCAACAAAGCTAAAAAAACATATAATTATTTCATCCCCAGGATCTAGAAATATATAAAACCTACAAATTTAATCTACAAAACTGCTAAATCATGACTTCAAAACAAAATAACCAAAAGTGGTTGTAGTTAGAGGATCCATGGAGGAATTTTCAAAAATGCTAAAATACAAAATTTAAGGTCATAGTTCACAAATAGAATTATACATCTAGAAATATGTCAAACATTGAATCTAAACTAACCCCATTTATAATTCGAAGCACCAGATTACTGAAAAATTAGCCATTAGGTTTGTTTGTACAAACCTGAAATAAGTGCAGATATCTTATGTCTAAGCATATTATGAATTGGGAACATTATGGCTTAAAATGTAAGACGTGCAACCAATAAAGTTAAAGTTTATCAAAACTCTGATCTTTGAGACATTAAAAGATGAACTTATTTGTGTTAAGATATCAAAAACACAGTTTGCCAATCATCTTTAACTCAAATAAGTTTATGTCCATTATTCATATTGGTGTCCAAAGCAATAAAGAAGATCATATCAGAATTAGGCCAAAACAAATTCAATAAACTAAATTTCTAAAAATTATTACTTAACTAATTATATCCACGGGAACAACGATATATTAATAATATTAAGAGATATTGCATATAAAAACACGTATAGTGACAAATCATGATACACGTTATTGGGTTTACATTACCCAATGTTGATTAGCAGAAGAATTAGTATGTCTTATTGAACATGTTTCTTCCACAAAATTATAATATTTTTCATCTAGAAATGCAGCACTAGAAAACATTATTAGCAAAAGAAAACCAACCTTGATATTCTATGAATTAGTGAAAAGCACCGTGAGCCGATCAATCCCCAAACCTTAACCACCAGTTGGGAGCAATCCATACTCTAGAGCTGTCAGAAATGTTTCATCTAAGGCCATTGCTTCGTCATCACCTGATTGCCGATCCTGAAACCCCAATTACAACCTACTCAAACAAAATTCTCATGGAATATATCGCGTAACATCAATGAACAACGAGTGGTACCTTCAGTTGTTCAGAAAATCATTTGTGTTGTACCACAGAATCATTTAATTTAGTATATGCATTGCAGTCCTAACAGATGCAGAGGGATGAGAACACATGTATGTATTATAACATCAAAATAAAAAAGGAAAGTTAAGAAAATAAATCAAATTGTAAATTGTAAATAGCAACATGAACATACTTTGTGTTTGTTTACGAACAGTTCAAAACACTCAGCAAGTCCAGGCTTCGATCCATGCTACTTTGTGAGATGGCTCATTGTCTGTGGATGGTTAAAGATAAAGGATTGATTGACACATATCTCCTCCAAGAAATGCCCCACGATCTAAAATTTAGTAGAAAACAAAATTAGTCATAAAAACAACTACCAACAATTGAATCTTGTAATGCAATTAGCAGTACATTATGTCTTATAATGGGAGTAGACACTTCCCAAACATGTACAACACATAATACTAAAAATAAAACTAAAAGCAACAAAAACAACATCAACAAAAAACATAAGAGATTAATGAAGAAAATGTTACGAAAATGAAGCAGGTGCAAAAGAAACATAAGCTCTTATAATTATTTATAGTACTGTAATCTGTTATCTGATAAGTCATAGATATAAAAGTATGTTATTCATAGAATACAAGAAAAATTAAACAATAACCTGTATAAGCAGCCATTCAAAGAATGGGATGTTGTTCAAGCGACATCTAACTAATCAATTGCAGCCTTCCAGTGTTGGCTCGATCCAAATTGGTTGTGGCTTCATACCCTTGATCGAATGATACTCTTTTAATCTCCCTTTTTCTACGCTGAACACCCCCACGTCTTGTGGGCCCAATTTTCTACTCTAATTACAGTACGATAATACAATCATGAGTTGCACTGATACATGCATCAAAAGTATTTTCCATCTTATTGGGGACACTGTACAAGCTGCCATAGTCTCTCTCTCATATTCTCAATATCATTGGATCATACCAGCTGGACTATGACGATCTCGTTGAATTGGACAACATATTTCAGTAGTAGTTCATATTCTATAGTTAGCCAGTATAACTACTTTAAATTTCAAAAAAAAGTACTTCTACTTTTGTTCTAAATTTTTCTATATATATGTATAACCTAGGTTGTAATAGTCTGACATACCGCATACGATAAATCAATAATACTGAGATTTCTCAATTACTTAACATGGCATGAAAACTTAAGTTCATCATCCAAAAAAAGATATTGGAGTTCTATTTGGCAGGCGGCAGATATTGCCGTAGTCATCCACCATCAGCGTGAATTTTTTTTATGGCCTCGGCCTCCCATTATCAGTTGCCATACACCACTATTGATATGTTCTCTCTGCTACTCAGCTCTAGCAATATCTCATCATCAAAGTACCACCACTAACTTCTCTGCTAGGCATCCATCTTTAATGGTTGGACCCTTAAAGCAATGTCATAGTAATGTTTTCAAGAACCCAAGAGATCAAGCTTTTTAAAGGGTTACATTCTAAGATATCCTCTCCAAATACCCCTATTTGAATTGGGCACAAACATCGCCTAACTTTAGTTTTGGCTCATCTACTGTCTTTCACATAGTAACTGACGAAAATAATATCAATCTTGACTATCATATTTTGCTCAAATTCATATCCAGATTAATTGCTTGAAGGCCCATTAATTAGTATACTCGTGGAAATACCGTGTGCTTGACCAACTTAATAACTGCCTTATCTCGGCCCTGATTTTCTTATCCAGTGCTACTGGTTTGTCTTTTATCTATGATTTAGCTCTGAACTGTTTGCCTTATACTACCTATGAATTTTCAATCGAAAATCTATTATGAATACAGTATCATACTTTGCTCGACATACAAGCATCAGTGCTATAAAATCATTATGAATAGAATTTCCGTGTTAACAATAGCAGAAATTTAGATCCCTTTGGACCAAAAAATGGTGTAAAATCCATAGCAAGATCAAATAAATAACATTGCAAATATAAAGCAAAAAAAATCACAAAAGTTCACCCAAAAATCCTTTTATTTTTCTTCAGTTTCCCAAAATGAAACTATTTATTCTTCAAAGTAGTATCTAACCTGAGCATATTGAGCACCTTTAATGTTTTATCCCTCTTATTCTATATTGTCCATAAACTATGTCCCGGTTATTAGAACTAATTTCATTTGGGCACATTATATGAAGCTCACATATTATTTTAGCATTGCCAAACTTCTTAACTATAGGAAAACTACAGAACATATCTGAATTTGCATGTCATTTCTGAAATTATATCGACGAACAAACTATGGGTTTCCAACTAACAAAATACAATGTTTAAATTTTACCTGCAAGAGGATCTTAATTCAATTCAATGGAGCTACCGCGGTCTTTGAGAAAGCTCCAGCTGCACCTCCAGCAATCAACTCCTTAACTTAACAGGTAAACAATCAACAAAGTACACTTCCCGCACAGACAAAGATGACCCATCCACGAAAAATGTCAAACCTTGAGACGAACCCATCACCAATCACACCAAATAAAACCAAACCCAATCCCCAAATCCTCCTCTAAACACACTTTTAAACAAAACCCCAAAACATCTAAATTGGTCCTTAAATATTTTGCTAGTGCAATAGAGATTTCAACAGACATATTACCGACAACATCTGCAGTGGCTCTGCATCTCAAACTTAAGCTTCATCTTCGGGCAAAATGAGCTTTCGGTCTCACTAATAGAGCACGTGGCACAATCAGAAGCAAAGCAACAAAATCAAGAAATATAGATAGCATGAATGTCTCAGCCAATACCACTCGTCCATAGTAATTCTCGTGCTCCTGGTTGAAAGTCATCTTGTAATAGCTTATTATGTATCTCGGACTCAAGCGTCGCCCTCGATCTCATCAGCATACAAGAAGTACTACTGAAGACATGATCAAACTTTCCTCTGTCCGAAGCAATACTTTCAACCTCTACACTAGCAGTTTGATCTGCGTAAAGTGTACAGTCATCAATAGAGCCGTTGCACAACAGCAGAAATCAAAACGTTAAGCAACCTGGTCAAAGAATATCTCACTTATTCTTTGTAACGTCCATCATTAAGGGACATAATGGTCGTCAAACGGTCATATTATAAGACCTATAAATAGGTCCATAGAACTCAAATGAAGGACGGACTTTTCATATCAAGAAAGTCTCTACAGAACTCCTTGTAATAACTAGCATTCTGAATAACATCTCTCTCTTTCTAAAATTCTCAAGAGAGGTCGTGGTTTTTAACCTATTCAAAGGTTTTCCGTGCTAAACTATAGTACTTTTATAATATATCTACAAGTACTTCTATATACAGGTTATAGATCGTTTGCTGTTTCGGCCAAACTGGTAATCTATAACATTACAGATCGTTTGTTGCTTTAGCCAAACTAATCATTTATTATAGTACAGATCGTTTGCTGCTTCGGCCAAACTGGTCATCTATGACATTACAGATCGTTTATTGCTTTGGCCAAACTGATCATCTATTACAGTATAGATCGTTTACTGCTTTGGCCAAACTGATCATCTATGACATTACAGATCGTTTGTTGCTTTGGCCAAACTGATCATCTAAAATAGTACAAATCGTTTGCTGCTTTGGCCAAACTGATCATCTATGACATTATAGATCCTTTGTTGCTTCGGCCAAACTGATCAGCTATTACAGTACAAATTATTTGCTGCTTCGGCCGAACTGATCTTCAATTACTTTACATATCGCTTGTTGCTTTAGCCAAACTAATTATCTATAACATTATGGATTTCTTGTTGCTTAGGCCAGACCGATCAGCAGCCTATGTCCCCTACGATCGATAACTCTAAGAACCATCCTATACAACAGATGTTCAACTAATATCGTATCATTGGCATAAAAGATTAGTATAAATAATCATTCTTGACATTTTTATTTTCCTAAAACATACGCGTTAGTTTATATATCGCATCCCCTCAATCTTTACCCCTTGCCAGAGCTATCACTCGAACCGTCACCTCTATTGGAAGGTCCCACAACGTCAGGTGTGTAACGTGCGTATAGCTCTTGATGCATAAACTTCGATATTCTTCCAATAACGATCTTCTTTCTATCTCTAACCATACGTTATCTCAGAACCCCAATTTTGGCTATCATGGGACCAAGATACTCACACCGTCTCGCCTCCATATCGCACTGCACACTTTTTCCAACGACAATATCATACATCAGTTAACTTTCTTTTTCCAATCTCTGAAACTCGGACGCAAAGAATAAGATTACTACTGTCATATCTCTCTCATACACACTATATGTTTTAGTCTTTACCTGTTTAGGTAAAATAAGTTCGCTGAGCTTAATTTAAGCTTCCTGGAGTGGAATCTTCAAATGCTCGCACCGGTCCTCTACTCGATGCATCTCAAACAGCACAACAACAATCTGAGACTCCAACACTGTCATAAACTCATCCATATGATAAATCAGAGACAGTGATCCCTCAAATTCTACTTCGCAACCCTCCCATTCTACCCTTCTTTCATCAAGGCGTATCTTCGCCTGAAATAGGTCCGCATCTAACTTTGTGTTTGCATCCCTCAGTTTCTTATTTTCATCTAGGTGTTCTAAGACATTTAACTTCAATGCCTGTATGGTATGTTCTAACGTGACCACTTCATTCCAAGCAACATTTATATTTTTGTTTTGTCTATTATGTCCCTCCTCCATCTTCTTTATCATAACGTCAACGACTAGCCATAATACTTCATACTTTGAAGCTCGCGTATGCGTCTCAGCTACCTCCACTTCAAGCAAATTCACTTGGAATTGCAAGTCCTTTACAATCTTACCTTCCTCCTCTAAGTCTGCCAACAGTTCTGAAATTCGAATTCGAGCTGATGTCAACTCCGCTCCCTGCTGACCCGCTTGTCTCGAACTGCATGTAAATTTTACCTCTTTCTTTCTTATAATTTCTCTTAACTCCACTATTTTTCTCAACCCATTGGCAAGATCCACCTTTTTCTTATGTAGATCCTCGGACAGTCGAGCTCCAACGTCCCGCTCTTTTACCATTTCCACCTTCATTCTTTGTACTAATTTAGTAGCACTCTTTAGAGCGACATGACTTGAACTTAACTCGACAATCAGTTGTTCGTTATTTGCACGTAAAGCATCACACTGACTTTGAGTAGCTACTAACTCTACCAGTCATCACAGTTTAAATTCATAAACAATTCGATTGTCCCAGCAGATTACATCTCACAGTTAACAGATTTAAAACAAGAACATGGTATCTGAATAATATCGATATACCACTTCATTTATCATCACAGAGAACAAATTTCATATATCATCAATAACAATATACAAAGATCTAACACATATGCAGGGACGGGAAAGAAAACTGAGAATACCCTATTTTTGATTCTTCAAGGAATGGGAAGACTGCCCTTTATCTCTCGAACTCTTTCTGTTTGTTACTTGCACATCCTTCGAAGTGGTAAAAGTTACTACCTCCTACGGACGTTGTTTTTGCTGTAATTGGGGTATCAGGCTTTCGATCTCATCCTCACCCTCGCTAGATGACAGTTCTCTCGACCTCGGAAGGAGTTTATCACCAACAATTCTTCCATCACCTTTGGCAAACTACATGTTCTCAACCTTAGAGCTTTCCAAATCAAAATCCTTCCCACACCTCGTCACGAACTTCCTAAAATCATACTCTGCCCTAGGCAATTCTCCCCCATAAATTTCTATAATACTGCCTATTTGATGCTCAAGTTCTGTTCGAGCAGAGACCTTTGCTCACGGCGGATATAAATGATCCTTCAATATTATTTGTGCTTTATGCAGCTGCTGACGCGTGTCTTTCTGCAATACACCAAATGCTCTCAAATCTGCTTCTACCTTCATTCAAACAACCACTTCTTTCGATAATCGCATTGCTAAAGTAATTTTTTTGATCCTCATGTTACAATAACTCATCATGTAACCCCTTTAATTTACCCTCTAATTGCTATGGACCTCTATTTTTCTTTTCTTATCCTAAAAAATACAACTCTCATAGACCTCTGATTCTACATAAAGGAAAATATATCAGTTAAAGGTTCTACAACACCCCATACAATAGACACACCAACTCGAGCTGAACACCTTTTCGCCTTTATACTATGGCGATTACGTGCTTCTTGAGCTAAAAATATAACTCGAACTGGGTCTGGAACTACATCTCTCCTTTAACAGCTCTATATAAGCTTCTTTTAACCCCCGTTTGCTATCTACTTCGACCTCAAAATATAATGTCAGAGCAACTAAAATGCCCTGACATCTCGCTTATCAATCGGGTCGTTAAAACAAGTCAATTCTTTTGGTTTTTGAACTAATACTCCTCTTTCCTCTTCCCTTCTTACCACCTCGTCTCTTTCTATTTTTATCTTAGCATATCTACACTGCAGATCATATAACTCTTTAAAAGTTTTCTCTGAGTTCAACTTAAATTGCCTTCTCACATATTCAGTTTTATTAAGTCCCTCGCTCTACTCAACAACCTCTCCAATTCAAAGTTTATTTTACTCAATTGCTTTATCTTCTACACAAATTACAGATATCTTGTTATAATACAAACATTCGCGAAAAACATATTTCAAACATTACTCCAAATAACAATAGTATACGATTATACAGAGAACTATCATATCCAATTCAAACGAGCTGCAAAACATAAGACAGGATACCACATTACGGCTAAAAATTCTTGTTAATGGATACCACAGAGGGAGATTTCAGCATCTTCTCCAGAGGAGGAACTATTTCCATACATTCCACTAGAGGGTCCAATATTGGCCCAGTAGATAGGACTGGCTCTATATGGCCTGAAGGCAGGTCTGACGCTTTCTCAAGCAAAATAGCCGCATCATCAGCCATTGCTTCCTCTTCAAACTCTGAAGGGAGCACCACCTCCTTATATCTACCACTACGGGTCAGTGCCACATCTTCCTCACTCAATCCATGGTTATAATAGGATAGGATAAAGTGGTTTCTTTCTACTAAGGCTGCTGCAACCGATTCTGTCATAAGCTTGTCAAGCTTCGACTGAACACCGAGCTTATCTGCAGCCGTTGCAGCCTCTTCAGCCCTCCTCTCCTTATCTAATAGGAGTTCATCTTCGACCTCTTTTATGCGAGCTAAATGAGCCTGGAACTTCACCGTCAGAGCGCCAAACTCCTGGCTCCTCTTGTCCAAGCATTGTCGTGCCCCCTTCAACAGCGTTGAGAGCTTCCAGTACAAACAACAAAAAGGCAGAGTCAGTTAAAAAAATTTCTTCGTTCGATAAATTAATAATTGTCAAAAGACCTACCATGAACGTATGCTCGAGATACTCATCTTTGAGCTGCTGCGGGTTCGTCCTAGCCATACGGCAATATTTCTGCTCTGGCTTTTTCATTTTGGCCGTAACATGAGGGGCAGTTCGGTGACTGCCCTCCTCTCCATGCCATTTTCTCTTCAAAGAGCTCTTCTCAACCTCCTCGGGAGAAGATACACTCATTTTAAGTTTCTCCTCTACACCACCAGACACAACCTTTATGATATCTTGTCCCTTAGCCATAACCCCTGTAACAGAGGTACTCTGCTATACTAGCTTTCAGACCTTCCGAGAAGTCCGCATAGTAGTTTGAGGTGCATGAGGTGGACTCAACACATCTGCAACGGTCTCGACAACTTTTCCCTCGGCCATAACTCATTTTTCCCGAGCTTGCTAAACTTTGGGTACTACAGAATTTACTCTTTTGTCTCTTTGGATACCCAACTCACTGAGTACCTGCTTTAGCTCATCCTGATCACGAGTAACACAATTGAACAGACAAGTCTTATCAGGCGTCAACGGTTTGGCTTCTGCCAAAATAAGAAATGCAGCATGAAGTAACAGATCGAAGAAAAGATATCAGTTATTTGAAGATTGGTCAGCATTACTTACTCGGATTATAATATCTATGATTCAGTTCGAGCGCTGGTTCATCTGGAGCCAGCATATAGTTACCCTCTACTCACACAAGGTGGTCATTCCATGGTTTACCAGCAGATTTAAAGTCAAAGAATTTTGGCCTAGACGAATCACTTTACAGGTAACCACTACTTCGACTTTCAATATACTTCTACTTATAAAACGTCAATACATCTTTAGCTTTGAACTGCTTAGCAGTCCTTTCCTTCCTCCATTTTTCATTCAGTGCCTCACATACCCTCATCATCTCGTAAACATTTCCATTCAACTGGGCAGGACAGCATTACAAGATATTCATAACCCCTTTCTAAAAGTAGGTTAGAGGAAGTCTAAGCCCATATATAACCTGATTCAAGAAACACAAAAATTTACCACTCGGGTCTGAATGCCCAAGATCATTCTAATAGGAGAGGTTAACCCCCTCACTAATATCTTTATCCTTCCTCCACCTCTCCAAGCACGGGACTTGATAATATATTGTCTCCTCCCCTTTCCCAGAGACTTAGGTTCTGAACTAGAGGCCTTGGTACTCCACATAACTCCCCCAATCTCCCTGCTATTTCTTTTTATTTTTCAAATATTCTTTCCCTACATCTACCCCCTCTGGGTATGTAACAATGATTTTCTCTTTCTCTTTTCTATCCTCCTTTTCCACCACCACCTAAGTTCTACTGGGTTCCTCAACCTCTACAGTCGTCCTTACACTATTCACAGTTTCCTTCATAACACTACACTCGTCCCCCCTCCCTAAAAATAACATTTTCTCAGAACTAGACGATACTACAAATTTACTAGTGGGGGTACTAGGTTTAGAACGCATACTAAATCTACAGATATAGAAACATATTTTATCATTATCTCTACATCACAAGCAGTAACAACAACCCAACCCTCTACCCAGTCAACACGTCTATTTTCTCAATTCCCAAACTAAAAATTAAATATCGATTCATTTCAAATTTCCCTCTTCTTCTCAAAAATACATATTTTCTCTCTCTACTGGTAAAATACATTTACCACAACACCTACACTACAGGCCTCTCTCATTTGTATTTTCAAAATCTCCAAAACCCAATATATGCAAAACAATCATACAGATTACTAAATCATACAGATTACTATATGAAACAGATTACTCACAAATCAAACAGACAGATTTTATATCACCAACCTGTACTCGCTGAACAGCAATCCTCAGCTTTGCCTGGACATTTTTTCCAAAATAAGCGCTCCCATCGTTTCTCCGAAAATTGTCTATCACCTGATGAAGATTTCCTTCTCAAATTACACTCAACACTAAAATGTCTCTTCTCCTTGACAATAATATTTCGACCACTTTTTTCTATTTCAGAAACTGTAGATAATTTATGAGAGAGAGAGAGTCAAGTTTTTATACTCCCCCTCGGTTTATGAAACGATGGCTCTTTCTAACATGCGTCAGCCATCCCCACTATTTCTACAGGCACATTTTTTCATTTCAAAATACTATCATGACTTCTGTGATAATGCCTACCTTCGTCACGTCTGTCTCTATTGTCTGCCATTAACAGTTATGTACCTCTTACTCAACACAGTGAAAAAATGACCAATTGCCTTACTTTTATACTCTACCAAGATCGTACAACATTCCTAAAATAACTCAATTTTCAAAATTCGAAGATATCTATACAGTTGTTAAAATCCTATAGTTATCCTCTACAATATCCGTACGCACAGAATATAACATAATACTTTATTCAATCAGATTAAAACATCACATTACTTTATTCTCTCCGAATCCCTCTTACATTTATTCAACCACAGAATACCTAAAAACATATTACATATTTCGCGCTCCCACGTTTCGAGCTTACCAAGCCCCCCAATCACATCTGAAGCAGCCTCGATGGTGTGCTGCCCCATACAGAATTATCTCTCCATTCGCTGCCCGTGCGTCCTCTTCAACAATCTTTTCATATACGAGCTGACCAACAGTCAACTCCTGGACCATAGCACTCGGCAATGACCAGTAAAACACGTCGTACCAGATGAAGCGGTCATACTCTACATGCTTACTTTCATCGTCTAGTCCATTCAGATTCAGTGGCCATTCAGGGAGCACAACATCATACGACAATCGTCGAAAATACTGCTCCCAAAGTTCTGCAACCTTGTTCTGGAACCGACCATCCGCTGCCTGATACACACGCTGAGCACGAGTCCTCACCATGGCTATTCACTCTACCTACAGAGCACAATTCTCACCACAGAAGTTACAAATAATAAACAGCCAGGATTCATGATTTTATAACCACCAAGAAGATCTTCGAAAATATCACCCCACTGATTTGGCAGAAAGATATATTATTCGAGCAAACTTCGTGGAATGACAGAAGATCCGCATAGATTCCAGAAATATCTCGACAGATCATTGTTTCCATATCATAGAGTCAAAGAGTATCCCCTCAGAATTTATACGAGCAAATATTCAAATGACAACATACAAGATAAAGACAATCTAGCAGTTGCACCTATAGATACATATACACCCTTCCTCACAGTTCGCAAAACACCGACATCCAGCTCGAATAACCAGATACCATAAAATAATATATCGTTATTCTGACCAAATCATCTTACTTACCTTCCCTATCACTACATCCTCGAACTCCTCTGAATTTTCAAACCTCGGCCCTCACTACCATTTACTATCGTACCCATGATATATAAACAACTATGTTACAGCTGCCTATTATACAAACAAAAAATTACACAAGCAAGCTCGAGCCAAAAGATCATGTTAAGGAAACAAAAATATAATTAAGTTTAAAATTATCTATTACAGAATACTTTACAGATTACACAATGTTCGAATCAACTCCCTCCAATTTACTATTTACATACAAACTCTATACAGATTACTTTCATAGTTACATCAGAAGGCAAACTAAACTATCTCTCAGCAGCCAACACGAAAGCAACTTTCAAACCCGGGTCCCCTGCTGCAAAGTCCAGGAAACATTTAGAAATTGAAATTCATAGACGAAAGATCTTCTTCATGGCCAAAATCTATGGTCCATGGAAGAAAATGATCCTCTGCATCCTCCTCACCTCCTCGTATGCTAGAGACAGACAGAAGGCCTTATTTTTTCAACAAGACCCACTCATTAGCAGGATACCGATGAAACTCCCTCGGCCGAATGCCTACCGCTTCATCTTTAGTTGTAATAGCCTCCTCCGCTAACAACCGAAGACCGTTACAGTGCTCTGCCTCAGATGTCAACAAATAATGGAAACGTACAATTTGAAAATAGTCATCCCCTGCCTCCATCACTTCTTCATATGATATATGATGATAAGGGGAAGACACCGGAATTGGAGTGGGCAAATACAGCAGTTGGTATCCAAAATACCTGATGCGTAGTTCCTCCATCTTCCTCCGAATCCTAAACTCTCGGGCCTGAGTCCTCGTCGTCACCATCTTTCCCATTGTGAACCAAATTCAGAAATTAATGAAGCAATAAGAAAAAACAGAGCTTAAAGACGAAGACTTGGCTCCTTCCACTCACGTTAGAGTGCTTATTATACTAAAATCAGCATTCAAAGTAGCCTCTCCATATTCGAAACGTTAGACAGATTCCCCATGCAACAACATTTGACTAGACCCATTAGTTATAGGAAACCAAACAGCCATTAACAGATACTTTTGAATGTGCATTGGAAAAAGCTAAAGCTATCAGATATTAACTACAGCATTGAATGACGCTTCTCAACCAACACCACTCACCCGTACATACTTCTCATACTGTTGGCTGAAAGGGGGTGGTTGTAGTGGCTTATTCCGCATCTCAAACGCAAGCTTAATCTTTGAGCAAAATGAGCTTTCAGTCTCACCTATAGAGCACGTGGCACAATCAGAAGCAAAGCAACAAAATTAGGAAACATAGATAGCACGAATGTCTCAACCAACACTACTCATCCATAGTAATCCTCGTGCTCTTGGTTGAGAGCCGTCTTGTAGTAGCTTATTTCGTATCTCAGACTCAAGCGTCGTTCTCGATCTCATCAGCATACAAGAAGTACTACTGAAGACATGATCAAACTTTTCTCAGTCCGAAACATCGCTTTTGACCTCTACACTAACAGTTTGATATGCGCAAAGTGTACAGTCATCAATAGAGCCGTGGCACAACAGCATAAATCAAAATGTTACACAACCTGGTCAAAGAATATCTCACTTATACTTTGTAACGTCTATCATTAAGGGACTTAATGGTCGTCAAACGGTCATATTATAAGACCTATAAATAGGTCCATAGAACTCAGATGAAGGACAAACTTTTCATATCAAGAAAGTCTCTACAAAACTCCTTGTAATAGCTAACATTCTGAATAATATCTCTCTCTAATATCTCTCTCTTTCTAAAATCTTCAAGAGAGGTCATGGTTTTTAACCTATTCAAAGGTTTTTCACCCTAAACTTTTGTGTTAGTTATTTTTAGCGCTGTGATTTCATCTGGTGTAAAGGCTAAGTCCAAATCCCAGAATTAGGCTATTACAACATCTAATACCTCAAGATTTTTTAGCACGAACTTCCATCCAGCGAGAACCTGTAAATGCATTCTAAGATAACCTAAGATATTTCAATAGGGAAAATATCCCTAGCTTTTCTGGGAATTCCTCCATTCAGGTTATTTACTGGAAAATCCGAGATTTACTTAGACATGCAATTGCCAAGACCTGAACTTGGTCGGGTGTAAGTTATTTTTACAACTTTTCTGCAAATACCATTTTGTTGCCTCTTGGTAATATTCTGCTCTTGAATCAATTCCAAAGCCTCTGTCACCATATACTTCCTTCACCCTCTGGACCCAGAAACCATTATATAAGATGAAATCCACTACAAATCTCTAATTAGCATCTCAAACCATAATATTTTACCCATCTTCCTTCGGAGATAAAATAAGCGTTAAAATTGCCTTTTTATTTGATAAATCCGTGATAACCTAGTTGTTAAAAGAGAAGAAGAAATGTAAGATGTACTCTCTACTGTAACTTTACCCAAAGCAGCAGCTTCGACTTTGCATTTCATCAAACACATTATAACCAAACACACAAACAAAAAAAACCCTTTTGATTATAGCTCAAACTTACATAACAAAATTCCCCAAATACAGTCAAATAAGCATAAACCCAAACATACCTAAATTGCTTTAAAGCCGCCTTGATGACAATTAACAACAAAGTTCTTTGTGAGCATTGTTAAATTCACCGATTTCAATGTATCCAATGATTCAAGCCCGTCGATTAGAGAACTGTAGAGATTGAATTGTACTGGAGCCGTCTATATGAAATCAAATAAAAAAAACTCAATAATACTTATCCGAAATTCAAGAGTTGATATCTCAATGTTATCTCAAATAAAGTTGTGTGCAAGTCCACCCGCAATGTCAGCGACAGCTGCGACCAAAACCAAAATTATTATGAGAAATTGAACCGAACCCCAACATAGAGAGGGAGAACTCAAACTTGAAGCAGAAAGATCCTTAAATTGGAACCCCAACATAAATAGAGAGAGAGAGAGATAGAGAGAGAAAATATTTTAGATGAATCATAGCTCGCAGGAGAACTGAGGAAGTCAGAAGCTATTGCTTAAACGGTGGACGAATCGACAGAGATCATTCTCGAGGTGATGCTGAGAAACGTGATTGCGATGATAGAGAGAACATCAATCGTTGAAGCTGATGAATCACCATTAGAACTCGAATTGTAGAGTTCTTGATAGTAAGATGGAGAGCTTGCATTTTTATTTTTTTGAAATGAAGTTTTGAGTCGGGGAGAAAGAGTGAAGTTTGTCTATTATGTTTTTAAGTTTTTAGACTTAAAACTTGAACTTCCAAAACTTCCCATTCTTGTGCGATTTTTGAGGCACCCACATCGCGCATCGCAACCCCTCTTTGTCTCTAGACATAAGGGCAGACTTATCCAAAGTGGCAAAAAACCAACACCTTGTTTTGGTAAGCAATCAATGATAGTTGTTATAATGCACACATTAATGTTGTCATAATTGGCAATTCGAATCTTTCATTTCAATATTGTTGAATCGTATTTTGTGGTACGATTATATCTTTTGTACAAATGCTTGTGTATATATTGTACACACTGAACTACTTCTACACATACTTTTATGTTGATACGATATTATAACGTCCTTGTGAAGTATGGATCATGAGAACCACATCTCCATTGTCGAACTTTTTTTCACTCATCAATTCATGAACTATGTTTGTCTTGGGGCAACGATACATAGGATACTTGTCAGCGTCCATTGTCTCGGTGTAGGCCCTAGAATGCCATTTTGTATATTTTCTGTTTTCCAAACAGTGTGCACGGCGATATTGAGTGCCGCAAGGACAACTTAATGCCGAAGTCGTCATAGTGAAAATACCCAAACAGAAACCTGACTATTTCAACAACAAACTATTTTGTCAAAAAAACTTAATGTCTTAGGGAAACAAGACCTTGAGTACTCATCAACAACATAATATTTTAACAAAAAACTAATTAATATCTTGGGCAAACAGGGCCATGTGTACTCATCAACAACAAAACTATTTTCTTAAGAAACTATTTAATGTACGTTCTTGGCAAATAGGGACTTGAGAATCCAACAATACAAATTTTTTTTTTTCAAAAACTAATAAATATGCTTGACAAACAGAGCTTGGGGATTATGATAACAATAAACACCCAAGAAAATAAACTTGTTATTTCATGTCAAATGAGTCCCGTTCGGACATGAAGTAGAACCCCAACATTAACAATGAAAATTAAAAAAGAAACCAAAGCAAAATCATTATTTACTTTATACAACTATAGTAGATACCCAAACCACGAATTTTGGCAAAAGAATGAACAAAAGATACTTTCAAATACACCAGGATCATAGTAGTTTTCAACAAAGACCCATTGAAACATAAAGAACAATTGTCTTCAGTAAAATTATGCAAGTTCAAGAACAACAACATAATTTTTTATTTCATAAAGTACTTGCTAGAGAAAGAGAGAGAGAGACCATTTGTGTTTTGGTAGAAGCAATTCGAGAGAAGAGATGAACGTAAAGGGTTTGGAGGGAAGATTAGGAAAGTTTACTTCAGAGCACAATAGTTTCAGTAGGTAGTTTTTTTTTGTACGTGGGTAGTTTTCTCGTATGTGGCATTTATGTGGATTAGTTGGACACAAGGCGTCAATAAAACACATGCAACATATGATTTACAACACATGGCATCGTTAGAACACATGCAACTTATAACTTACGACACATGGCATTAGTTAGTTATGGAGGGAGTTACTGTAGGGAGAAAATAGTTTTTTTGGTTTGATTGCGTTAATAGTTTCTTTTCAGGCTGACTATACATATGACTGTCGGACTTTTGACTGCTGGGATGCTATGTCACTAACACCTCCACTTAGGACAACGCTCCTAATTTGAATCATAGACAAGTACTACCCGTGACCAAGTCACGGTGATTGCGTTGATGCGTCTTCGGCGCTATATTTTAACCATCAAGTGCTTAGGCTTTATAATTGAAAAATGCATAGAGTATAACTTAACTTTTTTCTTGCAAAACATTTAATGTTTTTATGGTACTTCTAGCTTTTCTACATTTGAAGTATCACTCTTAACCAATAGTTGCAAAAATAGTACTCCTAGGATCAATAATACTTAAAAAGATTCACATACATGAATAATAAAGGACCACATCATAAAGCTGGACATTGCCACATAGTCGAATTACAAAATTGTATATATTTTTGAGAAAATGTAAACAAATTATGTAACCAAATAATAGGTAAAGATAATAAAGTAACCATAAACAATGATGTTCATCAAAATTTACAATTTGCTTTTAATCGTAGCTTCATCACAAAGTTTAACCATTTCATGCCCCTTACGAATGTAATTATGAAGATACTTGATAGCTATAACACCAGTAAGTTTCCTCCTTTGAATGATTATTAGGCCAATCGTTCGCGTCATTATAAATTGTGTTTTTGTGTGTGTTATATGCAAGACTATTTGCATAGCTTTGCCGGTCCATAGCTCGTATAGTCAAACAATCTACAGAAAAATGAAAAAATGAGTTACTAAGGAAAACCCAAGTGAACAATCAAAGAATGGGAAGACACCCCTCAACATTTACACTATTAAACCTGCCACAAACCACACAAAATACAATGCATTAACTCACCATTAACGGCAGAAGTCATTAACTAATTAGTATTAGTTACTGTATTTGAAGTGCTTGATAATTATAGTCAGAACTAATGCATTCCTTATTTATAGTCATTAACTCATAACGAATACATACACCAATTAATATAACCATGAAAAGAGATAGAGAGATTCATTAATGTAGCCAACCAATAAATCAAAAACATTAGATTAGAGAAAAAGTACCTAGAATTAAGAAATTACAAATTAATGAGAATAAAATACAAGCAACCAAGCCAAATAGGTCGGCAGAGGTACCCATCACCATCAAAACAAAATTCAAATAAAAGTCTTCAAAGTTCAAATAATACCACAAGCCAAATATCACAACTCAAACTGTGCTCACCCACAAAATTTAAAAATGAAAAAAAAAGTGAAACAAAAACACTAAACCATGCCAAAGAGGGCTTAAAACTTACCTACTTCCCTCAAACTTTGTTTTTCTTCTCCCTTCAAGAACTCATAAATGATGCCAAACAAGACTTAGGGATACCCATTTATTTAAATAATAATAAAAAAAAATAAATCGGGACCAAATAGGACTTTGAGCTTCCCTTCACTCTTCAAGTTAGATGAATGAAAGTAAGGTCTTCAATGGTTAGGATTTGACTCGGTATCCGATCCGGTCCGATTGGTTAACAAAGGATTAGGATAAAAAAAAAATCCTCCACGACCCGATCTGTTAATGATCCTACCCTTTAGTTGGAGGATCGGGTTAGGATTCACCATGACCCGATCCGTTATGGGTATTTAAGTAATACATTATTTTTCTATATATAGAGTAGTGGAGATAGTTTAAGGCTAGCGTGAGACTAAAAATGAGAGAGAAGAAAGGATGTAAAATCTTATGTATTTACTTTCATTGTATACAAGGTTTATATAGATTACAATATTGTACTGTAGATGTACTACAATACTCTAAATATGGGAGGTATCTATATATAGGAGGAACAGTCTATACACGGTAGTACAACTATACAATAGGTGTACACACTATTCGACACTTCCTCTCAAGATGGAGCGTATATGTCATATATGCCCAACTTGACAAGGGAATCGACAAATGTTGAGTTTGATAGGGCCTTGGTTAACATATCTGCAAGCTGAACTTTCGTACTAAAATATGGCACTTCAACTTCCTTGTTCTCCAATTTCTCATAAATAAAGTTCCTGTCAATTTCCACATGCTTTGTGCGATCGTGTTGCATTGGATTTTCAGTAATTTTAATTGCTAATTGTTTATCACAAAACAGCTTCATAGGCTTTTTGGAAGAGAAACCCAACTCCCTCATAAGCCTTTTCAACCATAACAGTTCACAAATGCCTTTCACCATTGCTCGATACTCAGCCTCTGCGCTTGACAAAGAAACAACTTTTTGTTTCCTGCTCTTCCAAGTAACAAGATTGCCTCTAACAAAGGTAAGATAACCCAACGTTGATCTTCTATCTCCTTTTCCAGCCCAATCTGAGTCCGAGTACCCAAGAATATCTGTATTGCCATGTTTTGAAACAAGAGACCCTTCCCTGGTGTTGATTTCAAGTACCTCAAGATCCTTACAACTGCATCCATATGTTGCTTACTCGGATTGTGCATGAACCTACTTACCACACTTACAACATATGCAATATCAGGTCTGGTATGAGACAAATAAATTAAGCATCCAACTAACCTCTGGTATCGTCCTTTGTTAGTTGGGAATTTGATCAGGACATTCCTCCAAGCCGTAGTTCTGCTGACTGGCTCACAACCAAGCATCCCCGTCTCTCTTAACAAGTCAAGCACATATTTACGTTGTGACAGAAAGATACCTTGTTTGGAACGGTTAACTTCAATACCTAAGAAGTACTTTAACCCACTCAAATCCTTCATGTCGAACTCAGAAGAAAGATAATCCTTCAATTTACTCATTTCTGTGAGATCATTGCCTGTCACTATCATATCACCCACATATATAATAAGAGCTGTAATTTTATCATTTTCTTTCTTCAAGAACAAAGTATGATCTGCATTGCTTTGTTTATACCCATACTTCTTCATTGCAAATCAAAATCTACCAAACCAGGCACGCGGAGACTGTTTTAAGCCATATAAAGCTTTCTTCAACCTACACACCACACCACCAGAATTACGAGGAACATCATATCCTGGTGGCAACGACATATATGCCTCTTCTTTTAGATCTCCATGAAGAAAGACATTTTTCACATCATATTGCTGTAAATGCCAATCAAGATTTGCAGCCAATGACAACAAAACTCGCATAATATTGATTTTAGCCGCGGGAGTGAAGGTTTCCTCATGATCAACACCGTACGTCTGAGTGAACCCTCGAGCTACAAGTCTTGCTTTATGCCTATCAATTGAACCATCTGGCTTTTGTTTAATGGTGAACACCCATCTACAACCAACAGTTTTCTTCCCTTTCGGTAATGATACTAATTCCCATGTCTTATTCTTTTGAAGCGCTGCCATTTCTTCTTCCATAGCTGCAGCCCATTTTACATCCAACAATGCCTTACTTACTTTAGTGGGAATATGCATTGTAGACATATTATTGACAAAGGCCTTAGAAGACTCTAATAGTCTGTGAGTAGACACATAATGAGCAATCGGATATGTGAGTTTCTTTATAGGTTCTGGTGAAAATCTCTCTGCTGGCACTCCATGATTACTCTGTGGTGGAAGCTAATATCTGTCACAATCAATAGACTCAGAAATATTATTAGTATTTATCACAGAATCTCTAGTTACCTCAGAAATATTAGTTTGAGGAAGATTGGACATGGGCATTGAGAGAGAGGGTTCCTCAGTAACATTAATAACATCAACATCATCAAGAACACTATTCTGACCAGCCTCCACAATTTGCATCGATTCAGACGCTATTGAAATGATCTCCCCAGAAACACCCGAATCATCAAGACTACCAGTAGAATCAATTTCCACCATATTATCTGGAAACAATTTAAGCCAATTCACTTCTTCAACACTGTTACTCTCCTCTGGAAGATGTGAATTTAAAATAGACGGAGCATAAAATATCTCTTGTTCAGAAAACCTAACGTCCATGGAAACATAGAATTTACGGGTAGCAGGGTGATAACAACGGCATCCTTTTTGAAAAGGATGATAACCCACAAAGACACACTTCAAGGCACAGGGATCAAGCTTAGTACGCAGATGTTTTTGTAAGTTTACATATGCTACACATCCTAAAATACGAGGAGGAATAGTAAGATTAGAGGGAATATCCACATAAGCTGCAAGTTTATCTAATGGTGTTTGGAAATTCAAAATACTTGTAGGCACACAGTTGAGGAGATAAACAGCAGTAGCGATGGCTTCTTCCCACCATTGTGGCTTCATATTTGCACCTATCAAACTGGCCCACGTAATCTCAAGTAGCTGCCTATTTTTCCTTTCGGCCACACCGTTTTGTTGTGTGGTATCAACACAAGTAGTCTCATGAAGAATGCCATGCTCCTTAAAATACCCTTGTAAGTACTTGTTAACAAATTCTCCACCATTATCAGAACGACAAACTTGAAAGTTAGCCAAAAATTGTATCCTGATCATATTGTGAAAATTGAGAAACCGTTCAGCAACCTCACTCTTATGTTTTAGCAAATAAAGCCAAGTCATGCGGGTGCAATCATCAACAAATATAATAAACCATCAAAAACCCGAAGTTGTTGTAAGTGGAGATGGTCCCCAAACATCTAAATTAACCAGTGAAAATGGGATAGATTTTTTGCTAGAACTAGGCGGATAAGGAACACGATGAATTTTTTCCAAAATGCAAGTTTCACATTGAAAATCTGAAGGTTTACATTTTGAAAATAAAGCAGGAAACAAATGTGTTAAGTAGCCGAAAGAGACATGACCCAACCGTCGATGCCATAACCAAATTTGATCTTTTTCAACATGACATGAAACTTTTTCAGATAGTGAAAGACTTGCACAAACATCATCGACATAGTATAAACCCTCTCCCTTTGTACCACGTCCAATTATCTCCCCGCTGCTGATATCCTGAAGAAGACAAAAATTGGGATAGAGTAATACCAAATAATTTAATTGTGAAGTTACTCGTGGTACAGATAATAAATTATTAGAGAGGGTAGGAATCAACAAGGTGCGTTCCAATGATAAAGACGGAGTCAGATCAACTCTTCTGGCTCCAGTTACGGGATACGAAACACCATTAGCATTGGCAATAGAGGAACATTTAGGCAAGCAGTGATTACGTAAAATAGATGCATCAAAAGTCATATGATTTGTGGCACCAGAATCAAGAATCAAACCATGACCCCTTATTGCATTAGTAGCAACTAATGCTTTACCTATATTACCTGACTGCTGCAGAATGGTGGAGTCTACCATAGAGTGAGAGGTCTTTATATGATCTTCCACCGAAACAAAGGATGGTGTCGAGGTACACAAAGCCACTTTTCTTTTGCTTCTTACCCTCAATCGTTCTTTATGATCATGCCACCATTCCAGATACCAGTTTTTCTTGAAACATAATTTCCACAAGATGTTTGTCACTTCTGCAATGAGAACATCATCCACCAACTGTCGTTGAAGAGCTATGTTGTGAAAAGGAAGATGGAACAAATTTCTTCGCCGCCATAACAACTTGAGATATATCTCCTTGATTCAGCATGGTGTTCCGACGTTGTTCTTCACATCGCAAGGTTGAAAAAATGGTTTCGGTACCAGGAAGTAGATCAGTGCGAAGAATTTTGCCTCGAATGGAATCATATATGTCATCTAGACCAGCAAAGGACAAATAAACCCGTTCTTCTTCGATCTTAGCTGTTCGTACCTTGACAATCTCCGCCTGTGTAAAAGGGATAGGTTTACTATGATTAAGTTCCTGCCAAATAAATTTCAGATCTGCAAAATATGTTGATACCGGTCTTTCAGCCTGTTTTGTTGCCATAGCTTTACGAGATAAATCATAAATTATTGATTTATCAGTACCCTCATAGAAAGTGTGAGAAACAGCTTCCCAAACATCTTTTGCAGTAGGTAGACGAATGAATAACACCATTACATCCGTTTCCATAGAATTGATAAGCCATCCTTTCACAATAGCATCATCCAAAACCCATTTATCTTAAGTTGTAGCACCTACATCAGGTTGCGGAGTGGTACCGGTCAGATATCCCTTCTTCCCTCTGCTAATAATGAACATAGTCACAAATTGCGACTAGACATCAAAGTTGGGGCCTTTCAACTTGACCCCACCAGGAATTGACATTGGTTCTGATGCCACCATCATGTTCATCGTCGGCGGAACGACGAAAGCATCGGATATTGAGGAGTTAACCATCGTATGATAAGTCACGAATAATAGGTTCGAAGGAATAAGCAAACAATTGGCTTGCTTAAGATTATAGAGCAGTAGGCTCGTTTGCTCTGATACCAACTAAAAATGAGAAAGAGAAGAAAGGATGTAAAATCTTGTGTATTTACTTTTATTGTATACAAGGTTTATATAGATTACAATATTGTACTGCAGCTGTACTACAATACTCTAAATATGGGAGGTATTTATATATAGGAGGAATAGTCTATACACAGTAGTACAACTATACAATAGGTGTACACACTATTTGATAATGAGCTGAGGCTTTCATCTCTTATTTCTCTTTCTCTCTCTTTCTATCTATCTATCTATCTATCTATCTATCTATCTATCTCTCTCCATATAGTAGAGATAATTAAGCCCAATAAACAATGAGAGAGTTGAATTTGATTTCTAGGTCAAATTTAGAATTGATGAGTTTAATTTATCGAATGCCTCATCTTTATCTCCAGCTCATCAAATCAAAGGTACTTTAACAACAATTCAATCTTATTTTATTTTAATTATGTATGAAAACCTTATTTCCATGAATTAATTAGTTTGATCATCTGCTTATGTTTCATGTTTTTGTTGTTGATTTAAAAATTTTACTTATGTAATTTTATTGTGTAACTATTTATGATCAACGGGAGCTTCAGATCAAGTGTTGGATTTTAGAATTTTTCTTGTGTTACCTTATTTCTACCAATCAAATTTAAGGGTTTTCAATCTTATTTTGAGTTTTTATTAACTTGCTCAATCCTTTATGGGGGCTTCCTTTATCACTTAACATACACTACAAGGAAAACTACTATTATGGAGAGCTAAAAATTGTCCCAAAAAGCTACTATTCCATCCCTACAACTATTATGGACGACTTTAGGGATGACAAAGTGTTGCCCCTTTAGGGTGGCGTCCCAAATACATTAGAGACGGACACATCCGTTTATAATACTATTAAGGACGGCTTTAGAGACGACAAAATTTTATCTCTTAAAGTCTTGGTTTTTTCAATTCCTTTTGGGACGAAGTGAAATGGTCTCTAATACATAATATTTGTGATGAATTTATTTGTCTCTAAAAGTATGGTGCCAAATTTTCCCGCCAGTGCCAATATTAATAAAGACAGATTTTTTTGTCTTTAAAAGTATGACTTGCGTTAATATTAATAGAGATAGAATAAACCGTCCCTGAAGAAGGTAAATCCAAATGCAACATTTTTTACAATTTTAAGTTAGGCCACTGTTGGTCTATTCAAAACATTCATCAACCACAAGTAAATTTTAAAGAAAGGAAACAGTAATATATTGCATCATAACATGGTAATGTGATAACATTTCATGTTGAGGTCAAAATTATTTATTTCAAGCATTTATTTACAAGTTTCCACAAACATCAATTCTACCTAAATAAATAAGGTCTCAATCTACCTAGAACATTAGAAATTAGTGTTCAGTTACTAAATGTAGCTGGAGCATTCAAATGAATGATCGAACATCTTACGCACTCAACATAGAACCATCGACACTCAAACAACATTTCTATATAGAATTAGCTTTTGCTTGTATCGCTCTCATAGTTGTTAAGAAATTTCCTGAAACAAAATAAAAATCAAATTGTTACAACGTCAACCTCAACATTTAAAAATAATTGTAGACAAAAAGATAATAAAACAATCAAGTATACATTAATAAACTAAAATTAAGAAATCAAGTGACGCCGTATCTATATTAAAATTATGTGTTAAACCAAATCAAATAGGAGAAATCCTACCAAAAATTCAGCAACACTTCCCCTATAAATTGGACATTTCTAATTTGTACCTATTAAAAAACATAAATATAAGCACTAAAGTGGATAACATAATCTTTCAGTTTGAGAGCGCTTAAGGCCAGTATACTCATAACACGCTCCCAATTCCTAAGATTATGAAATTTACACAAATCGTACGTCAATTAGATATCACATTAAGGTCATATCAACCACAAGGCATGATAGTATATATAAATCTCAGCAACTACAAAAATTAACCACCGAATAATATATAGTTTTATAACATGAGTACAAATATATAGAAGATGCGATACTATACCACCAAAATCTACTCGGCACATAGTATAGTGAAATGTAAGATACTTGTTTACACCAAGAATGAACCATACCAAAAAGGACTAGGAGACTCTTGCAACCAAAATTTTATTAAAAATGAATATTGTAATAGCTTAATAAGATGTGTTTAGAACGCTCATAGGCAATAAAAAATGACTAATAAGATGATTTAGCGTGGAAAACCTTTGAATAGGTTAAAAATCATAACTTTTTTTGAGGATTTTAGAAAGAGAGAGAAATCTTATTGAGATTGCTAGCTATTATAATGAGTGTTCTGAGTATTTTGAATATAGAATATTAGAGTAAGGATTCATCCGTCCCTAATCTCTAATTCTCTGGTCCTATTTATAGGTCTTATAATATGACCGTTAGGCAACCATAAAGATTCTTAATAATTGACGTTACAAAATATATACTTGATGAGCTTTAATCCGATTATGTAACGGTTTGATCTTGCTGTTTTGTAACGGCTTCATAGATGACGTTGCGTCTGTCGATTCAAAATGTTAGGTTACAAATCAAAAATGATGAATAGAGTTGTGTAACTGCAAAGCGTTGTTTACTGTGTCATGTGTATGTTGATAAGTTCGTATGGTATTCGAAGATGCGGAATAAGCCACTACCTGAACTGTTGAGGTAGAGGTAGAAAGAGATAAACGTGGCTATGTAACTGTATGGTTTCATACATTAGGCCACATGCATGTTGAGGAGGTCGAGTGGTCGTATTCTGGTCGAGGATGAAGCATTAGTTCGAGATGCGGAATAAGCCACTACAATCGCCCCCTCTCAGCCAACAGTATGAGAGACCTCGCGGGCGAGTGGTGTTGGTTGAAAACTATCATTAAGACTGTAATTAATACTTGGGAATTATTTCTTATGTAACTTCATGAATATCTGTTTGTGGCTTTTGGGTTTTCTAGAACCAGTGGTTCTAGTAAATTCTGCTGCATGGGGAATCTTTCGAATATTGGGAATTTGAAGAGTCAGCTTTAATGCTGATCAGAGTATAAAGAGCACTCTAAGTTGTGGTGATGAGCCAAGTCTTTGTCTCTAAACTATTTCTTATGTATTCTTGCTTCTGTACTTAAAAATACTTTTGACAGTTTGAAAGTATGGTAACTATAAGACAACAGTCTCAAGAATCCAGGATTCGAAGGAAGATGGAAAAATTGTGTATCAGATGTTTTGGTTACCAGCCTTTGTATCTGTCGACGCCAATTCCGGTGTCCCCTACATACCACCATATATCATATAAAGAGGTGATGGAGGCAGTGGATGATTTTTACCAAATGGTGCATTTTAATTATATGCCGACATCATCGGAGGAGCATCAAAGTGGTCTGCGACTGCTAGCAGAGAAGGCTATTACAATTTAAGACTAAGTGGCAAACGTTCATCCGAAGGAGTTTCACCGATATTCTGCTAGTGGGTGGGTCCTTTCTAAGAAATAAAACCTTCCTTCTATCTCTAGCATGCGGGGTGGTGGACGTTATGGTGGAAGGGGTGGTGATGGCAGAGGTTTTCTTCCATAGATCATAGATGTTGGCCATGAAGAAGATCCTTCTGCTGGTACCGCATCTTTTCTGTGATTTTCTAGTTCCACTGCTTCCTGTTCCTTTCAGGCAGGGGATCAGAGTTTAAAAGTTGCTTTAATTTTATCTCTTCTTCCTCATTGACTGCTGAGAGACATTTTAAACTATTTACTTGATGTAATTTGGAAAGTAATCTGTAGATTGTCTGGATTTCTAGTTATCTATAAAGTAATCTAAAAGAAATTTGTCAAACTAATGAAATGTTGATATTCTGTAATTTTGATGTTATGTATCAAACTTTGTCGCTTCTTGTCCTATAAATATTAATAAATGAGTGTTGTGGAACAAATCGAACTGTAAGGAGCAATAAATGGTAGTGGAAGTCGAGGTTTAAAATTGTAAAGTGTTCGTGTGATGATAGGAAGTAGATAATTTCTATAAGATATGAGGGGTTGTAAAGGTATATGGTTTTCTGCGATCTATGTATTCGAACTTGATAAAAAAATGTCTCGAACTGTAGAAAGAATTGAGATTAGCCTATAGGTGCTACCACTGGACTTGCTTGATTTTGTATGTTACCATCTTCATATCGGTACATATAAAATCAGAGGAGATATTTCATAACGTGAAAATAATGACCTGTCATAATCTTTGGGATTGTCTATTGATATTCTTCTGTCCAAAATTTTTTATTGTAAAATATATCTTTTAGCGACCTCTGCTGGGTAATATAGATTTTCATAGATCTTTTTGGTGCTTATATAAAGTAGTGATCCTTGGCCGTTAGGTTTTGTATCATATGTAGGGATAAATTGTTGTAGAGGCAGTGTGGTTAACCATGGTGAGGACACGTTCTCAACGTGTTTGCCATGCAGCAGATGGTAGGTTCCATATCAAGGTTGTTGAACTTCATGAGTGATATTTTTGTCGACTGCCTTATGACGCTGTGTTACCGGAATGACTATTGAATTTGAACGGCCTAGATGATGAAGGTAGACGTGCAGAGTATGATCACTTTTTTTGGTGTGATGTGTTTTGTAGATCTCTACTGGATGCCACGGTACGAGAAATAACTATTCGATAGCTCACATGTGACAAAATTGTTGAAGAGGATACAAGGGCAGCAAGATGAGTGATAATTCCATGTAGGGAGGTGAACCATCCAGGCTGCTTTAAATATAACTACATAAGTCTTTAAGATCAAACTGTAAAAGTTTGCAATAAAAAAGTAATCTATTTGCAGTAATCTATTTGTGTTATCCATTATATGTAGAACGGAGCAAATTTGATGCATCAATCTGAAATGAATAAGAATAAAATATTATGTTTTACTGTTTGTGTGTCAGATATTGTGGATGACAGCTGTACGATTTTAACAACTGCATAGATATCTTTGAATTTTGAATATTGAACTATTTTTGGAATGTCGTATGGTCTTAGTATAGTATAAAAGTAGGGTGATTGGTCATTTGTACTGTATTTGGAAAGAGGGGCAGAATGTTTTAATGGTAGAAAATAAATAAAGACGTGATGATAGTAGACGTTATCACAGAAGTCATGATGATATTGTTAACCAAAAAGATGTGCCTGTAAAGACAGTAGGGGTAATTAACATGTGTTTGAAGGAGCCATCATTTCGTAAACTGAGGGAGAGTATAAAAATTCATATCTCTCTTCCTCATAAATTATCTACAGTTGCAGAGGGGAAAAATGTGGTAAAAATTTTAACCCTAAAGAACGTTTGAGTTCTGAGTGTGATCTGAGAGAAAAAGCTTTATCGGGGTGATTTAAAACTGTTAAGAAAGCAATGGGAGCGGTCATTTTCGGTAAGACGTCTGGGTAAAGTAGAAGATTGCTACTCTTCAAGTACAGACTAGTGCTATATGCCTTTGTTTTATTTGATTTGTTGTTGTTAGTAATCTGTGTAATATTATATGTTTTCCTTTTGGGTTGAGGGATACAGAAGTTTGATAATGTAGGGGGTTTAATATCTTGTGTAGAGATTTTTGTAGTGTATAAGATTTAAGATATAAATAGACTGTAGAGAGAGAAAATGCCTTTTTGGAGAAGAAGAGAGAAAATTAAAATAATTGTTTGTTGTTTTGGAAAATTGGAAATGAAACGTGTTGATTAGGTAAAAGCAAGGGTGGGTTTTTTTTACTGTGTGTAGAGTATATCATAATAATAAAATATTTTATGTATCTGTAGGTCCAGTATGCGTTCAAAACCTATAAATCCTGTAATGGCTAAATTCTGTAAGCTTAAAATGGCATGGAATTCGCTATCACACCAATGAACCTGCAATAATATTCTAATGGAAATTAAGAAATGAAACAGGTGATTTTAGCATGGAAAACCTCTGAATAGGTAACAAACCACAACCTCGTGTGGAGAATTTTGTGAAAGTATCTTTATTGCTTGAGGCGGATATCTTTATTATAAGTGATCTCTAAATATAGAAATGCTTTTAACCTTGTAACTAAGAAGTTTGTAATGTTTCTTGAGAATCTCGAATCGATAGTTTCTTAATGATCTCTTATATAATTTTTTTGGTCCCTGTCTCTTATAGAACTTTTTCTTTATATAGTCCTTCTCCGCAGCTCTTCATCATGCAGGAGCACATTTTTCGAATAATGTGGTTAGTGGCGGTTAACTGAATAACTGACGAGTTTGTGGAAGGCAGGTGTCTTTAACTGGATAAGGTTTTTCAGTTTAAGTTTAGCCCACGTTCTTAACCAGTTTGTGGGGTAGGTTGGAATGTTGACTGGGGAAATATGTTAAAAATGCGTGAGTCTGAGATGTAGGTAATTCGAACTAGGTAAGTTTGACTTTGGGTGAGATCGAGGGATAGGTCTCTACAATAGTCCCCTCGCAACCGAAGTCACGAGTGGCTTTGGTTGAGAAATGATCAACTTGTAATTCAGTATCTGAGTTGAAATTCTTGATAATTAAAATGGAGTAATGATGGTATTGATTCTCTAGAACTTATGCGTGATATGGAAAATAACGTGTATTTAATAAGGATGTGGATACTCATGTATGTGACGGTTATGATTCAAAAAGTTGCATCTGTAATGAATAATGACGCTTGGTAAAATGTACCTGTACATTAAATATATGGTTATATAAATGATGCCTATATCGGATTTTGAAAGCATAGTACGCTTGTCCTTAGTGAAATTCTTTGAAATTTTTTAACAATGGTGAAGACTCGTAGTATGGTCCTTGAAAAGAGGATTGCATCTAAAATGCAGAGGTTGAAGTTGAAATACTTCGGTGACCAATCCTTAGAGATGTCGATACCCACTCCTGTTCCTCTAGCGTATCAAGGCATGTTGGAAGATAAAGCGATTGAAGCTGAGGAAGAATTCTACTGCAAGTGGAGGTTTCATGTTGTCGTCTTGATAGGCGGGGGCCGGTGGGCCTATCTCCGTAATCTTACGAGAGACAGGGTTAGGGCTTCATATGCAGGGATAGGTATAACTGCCCTGCAATTATGCTAATTTCTTGTATCATCATGGATTCTAAGGTCAGGCCCTCTTTATCTCTTCCAACTCTTTGGAGGTGGCAGTTTCAGAGGAGGGGGTGATGGTAGTGGAGGAGGGAGGCAACCAGTGGGAGTCTGCCTTTACATTTCCATCGCGTTTTAGCAATCAAAAGACCTTCAGTTTGAGATTTTGGTTCTAGCACTGAGTCTACTGCTTGCATAGTTTCTATTTGAAGTTCGGCCAGACTTCAGCCAAACTTATACGAGGGAAGCTCCATATTTGCTCCAATTTCTTCTTTGTATCAAGGTGAAAGATCACTGAAGCAAGAAGAACTGGAGGAGTTGATGCCTTGGCATGCCTGAATGACCAATGACTTTTAAAAATAGTGAAAAACTTGTTATCTGTAAAGTACCTGGAGTTCACTGCTGGACGGATAATCTTTCTATTGTATACCTAAGATCGATGTACTGAAAAACTTATTATCTATAAAATCATATGTAATGTTTTCGACATGAATAAAAATTGGTCATCCAATTACTTGTGTCATGTAGATAAAAAATGTCTCTTAGAATCAAACTGAATCATGTAGAATGTATAAAATGAATAGGAGTTTATAAGTATTGAAAACACTGCTGTTGTGATGTTTGAACTCAGATAAATACGTGCAAAAATTGACATTGTGACGTAAGCATGATATTGTTGCGCGTTAAACATGTGGGGGAGAAAAATTATGGGAAATATGTAATGCAAAAAATTTAAGCTACTACAGGTCGATAGAAGAATAACTCTTGATAGATTAAGCTCTACTAGAGAAAATAATGTAATGTAGGTACTGGAGTGAAGGGATAAGTTCAAATAGTCTCTCTTAAGATTTTGGTTTTCTGTTACGAGATAAAAGGTCAAAATTACATTTTAAGCAGAAGCGCCGTATAAATGTATAAATAAGGGTAACAATTATTTCCTGACTAAGGAAAAGTGATTGTGATGGTGCAGACTCGATCTCTGAGGATTCGTCATGCCGCTGAAGGACGACTAGCCATTAAGATCGCTAAAGTGCGGGAGATAATTTTTGGATCATTTGGTTATGATGCTGAGTTACCTATGAAGGAATGTCAGCTTGAAGGATTGGATGTGATGGATATGGAACTTGAATATGCCAGGTATTTCAATGAGGTATCCTTTCACAAATTGGTGTTGGATCCTGCAGATCGAGAAGAGATGATCAGATTGATCGCCGAGGTGGAGATTGAATTTGAAGATAGGATGATCGAGTGAGGTGATTTGAGTAGATGTGGTTGTTCAGGTTCACCAAGGCTATTTTTAGATGTAATTACATATAAAACGTTATCCTAAATAAATGTAAAGGTTGCGGAGTTTAACAAAAAAGTTAAAAGTCAATGTGATCCACTATAATTAAAAATGCCATTTGAGACTGTTTTGATAAACAAATTTTGAATAAGTTTGAAATTTTATGTAGCTTTGAAAATGGCGTCACTAGTACTATAGGTATAAGAAACAAGAACAGAAAAACTGCAGGAGTTTCTAGGTTTGTTTTTTATGTAAAGCTGCAAAAATTTGATTTCGTGGAGTGTGAGTCATCATGAGTGTGGGAAAATCAGAGAAAGATATGGTAACAAGAGATAAAAAAAGATTAAAATATGAGGGCAAGGGTAATGATGGAAAGACAGTTTTATTAAAATGGTACAAGATGTCTGACATGGATAGTGGAAAAGATCCCTCAGTTCCAAAACCGAGGATGGGTCGTACGATGCGCAATAACTGCGAGATAGGTGTATAGATGAATGGGGATGTTTGGAGTAACCTGTCAGAGGGTTTCTTGTGTTGCCTCTTTTAATTAGAGTACGGGTTGAGTCTTCCCCTTACCAATTTGGCAAAGGGGATTATGAATACGATTAGGGCATGTCCTATTTAATTTAACGGGAATATGTGGGAGGTAATAAATATCTGTGACCATTTGAATAAAAAATGGGATAATGAAGGAATAGTGAGGAGGATAACCCCTGAGGACGTATTACAGTTCTGCGGGGTGAAGAATTATAAGGCCAGTGGTGGGGCACATTTTTGTGTGAGTGCAACTCAGCGTTGCTTATTCGATCGTAATTTAGTAGGTCGAGCCTGAAATGACAACGTAATATGAGTGAAGGATAATTGCCTTCAGATGGATGATAAAGAGCCTTTGGATCTTCTGTTTAGAACTATAAAGCAAAGTAAGTATAACAATTCATAAAGTATAATATTGATACGTTTGAACTGATGATCTTTTAGCGATAATAATAAATGATGTGCATGGCAGGCCTGAAGTCCCGAGTGGAGAGGAAAAATTCACTATTGAGCAAAGTTGCAGATGAAGAGCTTGAGCTCGAGTTTGTGTTGGAAGGACTCGGCCTTAGCAGGAAGAAAATGATTGGGAGTAAATCAAAAAAGGTTTAAAAATCTCAATCGACCAGGCTTATTGTGGGCATTGATGATGGGAAGAATATTTTAACTGGTGGGGAAGGCCGAACCAATGTGGCCAAGACCCCTAGAATAGACAGTTCAGTTCAGCTGGAGTCTATTACGTTGAACAAGTTAACTCGAACATTTCTGAAGAAACAAATGTTGAAGCGTCTGTTGGCTTCTAGTACCACTAGAAGTGGTGAGGGTGACTGAAAAGATAAAAGGAGAATGATCAAACCTCTAGGGAGGTCGAGGGAAAGAGTCGCTGAAGAGCGACCTGTTGCTGAGGATGATCTTAAAGCAGTGGAGGAAAGGTCTAAGCTGGCCGCTCTTCACGGTGAAGAGGATGCGAGCAAGAAGGTAAGTCGTTATGCTCTATTATGTAAAATATGTTTATGTTTTCTATTCTGAGCTCACGCTGAGGTCGAATTGTGTTTTGTAGGTTGCTCGTTTGATGAGGGGCGTTTGGCACGGAATTGAAGAAGAGAAATTCAAGCTGAAGAAGGGGAAAATCGAGCTTAAACAGAAGTTAGCCCGATCGAAGGCGGATGTTCTCAAGGAAACAAAAAAGTTGGAGGCCTTAAAGGCTTCTCATGTAGTAGCGATTGGCCATCTTCAATCAGAGGCCACCGTGACTCATGGGGAGGTGGAGGCGGAGCGTGAAAGGTTGGGGCACCACCTGATGTCGAAGGGGTATTTCGAAGACGAGGTAGATGCCATTAAGGAAGACACCTATGTCGAGGTGGGAGATGACGAAGAAGTGGATGTGGTAGCGGTGGGGGTCGTTGATGGTCTGGATAGTGTCTCCTGTCAGACAATGCTTGACAATCAAGGGGATAACATCGAACTCCCAGAGGGTGATAATGGAAGGTAGGGTAGAAGTATACTTTTGTATGAATATTTGTAAACTATTGGATTGTGTGTATGGAGGAGACTTATGTAGGTTGAATTTTTTTATAAACCTCTTGTTAGTACTTAAAGAAATGAGTCTCAGAATAAAAGATCTAGAGACCGGGCTTACCAGGGAAAGAAAGACCTCTACAACCTTGCTGTCTTTGCAAGTGGAGCTGCAGGTTAGATCGGAATAGGCCTTTTGACTTGAATGTTATAGCGACATAAAGTTACCAAGTAAATAGGATGTAGATGCAGACCAATATTTTTGCTATTAGCTTTAGGAATATAACACTAATATAGTGCATAGAAAAATTTAACGCTCTTTATATAAAGTAGCATATCGAAAGCATGTACCTTAGACATCGCAATATACCTCATGAAGTGTTTATCTGATAATGTACCCCGACCTTTTAGTCTAAAAGTATTTACATACCGCAGATGTTAGAAATCATATATAATTTTAGAAATGAAATATATATATATATATGCATATTGATGGTGTTCTGAATCGAAATGTATTAATATCTTTATATTGTACAGGTCGAATTGGATTCAGCTCGCTTGTGTGAGGACGATATACTCCAATGTAACCGAGAATTTATAGAGGAGTTAGACAGGATGAGGGAGGCGAATGAGAACAGAGAAGATCAACATATAAAGGTGCATTTTAAACTTATGGGGGCAATCCAGGCTATTTCCAACCTCACTCATAAGGTCGAAGAAAAAGATACCAAAATAGGCAAGGGGCTAAAAAATCTAATGGAGATCACAGAACATGCCGCGAAGCTTCAAAGTTGGGTTGACACGTTGATGGTTAAGGATAAGCAGGCTAAAATGGCTCAATACCTTATTCAGGCGCTAGAAAGATCGAAGGGACAATTTCGATCTGACCTTCAGAATTGTAGAAACGAGCTGGAGCGACTGATACAAAAAATAGTTAAAAAAGATAATGAGTTGATGATAGCTCGAGAAAATCTATCAGCTTCAAAAGCCGCGGCTGGACACTTTCATATAGCCCTACCTGCAACGAAGGTGTAACAAATTAAATTAGAGGGTGACACGATTTAAGACTGAACTAGCGCAAGACAACGCACGTGCCAAGAAAGATGAGGCTAGAGGGCGCTCAAGGGGAAGTACAAATGAGGTTAAGGCTTATCTAGTCCAAGGAGATGTAGTTAGTCTCTCAGGCCGAATTAGAGAGCTGGAGAGTGATATGTTTCGCATTCAAGGATATATTCAGAGAGGAAATGCAAACTTAAGGGAGTGTCAGCACAAGCTGAATGTTGCTCTTATTTGGGAGAATGTCTTAGAAGGGGAGATCGGGACAAAGGAAGCCCTGATGAAGATGAAAGACGACTCGTTAAATGATACTTCAGCCCGGGAAGAATTGAATGCAGAAATTGTAATACTGCGCGCTCAGGTGGCGAACTTGGAGGTCGCTGTTAAGACTGAATCAGCTAGATATTATAAAAAAGAAGAAGATAATATCGTTTTTTATGATTTGACACATAGGGAAATGGTACATCAGAAGAATCTATATGCGCGTTTGGAGTCACGCCTTGAGAAGGTGAGACATCATTTTTCAAAGATCGTTGCAGCTCATGCATCACGGGAAGACCTATTAAAGTTGACCGTTATGTATTTTATAGAGGAAATAAAAAGACTTGAGTTAGAATGAAATACCTTGTTTAAGAACCTGTCTGACATGGGATGCATTTGTAAAGTGGTTATAGATCGGGGCAACTATATGGCTTTTATGGAAACCAATTTAGGCCCTTGGCCTGCTGATCTGATAGAGAGGGGCAGAGTTGTTGTAACTTGCAAACTGAATTCTGTTTGACCTCCTGCTAAAGGATAAAGCATGGCTGACATCCCATTAGAAGAAAAGATATCCATTATAATAAGACCTGAAAATAAATAGTATCTGTCACAGACATAGTGAAATAGATGAAAGCTAGTATGACATTTGCCTTATCTTATGTCTGGTGGGGTCTTTGATATAAAATAAGTTTTTACATTTACTTCAATCGCAGAAATTGGTTGAGTTAAGCCAAGTTGAATCTTGATTGAACTATAGAAATGTTGCAGACATAATGAAAGAGATGAAGGCTAGTATTAGTTTTGCCTAATCTTATGCCTGATGGGGTCTTTGATGTAAAATAAGTTGTTACATTTGTTCCAATCACAGAGATGAGTTGAGTTAAATCAAGTTGAAACTTGATTAAACTATAGAAATGTTGTAAACATATTGAAAGAGATGAATGCTAGTATTACCTTTGCCTTATCTTATGCCTGATAGAGTCGTTGATATGAAACAAGCTTCTGCACTTGCTACAATCACAGAGATTTAGTAGAGTTAGCAAAACCAAGTGTCATCCTTGATCTAACTAGTATAATGACCCATACAAGTTGAAGTAGATGAATGCTAGTATTATCTTTGCCCTATCTAATGTTTGGTACAGTCTTTGATATGAAATAAGTTTTTACACTTGCTACAATCGCAGAGATTTAGTAGAGTCAGCCAAACCAAGTGTTATCCTTGATTTAACTGGAACAAGATCGATTGAAAGCTAAGTGTTATCTTTGATATAGAATGTGAGTGAATCTACATAAGTAGAGAGATGTTGTGAAAAACTTGGAAGTTTCATTGATCAGTTCAGAATTTACATTGAATGGAGATGAAAATCTCACTTTTGGAAATGAAAAACAAAAAACAAAAGCGAGGAAAGAAAATGGAGTAGTAAGACGCTTTAACGATAATACCGTTTCAGTTGTCTTGTGTTCCAAGGATTTGAAATGGGGATTCCCTCTTTTGTCATGAGATAATATGATCCCAGGCCTGAGAAACCTGTGATAATGAATGGACCCTCCCAATTGTCGACTAATTTTCCAGCGTGAGGCTCTTTGCGATGTTGAGGAATTTATCTGAGGACGAGATCTTTGATTTGGATGGTACGACTCCTGACTTGGTTGTTGTACGATCTGGCAAGCATATAATGATACCGACCTAGGTTAGTGATGGCACGTTCCATGGTTTCCTCTATCATATTAAGGTTGCAAGCCAATTCAAACTCATTTTCCTCGTCAGTTAGCTCATGATCATGAACTGGGTAATGATATTCAGAAGGAATGATGGCCTTAGTGCCATAAGCAAGGAGGAATGAGGTACATCTAGTTAATTATAGGGGAGTGGTACAATATGCCCATAGGACATCAGGCAGATCGCAAACCCAATTCCCTTTTTTCTATAAGTGAAGTCATTTTTGGAGTCCATCCACGATGGTTTTGTTGGTGATTTTGGCTTGGCCATTGCCTTGAGGATAGTAAGGATTGGATGATATTGTGGTGGTTTAGGAAGGTTACGACTTTCTCTCCTACAAATTGGGGCCTGTTATTGATACAAATTAGGTGGGGGTACCTAAATTGAGTGATTATGTGGTCCCAGATAAAAGAGATGACCTCTTCTTCTTTGGTTCGACATAGTGGAACTGCTTCTACCCATTTCCTAAAAGAATCAGTAGCTACGAGTAGGTGACGACAGCTACCTGGAAAGCTAGGAAATTCGCCGACGATATCAAGTGCCCATCTTTTGAATGGCAAGAACACCTTGCTTGCATGCAGTTCGAGTATAGGGGCGCATATCATATGTACATGTCTTTGGCAGGTGTTGCATCTGTGGGAGCACTCCTCTGTTTGCTTGAGCATGCCGGCCTAGAATACTCCTTGTGTGATAACTCTGTTTGCAAATGATCGACCTGCGACATGGGAGCCACAAGTTCCTTCATGTAATTCGTGGAACAATTCATCTGTTTTTGATTTGGAAAGGTACTTGAGGTAAGGCCCTGTGACAGAAAGGCGGTATAGCACACCATTTTGATTAGTGTAGCGCTTCCAGTTGTTGATCAACTGTCGAAACTCTTTTGGATCTACTGGGAGCGGTCCATTGCAATTGTTGTCGACATCGAGGTAGGCTAAGAAAGGCCTTTGCCAATCGTCGTCTCCCTCTTTATCGCCCCCAGTGTTGATCATGCGTACAAAAATACGATCAATGCTGAGGGTTAAAATGATTTCAATTTGGAGATATCGAACTTTTGTACCCAAGACCCCGACTAGATATGCTAAGAAATCGGCGTGTTAATTTTCACCTCGAGGAAGATAATCGAGAGTTTCGTAAACTTGCTCATCCTATTTACAACGAGGGATGCCTATTCGATCATCTTCCCATTCTTCTTGTATTGCTTTGAGTAGTTGTGGATGATGAGTAGTAAATCTCTATAAACTGAGAGTTCGGGGACATCGATTTCAAGAGCGAGGTCGAGTCCGTGAATAAGAACTTCATACTCGGTGACATTATTTGAGGCCTTAAAATCTAAGCAGATTGATTTCTCAATTCTGTCATTGGAAGGGGTAATCAAAACGATCCCGATTCCTGACCCAGCGGGTCCTGCTAATCAATCTGTAAGAAGTCTCTACCTTGATGTAGTGATCCATTCAGCTCGTTCGTCGAATGGCTTGGGGGATGGATCCTTGGGTATCTCTTCTGTAAGGTCTAGGTTGTGCTCCTCCCACTCGGGATCCTCCACTAGAAAATTTATGAGAAAATTGGCAGCGGCCTGGCCTTTTTTAGAATGACGTTTTTCAAACTTGATATCATGTTCTCCTAAACTAACTGACCACAGTTGCACTCTCCATGATTTTTTTTCTTGGATAGAGCTTCCCGAAGTGGGTAGTTCGCCATGACTTTGACTGAATGAGCTTCGTAGTAGTGCTTGAGTTTCTGTGAAGTATAAACAAGAGTGAGAAGAAGTTTCATAATTTTAGAGTACCTTATTTCCGCTGGTGTGAGGGTCATGTAGATGAAAAAGAATGGTTTATCTATTTTCTCTTCTAGGCGAATTGGAACCGAGCTGAGGGAAGTATCTGTGACTGCTAGGTAGATAATCAGTTCCTCATTATCAACTGGGGTGCTCATTATAGGAAACCTCCCCAGATAGGTTTTGAGATCTTGGAGAGCTGCTTTGCATTCTGGTGTCCATATAACCTCTGCATTTGGTTAAACTTTTCCTCGTTTGGTACATCAGCGGAGTAATTGGAATAGCCAGCAACAGCGGTCTAAAGATTTAGAAATGAAACAGTTGATAGTGGCAATCTTGCCGGCAAGTTTTTGAATGCCGTTTGTTATTTTTGGAGAACGCATGTCTAGGAGATCCTGAATTTGATCCGGATTGGCCTCAATCCCTTTCTTGCTGATAAGGTGGCCTAGAAAGCGGCCTGAATGTACCCCGAATTGGCATTTATCAGGGTTGAGACGCATCCTGTAAGATTGAAGGATGTTAAATATAGTGTTAAGATCTGAGATGTGATTGGCTGACTGTAGGCTGTTGCACAAGAGATTATCAATGTAGACTTCAATGAATTTCCCTAAGTGCGTTTTGAACATAGCAGTCATCAATCATTGATATATGGCACCCGCATTCTTGAGTCCGAAGGGCATGACTTTGTAACAATAAAGAACTCTTTTAGCGATGAATATTATCTTTTCTTGATCTTCTTCCAAAAGTAGAATTTGATTATACCCCAAAGCAGCGTCTATCAAAGATAGAAGGTCATGGGCTGCTATGGAATTGAGGATCTGATGAATATTGGGAAGAGGGAAACTGTCCTTTGGTGTATGTTTGTTCAGATCTGTGAAATCTACGCAAGCTCAAATTTTTCTGTTCTTTTTTGGGACAACGACAATTTTGGATATCCAGTCTGGATACTTGGCTTCTCGAATGAATCCCACTTTGATCAATTTCTCGAAGACGAAGTAAAAATTGCTGTTATTTCTGTTTGACTGTTGCGGCGTTAATATTGATAGCTAATTTGTGACGAGTCATGGCTGGATCTACCCCAGGCATTTCTTCGAAAGACCATGCAAAAATGTCTCGATTGAGTTGCAAGAACTTAATGAGAGCATTTTTTTGTGTTGAACCAGCTTAGTACTAATGAAAGTACCTCTGCTAGGTCCTTCAATATTGATATATTCTGCGAACTTTTTTGTTGATGGTTGGTCGTTGAGGTAATCAGCTTTCTATAATTGCTATACAGTAAATCTCTGTGAAGTATCTAGGATAGCATAGACGGTATTTTCACAAGCTCGAGAGAGCTTCTGAATACCTTTGATCTCATAAATATCCTTGTCATGTTTGAATCGGAGTGCTTGATGATAGGTAGAAGCGATTGCCTCCATGTTGTGTATCCAGCAGTGGCCCATAATCTTGAAATAACAAGATTTGGCATTAGTGACATAGAACACGATGTCGATGGTGGCTGGTCCTATGGTAATAGGTAAAATGATTTTTCCTACTCGTTCTTCCCTGGAACCATTGAACCGACTGATATCGGTGTCGCTCTAAAAAGCTTGGTCGGCCAAACCCATCTGGTCGATCGTACTCTAAAAAAGAATCTCAATACCGCTTCCAATATCGATAATCATTGTGTGTATGAAAAACTTCGTTATTTTGAGCATTATGACTAAAGCATCATGATGTGGACACTTGACACGGCTAGTATCGAAATATTCAAAGGAGATCCCGGGCCAGTGATTGCTCGACTCGTGAAGAAGCTTGGCTTCTTTGTCTTGAGGTGTGAGATCACAGCATTTCAATTGTCACCTGCGTTTTGATCTGTTGGAATTGGTGATCTGATTAATTTTGATCATATTGTTGTGGTGCATATGGTAAATATGCTTCTCCTCAGCTTGATCATTGACCTGAATAACTTCGAGTTGCATCTTATAGCTGCCATTTTTATACGACTTCAGATCGACAATGTATTCGAGCATTTGTCCCTCATTAATAATGTACTCGAGCAACCGCTGTAGAGCATACAAATTTCTAATAGTATGATGATTTACCTTATAATTCAGGCAATATGGTCAACTATCGATTGGTTTTGGCGGTTGAGAGACGCGGTAGTGTGGATCCTTCAATAGTAGTGAAAAAATTATGGAGATTCGAACATTCAGTTTTTGGTGGATAGGTTTGTTTGGTGGATCGCCTTTCCGAGGCTAACCAGTATTGCCCTTGGTGTGCTTTTAATCTCCCTGTTCCTCCTTAGGTTCACTGGTTCAATCTGTAGATGGGCCTTTGATGAAGTGGATGGATTTAGTAGATTTTTGTCGCTCATACATCATCCTCTCTAGGTTGGCGTAACTGTTGACTTTGGTGATCATCTCCTCTAAGGTCACAAGTTTATTAAGAAAGAGGTATTCTTTGGCCTTGTAGTCGAGCCGGAGAGTATTGGTAAAAGCAATTATAGCCATTTTCTGATCGAGGTTATCCACTTTTTGCGCGAGCTCTATGAATTTCTTCGAGAAATATTTGAGCTTTTCTCCATGCGACTGTTTAAGCCTGATAAGAGAATACAAGTTCTCCTCTTTGTCTTTGTTGTGAGCATATGTCTTGATGAACTGCTTTTGCAGCTGATCGAATGTGTAGATGGAGTCCTCAGGGAGAGAGTGGAACCACCGGAGTGGTTCCTCCTATAGACTTGTGGCTAACAGATGACATAGGACGTGGTTGAGATTGGAGTACAACCTCAATGAATCACAGTATTGCTGAATGTGCTCCTTCGGGTCAGTACCTTTGTATTTATGAATTTTGGGAGTAAGGAAACCTTTCGGTATCTCCATATCAAATAGTTCCCTGACAATCGGACTTCCTTGCAACTTTGTGGCATCGCCGGTAGTACCCAGAACTTGTGCTTCGGTCAACTCCTTAATCCGTTGGTTCATGTGCTCTTTTGTAACATAATGACGTGTTGGCTGAATTGCTGGACGAGCTGGCTGTGGATGATGAGCGCCAGTACCTTTACTCAGGCAATCTCGTACTGGAACTTAATGTTGAGGCCGCTGCTCTTCTTCCTGGCAGATTGAAATTTGGTGATCTCGACTGACTTCAGACTGAACTTCACCCCCCAAATGTATGGAGGGCTGTGGTTCATGTTGTAGATTCCTAGAAATAGCTTTACTGGCGACTCCCTGAGGTCCCAATCTTTCCCTTGTAGAAATGCGGGATGTCTCTAGAAGCTGATCGTGACCTTTGGCTGGAGGAGCCTGCTGAGTATTTTACAGAGCCTCTAGAGCAGTCTGCATTGTTGTCATATGATCTTCATGCTGTTTAAGCGCTGTCAAACGAGCTTGTCATTCTGTATCGAGCTCTTTTCCCAGAGCTCCTTGTTAGCAGAAGTTTGAGTTTGGCACGTTTCTCTATCTCGGTATTGAGATTAGCCCGTAACTCTGTGAGCTTCCCCGGCTCCATGGAAATTTCGAGTTGGGTTCCTGCGGCCGGTCGTCTAGAAGTAACCATGATTGAAAGTTGTAGTGAAAGACTGCCTTAGGATATCATGGAAATGCAATCTTTTCCACAGACGACGCCAAATGTAATGGCCAAATTCCGTAAGCTCAAAATGGCTTAGAATTTGCTATCATACCAATGAACCTATAACAATATTCTAATAGAGAGTAAGAAATAAAACAAGTGATTTTAGCGTGGAAAACCTCTGAATAGGTAAAAAACTACGATCTCGTGTGGATGATTTTTATGAAAGTATCTTTATTGTTTGAGGCGGATATCTTTATTACAAGTGATCTCTAAATAATGAAATACTTTTAACCTTGTAAATAAAAAATATATAATGTTTCCTGAGAATCTCGAATCGATAGTTTCTTAATGATCTCTTCTGCAATTTTTTTGGTCCCTGCCTCTTCTGGAACTTTTTCTTTATATAGGCCTTCCCCGCAACTCTATATCGTGCTTGAGCACATTTTCTAAACAATGTGGTTAGTGGCGGTTTACTGAATAACTGACGAGTTCATGAGAGATAGGTGTCTTTGACTGGATAAAGTTATTTTGTTTATGTTTGGCCCACGTTCTTAACCAGTTCGTGGGGTAGGATGGAATGTTGACTGGGGAAATGTGTTAAAAATGCGTGAGTCTGAGATTGAGGTAATTCGAACTAGGTGAGCTCAACTTTTGGTGAGATCAAGGGATAGGTTACTGCAAATCTCATGAGTAAACTTGTTGTATCAACAAGCTCTTAAGAAACATTATCATCGGGAAGAGAGGATGACTGTAGTATAATGGAGGAGACTGTAGATAAAATAGATGTTACTCTAGGTGTAGAGATTGGTGAATCCAGTAGAGTAGAGAAAGTTATAGAGAAAGAGGATACAAAAGTGAAAGATAAATTGTTTTACATATATCCTGAGGGCGTAGATGTAGGAAATGAATTTTGGAAATACAAAATGAAATTACAGGGGGAATGGGGATATTATATGATGGACCAAAGTCGCTGTTTCAGAGCCTACATCTCTGGAAAAGGGGAGGAGGCTATATACTATCATGTCCCTTGTTTGGAGAAGTGGAAAAGGGAGAAAGGGATTGGCAAGGATGTGACAATTTTGTATTATAATGGCCCTGGGCAGGCAGGCTCGAGTGAGGGATTTTTATGTTACCTGAATCAGGTCCTTTATGGCCTTAGGATGCCTCTGACCTTCATTCAGAAAGGGGTTACGAATGTATTGCAGTGCTGCCTTGCCCAACTAAATAGGAATGCGTATGAGATGATGAGGGTATGTGAAATCTTGAATGAAAAATAGAGGAAGGAAGGGACTGTTAAGCAGTTCAAAGCAGATGATGTTTTGAAATTTTATAAATAAAAGTATGTTAAAGGTCGAAAGAGTGGTTACTTGTATAGTGACTCGTCTAGGCCGTAATTTTTTGACTTTGAATCTGCGGGTAGACAGTGGAATAATCACCTTGTATGGGTAGGGGGCCACTTTATGCAGGTTACAAATGATCCAGCTCTCGTCTTGAACCATAAATTTTATAATCCAAGTAAGTAACATTTGTTATCTTTGAACATTGATCAGAGTATCTTCAAGCTATTTACCATGATCTTATTTTTATTTGCCAAGTCCCAATCCTTCAGTGGATCTTGATAATACCAGTCTGTTCGATTGCGTAGCTCATGAGCAGGTCGAGCTAAAGTAAGTTCTTGGTGAGTTAGGTATCCAGAGAGATAAGAGGGCAGATTCCATAGTGCCCAAAGTTTAGCGTGCTCACGAGAATCGGGCCATGACCGAGAAGAAAGCTCATTTTTCTGTGGAGGATGTCACTAGTCTTCCTCCTCCATCAGAAAATATTAACGTGAAATAGACTACTCAGAGGTCAAGAAAGATAGCTCCGCCTGCTATATCAGCTACTGTGGTGGTCTAAGAGCAAGAGGTTGCAAAAATTATGGCTGAAGATGTTGAGGAGAGGCATAAAGTGAGTGATGTTGCACTTTCAGAGACTGAGAAGAGTTTGTTAAAGAGGGAATGGTACGAGGATGAGGGTAGTGCTCGCACTAACGCTCAGGCTGCAGCCATGGTAAGAGAGCTAGAGCAAAAATTTTGTATGATGGTGAGGACTAATCCTCAGCAGCTCGTTGGCGCTTTCCAGGAGCAAACTCTTGCGGTATGTTTTTGAAATTTCTTGATGTGATGTATTTGGTAATATGATATATGATACTGAACTTGTATTTATGGGTTGATAGCTCTCACTGCTGATTTCGGGGGCGACGATGTTTATGGAGAAGAAGAACCAGGAGTTTAAAGATCTAAGTCTTAGGCTGGATGCTCAGTTAGCTCGAATTGCGGAGCCCAAAGTTGAGCTCGAGATAGAGAAAAAGAAGAGGGTTGAAGATGCCAAGGCTGCTTAAGAGCGATATAGAATTTTATCTGAGCATGATGATATTATGTCACGATCTTGTGAGTTAATACGGGTAGAAAGAAATCACTTTGCCCAATCTTATTATAGCTTTGGGTTGGCTGCTGCTGATATAGAGTTAGGCCGATCTGGTAAATATGATGAGATAGTCTTCCCTTTGGAGGTAGAGGATGAAGTGTTGGCTTATGTTGTTGGTCCGACCAATGTATCAACTTCACCCCCTGAACCAGCTCTGCCCGTTGATAAGATTGCGGATCCTCCATCTAAGGTAGAAATCAACAAGAATCTTAATCCAACTGTGGTATTCTGTTGTGTTGCGAACTATATGGTTCGATTGAAAAAGTACTATATATGGTCGCAAGCTGTTAAGTTTCATAGATGTTTTTTAGTATGTTTGGTTTGAATGTTTGTATGATGACAAAATATTTGTAATCTGTGTAGGAGGTAGAGCAGTTGAGAAAAACAATTTTCGATTTGGAGAGATTGTTGGGAAAAGCGAGAGACTCGCTGGCTCGAGTACAACAGGTACTTAATAAAACTAAGTATGAAAGAAGATAGTTTAAGTCTAACTTGAAGAAAATTTTTAAAGAATTATTTGAACTCCAGTGTAGTTATGCTAAGATAAAAATAGAAAAGGGATGAGATATTAAGAAATGAAGTAAAAAGGTGGGTGTTAGTTTGAAAACCAAAAGAGGTAAACTATTTTAAAGACCCGAGTGATAAGGCTAGGTGTCAAAGTCTGCTGTTAAGTGGTCTGACATTATATTTTGAGGTCGAAGTAGATAGTGAACGAGGTTTAAAAGTGGCCTATGTAGAAATTTTGAAGAAGAGAGGTATAGTACCTGACCCAAATCGAGTAATGTTTCTAGCGCAAGAAGCATGTAATCGTCATAGTGTAGAGGTGAAAAAATGTTCAGCTCGAGCTGGGGTATCCGTTGTATGGGGTAATGTAGAACCTTTACCTGATGCTTTGGATTTATGTAGGATCGAAGGTTGATGAGGATTATATTTTTTAGGATAAGGAAAGAGCAAATAGGGATATAATAGAAGTTAGAGGCTGAAGTAGAGGAGTTACGAGATGCACTAACGTAATATATGGAACGAAAAATGTCATTGGCCACTCAAATGTCAAAAGAAATAGCTGCCCGAAAGAAGGTAGAAGGTGACGTAAGGGCATTAGGCGTACTGCAAAAAAAAAAGTGCAAGTGTCTGTACAAAGTGCATATGCAGTTGAAGGAGCATTTGTATCCGTCACGAGAAATTTTTTAGCTCGAGTGGAACACGAGTGCCATCAAGAAAGCATGATCGAGTTTTATGGAGAAGAGCTCTCGAGGGTGGAGAATGAATTTGGGAAGTTTGTGATGGAGTGCGAAAAAGATTTTGATGTTGATAACGAAAAGGCTAAAAATTTGTGGTTTACCATGGATAAGGATAAAGTTGTTGAGAAAACGATCCACTAACAGAAAAAAAATCTACCAGAAGTAAGGAGGAAGAAAGATATTGAAAAAACAACTCCTCTACCGGCTAAAAATTGGCCAGAGAAGGGGAGAAGAAAAAAAGTTGTTGAAGAAACAATTCCTCTATCAGAATTTTTTTTACTAGAAGATAGCGATGAAGAGGTCGAAAATTTGATACGTTGTGCAAGGAAAAATCAACTTCAATAAGAAGCGGTGACTTTCATAACTCCTGTGGATGTACATGTAGACGGGTCGAGTAGACTAGGAGATATAGAGCAATCTTCTCGTAGTCCGAGGGAAAAGTAGAGTATTTTAATTTTTACGAACTACTATATGCATTTCATCTTGTACACTGTGAATATAATCTATTTTCTTTGATTGGATATTATTCAACCATTATAATCTTGATATATGCATTACATCTTGTAAAAATTATAAACTGTGATGTTATCTGTTTGGCTAGACGAACTAGTATTTAATTATTGTGACTGGTGGAACTGGCAGCTGTTTAGAGCCAATGTGATGCATGACGTGATCAAAATGAACAATTGAACGCTGAACTAAATTTTTGTTAGGGGTACTAAAGAGTACTACTGAGGTAGATGAAAAAATAAAGGTGAAGATATCAAAAAAGTGAAATACGATAGTTCGTTTGTCCGAGAAACTGCAAGATAAAGAGTATTTTACTGTTGTGACTGGTGGAACTGGCAGCTGTTTAGAGCCAATGTGATGCGTGATGGGATCAAAATGAATAATTGAGCGCTGAACTAAATTTGTGTTAGGGAGTACTAAAGTGTACTACTGAGGTAGATAGAAAAATGAAGGTGAAGATATCAAAAAAGTGAAATACGATAGTTCGTTTGTCTGAGAAACGATAAGATAAAGAGTCTGAACTAAACAGGGAGTTGAGAAAGATGGAGGGATTTAAAGAAGTTATAAAGAAAAAGGATGTAGAGCTTTTGGGTACCTCTGAACAAATTAAACGAGAAGGGGCAGAATTGATAACTGCGCAAACACACAATACAGAGCTGTTGGCAGTGTTAGGGAAGGAAGAAAATAATGCGAAAGACTTATAATATCAGATAAACATATTCGAAGTGAAGAGAGTTGGTGCACGAGCAGCTATCGAAGAGGTAAATGATCGTGCTCACAAATTTGTTGTTTTGTGGTATGTTACGAATATGATGTTAAAAAAGCTAGAAAAGGCCCATAATGAGTAAAACATAACAATGAATAAGGATTGGATCATGATCTGCGCTTTAGAGCATAAAATTCAAATGTTGGATTTAGATGTATTGGAGTATAAAGTGTAAAATGATGAATTGTTTTATGCGAAGGTGAAATTGGAGGCTGATCTTTTTAAAGTCACATTAAACCTTGAGTCAGAAGTGGTAAAGAGGAAGTATAATCAAGGTCGTATAGATGAAGCAACAAGCTTGGTGGAAAATATGAAGGAATTTATGTTTGTACTGGAAGGTCACAATGATGCGACGTTGAATGAAAAGGGAGACCTGGAAATTCGCTACAGAGACCTGGAAGCTATGCTGAAGGAGGCTAAAGGTCAAAATGCAAAGTTTGTTCTTCTTGATAAGGGAAAATAGGAGGGAAGTGATGTGATTGAGAGAGAGATGACGACAATGCTATCTTTTTTTGTATATGAGTTCCAAAAGCTGGAGGCAGAAAGAAAAACTGTATATGACAAGCCAGTTTCCAAAATTGTACAGTGTGAAATGTGGTTGATACAATCTAAGTACCTGGAACCCATGATAGCAAAAATTGGTGCTCTAACAAAGAGTCAGATTGAAGATGGAGAATGATATGTAACTAGGAGGATGCCAGAATTCATGCGTCAGCGACTTTATGGGGAGAGTTCACATAGCGTTGTGCGACCTGATACTTCAAGTGACAGTTTGAGTGCCTAATGAGTTATTACGACTGCAGGAAGGAATTATTCGAACGATACCAAGGAAAATATAGTGTAACTAGTTATGATAGTTGATAAAAGTAATGAGTTGTACTGAGTTTTACTAACCTTGTGAGGACTTAATTTTGATCTATAAATCGAGTGACTGTTGTATAAAGCTATTATCTGTGCTGAAGCAACAAACGCTCAAGATAATAAGTGATCGGTTTGGCCGAAATAGCAAATGATCTTAAATGTAATAGAGGATTGGTTTTCCTGAAGCAACAAACGATCTGTAATGTAATAAATGATCAGCTTGGCTGAAGTAACAAATGATTTGCAATGTAATAGTGGATCGGTTTGGCTGAAGCAAAAAATGATCTGTAATATAATAGAGGATTGGTTGGGCTGAAGCAACAAACGATCTGTAATGTGCTAGAATATGGCGAATCCAATGGTAATCTATGATGTAATCTGTATATATTGAAGTACTTGTTTGATATATTAAAAAAGTACTGTATTGTAGGGTAATCAAACATAAGTATTTTATTATTATAAGATTGACGTACAAAAAATATTAGATGGAGTACTGTATGAAATAGTAGAAAGTGCTCTGATGTTGGGTGATCAAACATAAGTATTTAATTGATGTAAGACCGGCGTACATTATGATAGATTTATTTAGAAAGAGTACACTGTGATAGATTATTATCTTTGATATAACTTCAATCACCTTGTTTTCTAAGGATTAGGTATTTTTTCCCCAAGTTCAGTGGCGAGGTCGTAAGAGTCAAAACCACTTTTTCCAATGACAATAAAAGGTCCTTCCAAGTTTTTGGTGATTTTTCCAGCCTTGACTTTTTTTTTGTGTTTAGAAAATTCTCGGAGAACCATATCTTTGATTTCAAACTCTTTATGACGAACTATCTTATTATAAGATCTTGCCAAAGCCTGATGATATCTTCCTTAGATCAAGACTGCTCTGTCTATAGTTTCCTCAATCCAATTCATGTTATATGCCAACTGAAATTTGTTTTCTTCATCTGTCATGGTATAGTCGTGCAATGGGTGATGATATTGAGTGAGGATGATTGCCTCAGTACCATATGTCAATAAGAACGACGTGCATCTAGTCAATAGCTGAGGCGTGGTGCGATATGCCCATAATACATGTGGTAATTCTTGTACCCTGTAACCTTTCTTCTCTGTCAGCCACTTCTTGACGCCATCAACTATAGTTTGATTTGGGATCTCTGCCTGTCCATTTCCTTATGGGTAATAGGGATTTGAAGGTGAGTGAATGATGTTATGTTGATTATGGAATTCGACGATCATGGATCCGACGAACAGAGGTCCATTGTAAATTTTGTTGAGGTGAGGGCATCCATATCGTAATATAATAGTTTCCCATATAAACTTGATAACTTCATTTTTACGGGTTCGACACAATGGAACTGCTTCTTCCCATTTGGTGAAGTAGTCTGTGGCTACTAAATGGTGCCTCCGGTACAGTTGGGAACTCTCCCACGAGGTCGAGGGTCCATCGCTTGAATGGCAAAACAATTTTTCTAGAATGGAGTTCCAAGGTTGGAGTTCGAATTTAGGGTTCATGCCACTGGTAGGCATCATACTTGCTTGGATATTCAATGGCCAGAGCTTTCATCTTCAGCCAAAAGACTCCTTGAGTGAGTGCTTGGTTTGCTAAAGATCGTCCTACTGCGTGTGATCCACAAGTACCTTCATGAAGCTCTTATAGAAATTTTAGAGCTTATTTGGAAGATAAACATCAGAGATATGGTCCTGTAACCGAGATTTTGTAAAGGCAATATTCATCAGCGATATAACATTTTGCATTGTCTAGTACTCGTCTTCTTTCAGAAGGATCTTTGGGAAGTTCTCAAGTGTTAACAAAATTTGAGATGATGATGTTAATGTTGGGGTTGAATACTACTTCGATCTTCAAATATCAAGCTTTTGTTCCTAAGACACCAGCCAGATAGGCAAGGCAGCTGAGTTTCTATTTTCTCCACGAGGCAAGTATTCGATAGTTGCATTTTTGAATCTTCTCATTCTGTCGGATACTGCTGCGGCGTAGTCGACCATCTTCCCATTTTTCTGATACTTGTCCGTATAGTGGTTTAAAATAAATAAATAGTCCGTGTACACGGATAGTTCGGGTACACCGATCTCTAGAGCCATATCAAGTCCGTGTATGATTATTTTTAACTTTGTCTCATTATTGGTAGCATCGAAATTGAGTCATATAGACTTCTCAATTTTTTCATTACAAGGTGTGATTAGGACGATCACAATGCCTGACCCAGCAGGCCCGGCAAAGCCATCAGTGAGAAAGCGCCAACCCTTCTTGGATATCTAATCTAATCTTTCTTCGAATTGATCTTCAGTAATGTCCGTATGATCTTCTTCCCAATCGGGGTCATCTACGGGAAAATCTGCTAGAAAGTCTGCTACTGCTTGTCCTTTTTCGGAATAGCCTGGTTCGAAACAGATATCGTAATCTTCGAGCGTAACCGACCATTGCTGAACTCTTTTGGATTTCTCTTATTTAGAAAAGATCTCTCGTAAAGGATAATTTTTCATTACTCGAACTGAGTGAGCTTAAAAATATAGTTTCAATTCTTGTGATGTATAGACGAGAGTAAGAAGTAGTTTCTTGATCTTTGTGTACAGTGTCTCTCCTGGAGTAAGTGTTTTACTAATAAAGTTGACAGGTTTCTCTGTTTTCTCATCAAGTTGAATAAGTACCAAGCTTAGTGATTCGTCAGTGACTGCAAGATAAACTATGAGTTCTTCTCCTTCTTTGGGTGTACTCATGGCAGGTGGCTTCCCGAGGTAGCGTTTTAATTCCTTAAACGGTTCTTCACATTCTGCAGTCCATTCGATCTCAGGAACTTTTTTAGGCTTCTTCTTCTTTTTCCCTTCACGTAGTAGGTCTAATAACCATCGACATCGATCTGAAGATTTTGAGACAAAACAATTGATTGCTATGATTTTTCCTGCTAATTTTTATACATCTTTTTTTACTTTTGGATAAGGTATTGATAATAGTGCGCGGATATGATCTGGATCAGCCTCAATTCCTTGCTTACTGATTAGATGTCCTAAAAATTTGACTGACTGGACTTCGAATTGGCATTTGTCAGGGTTTAGTCTCATCATATAAGATCGAGGAATCTAAAAAGTTATGTGTAAATCTGCTAGGTGGTTTTCTTTTTTGAGACTCTTACATAACATATCATCAATGTAAACTTCCATCATTTTACTAAAGTGATCTTTTTGATTGGTAGTTCCAGCATTCTTAAGACCAAATGGCATGACGTTGAAACAGTACAATCCGTATTCTGTGATGAAAGCTATCTTCTCTTAATCTTCGGGCAATAGAGGGATCTGGTAGTACCCTGATGTGGCGTCCATCATGGATAAGAGTTCGTGTCCTGCGTTTGAATCGAGCGGATGGTTGATGATAGGAAGTGGAAAACTATCCTTCGGAGTATGTTTATTGAGAACCATAAAATCTATGCATACTCTGATTTTTCCATTTTGCTTTGGTATTGCTGCGATGTTCGAGATTCAAACTGGGTAGTTGGATTTTCAGATAAAACCAACTTCAATTAGTTTGTCAATATCTTTGTTGACTTCTTCACGGAGTCTTGGTGCTAGAGTTCCCTGTTTCTGCTTGACTGCTTCAGCTTTATCTTTTAAACTCTGTTTATGGCAAACCAAACTCGGATCGATGCCTGGAATCTCATGGAATGTCCATGCGAAGACATCACTGTTATCTTTGAGAAATTAAATGAGAGCATTGCCCTTTGATGTGGGCAATAGAGTTCCAATGAAGGTCCCTTGTTTATCTCCACTGATCTCGATATCCTCTGTAGGTTCTGCATTTGGCAGTTTATTTTTGATAAAGCTTTCTGTAATGTTCCCTGTGGTTTTCGGTAATTACTATACGGGCTGTGGTATAGATGGTTTTGTCACTGTGGTAACAAAATTTTCACAAGCTCGAGCAAGCTTCTGACTACCTTTGATTTCATTAATGGCACCATTCCATTTGAATCGCAACACCAAATAATAGGTCGATGGAATAGCCTGCATATTATGTAGCCAACAGCGTCCCATTATCCCCAAATAATGGGATTTTGGATTGATAACATAAAATACAACATCAACTATTGCCAGTCCTGCCGTAATATGAAGTATGATCTTTCCCACACACTTTTCTCTAAAACCGTTGAATCCACAGATATCAATGTCACTAGGCTGTACTTTGCTAGATAGCCCCATCTGATCAATCGTGCTTTGAAAAAGTAGTTTGATACTGCTACCAGTGTCGACCATCATTATATGCAGTATAACATTTCTTATTTTTAACATGATCACCAATGCATTTTGGTAAGGAAAGTTGGTGTAACGAACATCACAATCGTCAAAAGATATCCTTGTGCATTGGGAGCTGGATATAAGAAGTAACCGAGCTTCTTTATCGTTCATGGACAGGTTGTAATATTGACTGACCCGTCGTCTTTTGCTCCTATTTGCTCGGTAGATAGTCTGAGTCTCAATGAAGTGGTTGAGTAATATATGGTATAAATACTTCTACTTCGCCGTTTCTTCAACTCGTACGGCTTCTGTAGGAAGTTTGCAACTCTTATTTTTGTAACTCTTAACGTCCACGATGTATTCGTGCATTCGTCCATCTACGAATAAATACTCCAGCAATCGTTGTAGAGCGAAGCAACGTTCTATGTCATGATGCTAAACTTTGTGGTATATGCAATATGGTTTGTTCTCAAGGGATTGAGATACTGTACATTGCAAAAAAGTTTATCCTTCTGAAGTATAGAATAATTACTAGCTATGGTTACAGTCATCTTGGGAAGATAGGTTTTTGGCATATTATTACCTTTCCGAGGTCGATCTTTATTAGATTTTGTACGCTTCATATCTCCTTCCTGATCAGTAGTACAATTGAAATCTTGGCTTGTAGATTGATCTCTAGCTGTCAGTGTTGATTTTTGAGTCTTTTATCTGTCGGATACCATTCTTTCGAGATCGATATAGTCGTTAAATTTTTTGATTATGTCCTCAAATGTTGGAGGTTTGTTTAGAGCGAGGTACTCCTTCACCCTCCCATCGATGAGTAAAACATTGGTGAAGGCCGAAATAGAAATCTTCTGATCAAGTCGATCCACTTTTCGAGCCAACTCCAGGAATTTCTTAGTGAACATTTCATGTTTTTCTCCTGGTATTTGCTTAAGGCTAAATAGAGAATATAAATTCTCTTCTTTGTCTCTATTGCGCGAGTAATTCTTGACGAAGAGTTATCTCAACTGCTTAAAAGTTGTAATAGACACTTCGGGTAGTGTGTGGAACCATCGCAAAGATTCCCTTGATAAACTGGTAGGAAAGTGCCGACATAGAATGTGGTTAGATGTAGAATGTAAGCCTAGAGCATCTTGGAACTCTTGAATGTGTTCCACAGGGTCATTCCCCTTGTATTTCTGGATTTTTAGAGTGCGGAAACTAGTGGGGACTTTGCCATTTAGTAGTTCCTATGCGATCGGGCTCTTTTACAATCTGTTATCAATTCATTTAGCAGTTTGGATTTAAGCATCGAACATTTCTTTGATACGCTCTTCGATATGCTCCGGAGTTACGTACTGACGAGCTGTGATTATTACTCAAGGGACTCGTCCTTCGCGAGGAATGCGATCACCACTTCCTTCACTGAGTCATTCGAGAGCTGGAATTCAGACTTTTCCTCTGGGTGGCTCTTCTTGTCTGACTCTAGTGAGACCGCCATCAATTTTTTGGTTGACCTCCTATATCAGAACTAGTTCTCCCCCAGGTTGCTTATGCTTAGATTGAACTTCTCCTCCCAGATTGTTGTCATGAGGTCCTATTTTATCGAGTGTAGAAATTTATGAACTAGCTGGCTGTACTCCAGTAGGCTGTACGCCAGTCGGATGCGGGCCATATTTTTTCTATACTGCGACCTATTGATCCTGCAAAACTTTTAACGCCTGCTGAATGTCTGCTTGCTGCTATTCCAGAACGGTTCGCCTTTCAGTTTCGGAGTTAAAATTAGCTCGTAATTCTGCTAGTCCGGTGTTCCCTTCTTCTGGAGGAGTCGGCGTACTCTGGCCTGGAGGCGTTATTCCGTATAGAGATAATCAGCCATTTTTTGTGACAATAAGTTTGAGAACGTCGGTTCCTACAGACGGTGCCAAATGTAATAGCCTAATTTTAGGGTTTCGAAGTTAGCCTTTACACCAGATGTGTTTAGAGCGCTCATGGGCAATAAGTAATGACTAACAAGATGATTTAGCGTAGAAAACCTATGAATAGGTTAAAAACTACGACCTCTCTTTAGGATTTTAGAAAGAGAGAGGAATCTTCTTGAGATTGCTAGCTATTACAATGAGTATTCTCAGTATTTTGAATGTAGAATGTCAGAGTAAAGATTCATCCGTCCCTCATCTTCAATTCTCTGGTCCTATTTATAGGTCTTATAATATGACCGTTTGGCGACCAAAAATATTTTTAATGACGGATGTTACAGAATATATACTTGATGAGCTTTAATCCGATTATGTAACGGTCTAATCTTGTTGTTTTGTAACGGCTTCATAGATGACGTTGTGTCTGTCGACTCAAACTGTTAGGTTACTGATCGAAAATGATAAATAAACCTGTGTAACTGCAAAACATTGTTTACTATAGTATGTGTATGTTGATGAGTTCATATGGTGGCCAAAGATGAAGCATGAGTTCGAGATGCAGAATAAGCCACTACGCGAACTGTTGAGGTAGAGGTAGAAAGAGATAAACGTAGCTATGTATCTGTATGGTATCATACATTATGCCACATACATCTTAAGGAGGTCGAGTGGTCGTATTCTGGTCAAGGATGAAGCATGAGTTTGAGATACGGAATAAGCTACTATAAATATTAGTGCCAATCTACGAAACAAAAGAAAGATTTATCAAAAGGAAGTTCTCCACAATTTTAATCAGCATAGCTTGATATAAATTAAATCATAAATAAAAATTTAGAAGATAATAATAGAACCTATGTGTAACGGATAAGAGAGTAGAAAATGCCAATGTATAATTTTATTTAACAAAGGACATATGTTGGCTAAGCTAATTTTAGCTCTGAAATACTAATATATTGGGTAAAAAATTCAGAAATCCCCACTAACAAAAAACCTAATAAATCAATAATGAGAGCATTACAGCAGTAAAAATAAAAGTTAACCCTGGTCAAGATTTCTTATCAAGAAAAAAAATATAGTTACCTTGGAATAGTGATAAGCTTTGAGACCCAGAGATACTAATTAGCAAAATATTATACTTTCAATTAGCAATACATGCATTTTATTTTAATTAGCGACAACAAATGAGTACCATTTGCCAGGGCATTGTTAATACTCAACCTATGTATCGCTTCTGATTCAAAATGATATGCTCTCTAAAATTAGGTCTCGAGTACTTCAGTGCTTCTGAAAAAATTGAGGGCAGTAAGAAAAATATACAAAGTGGTTCCCCCAATAACAACAACATAGTGGGTCCATTGATATTTCTTGCAGTACTAATGAAGGAAATTAATATTTCTAACACAAATATAGATAATGATAAAAATTCAATCTATATGTAAAATATAGGCGCATGAATACCTCAAACTGATATTTTATTATACTCAAGGGTATTAAAAAGGTAATAGAAGCATGAATACCTAGATGCAAAACGGGTATTTACTTTGATATCCTCCGCGTGTAGAAGCTGTCTTATGCTCAATACTTACTTTCTATTGATGTTATCATTTGATTTTCATAACCATGAAAGACAAATAAGCCAGCGTTAACTGGAAAAAAAAGGAACAAAATTTGTAGTAAATGAAAAAAGCACTTAATACTGAACATATATTCTTGCCATTAAAGTCTTTAGTTCTGCGTTCTTCAACCACAAACAAGCATGAAGATCATGTGAAGGAAACTTGCATATATTACATTTTGGAATCACATGGAGCTTACAACTGGTCTATTATCATTAATTCATTTGTTAATTTTTAGCCAAAACAATTAACTACACATAAAGAACACAAATTCATACCTTCTAAGATATGCAATCCCAATATTTGCAAGGGCATCCAAGCAAGTTATCTGAGGCCATAATCAACAACGATGATAAATCTGAAATTACACTCCCAAGAAAATTAACAAGTAACATTAAAATTTTATCTGCTAAGCTAGAAGAGTATATTAGTTAAAGACCATTTTGGATCCTACTTGTATAATTAGTAGGACCACAAAGCACAATAAGCTTATAAAATTTAATATCTTATATTTATATTGTCATACCCCATCTTATTCTTCAAAAACAAACCACCATGTGCATCACATAGCAATATTAGTTGTATTCAAAACTAGCTTATCCTACATCAGTAACACTACCCCCACTAGTAACATGAGAAGTGGTTGACTTGGAAAATGACAAAATCAGGGCCAACACTTCTTCTCTTATCACAACATTATCCCTTTCTCTAAGAAAATTCCCTAAAGTCACTCTATTAACTGCGTCTTCCTTCCTTCCTTATAAGCAACATAAGCAGAGAATTTTAGGGTAGAGCTTTCTAGTTGTTAACCACATTGGCAGTACTCTTTCTCTTTCCACACCTTTTCAATTTTAGTTATATTCAATCTCCAAGGTTAACTTTCCCTGATTTCCTTCTTAATTCTATGCATTAAGAAGATTTTCTTCTTATTTCTCTTTATGTTAGTTTATTTTCTAGTATTTTTCCTTCTAACTAGAATTGACAAGCATACAACACCACCTCTCTCGTCAGTGTGCAACAACTCCTACTAGTTAAACACCTCCAAACTAAAAATTGGTTTATAATACACATCAATGTTTTAAGCATTATTGTTTGTTTTCAACATCATAGGCGTAATTAAAAGCTACCCTGACCCATGAGATTCATAAAACATACAACAAAGCTACCAATCTAAATAAGAAACTGGCTACACCAATCAAACAAAATAGCTACTTAAATCACACCCCATTCTAAAAACTAAATCATAAATAAGAAGAAAATTGTAGAATCAAACCTTTACTCACTTTTCTTGGGGTCTTAAATCCCAACCTAATATTCTTTAAGAACCTGTTTCCTCCCTTTCAAGGCCTTTTTCCTTTACCCGACTTCTTCGAGTTGCACATGTTTTACTCAAAATTAAAACACATAAGCAAAAACAACAAAATTCACATAGATGTGTACATGTAATAACTAATAATTACCGAATGAATTGTGGGATGCTAGGTAAGACTCTCTCTCTCTCTCCAACACCATCCCAATATCTTATGTTATTCTAGTCAGCAAAATTTTAAGCCATTGTCTTGCTTTTCAATTATTTCCTAACTCTTCCACAAACTACCACCAACTTTAATCATCTTGACATACCGCAATTATGCAATTACATAAAATTAAGGGGAAAATGTCTCAATCAGGGACAATTCTACACCAAGTAAAATGTAATATACATCAAAACTCAATAGCAAAAATTAACAAATAAAGAAGATATATGTAACTCAAAACCCTAAATTGCATAATTATAGAAATTTGATGAGCAAAGAGATGCTTTCTTCATGCCTCAAATCAGTGATACTATTATGATGGCAATTACAGGGGCGGAGCCAGGATCGACTTCCAGGGTGTTCAAAAATGGAGGTTAAACCACTGAGAAAATTTTAAGGTTATTTTACCAAGTGAAAAGTAACCTATATCATGTACATTAAACTACCTTTTTCAAGTTTATAAGAAAATAAATAAAAACTATGTTAGAGATAGGGCTTGAACCCTTGACTACTCATGGGAAATAACTAGAAAGAACCACTTAGGATACAATCCCTTTATGATTTGATTTCCAGGGGGTTCAAATCTATTAAATCTTTACTAAATGAACCTTTTTTGTCCCGGCAAAACACTACCTCAATGGGTTGTTCCTGACGACCAGGGGGTTCAAGTGACCCTTCTGGAACACCCCTGGCTCTGCCACAGATGGCAAAGAGAGAGATAGGTCTTCAAATCTCATTAATGTCAATTTCTTTATGCAGAATTATGTCGCAGTATTGTTGATCGTTAGCTCTCGCTTTTTCCACAAAGATCTTGAGAGAGAGTGGGATATGAAAAACTAAGAATAGAAAGAAAGCAAAATACTCTACTTAAGGGACGACCGTGTCCAATTTGTCATTAAATTTTACTATTAAGGATGGGGTGATTATCTCTGTCTCAAAAAACAAAAATATAAGAGACTGAATCAAAGCCGTCCCAAATGTTCTATTATTAGACACAAATTTTACTCGGTCCCTAATATTTGGTCTATAATAATCATTTTTTTGTAGTGATAATACTATTGCTTTAGTTTCATAAGCAGATATACTTTATACTCTTTCTCATTCTTTCTTTATTTTATCCCCTTCTTACATTAAGCTATTAAAGTTGTAGGATTTCGTGACACTACACCCGCGCTTGATGATGCTATTGTGATAGATGATACTGAGGAACAAAATAATAATTTTCAAAGGGCTTGTAGGTCGAGTGTGTGGCTGGACTTTGAGAAGTTAAATAGCAAAGGCCCCGTTGTTGATATTTGTAACCATTGCAATAAAAGTTTGGGGGCGACACCAGTCAATGGGACTTCACATTTGAGAAATCACTTGAAAAGATGCAAACTGAAAAATGTAATGAAGCAAAGCTGCCATTAGTTACAGATACGATAAATCTAAATGATGATGCTCATTTAGTAAAGGCTTAAGTTTAATCAAGATAAAAATCGTGATGATCTTGGAAAGATGGTAATCAAACATGAATAACCGTTTGCTAAAGTTGAGCATGAGTATTTTTGAACATTTATCAACAATCTTCATCCTCAATTCAAACTTATCTCTCGGAATACACTAAGGAATGATGTTATGGCAATTCACCAACAAGAAAGACAAAAATTGTATCAGTTTTTGGACAAGCTTCAATCAAGAATAAGTTGTACCACTGACTTATGGAATTCTGAGCATACTAAAGATGCATATTTGTGTTTTACGAGACAATTTGTTGATAATGATTGGGTCTTACAGAAGAAAATTATGAGTTTTGTGAAGATGGAAGGCGATCACACAGGCGAAGATATATCCAAAGTAGTCATGAACTGTTTGCTCGATTGGAATATCGATCAAAAGTTGGCCACTATCACCCTCGATAATGCCACTTCAAATGATATTATGATAACAAACTTAAAGATGAATCTTAACCGAGGAAATCATTTGATTTTAGGTAGGAAGATCTTTCACGTGTGCTGTATGGTTCACATTATCAATCTCATTGTTAAGGATGGTTTGGCTGTTCTTGGAGATACCTTGAGCAAGATCCGGGATAGTTGTCTTTACGTTAAAAAGACACCACAAAGAAAAATAAAATGGGAAAATGTGATTGATCAGGTAAAGATTAAATCAAAATGAGATATTTGTACTAATGATTCAGTGAGGTGGAACTCCATATTCCTTATGATTGAAAGGGCACTTGAGTTTAAAGAAGCATTTATTCGGTTTGACCAACGGTAAACTATTTTCATAGTAAATCCCACGGTCGAAGAATGGGAAAAGGAGAAGGATATATGTAATTGCTTGAAAGGCTTTTATGATTTCCCGAAAGCCATTTTAGGTACCAAGTATTCTACTTCCAATATTTATTTCTCTAAGTTTTGTGAGATACATTTATGTTTGATGGATTGGCTTAAAAGCCCAAATATCACAATACAAATGATGGCAACGTCAATGATGGAGAAGTTCAAAAAATATTGGTCTTGTTGTAGTTTGGTTTTGGGCATCATAGTCGTTGTCCTTGATCCCAGATTCAATAGTAGATTTGTACATTACTACTACAATCTTATATACCATGGTGAAGTAAACTTGCATGTTCAGAAAGTTTGTATCATATTGGAGGATATTTATAACGCATACACTTCACATTCTACATCACCTCTGACTACTTCTCAAGCTTCATCATAAGGTGTTTGTGGCAATGGTAAAAAAAGAGCATCATCGGATGTAATGAATCTAGATTCAAGTAAATCTAAGAGGGTTAAAAATTGGTATTTGCAAGAGGGTCTCAATTGTATGGCTAACAAGTCGGAGTTGAAACAATACCTCGAAGAACCTATATTTTCACATAATGAATTACAAATATTATATTGCTATATGTTATCCTGAGTATTAAAGATATGGGTTCCACCAATCTAATTGGTATTTGCAAATATTAGATTGATATTTGTAAGATATGGGTTCCACCATTATAACCCTGTCAAAGGGAAGAAGAGCTATATGTTATCCTGAGTATTAAAGATGATAACAATACCATTATAATTAAACCTCTATGATAGCTGATGATGTTGTTTGTTATTTCCAAAAGAAGATTAGACAATGAGCTACTTGTATTGATGTAGACAGAATACAAAAGCTTAAAGAACTTAAGACAACTGTAACTTTGCTCAACTTGGTTAAGTGTAAGCATGATGTAAATGCAAGAAATTTGTATTTCTAACCGCTTCCATTTGTTTGGTTCGATTTGCAATTATAATATGGTGTCTTAGTAACCTAGGGGCATACCATTAATATTCTATTAAATATCGTAAGATACATAAATAGGTATTAATCTATTATATCCCATATAAGTGAGTCAGTTTTTCTATACAAAACACCCGTTCCAAAAAAAAATTAAAAAATATTTTTCACAATTTTTTTATAAATGGGTCCCCCATGGAGTAAGTCCAGTCAATAGAAATTTTTCAAAAAATTTGTAACTCAATTTGACCTAAAATTGAGCTCTTTAGAGCCAATTTAGTGTCTAAACCAGTCCTGGACCGGTCTGGCTTGATCTGGGCCAAGGCCTGGATCTGGTTGACCGGTCTGGACTGGTTTAAATGGGTCTGCCACATGTTACCTTCGGTGACTGCCATGTGTCACTCCGGTGGTCGGTTTGGTGACTGCCACGTCAGCAAGCCACGTGTCCTCGACATGTATCACAACCACGTCAGCGAATGGATAATGATGATGTCATTAGATAATAAAATAATATTAAGAAAATAAATTATTTTTTTAATATTTTAGTGTTGACGTCATCATAACTTAAAATCGCAATATTTGGCCGTGAAATTGCCAAGTTTCAACGCCACTTTTCTGCGATTGAGACATCTCCCTAAGACGTGTCATATACCGTTAGAAAGCTCGTGGGATAGGCTACAAAAAAAATAGTTTTGTGTCTATCCCATGTTCACAAAAAAGATATTTTGGTTTGAAAATAGCCCTTAATCAATGGTAAAAAACACCAAAAAAATGTTATTTTTAATATAAAAAAAGGGTAAAAATTACTCTAATCTATATGCAGATATCCTATATCATAGATTAGAAGAAAAAAATTATATCTAAATTCTAAAATAGATAAAAATACCTCTCCACAATGCAAGAATTTCTGAAAAATACTAATTTTGAACAGTTCTTTCTCCCTCTCGATCCACTAGCACTATGTGTTGATAACGTGTTGGATAATAATAGATTAAGCTACACAAGATCTATCAAGAGAAAAGGGATGATATCTTTATTGATTGAATTATGTTTCTCTGTACGTACCACAAAGAGGATAACCCTATAACATAGGTTACATTATCTTACTTAAACTCACCCCATAAACCCTTAGAACACTCCAACCCAGTTGGGCTTCCACCTTGGGCTGGGCCCAAATCCTAACACATATTTCATTTCAAATTTCTCATTTCTCGAAATGAGATCAACATTTTTATTGCAGATCCTCCAACAATCCTAGTTCATGGTAATAGAATCATCTTAAGAAACATTTATAAAGATATTATGCTTTCCTAAAGGAAAATCAACAGTGGGAAACATAGATTTCTCATTGGTTTGAAAACAAATCAAATTTTTTAACTTTTTTTCAAGCATTCAAAATTAAATCTTGGCTTTGGCTCCAAATTTTAAAAAAATCCAACCGTTTTTACTGTCATAAGATTATATATATATATATCTTTTCATGGCCTCTATCTTTGCAACTCTTCTCCTCTTATCGGAACGACCGATAGAGAGGTCTCCCTTGCACCAGTAACCTCCTAAAATTGAAGTCTATCTTGACTGAAGCTTTTTTGGTTTTCGAATTTACCCGTTTCAATTACTGCTAGCAGTTCTACAACCACCAAGACATGTTAGCCCTCTCTCGTTCTCTCTCTTCTAATTGCTCTCCATTTTCTCCTCTTAACTGCGCTCTCTCTCTCTCTCTTTCACGTTAAATCCCCTGATTTCTTCCTTTAAAGAAATCTCTATATGTTATAGTATTTCTTTCTTTTCTTTTCTAAAACAAAGATCTTAATCAATGGGATTTATGAGGATTATCATATGGGTTTCAATAGGTAAAATCTCTCTCTGCATTCACATCGAAGCCCCAATCTCTTTGATTTCTGAATTAAGGTCTTCATTCTCTACGATATATGAGGGATTCCCCATCCTCCTTTTTTTTGTGTAGATTCCCCTATTTTGTGATTCATGGATGAAATAATACATGGAAAAGACGATACCACTTTGCAATGCCTAAAGGAACATGAAGGTCACTACTTTAAATATCACAAATTAGTTTTAGATTATGTCTCCTAAAAACACCTAAACATGAATGATACAAAGATACTTCTTGAGGTTTAGCCCTAATTTGGTTATTGATTGTCCATTCACATTTAAGAACCACAATTACGAGAAAAGTAGATCTCATTAGCTTTGTTGACGATTCAATCTCTAATTTTGCATGGTTGGTTAGATAGCGTGTTTTAAATTTTCTTGGTTGCTAAGAAGAAAAATCAAGGTAGAGAGAAGATTGAAGGGTTTCGAGAAGAAGGTATGCAACATGGTCTTTGTTGAGGTAATCTTATGTTTCAAGATGGATTTGGTTTCGGTTATTTTGTCTACATAATTTTCTCAAACGGTAGAGTTTGGGAAAAAGGGATTTAGATGAAAGCGATTTTGTGCACAAGCATGGCAACATGGTTTATGTTGTGAGAAAGGGTTGAACATGGTTCTTTGATCAAGGTGGAGCGGTTCTGGCAAAAGCTTCAAAAGTTTGGTAAGGGTGGATGGTTTTTCTCTAGGACCGATGTTCGTTAAATTTGGTAATCGTGGTGGCACCTCAAGTTATTTACCATAGTTGATTACTAAATTGGCGGGTCACATTTTTATGAATCATGGTCGCAAGTTATGGTTTGTGTGGTGACAAAGTGTATCGATGTGCGGAAACTATGGTTTTGCGACATAGAGTCTTATTTCGCAGGTTTGTTCGACATGGACGGGTTAGTGTGTAGTGTTTAATTTTTTCCTTTCTAGATTAAACATACACTGGTTCTTATTTTGCTGGTATAGGAAAAATTGTGTAATTTTATTGGTATAGATGAAGTTACTTTTTCAGAGGCTATTTTCTATGATGGAGTTCATGGGTGGACTTGATGGTGCTTATGGAGATGTGTTCAAAGCAGAAGTTGGAGCAGTATAGTTTCATGGCTATAGGTGAAGCAAGCTCAGAAGTATAGTTTATCATGGAGAGAAAAAGAAGCTAATGGATGTTCGCAGGTTTTGATGAAGGTATCCAGTTTTGGGTACAAAAAATATTTTGGCGTGGGTAGCGGATAAGAAGTAAACAAGTTCACCGGTTTCGTTGATGGGTTTGTTCGCGCTATGGATGGTCAATAAATTGAGTTTTTCGCAGAGGTGGAGATTGTTAGGATTACGGCTCAAAATTGGGAAAGTCGTTTGAACGAGTGGGGAAGTTATTCGAACGACAGAGTTTTTGCTGAAGTCATTCAAACGACTTTCGAAGTCGTTTGAACGAAAATAGCACTTGGGCCAAAATTACAGAGGATTGTCGAATGGTCGTTCGAACGACCTAATGACCCGTTTGAACGAAAATGGCCATGTTTGCTTGTTTCTAAGTTCGTTTTAAAGGGGATTTACTCCAACGCGATAGATTATCTCGTGATGTGTACTTCGGAGATGACCTAATGGAAGGTCTATAAATATAGAGTGTAATTTCAAAGCCTTATATAGAATTGAACACAGTATATGAGTTACAAAGCCTCTGTGTGTGAAGTTTGAGATCAAGAAGAGATGTAGCCTCTGTGGTGGACCTTGTAAAGAGTTGGTCTATACAAGGAATAAGGTGGAGGGTGTTGTTCTCTTAGGATTTGATGGTGAGAGGGGAAGTACCTCTTGGTTGCTAAGAAGAGAAATCAAGTTAGAGAGAAGATTGAAGGGTTTCTAGAAGAAGGTTTGCGACATGGTCTTTGTTGAGGTAATCTTCGGTGTTCTTGATGGATCTCTTATGTTTCTTTTATCTCTTGTAAATCTATGTGAGGATTATTGCAAGATTAGGGATTTCCATGTTTGTTGGAATCCCTTGAGTGCTTGTAATTGAACTTGGATACATAATGGATTTCTAGCTTGGTGGGGGGAGTAGCCTTATGGTAAACCTCCGGTAAATATTGTGTTTTATTTGCATGTTAATTTCGTTTCTAGTTTTTTGGTAAATTATTTGTATGTCATAAGGATAACGGAGAAAACAAAATTGCGCGAGGGTGATGTATTCCGCACGTTCACCCCCAACACGGTCACCACCATGGAAGCAAAGGTTGAAGGTATTATTTGGAGTCAGGGAAGCAATGTGATATCTTCAAGAACAATAGCCGGAAGTTGGGTATAATCTCCAGACAAGCAACTTGTTCTTATCTTGAAGAGGATAGAGAGCCGTTGATTGTAAGGTTCAGTATTTAGGAATATAATCGGTCTGAGATTTGTAGGCTTAGACTAGTTGTGCTAGAAATATTGACCAAGAAAGAGTTGAAGAAAAGTTAAACAGGTCATGTGGAGTGGATGAAAATGCATTATCCATACAACATGTGGAAGGTGATTGATGAGAGATTAGAAAAGATAGGGATTAGGTACTGATAAAGATAGTAAATATCTTAGAGATCTTGACAGAGATCCTTAAGGTTCTCAACAAAAAGAAGTTTCTAGAAGTCTCAAACATCCTCAAGATTCAGCAAATCATACAATATATAAAGCTACCTGTAGTAGCCTACTCACAGCCTTCTACCCCAGTTGAACAATCGAAGGCTACCTCGAAGCATACTCTAATACATCGAAGCCCACTCTATCCATAAATGCGCCTTGCAAGATTATCCGAGGATGAAGCCTCAACTTTGAACAAGCCACAAAGAAAAATTGCACATCAACATCAGTAACACTTTGACCATATCCGTACATGTCGAAGTATGACAAGATAGACAGCCAGCTCACTAGACAAGACCGGTGCGTTGTTGGTCTTTACAGCTACAGTAACAGACCCAACAGCTGCTACAGTGACAAATCTGACATTTCTGGCATCAATACCGACTCTGGGATACCTGCTCGATATCCGGATGGTACACTTATAATAGGACCTAACCTTGGTGACTCAACCCTTCCTATGTTCTATAAATAGGGGAGATGGGGAACCAAGGAGGGGTTACAAAATCTCACCCTTAAGCCCTTACTGTTTACCTTCGACCACCTTGTAAAAACCCAGTACTCGAACCTTCAACTACTCGACAGAAATATAAACTCTCTTAAAAATCCATATCAGAGGTTGCGGAGCGTCACAATCTAGGCCTCTTCGCAAGTATATTGCCAGTAGATTTCTTATGTTATAGATTCTATACTTGATCCCCTTTGATTGAAGATTAAACCCCCGTGGTGTAAGAGTCAACTTCCTATCCTTACGAAGTTAGGCCCCTACATTTGGCGCCGTTTGTGCGTCCCACCCTACAAATCTTCCTTGTTCATTGTCTCCCTTTTCTAGCTCCAACAGATTATTCTCAATGGCCCCCACCCTTCATTCCAGTTCCACTCATGCCGGTAACGCCGTCGATGGAGTGGCGGCCCAACTCGCCCTATTGTCCCAGCAGATTGCTCATGCCGAGGAGCGACACCACACACAACTTCACCAGGAGCGTGAAAGCACCGACATGAATTTGAAGCCGAACGGCATCGCCGTCTGGACGATGTCGAAAGAAAGAACAGTGCCATTAATGAGCTGCGCAATACAGTCCGAGAGCTGTAGTGTCTGCAGCCTCTAGATGTTCCCCTACCGTCCCAAGTACCCGCCCCGCCTCCCATCTCCACCAGAGATCGATTGGGACCCTTGCAATACATCCTATCACTTTCGGCCCACCGTGGCACCGAAGACGTATCCCATACTGTTCCCCCCACTACCTCCATTCACCTTGGCATCCACCCCACAGAAGACTCTTCTTATTCCACCCTTCGCTCCTCCAAACACCCCAAATGCCGCCCTGCACGAGAATGTCTCAGGGAGCGCAGCGCAGAAAGCATACCACACACTCAGCCTCATCACCCTCGAACCCTTCGATCACCCCCGAATCCTGTCTATTGTGCACAACAAGACTTCGGCTATAAACTCCAACCTGTTATCCGCGTCAGCGCGAGCCCAGCTCCCAACTTATGGAGTTGACTGAATAACCCTCCGTGCCCCAAACTCCTCGCTACTGAGGTGCCTCCAAATTTCCGTGCTCCCAAATTATGCAAATACCGCAACACCGACCCTCAATCCCATATCCTGAAATTCCAAAATACTCTCAGCTTCTACTCCATAGCCGACTACCTGATGTGCCGCCTTTTCCCACAAGTCTCATAGATAGCCCTCTATGATGGAACCATAACCTTCCCGGTGGCCCCATTCGAAGCTTTGAGCAACTATCTCATCTTTTCATTGCACAGTTCGCCTTCAATAAAGACTGAGAGATCAGAGTCGATGTCCTCTTCAACTTCAAAAAATCCAGCAGTGAAACCCTTGAAGCCTTCACTAAGAGGTTCCTCGATGAGTCACAAAAAGTCAAAAACCTTGATTGCACGAATGTTATACTCGCGCACTCAAATGTTCTGCCAAATCACAGCCGTGTCAAAGATTACCTGGTCCTCCATATTCCTCGAACCCTTGAGGAGATGCTCTCAAAAGTCAATTGCTATATCGACCTTGAGTGCCTCCACGAATCACGTAAACAGGGGCAACCTTAGACCACTACCATAAATAAACCTCGACAAGGCCCATCTTCTACTCCCTCACCCCTGATTGCTCCCGTCTCACAGGAGACTGAGAGCTGCAAACGCCCTCACAATGACAATAGTGGCGAAGCCCACAGAAAGCGACCAAAGCCGATTCTACCCACACTCACTATCCCTCTCAGCACCCTTCTACCATAAATTTAGGCAGACCCCATATGGCATATCCCTTTCCCCATCGAGGTCAAACCCAGTGAACCTTACTGCGCCAACCACAAGTGTAACTGCCACCACACCAACAAATGCTTCGCCCTACAGCGCTTCCTCGAAATCATCCTCAAAGCAGGTCATCTACATTAGTAAGTTGCCGACCTTCCTAGTTGTCTTGGCTAATCGTACCTCAAACCTTAACCCACTTCTACTGTAGACCCGGCCGAGGTCCACATCTACCAAATAAATTTTATTGAAGTCAGCACTATCGCCAGCGGCCGTTCCAAGAGTAAACGCAAACGTATCGGGGAATGCTATAAACTAACCTACCAGGAAAAGCTGCCCGCCCTCCTGCCATAATGAAGCCTCTCCCCTCGACCCGAAGGCATATCTTTCATCGATTGCGACACATCAGATGTTCGTTTTTCCCATTCCGGCCCATTGGTCATCATGATTAAAATCGAACACCTCGTCCTCCACACTATGCTCATCGATACAGGAAGTGCAGCCGATGAAATTTTCCTCCAAACTCTCCAAGCCATGAAAAAAACAGACCTCATCACTGCTGCAAATGTCTAACTCAAAGGCTTTAATGGGGATACAAAAGTTGTTGTTGGTCAGATCAGCCTCCCAGTCACTACCGGTCCTGTTACACTTCAAACCAGCTTTCTTGTCATCGATAAAATGTTTTAATACCTTGGTATCCTTGGGTGCGATTGGCTATATACCATGCGTGCATACCTTGACTTATCATCAGACCCTTCATTTCACCATCCCCTTAGGCACTTAGAATTTAAAAGGCTCTCAGCGCCTCGCCCGTTCATGCGAGCATTCGGAGATCGATCAGACTCGGAGGTTCACCAGACTCCCATAGCAATCACTGTCTCTCTCTATCCCCATACCTTCGATAAATGCCACCTCACCCATCGAGCCTACTCTCTATATCGAACTCGGCAGTCCTGGTCTAGGTACATTCATTTGAACCTTTCTTGACAAGGCCGAGTGCCTCGAACTCACAGACTTCCTTCGAGTAAACAAAGACGTCTTTGCATGGACGTTCCAGGAGATGCCCGGTGTCGGCCCCAGTTTGGCATGCCACTGCCTCGATCTCATCCCCCATTCTACAACAGTAAAACAGAAGAAGCATACTTTGGCCCCGTGACTTTGAGAACCTGTAAACCTCGAAGTTAACAAACTCATAGCCACGGGATTCATCAAAGAAGTGAAATATGCTGATCGGATATCAAACATCATTGCAGTTCTCAAAAGAACGGCAAGATCAGAATCTGCGTCGACTTCACAGACCCTAACAAGCACACACCGAAAGACAGCTTCCCCCTCCCGATCATCTCAGTACTCTTTGATGCTACTGCTGGACATAAGCGTTTATCTATGATGGACGCGGCCTCAGGTTACAATCAGGTACCCCTCCTTCCCGAAGATCAACTTAAAACTTCCCTTATCACTGAACAAGGCCTTTACTGTTTTATTGTCATGCCCATCGGCCTTAAAAATAAGGGTGCCACCTATCAACGCCTTATTACAACCATGTTTAAACCCTTGCTTGGCAAATCGGTCAAAGTTTACATCGACGACATGTTGTGCAAGAGCCTCCAAAAATAGACCCACATTCAGGACCTCACTGAGGTCTTTTCGATACTTCAAACATACAACATGAAACTCAACCCAGAAAAATGCATATTTGGTGTTTTCTCTAGCAATCTTTTAGGCCATCATATCAGTAAATGAGGTATCGAGATTGACCCTACCCATATTCGAGTTCCCATCGACATGCCTTCGCCCCGAACCAAAAAAGATGTCCAAAAAGTGGCTGGCAAGATAGCGGCCCTCAACCGTTTCATTTCTAAATCCTCAGACCGTTATGTTTGGCTCTTTTCTCTACTACGCGACCAAGGCGTCCACAAAGAAAAATAGAAAATATCCCTGAGATTAACTAAACACACGAATGTGAGCAGGCCTTCCTCGAACTCAAAGCCTACCTTGGTCAACCACCCATCATTAGCACCCCTATCGAAGGCAAGACACTCTCTTTGTATTTCACTGTTACAGATACTTACATCAGTTCAGTTCCCATTCGACTCGAATCAAACATCGAAAAACCTGCATATTTCATCAGCAAAATTCTTACACCTGCAGAAACTCGGTACACAAAACTTGAGCGTTTGCTCCTCACCCTCGTCTATTCGGCCCGCAAACTCAAACCATATTATTAAGCCCACCCCATTCGTACTATAAAAGTTATCCACTTTGAGAAGTATTCAGCAAAAAAGAGAAATCTAGAAGAGTACAGCAGTGGTCTGTTTACCTTGGTGAACATGACATTAAATTCGAGAAGCAGATATCCCAAAAAGGCCAAAAAGTAGTAGATTTTCTTGCTGACTTCCCAGTCGAAGATGTCGATTGGGAGGAACACGAAGATGACTTGACAGAAGACCAACCAGAAGTAGCAGATCCATGGAACCCTACCACAGGATGACGTTTATTTTCAGATGGATCCACTGGGCCTAACAGTTCAGGGATTGGTATAGTCATGGTTACACCTGCAAATGGTCAAATATAGAAGGCAGTTAAGTTAAAATTTGAATGTTCTAATAACGAAGTTTAGTATAAAGCCTTAATCCATGGCCTCAACCTTGCCCTCGAACTTGGTATCCCTAAACTTGCAGTTTTTACAGATTCCCAACTTGTTCAGAGTCATTACAGAAGAGAAAATCAAGCTAACGGTTGCATGGCTGAATATGCCGCTCTCGTTTGATAGCGCATTGACCATTTCCCTCAAAAATCTTCTATCACTCATTACCCTCAAGGAGAAAGCCGACATACAGATGCCTTCGCCTACATAGCAACTATATTAGGAAAATTAGAATCCCAAACTCTCCATATCAAAGTACTAGAACGCCCAAGTATTAACTAGATGGAAGTCAATGCCATCAATACTAGGGGCAAGAGTCTCGATCCAGATAACTGGCGAACACCTTTCCTCCATTAATTCAGTAATGCTACCCTCCCAGATGACCCCAAAGCCAAAAGATCATTATTAGACAGCTGCCGCAAATATACCATTCACAATCACGAGTTACATCGTAAATCCTCAAATGGCGTCCTCCTTTGATGCATCTCTTAAATCAAAGCCTCTAAAATTCTAGCCGAACTTCATGAAGGTATCTGCGGTGCTCATACTGCTGGTCAATCTATGGCCCTTCGAGCCGTCTCCCAAGGTTTATTCTGGCCCAACAAGAAAAAACAAGCTGAAGAGTATGCCAAATGATATCCACAACCCTTCACAAAACCTCCATTTTAGTCAAGTGTCCTGGCCATTCAAACGTTCGGCCATTGATCTCATTGGTCCTTTTCCCAAAGCTTCAGGCAGCCGAGAGAATATCCTTATTGCAACAGATTATTTTACCAAGTGGGTCGAAGCCGTACCTTTGAGTCAAACACAGGAAGAGGAAGTCTTCAAATTCCTATGGGAAAACATTATTGTACATTTTGGATGCCCTCATATGATTCGATGTGGCAACGGTCCGCAGTTTGTTAGGAGCAAAGTCATAAACTTTCACAAAAAAGATAACATCATCCTCTCACTCTCAACACCTTACTACCCCCAAGGCAATGGTCAAGTCGAAGCAATTAACAAGACCATAGTCGACGGCCTCAAGAAACGTGTCGATTCGAAGAAAGGTCGTTGGGTTTAAGAGTTACAGCATGTCCTCTAGGCTTATCGAACAAAATCAAGAAAGTCTGCAGGCTGCAAACCTTTCCTTCTAGCCTACGGTACTAAAGCAGTGCTCCCTACTCAATTCAAAGTACCTACACGAGATCCCAACCTCCCAAATGAAGATAATGAGTTTGAACTAGGGTGCAATATGCTTTGGATAGAAGAAACCAGAGATCGAGCCATCGCCAATCTTGGTCGTTACCATATGTCCCTCCAGAAGTCATAGAACAAGAGAGTTTGACCACAAAGTTTTGACATCGGAGATCTTGTACTTCGACGTGTCAATCAATCTTCAAAGCCACAAAATGCCAGCAAGCTTGCCAAATCCTGGGAAGGACCTTATGTCGTTTATGATAAAACTGATAAGGGTTTATATTACCTAATGACAGAAGATGAAGAGCCTCTACCAAATCCGTGGAACACAATGCAGTTGGTCTCATATAATAAGCCACGGACTCCACCTTGTACACTTGATGTAAACACAAAATAATCAATAAATAGTTTTTTCCCATCCATACTTCGTCTTCTATTCTCCAGTAAATTTTTTGGTTAAGCCTGAGTATCATGCCAACCCTTCGACCCGACTGATACTCAGGGGCGACCTTGAAAATTTTCAAACCTCCAATTTTGAGCAAACTTGAGGGGTAAGGATGGTCGAAAAACTGGACCTTCAGGAATGCATTGGGGGGAACATGTTCTTCTTCGATCAGGCCTTAAGCCGTCGAAGTCCTGTGAATTTCTTGGTTAAGCCTGAGTACCATGTCAACCCTTCAACCTGACTGATACTTGGGGGTGACCTTAAAAAAAAATTTAGGCTTCCAACATTCGAGCAAACTCGAGGGGCACGAATGGTCGAAAGACCAGACCCTCGGTAATGCGCTGGCGGTGAACACGTCTTACTTTGTTGTTGCCCAGGCCTTCGAAGTCTAGTAAATTTCCTAGTTCCCTCTAAGTATCATGTCACCCTCGGTCTGATTGATACTTGGAGGCGACCTCAAAAATTTTCAAACTCTCAACATTCGAGCAAACTCGAGGGGCATGAATGGTCTAGAGACCGGACCCTCGAGAATGCGTAGGGGGCAACCACGTCTTATTTTACTGTGGCTTAGCCTTCGAAGTATAGTTAATTCCCTGAACTTTTGGGATTCAATCTCAAAGCTCCTTAAGGTTCGATCACTCTATAATTATTTGGCAGTTACAGCATATGCAGACATAATTATTTAGGAATATCTACAAGACGAATTAGTACAGCATCAGAGAATCAGGTTCAGCACAATATAATTCAAATCAAGTTTAGAGAACACATCAGAGAAGTCAGTACAATTTAAGGTAACACAAATTAGTTTTCGTATAGTCTACAACCAAGCAGAATAAGTACATTACAAATCAGTTTCAGTACAGGAATTCAAAGCAACCATAAGTTCAAAGAGGAAGTGCAAAGAAAGATAAACATTGTTCAAATTTTTTAACCCAACAGAAAAATTTGAAGAAATGGTATGGCACCCCAGTACAATACCTCATATCGGAGTGGTTGTAGCTTCTCCCCCAGCAGGCTCCTCAGTGCCAACACCCCCAACACCTCCAATAGAAGATTTTGATCCCACACCATCGATGACTACATCAGCTGCAGACCCAGCAGTAATACCTTCAATCACGATAGCCTCTATGCCACCTCCAACACCTCTATCAGCAACATCTACCTCTATCCCCTCTGTCTGCATAACATCTTCAGCAACAGGATCTTGGATAACAGGGAAGGGCTGTAGAGTTTCAGGATCAAACCCCATATCCTCAATGAACTCCTTCATCCTAACATTATCCAAAACTTCATAATCAAATTACCTTGGTAACACTCCTTCAGTGCTTTCTTTTTCTTCTCCGTCTCCGCAAGCTTCGACCCCAACACCTGCTCATGATTAAAGCGTTGACCCTCCAATCTCTTCTCAAATGCATCATTGATAACCGTAAGATCTCGCTTCAAAGTTTAATTCTCATACACCACCGACGCTTCAGTCCCTCAGCAAGCTCCAGACTGTCAGCAACCTCCTGTAGCTTCCTCTTTAACACCTTCACTGCCTTGCTAAAGGACTGCACCCAAGCATCCGTCTGCTAGAATATTCGAGCTGCCAGTACCTCTCGAAGAATCAAGCACTCGCAAAAATGTCAGAATCTCATAAACAAATTGACACTTACCTGTTACATACTCTTCTTTATCTGCTTTGACGCCTTCTCTGGGCCATCGGCACAGAGTTCTGCCATTGAAGCAACCACAGCTAGAGCCTGTTCCTCTCACTCAGCCTCTGTCATATCCTTACCTGCATCCTCCGCATCATCTTCCCCCAATGCCCTGCGCCTTTTGCGGTGAGTAACCTTTGTCTGTTGTACCCTGGGAGACTCAAGAATAACCTTGCCCTTCCCTTTCTTAGCCTGGGTCGATGCCTACTACGGCCTCTGTCTCAAAGCATTACTAGCTACTTTGGGCACTATCGCTGCCTGCTTCGATACCCGTTACGCCTTCGAAACATACTTTACCTTCCTTGCCAAATTATCCTCCTCCATTCCTTCGACTACCTTTGAAATACCTTCGCCTCCCCTCTTTTTCGATGGCTTTGATGTAATGGGTACGTTCTGAAGTAGGGAATCTGTCCTTTTCTGCCTCTTCCTCTTGATACCAAGACTCTTGAAAACATAATTTACCCACTTCTTGTCTGAATCGATTAGGGCGTCAATATAATCCCTCGGATTCGCCCAAGTCCGGCTTTGAGGGCATACAGAACAAGCAGAAATACAATCACCAGTTTATTCGAACAATACATCAAAAACCCTTCGACATAAAATTTACTTGGATTATTGACTTTATGTTGTAACCTATAAGGGTCCTCCCCTTCGACATTCTCATAATTCCGCCGTACTACAACCAAATCTCTATTCCACCCGAGACCCGTCGAGCACAGATCAAATAACCAGGGATTGTCTACATAGCACTGGATATGGTAGGTGCCCACATTCTGATTTACCTTCCTCGAATTGAATGATACGACATCATACCACTCAATTAAACCACTTCCCTCACTCCTTAATTTTGCATTCATACTCTCGATTACCTTTATCATCTCATAAATGTTCCCATTCATCATAACTAGGGCAACTTCCCAGAAGTTTAGCACCTCCTTCACCAGCCTTCGAAAGGGCAATCGCATCCCCAGGTGTATTTAGCCTCTATACGCCATGATACCTTCTCGAGGCTTTAATTGAAAATTGTACTCTGACCCCGCAGAATACAATATAACCCCAACCTTCGGCAGCCTATGTTTAGCTACAAATCGATCTATCCTCTGCTTCTCTCTATCCAGAACAGAACCAGTAGCCTCATCTGACTCAATCGAATCCTCATCACGATCACTTTGCTCCCCATGACCTCTTTCACCACCCAAAGGCTCAGCCTAACCTTCGCCTCCCTTTCTCTGGCTTTTCCCCATCTCTACCTCACCACTACCCTCAGTCACTACTGTCTTACGATGCCTGTTACTTGAACCCCCAGTTTCAGAAACCACCACTACCAGTAGAATATCTTTTACTATGACTAGTTCTTCTATGTTGCTACCCTCATCCATAGGAGCATGGCCAAACATACTAGCCTTATTTTCTTCGACCTTCTCGTCTATCAGCCTCAGTCTCGAAGCTCGACGGGTACGCATCTTAGCCTACAAAAGAAGAGGTACGCTATTAGATTTATACATTCGACTATTACGTGTCAATACCCTATTTGCATCTACCCTCTCCAACTGATACAAACATAGTCGAAAACTCGACCCTAATCCCAGTCCCACCATCAATGCCCTCATAATCCCACATGAGCTAAACCCCTGACACATGATTTCCCCGTATACTCGAACATATCCTCAACACTACAAGCCCAGAAGACTCCACATACAAACACAGAAGAAAAATCCAAACAAAAAGCGACAGAGATCAATCGGCATACCTATGGTAGCGGAAATACAATCAAAACAGCAAGCCAAACTGCCCTAAGTAACAACCCAGTAACCTCTCTCAAGCTTCAAGAAACAATGGCGTACGTTCCCTTCCTCTCACTCTCTAGTTTTTCTGTGAACAGTACGTTTGTTACCTCCCCTATATATACCTCATCGGAATACCAAAAACTATCTAAATTTCCAAACTACTATCATTTACCACTACCCCACTACCCCTTATTTTCGGCTGACATGTGTTTTGGCCATTGTGCCCATCATTAACCTCACATGCGAATCGCATGCTCACATTTACTTCACTTTAAACTCAAAACAACTCGAACCTTCTGATTCTCACTCGAAGCTGTCTAATCAAATCTCTACATTAAATCAACCTTTTCCATAAAATGAGGAAACATCATGATAACCTGTACGGCGCACTACCCCAGGAACCAGTACCAATTTAGCAGACCAGCTGTCTGGGCTATCAATCTATCCAGTTAAATCCAATAGACCTTCGACACACCCACTTCTCGAACACGAGTAATCGAGTATATCGTATCTCAAACATTCGATTTCAAAATATATCGCGTCTCGTACAAACAGTTCAGAAGTTTACTTTGAAAGTTCAGAATTTTACTTTGATGGTTCAGAATTTTACTTCGACAGTTCCGAATGTTACTTACACACAGTTTAGACTTTTACTTCGACATTTCAGAATTTTACTTTAAAAAAGGTAAGAATTATACTTCCACTGTTATCCTATCAATTTCCAATTTTGTTCCATAGAGATCAAAACAGTTCAAATAAATAGAAAAACCCAAAATCCAATTTCATACCAGACCACCATACACAAATGCCCCCAACAGTCAAAGAAGCCCTTATTTATCATCGGGACATTTCATCTCGCTCCCGGCCTCAACAACAGCATCTTCTGGGTCCACCATCTCCTTAGTAAATGACTCCAGCAGGGACAACCGGTGACTGGGAAATGGTCCCATCATTTGTAGCACCCCCCCCAACCACCAATACGCGAAGGGCATTCCTGCAATGGGCTCCCAAGGCTCAGCTTCAAACAAGTCCGGCATCTCCGAGTCCATGTCTTGATCTCCGACAAATCTCCGCTTCAATTCCAGCATCTTCTCTCATACACGTAGAGCTTTTGCTGCCACTTGGTCCTAGTTCTTGGGCTTGGAAGCATCGCCTTTTCTTTAGGAAGAAGAGGTAGACATTATACTCAGAGATGAAGGAACAGAGGTATGCAATTCTCCCAGAAACAACCTATTTATACCGAAAATTAGATACATTTAACCCCTCCTTAATCAGAGTTAAATTTATTACAGCCTTCAATTCTTCTCCTTGAAAACCTAACAGTTCAACCTTTACAACATCCCAAACATATCCGTTTCATCAGAACGCGTATTCAACCCTCTTTCCTGAGGACTAACAGTCGAACCATTACTAGCCTCAAAACATCGACCCCTTTAATCGAATGCCGACCCTTTTCTTCAACCAACACATTTCCAATTTGAAGTGAATGTCACCTCGAAGGTAACCGTTTTTGCATGTTAACATTCGAAGATATATATTCGGTACCGCGCCTGCAATCTATTCGCATATATTGTTCATTAGACACCAGAACACACGTTCAGTAATATTTGTTCTCACTGCATTACTTCAACATACAAAAAATAGAGGAGACCTCTTAGTACAATCATACAAAATCTACAAAGATCAGCAAAACAACAGCAAAAACCTTCTACAGACAGCCCTACAAAAATCCCATCACCACCACCTTGCCAATACATTATGAAGAAGCCGCCCTATTTCAGATGGGCCAACTCAACTCGTCGAGCCTTGTTCCTCCAACTGCTCTTCTGCCTGAACGAGACATTCGGCCAAAGCCGTTAGGTAGAGGTATCATTCTTCCGCAATAGTATAATGAAACTTCATCTGTCCCTAGAAGTAAGCATAGGACTCCCCGTTGATGGGCTCTCTAGGCTCCAACTCTACCAAGTCCGGCATGTCCCAGTCAAGCTCATGGTGACCGAAGAACTTTAACTTTAGTTCAGGAGTCTTCCGCCCTATAGGAGAGATGAGGAACCAAAGAGGGGTTACAAAATCTCCCCCTTAAGCCCTTACTGTTTACCTTCGACCACCTTGTAAAAACCCAGTACTCGAACCTTCAACTACTCGACAAAAATATAAACTCTTTTAAAGATCCTCATCAGAGGTTGTAGAGCATCACATTTTAGGCCTCCACGCAAATATATTGTCAGTAGATTTCTTATGTAATAGATTATATACTTGATCCCCTTTGATTAAAGATCAAACCCCCGTGGTGTAAGAGCCAACTTCCCCTCCTTACGAAGTTAGGCCCCTACACTACCAAAATAGAGATTAATTCCCCTCCAAGATATTCTAATATTATAAAATTTTCTTCAATCAAGCATATATAACTTTGTTTATTTAGAAATTCTTCTCATCTCTTATGTAAATAGAAAACTCTAGAATGTATTACAAAATCAATATTAAGTGAAACTAGTCAATGGGGTTTTATATGTTTTTGAAACCCTTAGATTTTTCTCTAGTTCTTCTTATTCTCTAGTTTTTTCTTTTCATGGTACCAGAGCCCTTACTCAATTATGTCTTCGATCCTTATCCATGGCGAACAATAACCTACTTGCGAATCCAACAATGAATGCCCCTTCTCTTTCCTTCAATCAAATGGTCTCGGTGAAGCTTACTTCCACTAATTACCTGTTATGGAAGAGTCAGTTTCTGCCCATCTTACATAGTCAGAAATTAATCGGTTTTGTTGATGATGGACATCTACAACCACCAAAAATGGTTGTCTTGGACGAAAAGGAAAAACCTAATCCCGAGTACATGACATGGGAGTATTATGATCAGCTCCTGCTATGTATGAACAATTCTACTCTCTCGAAAGAAATTTTGAGTCATGTTATTGGGCTTGAAACCTCTCATGCGGTATGGAAAGCTCTCGGATCGACACTTGCCCAGCACTCAAAGGCTCATGAGTTACAACTTAAACACGCTCTTCAAGAGTGCAAGAAGGGGAACTCTACGATTAATGAGTATCTTTGAGCATTCAAAAATATTTGCAATTCCCTTGGAGCTATTGGTTGTTTAGTTCCTGATGAAGACAAGTCTTATTGGTTTCTCCAAGGACTAGGTCCTAACTAAGAGTCCTTCACTATGATAATGCTAGCAAAAACCTCTGATTCCTTCCTATCAAGAAGCCGTGGCAAGCCTCAAAATCCACTACTTGCAAAAAAGTTTATTGCACAAATCCATTATGGAATCTGCATATATAACTCAAAGAGGAGGTGGATATAATTCGCGAGGTCGTAGGAGATCCCTTAGAGGCTGAGGTTCATCCAGGAGGATCTGGGTCATTTTGAGGCTTTTTGAAAATTCTATTCATATAGACTTTTAGTCTGTTCGAATACACCCCTTTTGTATTCTAATTGACTTCTTTTCCTATTCGAATAAACACGTGTCTGAGTGTTCTGCTCGAACGACCTTTTAGTCAGTTCGAATATATTTCTTTTCAATTTAAATAGACCTTTATTTTTATTTGAATAAACACATGTCTTAGTGTTCTGTTCAAAAAAACTTTTAGTCTATTCGAATAAATTTTTTCTATTCGAACAGAGGCGTGATTCTCCTATACTATTAGGCGAGGGCATATTTGTTCTATTTTGAAACTAGTAACTAGAAACTTGTAACCCTTATAAAAGGGGCAAGGCTAGGCAAGATTAGATTATGTTAGATCAATATAAATTTTAAGAGAGAGACTTAGGGATTGAAAGGAATTCGATTGTAATTGATTTTGATTAAGCAATTAAAGCTCTAAAAGGGAATTGTCCCACCAATTGTGTGTTATTCGCACTATTTCATCTATTTAGGGTTTCTCAATTCATATTATGGATTAAATGGTATCAGTTTTCCAGTTACAATTCTCAGGGGTGATTATGGTTTATGGTCTCTACATGTGACCGTCTCAAGCAAACGAAGGAGAAGCTAGTGAGTCTATTGGAGATTCACTGAAAACTTAACTCGAAGAAGAAGGACAATTTAGAGATGGGCAATTCTGAAGATTGACTCATAACTTTGGAAATGAAAGTTTTCGACCTAACTCTACTCTAGGAGAGTTGGTAGAACAATTGTGTCTCGTGAAGGCTTCCGCTTCGGTAAAACGGTGAGGCTGCTCGAAGAAGAAAGGTATTGTGAAGGGGGATGGTAACGAGGGTACGGAGGAGATAAATAGCGATTCTAGTGATGCCAAATCCGTCAAGAGGCTCTCGGGTATTAGTAAGTCAATGAATCCTATGCGTAATCTTTAAATTGACTTTAAGATTGAAATTCCAGTTTTTGATGGTTTAATCGATGCCGAGAAGTTAGATAATTGGTTAGATAGGTTAGAGACCTATTTTTCTGATTACAAATATTGCAATGCTCAGAAAATTTGTTTCTCTACATTGAAATTTACAAGTCATGCACACACATGGTGGAAGTTCTATCAGAAATGCCACGAAGTAGGAAGTTTGAGTTGGAAAGAATTTAAGGTGTTAGTGAGAAAACAATTCCATCCAATTGGCTATGAACAAGAGCAAGTCGGGGTACAAGTCTAATTGGATGTATGAGCAAAAAGGGGAGTCCAAAGGAGAGGAGTCTTCATCCAAGGGGAATTACTGTAGTTATTGTAAGGCTAATGGGCACATTTAAGATAAATATTGAAAACTTTATCTAGAGCTTAGGCTAATAGAAGAGATGAGCAAGAAAGAGAAACGTGCACTTGCCGCAGCGATTGTAGATCTTCTAAATTTAGATAAGCTAAATCCTAAGCTTACTCTAATGTTCAAGCAACCTATAGCTATCAACGAGTTAAGTCGGGAAGAACTTTTTCATGCTAGTATTCAAGTAAAGAAGAGCTTAGTGGGGGCCATCATTAATCCAGGCAGTCAGAAGAATTTTATTTCTGAGGCCGTGGTGAAGAAGATAGGTTTGGCTACTGTGGCTCATCCTAAGCTTTATTGTTTAGGTTTGATTTAGAAAGACACAGAGTTGAAGATCACTAAGCAGTGTACATTCAAGTTTGTGATTACTGAGAAGTTTATTGACAAAGTGACATGTGAGGTGGTTCCGTCGGACGTGTGTCAAGTCATCTTGGGTAGCCCTTATCTTTGGGATTGAGATACAATCCTTTACCGTAGAGCTTGCAAGTATTATCTTGTGAAGGAGGGGATGGAGTTTCATATCAATGTGTGCAAGGAACATATCCCTACCAATAATGTAGTAATAGCGACTCAGGTGAAGAGGTTGGTTAATGCGAGCAGAAAATTTGTATTGTTGTTGGTGCGACCGGTTCAAGAGGGTCCATCGACTAAGGTGTTATCTACTTTGGCAATATCCCCTAAGCAACAAATCGATATGGGGAAGTTGCAAGAGGAGTATGAAGATTTGTTTCTGGAAATAGAAGGGATGCCTCGTAAGAGGTATGTGGAACATGATATCACCTTGGTGAATGGTGAGCCACTACCCAATATTGGGTTGTATCGGACTTCTATTACAGAATCTGATAAGATCAAGAATCAGGTACAGGAACCCTTAGAGCAAGGAGTTATTAATCCATATTTCTCACCTTGTGGTTTACCGATATTATTGGTGCCGAAGAAGGATGGGTCTTGGAGAATGTGTGTGGATTATCGGGCACTGAACAAGATTACTGTGAAAAATCATTATCCGCTTCCACGGATTGATGAGCTTTTAGATAAGCTACAAATGGCTCGGTTTTTCACCTAGTTGGATCTTAAATCGGGTTACTATCAAGTTAGAATCCTGGAAGAATATACTTGGAAGACAGCGTTCAAGACCAAACATAGACTATTTGAGTGGTTGGTGATACCTTATGGGTTATGCAATGCTCCGACAATATTTATGTAGTTAATGAATGAGGTATTTTGTGCTTTTATTGATAATTTCATGATTGTGTTTTTGGATGACATCTTAATATATAGTTAAGCATGGGAGGAGCACCGTGTGCATTAACACAAAGTGTTGGGCATTTTGCGATCATAACAACTTTTTTTGAATGGGAAGAACTGCGAGTTTGGGAAGAAGGAGCTAGTTTACTTGGGATTTATTGTTGGTAGCGATGAGCTTAAGGTCGATCCAGAGAAGGTCTCGGTCATTACTAATTAGCCTAGATCCGGTATAGTGATGGAAGTACGAAGTTTTATGGGTTCTTGTTAGTATTTATAGAAGTTTATTCATCATTTTTCATAAATAGCCGCACAGTTATATTCCTTGACAAAGACCGGGGTACAATTTATGTGGGAAGATCACTATGAAAAGACTTTTCTATTACTAAAGCGTAAGATTACAAATGTACCAGTGCTAGCGTTGCCCTATTTGTAGCGGCCTTTTGAGGTCGAGATAGATGCGTCAGACTATGCATTAGGGGTGATTCTTTGACAAGATGGGAAGTTGGTTGCATACCATTCTGAGATGTTTATAGGAGTAGTACAGAACTATCCTACCTACGATAAGGAGTTCTACGCGTTACATCAATCAGTAAAACATTGCCGGAGTTACTTATTGGGGAAAGAGGTTATGGTACATTTCGATCATAAACCATTACAGTTCTTATCTGCGCAGTCCAAGCTACAGCAAGCGTGCCATATGAAGTAGATGTCGTACCTCTAGTAGTTTACCTTATTGATCAAGTGTAAGAAAGGTGTGGACAACAAAATAGCTAATATGTTATCTCGGCCCCCATTACTAACTATTTTTACTTTGTTGGTAGCTATGAAGATACAACCTATTGTTCCTTCTGAGTACATTACAGGGTATGACGACGACATGGAGATCAGTGTGATTTTTGAGAAGTTACTGCAAGGTAAGATATGCTTGTATATATTGAAGGATGGTTTGATTTACAGGGGCAGTCTACAATGTATTCTAGAGGGTGGAGACCGTTTGCATTGGATACGAGAGGCACATTGTTCTCGGGTGGCAGGTCATTTTGGGGTTGAGAAGACTCTTTTAAAATTACAGCGTTATGCCTATTGGCTGAAGATGCAGGTGGATGCTGCTCGTCTAGTTCATGGTTACGTGCTATGTAACACAACAAAGCCTTTTAATTGGAAGATAGGACTTACCATTACCAGTTCCTAGACGAACTTGGGAGAGCATTTCGATGGATTTTATGGGTTGTTTTCCCATGACCAAGTGTAAGAATGACTATTTGTTTGTGGTGGTGGATCGATTCAACAAGATGATTGTTCTTATTCCATGCCAAAAGATGGTCACCGGGAAAGGAACAACGCGATTGTTTTATAGAGACGTCTGGAGGTATTTCGGGCTCACTTCTTTTATTATTTATGATAGGGATAGCCAAATTTTGGGGCATTTCTGGAGATCGTTAAGGGGGATGATGGACACTAAGTTGAAGAGAAGTATCGCTTTTCATCCACGGACGGATGGGCAAATAGAAATAGTTAATCGCACTTTGGTACATTTATTACGGGGATTCCATTCTAAGCATCCCCAGACTTGGGATGAGAGTTTACCGTATCTTCAGTTTACATTTAACCAGGCGATTTATGGATCCACTTTAAAGTCTCCATTTAAAGTTTGTTTGGGGTACTTGCCTCAAAGTCCTTTTGATTTGGTTTTTAGTCTTGGCGACAAGACAGTGTCAGGGAAGGAGGAAGAGGAACAAGTTAAATTTTAGCATTTCATTGAGAGGATAAGCAAGGTTCATGAGGTGGTTGAAGCACAATTAAAGAAGACTCAAGCGAAGTATAAGGCTCGACACGACAAGCATCGGGTTTAGTGTACTTTTCAAGAGGGCGACCTAGTTTGGTTACATTTGGGTAAGGAACAACTAAAGGGGGAAGGTAAGAAACTCAAACCTATCCATTATGGTCTATTTACGATACTCAAGAAGATTGGTGACGATGAATTTTAATTAGATTTTCCACCTTTCATGAAGATGTATTCGATTATTAATACCGAGCAATTGATGTTGTTTGAGCCGTCTCTTTAAGATGAAGACTCTACAATCGACACTCGCCTCCCATTAGCTGATAACTTATGGATGGAAAGAGAGGATCCATTGCGGGAGGATGGTATTCTGGAGAGGAAAGTTCATGCTATAAGATGAGGTAGTATTGAGTCATTCTGAGTGGGGAAGAATGGTCAACTACCTAGCAAGCCGAAGTGGTACAACAGAGAAATGGTTATAACTACTTTCCGACATCTCCAGTTCTAGCTTTAGCAGGAGCTCAAGGCTCCTAAAGAGGGGAGCCATGATCTAAGAGGATCTGGGTCATTTTTTGGCTTTTTGGAAAGTTTATTCGAACAAACTTTTTAGTCTGTTCAAATACACCCCTTTTGTATTCAAATAGACTTCTTTATCTATTCGAATAAACATGTGTCTAAGTGTTCTTTTCGAACAGACTATAGTCTGTTCGAATACACTTCATTTTTATTCGAGTAGACCTTTATTTTTATTCGAATAAACACCTGTCTGAGTGTTCTATTCGAATAAACTTTTGGTTTGAGGATTTTGTTTTAATATACTTTTTATGTCCGAACAGAGGCGCGACTCCACTAATAGTTTTAGGCGAGGGCATATTTGTCATATTTTGTAACTGGGAACTTGCAACCCTTATAAAAGAGGCAAGGCTAGGCAAGATTAGATCATGTTAGATCAATGCAAATTTTAAGAGAGAGACTTAGGGTTTCTGAGGAATTCAATTGTAATTGATTTCGATTAAACAATTGAAGCTCTAAAAGGGAATTCTCCCACCAATTATGCGCTCTTCGTACTATTTCTTCTATTTAGGGTTTCTCAATTCGTATTGTGGATCAGAGATCGAGGAAGGTTTTCTAATTCTTATCGTTCCTTGACTCCCCATATATATCTGCCCCAAAGCAATACTAATAAGGCGATACGATCTTCTCAAACATCATCGGTTCAACAGCCAAGCTCGGTTATTTGTCAGATATGTGGGAGAGCAAATCATACGGCGGTTTAATGTTATAAAAGATTTGATCATGCTTTCCAATCTGATAAGATACCTGAAGCATTGGCTAGCATGACTATTGGTGAACCACACGAACCAGCTTGGTACCCGGCTAGTGCTACAACATCACATATGACAAACAATAAAGGTAACTTCTCTAAACTCCAATCTTATTCTGGTACTGACAAGGTCATTGTAGGTAATGGGAACTCTATCTCTATTTCTCATATTGGCTCTGTCCCGTTACATACACACTCCTCCTTTACTCTCAATAATGTTTTACATGTTCCTAAACTTACCAAAAATTAATTGTCAATTAGTCAACTTAATGATGATTTAGAATGTTTTGTTGAATTCACATCTTCTGGTTTTTTTTTATTAAGGAGTAGAAAATAGGGAAGATAATGGGAATGGGCAATAGGCGATCCAACTTATACGTGTTAGACACCAATAAGGAAGCGCTTCTCTCTTTCGTTAGCCCGTCGTATAAGAAAGCAAGTTTTGATCGATGGCATCAATGTTTGTCTCATCCGTCTCCTAGAGTCTTGGTCAAGTTACAAAGTAGTGGTAAATTAGAGTTCTCGAGTCCAATAAAGATTGCAGTAGTTTGGTTTGTTCAAGCTGTCAGTTGGGTAAAAGTAGGCGGTTACCTTTTTCTTTAAATGATTCTCGTTGTAACGAGCCACTCAATAAAATACATTACGATATATGGGGGCCATCGTCTATTCCTTCTGCTTGTGGTTATCGTTATTATTGCTTGTTTTTAGATAATTTTAGTCATTACTCTTGGATCTACCCTCTTAAAGAAAGATACGAATTTTATAAAACTTTTATTAAATTCCAAAAACTTGTTGAAAATCTTTTGAGTCGGAAGATCTAAAAATTTCAATGCAATGGAGCTTTGGAGTTTAACAGTCACAAGTTCAATGACTACCTTAATGGTTGTGGTATTTCAAAGCAAGTATCATGTCATCATACTAAAGAATAAAACGGAAGAGCAGAAAGAAAGCATCGACACATTACCGAAAGTGGTCTCACTATGATGTTCCATGCTCATGTACCTTCTAAATATTAGTATGAAGCTTTTGTTGCTGCTGTTTACACAATAAATCTCCTACCAACGCCCGTTCTTCAGCTCACTTCACCATATTTTCTCTTATTTGCTGAGGAACCAGACTTCAGTTATTTTTGAACATTCGGTTGCCTATGTTTTCCGTATTTACACCCATATTCTACAAATAAACTTGATGCAAAAATCTTCCGTGTGTTTTCCTTGGCTATAGCAATCAACATAAGGGCTTTCGATGTTTATATTTTCCCACCGGTCGAATTTACATTTCTCGACATGTCATATTTGATGAAAATGTTTATTCTTTTACCAACCATTCTTCGGAGTCCTCTAGTATTGACCTTGTTAGTTTCAGATATGTATCTAGAGTTACTAATCCTTGTGTTGCAGATTGAATATCGCCACCTTCCAGGTCACCATCGAATGAGATAGCGTATGATGATAATGGCCGACTACATGACTTCAATCCACTTGCCTTGTCAATTCCGTCTCTAATTTTTTCTAGCAATTTTGGTGACGAATCAAGTAAAAATGCAGATGCTTCAAACGATCTAGATTACCCAAGTGATAAAATTCAAAGGGGGATGCTACACTCAAACTTCACCCAATCTTTGAACCTAAGTCCTAATGTACCTCCATTTCATCAACCATGTGCTTCTATAACAACTTTATCATCTCCACCTTCACCTCCACCTCCACCTCTGGTTAATGACAACCAACATGGTATAACCACAAGAGGGAAGCTTGGAATAACTAAACTCAATCTGAAGTACACCAACCTATCAGATACACTTTACTCCATTCCATCAACTTCAATCAAACCTTACATTATACAACGATATCCTCACTCTCGAGACATTTTATCACCTTGGCATGCTACATTTGTAGCTTCTTTGGATCAACTTAGAGAGCCATCCACCTACAAACAAGCTTCCTAGCATCCCCATTGGCGTGATGCAATGAATAAAGAAATGGATACTCTTTACCGCAATCGATCATGGTCACTTGTTCCTCGCACTCGATCTATGAATGTTGTGGGGTGTAAGTGGGTTTATAAGACTAAACTCATGCCAAATGGATCTATTGATCGCTACAAAGCACATCTTGTAGCAAAAGGGTTTAATCAAGTTCAAGGAATTGATTTTGGAGAAACATTCATCCCTGTAATTAAACCTACAACTATTCGGCTTGCTTTAAGTGTCGCGCTACATTTTGATTGGAAAATTCGGCAACTTGATGTCAAGAACACTTTTTTACATGGTCTCCTTCATGAGGAAGTATTCATGGAACAACTCCCAGGGCATGTCGATCCGGCAATGCCTCATTATATATGTAAACTTGACAAGGCTATCTATGGGTTAAAGCAAGCACCATGTGCATGGTCGGATAGACTTAGCCAATTTTTTCTACTTCTTGGTTTTGCACGTAGCAAGGCGGTCTCTTCCATGCTCACAAAACATTTTCATGAAGGTGTTATTTTCTTACTTGTCTATGTTGATGACATCATTCTTACCGGTTCATCCTCCTCATTATTATCTGAGTTTATTGCTACACTTTCATCGGAATTTTCCATAAAGGATTTGGGAGATCTTCACTACTTCTTGGGTATCGAAGTTGTGCGTAGATCTAAAGGTATGTTCCTATGCCAAGGATTTATTGAAGCATTGTAACATGATTGATTGCAAGCCGATTTCGACGCCTCTCCCTTCGACTTCAAAGTTATCCCCAAATGGTACCTCCATTGAAGATCCTTCCTTGTATCGAAGCAATGTTGGTGCGCTACAATACTAAACTCTGACTAGACCTGATTTGGCATTTGCTGTTAACTCTATGTGTCAATATATGCATAATCCTACTGTTGAGCACTTTCGTCTTGTAAAGCGCATTGTTCGATATGCCAAGAATACTCTTTCGTTGGGGATATTTCTCTTTAATCGGTTCCCACTATGAATCTTTGCCTACTGCTATGCTTATTGGGGTGGCTGCTCATCAACAAGGTGTTCTACTACTGGTTGCATGATCTTTCTTGGTGACAATCCAATCTCTTGGTTGGCCAAGAAATAATCAACAGCGTCCCGCTCTAGTTCAGAAGCAGAATATCGGGCACTTGCTTCCACCGCTGCTGAATTGACGTGAATTTCTTTTTTATTTAGGGATTTGCGTATATCTCCCTTTTATCTGGTTACTTTATTTTATGATAATTAGAGTGCCATCTATATGATGGCTAATCCTGTATTTCATGCTCGCGCCGAGCACATAGAAATCGAGTATCACTTCATTCGTGTGAAAGTTATAGCTGGACCTATATTTATGAGGTATATTCCAAATAGTGATCAAATAGCCGACATTTTGACTGAACTTCTTTCTCAAGCTCAATTCTCATTTCTTCGAGGCAAACTTCGTGTGTGTTCACCCTTACTCATCTTGAAGGTGGGTGATAAAGATAACAAATATCCTAGAGATCTTGATGGAGATCCTAAAGATTCTCAACAGCAAGAAGGTTCTAGAAGTCTCAAAGATCCTCAAGATTCAGCAAATCATACAATATATAAAGCTGCCAAAATTGAGATTAATTCATCTCCAAGACATTCCAATATTAGAAGATTTTCTTCAATCAAACATATATAACTTTGTGTATTTAGAAAGTCTTCTCAGCTCTTATGTAAATAGAAAACTCTAGAATGTATTACAAAATTTATATAATGTGAAACTAGTCTATGGGGTTTTTCATGTTTTTGAAACCCTTAGAGTATTCTCTAGTTCTTTTTGTTCTCTAGTTTTTCTTTTCACGTACGAACAAGCAACACAAGGAGTGAGCTTAGCGTTGCTGTGTACGGATTCCTCAGCCGATCGGCAGCCAAGCTTGGGGCAGGTAGGTATCCAGTATGGTTACTAGAATATACGAGTCTTCTTTTGTTTCGGCATCTCCAAATCCTAAGAAATCTCACAAGGATAGAGCTGACGGGCACAAAGCCATTTAGTCGAAGCACATTCAGTAAATTCGCATGTCTGTGCAGACGATCTTTAGAGGGATATGAAGGGCCATCTGGGCGACGATGCATGAAGAGGGGAAAATTAAATCTAGCTAATGTTGTGGGAGACATCTTCTTCGCTGTATTTAATTTATTGCAGTGATTGAAATGTAGCTTTATCATTTCCGTGTTTATGTTTGTATCCTCTTCCGTGTTTATGTTTGTGTCCTCAATTCATCTTATATAACTTCTGTTGTATTTAATATAATTCAACCTGTACACTTCCGTTTATGCTCGTATCCTTAGAAATCACTTCCGTGTTTATGTTCATGCGTATACACATCTTTGACATGCCAAGAATCCTGCATCAATTTCTTGTTTTAACCGCCATTGCTTGGCGTGTACGGGTATACAGTATTCCCCTAGTAACTACTATCTAACCTTTGTTTCTGTCTAACAAAATCATACAGCACAATACAGGTTAGAGAAGTTCAAGCTTCCCAAATTTCATCAGTAAGTTCTCAAAATTGTATTCCTTGGCGAAGAATCACAGCTTCCTGTCTGATTAAGCCAAATGGAATTATGAAACGAAGGGTTATCCTGATGATTCTCTCAACTAGCTAGAACCTAGATACATTTCTAGCACTTGTAGACCATATATTTGTCTGGTAAATGGGAACCTAAATTTCCTGCTTTAATTAGAAGCTATATATTTCTTGGTGGGATGGGGTTTGTCGGTTCGAGTCTGATGGCTATTCTTAATGTCTGTAATAGCTTCCCAACTTTATTCCTACAAATTCCGATAACAACAGCTAGCTAACCTTGTTCCTGCCAAATTCAGCCCCGAACCGACGTCAAATATAATTTTATAAATAAGAGAGCTTCAAGCTTCTCAAATACCCTTAGTAAGTACTCATTTTTAAACTCGAGTGGATGCCAAGCAGCCATCACACTTTCCATTTTTTTTAGTCAAAATGGATAGCCTCCCAACCGAAATCTTCAATCCCTTAGAGCTGGATAGTTTTGTTGGTGAGTCACATGCGGTACTAGATTTCCTGTCTGATTATTACAAAGACGTCGAAAGCTACCCCGTCCAAAGCCAAGTAATACCAGGTTATCTAAAGAAGGGTTGTTCTGATTATGCACCCGATTCACCAGAACATTTAGAGTTCATTCTTGACGATGTTCGCAAGAATATCATACCAGGGCTTACTCATTGGCAGAGTCCAAACTTCTTTGGATATTTCCAGGCCAATGCAAGCACAGCTGGTTTTTTAGGGGAGATGCTTTGCACTGGCCTTAACGTCGTTGGTTTCAACTGGATTTCTTCACCGGCTACAACTGAACTAGAAATAGTTGTGATGGACTGGATGGGTCAAATGCTAAAGCTCCCACAAGCATTTTTGTTTTCGGGAAATGGTGGAGGTGTTATACACGGTAGCACTTGTGAGGCGATTCTGTGCACATTAGCTGCTGCAAGGGACAAGGCCTTGAAAGATATAGGTGAAGATAAGATAACAAAACTAGTCGTTTATGGGTCCGATCAAACTCATTCTGCACTTCAGAAGGCCGCTAAGTTGGTTGGAATTTCTCCTTCAAATTTCAGGCCAATTGCGACATCATCCTCTGCAGACTTTGCTCTCTCGCCAAATGATGTCAGGATGACAATGGAGCAAGATCTGGCAAATGGGTTGTTTCCCTTATTCCTTTGTGCAACCATTGGTACTACAGCAACTGGTGCAGTTGACCCACTTATGGGGTTGGGGCTTGTGGCAAGGGATTACGGCGTGTGGCTACATGTGGATGCAGCTTATGCTGGTAGCGCGTGTATTTGCCCAGAATTTAGGCCATATTTAGATGGTGTAGAGCTTTGTGACTCAATTAGCATGAACCCGCATAAGTGGTTTCTCACCAATATGGATTGCTGCTGTCTATGGTTGAAAGATACGAGATCATTAATAGAAAGTTTGTCTACTAATCCCGAGTTCCTGAAAAACAAAGCTAGTGAATCAAACGACGTGGTAGACTTTAAGGACTGGCAAATAGCATTGAGTAGACGGTTTCGATCAATAAAGCTTTGGGTCGTGATTCGAAGATACGGAGTGGCTAATTTGAGGAATCATGTAAGAAAAGATGTGGAACTGGCTAAGCATTTTGAAGGATTATTAGCAACAGATTGCAGATTTGAAGTAGTTGTTCCTAGGAAGTTTGCATTGGTGGGCTTTCATCTCAAGAGTAATCCTTCAATTTACAATGATGATGTCTCTAAGTTAAATCGAAAACTTTTAGAGGCAGTCAACGCCAGTGGACGAGCTTTCATGACCCATGCAGTTGTAGAAGGCACGTATATGTTACGGTGTGCGATTGGTACAACTATGACTGAGGAACGACATATTGAAGGGTTATGGAAGCTGATTCAAGAGAAAGCTGATCTACTAGCTCTCCCAAATGATGACTAGCTAGTAGATGATAAAAAGATTTGAGCTGGACTATATATGGTTAATTGGTTATATCAATAACAACTCTTATTGTGTGCTTATACATTCAATTTGATCCATTATTACTGTATCCTGAACCTTCATATGTTTAACACCATTAATTTGTTGTGAGATACAGTAAGAACATTGTAAAATGAAAACAAGTCTCTACTCACGAGAACTAGGACTAAGCTTGTATATTGGAGAAAAGCATTGAAGTATTATATTTACAAAATCTAGGGGCAAATTGTTTTTTAAAATATCATCCATTGGTACTCTATACCGTAGACATCCAATCAATAAGCAAGACAGGTCTTATTAGTATCCAAACCAATTGTCTTTTTTCTTTCCCCTGTTACACTTACCAAATTTATTTAGTTCATAACTGGAAGTCAAACATGTATCATTATTTTCCAATAACAATAAAAAAAAGTACAACTAACATTATAGGTTTAGTGAGGTTTTTTACTTCAGCAAAGCCATCTTTAATATGGGTGAACAATACTGCCTTCATAAGCACCCCATTCTTTGCCGTGGACACTCTAACTTCCGCCTGTCCATTATCACATTCTCTTACTTTGGTTTACTCCAACCCCTTACAATGACAGATATTGAAACTCAGGGTTGGAGTGTAAGAAATTTACATAGGAAAAAAACAAGTTGAATGTTCATCTATCTAGTACAAATATTGCAGGAATTAAATTTAAAACTTCTCATAAAATGTTTATTCAAGACTGCCTGATCATGAATCAAGTATGAATACACCTAGAGATAACAAAAACTTCATGTACATGCACACTAAGTTCGTGCTTTAACAATCCTAGTTAGTATTCATGTGGTTCGCTTTTAGTCCAACTGGTAATTAATATCATAACTTTTGTCCCCCCAGTTTAGTCATTCTTAGTCGACTTTTTGCGGTGAAGAACTTGTGTCAAGGAAGTGGCGGTTTAGAGCCACCGTAGGTTGTTAGATGGTCAGGCTCATAGCCTTCCAATATCAAATACAAAACCTCCTCCCATCTTGCAAATAAAGTGCCCCTGTATTTCAATTGCATCTTCTTTTGGAGAAACTCACAAAACGCACCATCGAAAAGAATAGAACTAAATAGGGATCTTTCTGACCAGTGATCCCCACATCCATCATTGTTGATTTAAGCGTAGCAACATCATTCCATCTATGAATATCCATCGCTAATCAGATAGTTTTGTTGCTAATAGTTTGTTTTCATGTAGTGACATTCAGTAACGTAGTCACACAGTCATGCATCATGAAAGCACTAAGAATAGTTATCTAGGTAAAATGACCATCTCCTGTCTTACATGAAGGATTTGTTGGAGTGGATCACAAAACAAAGAAAAAAGATCTAAGAATGAAAGGAGCTCAAGAAGAAGGCTTTCTTGTTTTGATTGAATTGAAAAATACATCGCATTTGTGGGTAATATGTGTTTAAGACACCTCTTCATATCCGTTTTGGGTTACAAACTTAACACACAATTTAACTCACATATTAAATAAACACTCTTCATATTCTTAACTTAAACATACCACTCACACATATTAAATAAAGACTCTTCATCTTTTTGTAACTTAAATACATTTAACTTTAACACGCCCCCTTAATGTATTTGTCCGTTATATGAAGCATGCCACCGAAGTAGTAGAATTTGTCTTTAGGCAACGCTTTTGTGAATATCCGCGAGTTGAAAATCGGTTTTGCAAAAGTTCAACTCAACCTCTTTGTCTTCAACCAATTTTCTTATGAAATGATGGTGGAGCTCTATGTGCTTCGATCGGCTATGAAACACGGGATTCTTAGTCATTGCAACCGTTGACATGTTGTCACAATAAATAAGAGTTGGAACCACTTGTTTTTTATGAAGATCCGCCAAGACTCTTCGTAACCAAACCGCTTCACATGATGCACTTATAGCGGCGATATACTCCACCTCGGCCGATGAAAGTACCACGGTATTTTGATTCTTCGATATCCAAGAAATTACTTTGTTCCCAACGAAAAAAGCATGCCCGGAAGTGCTCCTTCTATCATCAATCGATCCACCCCAATCACTATCGGTGTAGCCAATTAAGTCTTAACTCTTGTCATAAGTATATTTGATGCCATAACTCTTGGTACCTTGAATGTACCGAAGAATTCTCTTAGCCGCTCCATAGTGATGATTACTTGGTTTGCTCATGAATCGAGACACCACACTCACCACATAAACTAAATCCGCCCTTGTGTTTCTAAGATAGATCAACGACCCAACAAGACTTCTAAAAAGTGATGCATCTACTTTGGGTGATCCATCATTTTGTGAAAGCTTTTCATTTGGAGTATCCATTGGCTTGCTATTAACCATGTCGAACTGCTTCAAGAGATCTTCGGCATATTTTTCTTGATATATAAAAATCCCTTCATCTGATTGTTGCACTTGTATGCCAAGAAAATATCTCATAAGACCCAAGTCGGACATCTCGTATTCCTTCATCATGGCTTTCTTAAAATCCTTGGCGATCTTTGGTTTTGTACTTGTGTATATGAGGTCATCCACATATAAACACACAATGAGGAAATCATTACCTTCTTTCTTGACATATAGCGAAGGCTCACTTGGACTCCTTTCAAACCCATTTTGACGAAAGTAACGATCAATGTTGCTATTCCAAGCTCGGGGAGCTTGATTTAAGCCATATAAAGCATTCCGAAATCAACAAACTTTATCTTTCTCCCTTTTTTCGACGTATCCTTCAGGTTGTTCAACATATACTTCTTCTTCAAGATCTCCATTTAAGAAGGCCGATTTGACATCCAATTGAAGAATAAATGTCTTTAAATGTGCCGCTAAGGCCAAAACCGTTCGTATAGTAACCATGCGAGCAACGGGAGCAAATGTTTCATTGAAATCAATCCCGGGTTGTTGAGAATAACCTTTTGCTACTAACTGGGCTTTGTGATTTTGAATTGAACCATCGTCTTTGGACTTCGTCTTGTAAATCCATTTAAGTCCAATGACATCTTTCGACTTTGGGCGATCAACAAGTTCCCATGTTCTATTTTTCTTGATTACTTGCATTTCTTCATCCATCGCATCGATCCAAACTTTGTCATTGATTGCTTCTTCATATTTTTGTGGTTCGAACATCATGAATGCAACGGTACCCTTCTCATAGATATCATCTAAAGTATGTGTCTTTAGTGGAGGCAAATTTGAATCTGGTGTGCTTGAAGTTGATCCGAACATGTTTGGACTCGATCTAGGTGTTCGTAGATCAAATCTATTCGGGCTAGATCTTGGAGTGGTTGAACTCGGAGGCATCATTTCAATGTCTTCTTGCCTTGAAGAATCAATATCTTCAAAGAACTTTGGCTATCCATCCTTTCTTTTCTCCCATTTCTATGATTTTTGTTCATCAAAAATGACATCTCTCGAAATCACCAAATCTTTGGTAGTAGAATTAAACAACCGATATGCTTTGGACTCTTAACTATATCCAATGAAGATGTACTTTTCACCCTTGTTATCGAACTTAAAATTTCTAATCACTTGAGATTAACCAATTTCGGTTAATTTAGGTCTAACACGAAAGGTCCAAATTCCTTTGAATTAATGGTCTAACCTTAACCTAATTCAAATTGATACAATTATCTAATGTCAACAAGCAATTGGAAATTAGACACAAGACCAAAGATTTTTAACCCTGTAGAAAACCTTTCTCAGGAGATAAACCCACAAGTCACTGTCGAATCACCCGATAGCTAAACAATCCACTATTAAAAACGAATTACAAGAGTTTAATTACTTACAAAATCGATAAGCACATCCCATGGTTACCTTTCTTCCCATCAAGCTTCTTGCCATCGATTCCACGTTCTTGTAACGCCTCGCTCCAATCTCTCGTCGAAACTTTCTATCTTGAATCCCACAAGTTTCTCAAATCATGATTTGGGTTTCTTGATCAATGATTGATTCAAGTTTGAGTTGTTAGTTCTCTCTTGAATCTCTCAAAGAAAAACTCTCATTTCTAAAAAAATACAAGCCCTCAAAAAATAGGTTTTTAAAAAAATTAAGTAATGAAAAAGAAAAGTTGTCTTATATAGAAAAATTGAAAACCCGACATCTGTTCGAATAGAAACAAAATCTATTCGAACAGAACAATTATTATTCGAATACACTAAAAATGTATTCGAACAAATAAAGGCCTAAAGCAATTTGTTCGAATAGAGAAAGAGTTTATTCGAACAAAACAAGTTTTATTCGAACAGAGAAAATTTTTATTCGAACAACTAAGTTCTTAAAATAAAATATTTGAACAAAGAAAAAGTCTATTCGAATACATATTGTTCTGAGATAAAATATTCGAATAGATACTAAATTTTATTCGAACAAAGTCTTATTCGAACAGAGCAAAAGCCTGTTCGAATAGAGACCTATTTTTCTCAAATAAGACATCACTTTATTTTCATATTCTGTAGAATACTACGGGATTGACATTTAGAGCAAGGAAATAAAAACCCACTTTCCTATTCAGTGACAGTCTAGTTGTAGTCGCTCCATGTACACTTGTTGACGACGGATAACCACGAGGCAGTGTTGACACCTATTCTAGATACTAAATGAAACAAACTCCAAATGGATGTTTCAGAACTTTCCTGATTTTTGAAAATTTTGAAGAAATCTATCTTTGGCTTTGTAGGTGCCATGTTTCAAAAGGGTCTTTTTTTTAATGGCTTTTATTGGAGACCTATTGATAATGTAAACGGTGGTGTTAACCGCCTCTGCCCAAAAATTGTCTGGAAGACCCTTGCCTTTCAATATACTTCGAGCCATTTCCACAATGGTTCAATTTCTTCGCTCGGTGACTCCGTTTTGTTGTGGAATGTACCTTGTTGTCAACTCTCTTTTGATGCCATTCTCCATGCAATAGTTTTAAAATTCATTTGATGTGAATTTTCCACCACGGTCCATTCTCAATGCTTTGAGATGATAGCCGGTTTGTCTCTCTCCAGACGCCTTGAACTTCTTGAAAAAAGAAAATGCTTTGGATTTTTATTCGAGGAAATAATCCCACATCCTTCTACTATATTCATCAATGAACAAGAGAAAATATTTTTATTATTCCATGATGGAGTTTGAGTAGGACTACAAATATCCGAATGTACCAATTGCAATGGTGCATTGGCTCTTCATGTGGACTTAACAAATGACAAGTGATGAAATTTTCTGAGAATGCATCCTTCACATACTACGTTGTTGGAATGAATGGAAGGGAGACCAATCACCAAATTCTTACAATTTAGAAGTTGTAAACTTCCATGATTCAAATGCCCATATCGTAAATGCCATAATAAGGACAATATTCGCTTTAAACGCAATATTTTCTTTTGGCTTTAAGATGAGCGGATAGTGATTATTTTTTTTCATTTTGATGTTGGCCACCAATTGATTGCGCTTTTTGTCGAAGATCTCACAATTATCATCATCAAAATTCACCGAATAATTTTTTCACAAAAGTTGGCTGACACAACAAGTTTTGAGCCAAACAGGGAGCATAAAGTACATCATGAATAAATTTGGTTTCTCCTGCATCTATTTGGAAGGAGTTCACACCTTTGCCTTACACATTTTGATGGTAATCATTTCCAAGCTTCACTTGTGCTAAAAGATTTTTGTCTATTTCGATGAAACTTTATCGATTTCCCATCATGTGGTTGCTACATCCACTATCAACGTACCATATGCCATTTGTATCTTGACGAGAAGTTAGACACGAGTAGAATAATTGAGTGGTAGAATTGTTTTCCACAAAATTTCGTCCGTTCCTTTTTTTATGCCAACAATCACATTGAGAGTGATTTGGTATCGTACATCAAGTGCATTTGTAATAACAATATTTGCTCAAATGTCCTTGCCTTTTGCAAAAAAAGCATTCGGAGTCCGATTTTGATATACTCCGATCATTGTAACTACTCCTTCCTCTACCGCGTCCACAACCTCGACTCGTGTTTCTTCCGCGGGGATATTGAGATGCTCCTCCTTTGAAAGTTTCATTTGCAGTATCCAAGGAACCGTCATCGACCAAATTAGTTTTTAATTTAAAAGTTTGCTCCGTTAACTTTTTAGAACTTCTTTCCATCCACTTTTCATGCGCTTCCAACAAACCAATTAGTTCATTGAACGAAAGCGCAGATAAATCTATCGATTTCTATTGCGGCCACAACATGGTCGAATTTTGTGGGTACAATTTTTATTATCTTCAATTGTATCTCCATAGCTTCAAATTTGATTTACAATTCTAAAAACTCTAGAGAAAAAGTTTTGAAATATTTTATTCTCCTACATAAGCAAGTTATCAAAGTCACGCCACAGTGATTGAAGTTTGATGTAGATAATCTTCTTCGAGCCTTGATATGCCACCTTCAAGATATCCCAAGCCTCCTTCGATCTTGAGGCCGAGAAAGTTCTTGAAAATAAAAATTTCCCGACTCCTTGTTGGATGAAAAGCAAGGCTTTAGCATCCCTTTTCTTATTATCTTTGTATTTCTTTTGCTTTGCTTCACTCCATGTTGTAAGTACCGTAGCAGATTCCAGTTCCTCGTAATCATTTTCTACAAGTTCCCAATGATCTTGAGAGATCAAGAGAGTCTTCATTTGAAAGCTCCAATAGTCATAACTTTCTCCATCAAAAATGGGTATGGCATTTTGGATGTAGTTGAACGTCGTTGACACATTCGAATTTGCCATCAAATATGGCTTGTAGAACCTTGCTTTTGATAACAAAATTTGTTGAAGTGGACCACAAAACAAAGAGATAAGATCTAAGAATGAAATAAGTTTAAGAAGAAGGCTTTCTTATTTTGATTAAATTGAAAATAAATCATACTTGTGGGTATTTATAGGTGTTTGAGACACCTCTTTATATCCCTTTTGTTGAAAATAGAGGTAGCTAATCTCTCCTCTCTGACAAGAACGATATGCGAAATATGCCAATCAATTAAACTAAGAAACACAGAACAATAAAGAACACAAGGTTTCTCCTGAAGAGGGAAGTGGAAAACCCTTGCGGATAAAAAACTACTTCATGAACAATCCACTATGTTAATCAAACGGGTTACAACGATCTCTCCAAGCTTCTCATGCTTTAATGGATTCTCTTAAATTCTAGGTCTAGAATTAAACTCACGTTGGAAAAGATTAGCTAACAAAATAGCCTAAGCTCTTTTTATATACTAGAGGACTAAATACAAGTAGAACGAATCTCGAGGCAGAATTCAACGTTCCAGAAGAACTCACAAAGGCAACTAGACAAATCTCGTTCGAACGAAGCACAAAGTCATTTGAACGACTTAAGCGATTAGAGGTTCCGACCCTAGAAAACATACAGGTCGTTCAAACGAGATGGGATCTCGTTCGAGCGACTTCTTTGGTCTTGAATGCAAAACGTAACATTTGACAATCTCGTTCGAATGAGCTCAATTCTCGTTCGAACGACTTCGACCACCTTTGAGTTCTTAGGCAACATAACCAGCTTGAACTCTAGGTAACTTAACCAGTTTGAATTTTCAGGATACTTAACTAGCTCGAACTCCTGTCGATCTTAACCAGTTCGAATCTGAATATTTAAAATCTTATTTTTAATCCGTCTTCAATCCTTGAACTGAAATAACTCAAACTAAAACGTCCTCGAACATAATTCAAGTTCATACCTTAACAATCTCCCACTTAAAATCAAATCTATCATAACCTATCTCTAGATCTCCAAATGAATTGCTCGAACTTCCCAGACCTTCGCTCTTGAAAACCCACAGAAGTTGTACCAGTTGTCAACTTCTGAAAAGTTACCACCTTCGTAAACATATCAGACAGATTCACATTATTATGAATCTTCATGAGCTTCAACACACCTTCATAGAGGAGTGAGCGAATATAATGATATCGAATATTAATATGCTTTGCCCTAGAGTGAAAAGCCGAATTCTTCGCTAAGTGTATAGTGCTTTGAGTAACATTATACAGCTTAGGAGAATATTGTTCTTTACTGAGCTCTTTCATCAACCCTTTAAGCTAAACCATATCTTTGCAAGCTTCCGTAGCTGCAACATATTCCACCTCCGTCGCAGACAAAGTTACAATCTTCTGTAGCCTAGAAATCCATGTAGCTGCACCGCTTCTCAATATTAACACGAAACCACTAGTGTTCTTCCGCCAATCCATGTTAGCCGCCATATCAGAATCAACAAAAACTTGTAAGCATATCTGAGAACCCCCATATCATAATGTCATATCTTGAGTCCCCTTTAGATACCTCAGTATCCATTTCATAGCTCTCCAATGCTTCGTGCATGGATTACTCATATACCTACTAATAACTCCCACCGCTTGGGCAATGTCTAGTCTCGTACATATCATAGCGTATATTAGGCTACCAGCTACGGATTGATAAGGAACCTTCCGTATCTCATCGCGATCCTTCTGTGTCTTCGGACAACAATCCTTTAATAATTTGAAGTGACTTCCCAATGGTGTACTGACAACTTTAGTACCATCCATATTAAAATGCTTAAGTACTTTGCCAATGTACTCTGCTTGAGATAGCTTTAATTTTTGCCGTTTTCTGTCCCTTATAATACACATACCAAGAACTTGTTTTGTTGCGCCCAAGTCCTTCATAGAAAACTCCCAGAATAACTATTCCTTCAACTTAACAATTTCTCCCATATCGGCACTTGCTGCCAACATATCATCTACATACAGAAGTAGAATAATATATGAGTTCCCCGTATTCTTGATAAAACAATAGTGATCTGCATTGCTCTTTGAATAACCATTTCTGGACATGAATTGTTTGAACTTCTAATACCACTGTCTCTGTGCTTGTTTCAGACCATATAAGCTCTTCGTGAGCCTACACACAAGATCCTCTTTCCCATTCATAGAGTACCCTTCTGGCTGCCTCATATAAATCTCTTCATCAAGGTTGCCATAAAGAAATGCTATCTTGACATCTAGTTGCTCAAGATGCAAATTTTCAACTGCAACTATATTCATCACAACCTGAATTGTAGACATCTTTACAATAAGAGCAAAGATCTCACCAAAATCAATGCCTCCTTTCTGTTGAATGCCCTACACCACAAGTCTAGCCTTGAATCTCCTTGAACCGTCAAATTCGTACTTTAGTCTGTATACCCACTTGTTGTGTAATGTTCTCTTCCCTTTCGATAATCGAACTAAATCCTAAGTTCGATTTACTGATAATGACTGCATCTCATCATCCATAGCAAGCTCCCACTTGCTATTGGCTTTCACATCTAAAGCCTCCTTGTAACTTTTAGGTTCACCACCATTTGTACGTAATAAGCAATTTAAGGAATTAACGTACCATGCCAAAATTCTTGTAACTCTCGGCTCCTTTTGAAGTGTTATTAGAATGTTTAGATCATTAGGTTCTTCATTTTGATATGGTATATCGGACTCAATAACGACTTCTTCATCATCCTTTCGAGAGGGTTCAAATTCAATGTCGATACTTTTTGCTGCTTCACTTTGATTCTTTTACACAGGTACTTTAAAGTCTTTATATAAGACTTCCTCATTGAATGTAATGTTACGGCTCCGGATAACTTTTTGATTCTTCGTATCCCAAAACCAGTTCCCAAACTCGTCACCACTGTATCCAATGAATATGCACTTTGTCGACTTTGTATCTAACTTGGTCCTTGTATCTGAATTATCAAGCACATATATGGTACAACAAAAAATATACAAGTAATTAAGGTTTACCCCTTTACTTGTCCATGCTTATTCAGGAAGTCTAAAATCCCAAGCCGTTGAGGGCCCTCTGTTAAACGCCACCGTACTAACCACATCCGCCCAAAAATACTTTGGAAATCTAGCGTAGAGTCTCATACTCCTCGCTCTTTCGTTTATTGTTCAGTTTATACGTTCTGCAATACTATTTTGTTGCGGTATTTAAGGAATAGTCTTCTGTCTTCTAATCCCGTTTTATATGCAAAAATCTTCAAAACTCGTCACTACAATATTCACCCCCATTATCCGGCCTGAGACACTTCAGTTTCAAACCGGTTTCATTTTCAATTAGAGCCCTTCACCTCTTGAATTTATCGAACACATGTGACTTGCTTTTCACGAAGTAGACCCACAGTTTTCGAGTAGCATCATTAATAAAAGTAACATAATAATGAGAACCACCAAGAAAAGACACCTTGGTTGGCCCCCAAACATCCGCATGTATAAGATCAAGCTTTCTAAGTTTCTTTGATCTTCCAGATAATTTGAAACTGACATTCTTCTATTTTGCAAGAACACACTCTTCACAAAACTTGAGATCAATCTTAGCAAGACCTACTAGTTTTCCCTTTATTACAGTTATCTTCATCCTATTTTTACTCATGTGATCGAGCCGTTTGTGCGACGTACTTGTATCAATCCCTAGAGTAGCCACACAAATAGTGAAAATTGTACTCTGCATTGTATACAATATTCCTTGTTGCAAGCCTCGGGTTGCACCAAAGGTACTCGCATAATCGCCATCATCCGCCAATTTGCTAACCGATATAAGGTTACACCCCAATTTAGGTACAAGTCGTACATTCTGTAAAACCAATGTTCCCTCTGAAGTCAACAATAACCTAACATTTCCCTTTCCAGTAATATTGCTTGTACTCTTATCTGCAAAAAAGACCTTATCGAAGTTGCCTTTAATAATATTTGTTAGAAAGCCTACGCTCGCAGTAACATGGAAAGAGTTACCTGAATCAACTATCTAAGATTCATTAACATCGTCACACGATAGTAGTAGAGCCTCTTCAGAAGTAACCTCCTCAGTAAGGTTCATTGTATCTTTATCTTCATCATTAATCTTCTTAGAAGAAGAAGAGTTACAATCTCACCTGAAGTGAACCTTCTTTCCGCAAGTCTAATACGCAACGGGTGGCTTAAACTTTCCTCTTGACTACGATCGACCCCTTTTAAATTTCAGCCCTTTCTGTAAAACCTCCCCCTTTCCTCGGCGTTCGACATACTGCCGTTTGAACTTGAAGAGGGTTCAGATGTTTTACTCCTATTATCTTCACTCATAATCAACGAGACTATAGTATCAAATTTGATATCTTCCTTCCCCGATGAGTTGTGTACAACTGTAATGAACCGTTCCCATCTCTCAAGCATCTACCCTAAAAGAGCCCACACTCTCACCTCTTTGGTAAAAATGATTTTAACGGATTCCAATTGAGCATGTATGGCATTGAACTTACTGATATGAGCTTGTACACTACTATTTTTCTTCATCTTTGAAGTAAACAAGAACCCTAAAAGGTGTACCTTATTTTCCCCAGACAGTTTCGAGTACATAGCGGACAACATCTCTATCAAACCCTACGTAGTCATAACTTTGAAGATCTTGTGTAAAATCTAAGATGACAGTGCTAACCTAACAGTTCCAAGTGCCTTTCGATCCAATCGTGCCCACTTAACAACATCGTATTCTTCTGGCATCATCTCAACTCTACCCAGTGGCAAATCAAGATTCTTCTGATAGAGGTAATCTTTTATCTGCATCTTCCACACTTCAAAATTAGATCTATTGAACTTCGTGATCTTCAACTTCTCCTGATCGGCCATCGCTCTTCACTATACAAGCCCTGCAATACTTGTTCTAATACCAGTTATTGAGAATAGGGGTAGCTAATCTTTCCTCTCTGACAAGAAGGATACGCGGAATATGCCAATGAATCAAACTAAGAAACATAGAATAATAAAGAACACAAGGTTTCTCCATAGGAGGGAAGTGGAAAACCCTTGCAGATAAACAACAACTCCCCGAACAATCCACTATGTTAATCAAACGGGTTACAATGATCTCTCAAAGCTTCTCCAGCTTTAATGGAGTCTCTCAAATTATAGGTCTATAATTAAGCTCACGTTGGAAAAAATTAGCTAACAAAATAACCTAAGTCCTCTTTATATACGAGAGGACTAAATACAATTAGAATAGATCTCGAGGCAGAACTCAACGTCGCAGAAGAACTAACAAAGGCAACCAGGCAAATCTCGTTCGAACGAAGCACAAAGTTGTTCGAACGACTTCAGCGATTAGAGGTTCTAGCCCTAGAAAACATACAGGTTGTTCAAGCGAGATCCCATCTTGTTCGAACGAGCTTCATTCTTGTTCGAACGACTTCGACCTCCTTTGAGTTCTTCTACAGCAACTCGAACAAAACCAGCTTGAGTCTTTAGGCAATATAACCAGTTCGAACTCCAGGTAACTTAACCAGTTTGAATCTTCAGGATACTTTACTAGCTCAAATTCCTGTCGATATTAACCAGTTTGAATTTGAACATTGAAAATCTCATTTTCAATCCTTTTCAATCCGTCTTCAATCCTTGAACTGAAATAATTCGAACTAAAGCATCCTCGAACATAATTTGAGTTCATACCTTAACACCTTTTGGGTTACAAACTTAACACATGATGTAACTCACACATTAAATAATCACTCTTCCTATTCTTAACTTAAACACAACACTCAGACTCTTCATCTTCTTGTAACTCAAATGCATTAAACTTTAATGGGGTTGGCCCTCTTGAACCAGCCCTCCATGGTGACATGCAACATAACTCCTAAGAAATCAATCCATGTCATACAATAGTTCATAAACTTTGTCACGAAGGCGGTGATTTATGAAACCAGATCGTAGGCCATGCATATTCTCAAGCTTTGCCTATACATAATGACTTCTAATTTTGTATAGTGAAGATGCTCATAGTGGTTAATATGATATTTCTTTTATAAATATGGGGATGAAACCATTTTTTTTTTCTCAATGAAACTCAATTTCTCAATGTTGAAATAGCATGATTTATTTTCAAAAGAGGAATAATGATCGTTACATAAGTTGAGTTTAAAACTCTTCCTTGCAAGTTTCAGAGAAGGGTGAAGGGATATTCATCGCAATATGCTTTTAAAAATATCTAAACTTCAGAGTTTAATATTGTAACTGTATACGCTTTGGTTTTGCAAATTCTTCGACATCTTCTAGTCATCATAAATCACACTACGATGAAATGAAGGCCATAAAGTCATTCAGTCGAAGTGCATTGGATAAATTTACTCATGAATGTAGTTGTTTTGACATTATGTGTAATGTTCTGGCAAATAGTTTTTTTCCTGCTTTAGAGCATTTGCAGCAGTAAGGTCATTTGAAACCGACTAAAATGCCTTAATAGTAACCAACCTTGAATTTTATACAGCAGTGCCAAACTCACCTAGGGTCGTCTGAGCCCAACACAGTTTAGAACTGCACGACAACAATAGACGACTAAGATGTAGCTACGTGGAGCCATATAAATGAGTTATACCAGCCGCGCAGTTCTGAACTTCATGGCACGATAGCCAATCACAAACAACTGCGTGGTCATAAGTCAATTTTTTTAATACCGCGTAGTTTAGAACTGTACGGCTTAGTCTGTAGGAAATATTTAGCTCTCCTATCCCTTAACACTTTATTTTTTAAGGAAGATTTTATCCCAACGGCTATATTCCTTAGAATTTTTGTTAAATAATCCTCTCAATGGCTATATTTCTTAGAAATCTTGTTAAACAAGCCTCTTAATGGTTATATTCCCTAAAAGACTTGTGAAATAAGTCTCTCAACGACTAATTTTCCAACTATAAATTGAGTGGATCTCCCAAAAATTTCTTACAATAATCACTATCTTCATCTTCTAATCTCTTGTTATCAATCAAGTTCATCATGTCCGACCTATCACTCTCTTCCTTATCATCATCTTCCTCATCTTCGTTCGGATCAAAAAAAAAATTTTGGCAACAAATTTTGATGATGCACGAGTATAGCAAGGCTCTCATGGAAATCGAAAAGGCAGAAGAGTAAGAGGCGACACCGTCAAGAAAGAGGGAGGGGGTAAGATGGGCAGGAGGTACATGTGGAAAGAGGGGCATTTTAGTCTTACGAGAGATTATTTTGTTCCCAATTTGGTCTGCAAAAGCATCCCATCTCATCGTCGATTCCGTATGAGCGAAGGTGTGTATCAACGTATTTGAGATAAAGTTCTTTCTTCGAACGACTATTTTGTTCAAAAAGAAAATGCCGCTAGGACGATGGGTTTTTCAACTCGCCAAAAGATAATGTACGCACTTCGAATGCTATGTTATAGTTGTTGTGAAGATGCCCAAGATAAATATACTCAGATTGGGGAGGTTAACGTTAATTTAAGTTTGAAGAAATTTTGTAAAATAATTGCCAAAGAATTCAAAACTCAATACATTAGATCCCCCAAGATGAATGTGTGCATAATACTCAACATTTTTTTGGCAATTATTTTGTTCTACAAGCCCAGTTTGAAATATTGGCTCACGGTGCGCGGTTTAGGAAGGCTAGTGTTCTAGCGAACGTTATGCACACATTCATAATTATGCATAACATGATCATTGAAGTGGAGCATCATACTTACATCTGGCAAGTAGATATGGATTCAAATTTTAGAAGGTCGGTGGAGCGGGTGAATGAAATTTTATTTCAACATCCAATTCACGCTCTCAATGGTTGCATCAAGATCAAATTCAAAGTACAAATTAAAAGTTAATGCCTACTAACAAAGCCAATGGTTGCATCAATCTTAATCACATGATCCATCTTCATCAATTGGACATCATTTCTTTAACTTCGCAGAATAAAGTTTTTTAGTAACATCTTTATCCAACATTTTTGTTCCGGCAGTAGGTTAGTTGTATCGGTTGTCATCACCTTAACTAAAGTTTGTTCTTCATCTACTTTTTGTTTAGCTATCACCGCTTCACGCCTCCCTTGTGTCTCTGCATCTCTAGCCAACTTATGGTCTTTTCGTTCACTAGCTTTAATTTTTTTTTCTTCTCGCCACTCTCAGTCTATGCCAAAATCATATTGATCGTCATTTCAAACATCTTCTTTCCACAATAACCCATTCCCGACTTTGCTGCTTCTTTCACCTTGAATTGTTTTTGCTCGTCCAGACGTAGTTCCCCACAGGCATATAGTGATGGATTATCGTCGTTAGAATCTTCCAGAATTGCGGAAGTAAAAGTGGCGGAAGTAGGTGTGGGGGGTTCAGTATTGGTGGAGTTTTCCAGACAATCGCTATAATTTGGCTTCTTTGATATATTACGGTCAGGATGCCCAATTAGATTAATTTGGGACCATTTTGGGCAACATATATTCTAAAATTTTGTAAGCCGTCCGAAATTGAAATATTTTCCCATACACTTTTTTATACGTCTCGTGTGCCATTTGAGCCTACCATTCAAGTTTTAAAATATTATGAGTACATTACCTTAACTAGACTATGAAAATTATTATGAATTGAAATACTTACCACATCGCCCATTCTAGGACTGATAAATTGTCGGTGTTCAAGATCTTTAAGAATTCCTCTAAAGATCGCACAATCCTTATTAAGACAATTTTTGCATGCGCAATTGACACTATTATATGATTGCCACATCAATTGGTCCACATAGAATGAGTTGAATTGGTCACGTACTTTCAACCAAAATCGGGAGGCTTTTTGTTGGTTCCTTGTCTTTAGATTTGAGAAACTTGAGACCAAGCGCATGCAAGGTTTTCAAAGTCATCCCCCATCTAATAACTCGAATTCTTGCATTTATCTTTATCAATTAGAATGTAATCATCAACCTCCTCCTCAACATTATCTTCAACCACATTAGGTATTGGTGCCAGTGTCGTCGTCTTTCTTTAAACTTTTGCCTTCCCTTTTGCATGTGCATTACTTGGTGCGACAATCGGAGTGAGAACCGGAGTGGGTGGTGCATTGTGGTTTAAGTCACTTAAACCCCATGTAGCTTGCACCGGCGGGATAGATAAACTTCCTCCACCAAATTTTATTTATGAGAAATAAAATATGGATTTCCCGATTGAACGTTGAATTAGGGGTAGTAAGGTTGGCAGTTAGAGTAAGAATTGGTTATTTGGGAATCAAATTGTGAGGGACAAGGAGAATTGATTGACGGGAACAATTGCCAAATGTGGTGATCGTGATATTGGGAAGGATTTAATATTTGTGACGAATCAAATACGGCGAATTGGGTGGGATAGAAGTTGGGTTGTTATCTTGGATAGGAGGATTGAGAGTGGCTTTGAGAATTAGATTAGGAACTTGCTTGAGAGGTTGAAGACATGCTTTTTCTTTAGTTTGATAGGGCTACTTTCTTGAAGAGAAATAGGGTGTGGGGATGGTTTTATGAGGGGGGAAAGAATAATGATCCAATCCTAGCCACACAGTTCTGATCCAAACCTATCCGTTGCTACCCTTTGAATATGAGTCATACACATGGTAAAATCACAGCAGTTCGTTTAATTGTGCGACATATTCATCTAATCAGATGATGACACGTGGCGTCCCCTTATTGGTAGCTTTGTGCGACATAAATATTTTAACAACCCACCTTGTGGGTCTCTGAACCGACCGTCAGGGTAGTATTTTTGTTGAGTTGGCTGTCACCTCAGTGAAATGACCCAACTGCTGGGTTGTCGGTTTGAGGTCTAAGCAAATCACCATACAATTGTATATGCTCTTATGGTTTCCTTAATGCCTAAAGGGTCTTCTAACTTTATAAGGACCAACATACCATTGCTTTTAGTTGTAAGTGTATGCTTAAATGTGATGTTAGAATGTAAGGTTTTAGTCCAAGTTTTGGGTTGGCAGTTGTAGAGGACTAAGAGTGATCATAATAGAATTGATTAACAGAGATACACAATCGAGATATGGTTACAACAGTAACCACTGTGGAATTGATAACTAAACTCAATATAGCATTGAGAGATCTAATTTTTAGTGTTTACATGGGCGGATGTGTATTTCGTAAATAGAAGTCGATCATGAAGGTTCAAAAGCGCATCAAAATCAAACCAAATTAGATCAAATAAATCAAATCAAATTGGATATAGTCCATTGGTTCCTAGTATGTGGGCTCGACATCACACAACACTATTGTAATGGTATGTTTTCTGGGAGGATAATCTTTGCCAATACTTCTAGTAAGGATTATGCAATAATAAACTTAAGCATACATGATTTTATGTAAAAATTCAGTAAAGACTGAGAAAAACCATAACCACGAGGAGGGTTTTGATGAAAAATCCAATAAGTTGCTAGTGATTATAATTGTTGTTTGAAAAGAAAGTAGGAATGTATGTATAGTAGAGTTGCGGATCAGAATAATACATTCTCTGCCTATATTTATAGTAAATGCAGGCAATTTATAGAAAGATAAAAAGTTTTCTATTTTGGGGGTAGTAGGCGAACATTGCGGATCTTTCTGTAACGGCTCTAATTGACCAAGCATAGCAGCTAATTCGGTGGGTTGAGAATTGTGGTCGTAGACGGGACATCTTCTCGAATGATGGAATGTCTTTGACTAAGTTCCGTTAGCATCAATTTGTTGAATCTGGGAAATATGCTACTACAATTGTCCCATTCTCGACATAATTACTTATTGTTGTCTTGAGAAGAACATCGTTAAATCCATAAGGGTCAAAAATTAAAAGTTTGTTTTTGACCTTGGCCGTTTGAGATGTCGGATTGTGCCTAGAAAAATTAAGAGTTTATATGTTTGAGAGGTCAGATTCCTTCAAATCCTCGTTTAAGAGTTTTGATCCTTGTTAAAAGTTTGTTTTTGATTGACAACAACCTGAGATAGTTACCAAATGACTCGCAACATTCCCAGCTTTAATTATAGATCAGTACGGATTTCGCACATCTTTGACGCTTTAGATCGTAATTCTGAAAAGCCTGGCTACTGGCAACTCGTTTGAGAGGTTAGATCATCGTTAAAAGTTTATTTTTGACCGAAAACAAGCTAGTACTGTTGCCAAATGATTTTTAATAGTTCTAGTTCTAATTTTAGGTCGGTACGGATTTCACAATTTCTCATGCTTTAGATCGTAATTTTAAGAAGTTGGGCAACTCGTTTGAGAGGTTGGATCCCCGTTAAAAGTTTATTTTTGATCTAAAATTATCTAGGATAGTTTCCAAATGATTCACAACACTTTCAGTTTTAATTTTTGACCCTTACGAATTTTTTACCTCTCGTATACTTTAGATCGTAGTTCTGAGAAGCTTGACTGCCAACAACTCATTTGAGAGGTTGGATCCCTGTTAAGAGTTTATTTTTTACCGACAACAAGCTAAGATAGTTACAAAATGACTCGCAATACTCCCAGTTTTAATTTTAGATCGGTACGGATTTTACAACTTTTCTACGCATTAGATCGCAATTCAGAGAAGCTTGACAACTCGCTTGAGAGGTTGGATCCCCGTTAAGAGTTTCTTTTTGATAGACAATTATCTAGAATAGTTTTTAAATGACTCGTAACACTGCCAGTTTTAATTTTTAACCCTTTCGGATTTTTTACCTCATGTATGCTCAGATCGCAATTCTGAGAAGCTAGGCTACAGGTAACTCGATTGAGAGGTTCGATCCTCGTTAAGATTTTCATTTTGACCGACAACAACTAGGATACATGCCAAATGATTCGCAATATTCCAAATTCCAATTTTAGATCGGTATGGATTTCACAACTTTCTCATGCTTTAGATCGCAATATTGAAAAGCTGGGCAACTCATTTGAGTTGTTGAATCCCCATTAAGAGTTTTTTTTTTCAACAATTATCTATGATAGTTTCCAAATAACTCGTAACACTCCCAGTTTTAATTTTTGGCCCTTACGGATTTTATACCTATCGTATGCTTTAGATCGTAATTCCCAGAAGCTTTGCTACTGAAAACTTGTTTGAGAGGTTGCATCCCCGTTAAGAGTTTCTTTGGATCAACAATTATCTAGGATTCTTTCCAAAGACATGCAACACTCCTGGTTTAAATTTTTGACCCTTGCAGATTTTGTACCTCTCGTATGCTTTAGATCGCAATTCTGAGAAGTTTTACTACTGGCAAAATCGTTTGAGATGTTAGATCCCCTTTAAAAGTTTATATTTCATTAAAAATTATCTAAGATAGTTTCTAAATGACTCGTAATACTCCCGGCCTTAATTTTTAACCCTTACGGATTTTGCACATCTCATATGCTTTAGTTTGCGATTATGAGAACTTTTCCACAGGCAACTCGTTTGAGAGGCTAGATCCTCGTTAAGATTTTAGTTTTGACCGACAACAAGCTAGTACAATTGCCAAATGATTCGCAATAGTCCCAATTCTAATTTTAGATCGGTACGGATTTTGCGACTTTCCCATTCTTTAAATCACAATTTTGAGAAGCATGGAACCTCGTTTGATCCCAGTTAAGAGTTTCTTTATGATTGACAATTATCTAGGCTAGTTTCCAAATAACTCGCAGCACTCCTGGATTTAATTTTTGACTCTTGCAGATTTTGAGCCTCTCGTATGCCTTTGATCACAATTATGAGATACTTAACTACTGACAACTCGTTTGAGAGATTTGACCCCTGTTAAGACTGCACCTCACGTTTGCTTTAGATTGTAGTTCTGAGAAGCTTTACTACCGGCAACTCATTTTAGAGGTTGGATCCCCGTTAAGGGTTTACTTTATATCGACAATTATCTATGATAGTTTCTAAATGGCTCGCAATGCTCCCGGTTTTAGTTTTTGATCGTTACGGATTTCGTACATCTCCTATGCTTTTGTTCACAATTCTGAGAAGCTTTGCTACTGGCAACTTGTTTGAGGGGTTGGATCCTCGTTAAGAGTTTATTTCTGACCGACAACAAGCTAGTATTGTTGCCAAATGATTCGCAATAGTTCTAGTTCTAATTTTAGATTGGTATGGATTTTATAACTTTCCTATACTTTAGATCGCAATTCCGAGAAGCTTGGTAACTCGTTTGAGAAGTTGGATCCCCGTTAAGAGTTTCTTTTTTGTCAAAAATTATCTAGGATAGTTTACAAATGACTCGCAAAACTTCCGGCTTTAATTTTCAACCATTACGAATTTTTTACCTCTCGTATGCTTTAGCTCGCAATTCTGAAAAACTTGGCTTCCGGCAACTCGTTTGAGAGATTGGACTCTAGTTTAGAGTTTATTTTTGATCGACAATAATCTAGGATAGTTACCAAATGAGTCGCAGCAATCCCAGTTTTAATTATAGACTGGTACGAATTTCTACCATCTCCGATGCTTTAGATCGCAATTATGAGATGCTTAGCAATAGGTAACTCATTTGGGGGTTGGATTCACGTTAAGAGTTTCTTTATGACAGACAATAAGCTAGTACTATTGCTAAATGATTCGCAAGAGTCCCTACTCTAATTTTAGATCAGTACGTATTTTACAACTTTCCCATGCTTTAGATCACAATTCTGAGAAGCTTGGCAACTCGATTGAGAGGTTGGATCCCCGCTAAGAGTTTTTTTGTTATAAAAAATTATCTAGGATAGTCTCCAAATGACTTGTAAAATTCCCAATTTTAATTTTTGACCCTTACGGATTTTTCACCTCTCGTATGCTTTGGTTCACAATTCTGAGAAGCTTGGCTACCGGCAACTCATTTGAGAGGCTGAATTCTAATTAAGAGTTTATTTTTGACCCAAAATAGGCTAGGATAGTTACCAAATGGCTCACAACACTCCCAATTTTAATTTTAGGCCCTTTCGGATTTTGTACCTCTCGTATGCTTTAGTTCACAATTCAGAAAAGCTTGGCTACTGGCAACTCAGTTAAGAAGTTGGATACTCGTTAAGAGTTTCTTTTTGACTGAAATCAAGCTAGTATAGTTGCCAAGCGATTTGCAATAGTCTCAATTCTAATTTAAATCGTTACAGATTTCGCAACTTTCTCATGCTTTAGATCACAATTTTGAGAAGCTTGGCAACTTGTTTGAGAGGTTGGATCCCCGTAAAGAGTCTCTTTTTGATCGATAATTATCTAGAATTGTTTCCAAATAACTCGCAATACTCCCGGTTTTAATTTTTGGACCTTACGGATTTCGACCTCTCGTATGCTTTAAATCACAATTATGAGAAGCTTAGTTAACAAAAACTTGTTTGGGAGGTTGGATCCCCGTTAAGAGTTTCTTTTAGATCAAAAATTATCTAGGATGGTTTTTAAAAGACTTGCAATACTCCTGATTTAAGTTTTTAGACCCTTCCTGATTTCGTACCCCTTGTATCCCTTAGATCGCAATTCTGAGAAGCTTGATTACCGGCAATTCGTTTAAGAGGTTAGATCCCCATCCGGAGTTAATTTTTTATTGACAATTCTCTTGGATATTTTCTAAATGGCTCGCATTACTCCCGGTCTTAATTTTTAACCCTTAAGGATTTCACACATCTCGTATGCTTTAGTTTGCAATTCTGAGAAGCTTGGCTACCGGTGACTCATTTGAGGGGTTAGATCCTCGTTAAGAATTTCATTTTGACCTTGAAATGGCAAGGATAGTTGCCAAATAATTCATAATTGACCGAGTTCTAATTTTAGATCGGTACGGATTTTACAACTTTTCCAGGCTTTATATCGCAATTCTGAGAAACTTGGCCACTCATTTAAGAAGTTAGATCCCCGTTAAGAGTTTTTGTATCGACAATTATCTAGGATAGTTTCCAAATGACCTGCAACCTTCCCAGCTTTAATTTTTGACCCTTATTGATTTCACACATCTCGTACGCTTTAGATTGCAATTCAGAGAAGCTTGGCTACCGACAACTCATTTTAGAAGTTGGATCCTCGTTAAGAATTTATTTTTGACTAACAATAGGCTAGTATTGTTGCCAAATAATTCGCAATAGTCCTAGTTATAATTTTAGATCGGTACAGATTTTGAAACTTTCCCCTGCTTTAGATCGCAGTTATGAGAAGCTTGGCACCTCGTTTGAGAATTTGGATCCCCGTTAAGAGTTTTTTTATCGACAATTATCTTGGATAGTTTCCAAATTACTTACAGAACTCCTGGTTTTTATTTTTGACCCTTACGGATTTCAAACCTCTCATATGCTTTAGTTCACAATTCTGAGAAGTTCGGCTACCAGCAACTCATTTGAGAGGTTGGGTCCCTGTTAAGAGTTTATTTATGACCAACAACAAGCTAGGATAGTTACGAAATGACTCGAAATACTCCCGATTTTAATTTTTGATACCTCTCGCATGCTTTAGATCGTAATTTTGTGAAGCTTATTTACCGACAACTTGTTTGTGCGGTTAGATCCCGATTAAGAGTTTGTTTTTGACCGACAATAAGCTAGTATAGTTGGGAAATGATTCGCAATAGTCCTAGTTCTAATTTTAGATCGATAATGATTTTGCAACTTTCTCATGTATTAGATCGTAATTTTGAGAAGCTTGGCAACTCGTTTGAGAGGTTGGATCCCTGTTAAGAGTTTCTTTTTGATCGAAAATTATCTAGGATAGTTTCCAAATGACTCGCAACAATTATCTAGGATAATTTATTTTTTATCGACAATTATCTAGGATAGTTTCTAAATGACTAGCAACACTCCAAGTTTTAGTTTTTGTACCCTTACGGATTTCTCACCTCTCGTATGCTTTATATCACAAAACAGATAAACATGGCCATTGAAAACATATATGAGAGGTTGGATCCTCGTTAAGGGTTTCTTTTAGAGCGACAACAAATAGGGATAGTTACCAAATGACTCGCAACACTCCTGGATTTAATTTTTGAACCTTACGGATTTTGTACCTCTCATATGCTTTAGATCGAAATTTTGTGAAGCTTGTCTACCGAAAAATTGTTTGAGAGGTTGGATCCCCGTTAAGAGTTTTTTTTTAACCGACAGCAAGCTATTATAGTTGCCAAATGATTCATAATAATCCCAGTTTAAATTTTAGGCCAGTACAAATTTTGTACATCTCTGATACTTTAGATTGCAATTCTTAGAAGCATGTCTATCGGCAACTGGTTTTGGAGGTTGGATCCCTATTGAGAGTTCGTTTTTGATCGATAACAAGCTATTATAGTTTCCAAGTGATTCGCAATAGTCCCAGTTCTAATTTTAAATCGGTACGGATTTCAAAACTTTCTCATGTATTAGATCGCAATTCTCAGAAGCTTGGCAACTCGTTTGATAGGTTAGATTCCTGTTAAGAGTTTCTATTTGATCGACAATTATCTAGGATAGTTTATAAATGACTTGTATGATTTAGTTCGCAATTCTAAAAAGTTTGGCTACCGGCAACCTATTTGAGAGGTTGGATCCTCGTTATGAGTTTCTTTTTGACCAACAAGCAGCAAGTATAAATGCCAAATGATTTAAATAGTACCAGCTCTAATTTAAGATTCGTACGGATTTTGCAACTTTCCCTTATTTTAGATCGCAATTATAAGGAGCTTGGCAACTCGTTTGAGAGGTTAGGCACCCGTTAAGAGTTTATTTTTGATTGACAATTATATAAGGTAGTTTCCAAATGACTTGATACACTCCCAGTTTTAATTTTTGACACTTACGGATTTCCCACATCTCGTATGCTTTAGATCGTAATTCTGAGAAGCGTGGCTACCAACAACTCGTTTGAGTGGTTAGATCCTCGTTAAGAGTTTCTTTTAGACCGATAACTAGCTAGGATAGTTTCCAAATGACTCGCAGTATTCCTTGCTTTAATTATAGACTGGTACGGATTTCATACATCCTCGGCGCTTTAGATCGCAATTCTGAGAAGCATTGCTACTGGCAACTCATTTGAGAGGTTGGATCCATGTTAAGGGTTTCTTTTTTACCAATAACTAGATAGTATAGTTGACAAATGATTCGCAATAGTCCAACTTCTAATTTTAAATCGGTACCGATTTTGCAACTTTTCCTTGCTTCAGATCGCAATTCTGTGAAGCGTGGCCACTCATTTGAGAGGTTGAATCCCCGTTAAGAATTTTTTTTTATTGACAATTATCTAGAATAGTTTCCAAATGACTAACAGCACTCCCAGTTTTAATTTTTGACCCTTTCGGATTTTTCACCTATCGTATGCTTTATATCGCAATTCTGAGATGCTTGGCTACCAACAACTAGCTTAAGATACTGGATAATTGTTAAGAGTTTATTTTTGACCGACACCAAGATAGGATAGTTACAAAATGACTCGCAACACTCTTAGTTTTAATTATAGAATGGTACGGATTTCGTACATCCCCGATGCTTTAGATCACCATTTTAATAAGCTTGGCCCTCAGTAACTTGTTTGAGAGGTTGGATCCTCGTTAAAAGTTTCTTTTTGACCGACAATTAGGGAGTATAGTTGCCAAATGATTCATAATAGTTCCAGATCTATTTTTAGATCGGTATGAATTTTATAACTTTCTCATGCTTTAGATCGCAATTCTGGAAAGTTTTGAAACTCATCAGAGAGTTTGGATCCCCGTTAAGAGTTTCTTTTTGTACGACAATTATCTAGGATAGTTTTCAAATGACTCACAATATGCCCAGTTTTAATTTTTGACCCTTACGGATTTCATACCTCTTGTATGCTTTAGATCGCAATTCTGAGAAACTTGGCAACTGACAACTCGTTCAGGTGGTTGGATCCTCGTTAAGAATTTCTTTTAGATCGGTACGAATTTTGCAACTTTCCCTTGATTTAGATCATAATTTTGAGAAGCTTGGCAACTCGTTTGAGAGGTTAGATCCCCGTTAAGAGTTTTTTTATCGACAATTATCTAGGATAGTTTCTAAATGACTCGCAATACTCCCGTTTTTAATTTTTGAACCTTACAGATTTTGCACCTCTCTTATGCTTTAGATCACAATTTTGAGAAACTTGGTTACTCGTTTGAGAGGTTGGATCTACGTTAAGAGTTTATTTTTGATCGACAAATATCTACGATAGTTTCCAAATGACTCGCAACATCTTGAATGCATTAGATTGCAATTCTCTGAAACTTTGCTATCAACAACTTGTTTAAGAGGTTGGATCCTCGTTAAGAGTTTCTTTTTGACAGCCAACATGCCAGAATAGTTACCAAATAGCTCGCAAAAGACACGGTTTTAATTAGTGAGTGGTATGGATTTCATACATCTCCGATGCTTTAGATTGAAATTCTGAGAAGCTTGGCTACCAGTAACTCGTTTGAGTGGTTGGATCCTCGTTAAGAGTTTTTTTTTTACCAACAACAAGCTAGGGTAGTTCCAAAATGACTCGCAATACTCTCGGCTTAAATTTTTGGCCCTTGCAGATTTCATACCTCTCGAATGCTTTAGATCGCAATTCTAAGAAGCTTCGCTACAGATAACTTGTTTGAGAGGTTGGATCCTCGTTAAGAGTTTTTTATGACTGACAACAAGCTGGGTTTATTGCCAAATGATTTGTAATAGATCCAGTTCTAATTTTGGATCGGTATGGATTTTATAACATTCTCATGCTTTAGATTGCAATTCTTAGAAGCTTGGCAACTCGTTTGAGAGGTTGGATCCATATTAAGAGTTTTTTTTATCGTCATATATCTAAGATAGTTTCCAAATGACTCGTAACACTCCTGGCTTTAATTTTGACCCTTAGGGATTTCGCACCTCCCGTTTGCTTTAAATCACAATTATGAGAAGCTTGGATACCGAAACTCATTTGAGAGGTTTGATCCTCGTTAAGAGTTTCTTTTTTATCGAGAATTATCGAGGATAGTTTTAAAATGACTCGCAACACTCCTAGTTTTAATTTTTAACCCTTATGGATTTCGCGCATCTCGTATGCTTCTAATCACAATTTTGAGAAGCTTGGCTACTATTTTTAGAGGTTGTACCCCCGTTAAGAGTTTCTTTATGATTGACAAATATGTAGAATATTTTACAAATGGCTCGCAACACTCCCGACTTTAATTTTTGACTAAATTCGCACATTTCGTATGCTTTACATTGTAATTATGTGAAGCATGGCTATTGACAACTCATTTGAGAGGTTGTATCCTCTTTAAAAGTATTATTTTGACTGACAATAAGCTTAGATAGTTGCCAAATGATTCGCAATAGTCCCATTTTAAAATTTTAACTCTTAGGGATTTTGTACCTCAAATATGCTATAGATCACAATTTTGAGAAGCTTGGCAAGTCGTTTGAGAGGTTGGATCCCTATTAAGAGTTTTTTTTTATCGACAATTATCTAGGATAGTTTCCAAATCACTCACAACACTCCTGGTTTTAATTTTTGACCCTTAGGGATTTAGCACCTCTCGTTTGCTTTAGATCACAATTATGAGAAGCTTGGATACCGAAATTTGTTTGAGAGGTTTGATCCCCGCAAAGAGCTTCTTTATGGTCGAGAATTATTGAGGATAGTTTCAAAATGACTCGCAACACTCACGGTTTTAATTTTTGAACCTTATGGATTTCGCGCATCTCGTATGCTTTTAATCACAATTTTGAGAAGCTTGGTTACTAGTTTTAGAGGTTATATCCCCGTTAAGAGTTTCTTTATGATTGACAAATATGTAGAATAGTTTACAAATGACTCACAACACTCCCGACTTTAATTTTTGACTAAATTTGCACATCTCGTATGCTTTACATTGTAATTATGATAAGCATGGCTACCGATAACTCATTTGAGAGGTTGGATCCTCTTTAAAAGTTTTATTTTGACTGACAATAAGCTTGGATAGTTGCCGAATGATTCGTAATAGTCCTATTTTAAAATTTTGACCCCTTAGGGATTTTGCACCTCTAATATGCTACATATCACAATTTAGAGAAGCTTGGCAACTCGTTTGAGAGGTTGGATCCCCGTTAAGAGTTATTTTTTTATCAACAATAATCAAGGATCGTTTCCAAATGACTTGAAACACTCGTGGTTTTAATTTTTAGCCCTTACGGATTTTGCACCTCTCGTATGCTTTAGATTGCAATTATGAGAATCTTTGCTACCAGAAACTTGTTTGAGAGGTAGCATCCCCGTTAAGAGTTTCTTTTTGATCAAGAATTATCTAGGATAGTTTCCAAATAACTCATAATACTCATGGTTTTAATTTTTCACTCTTACGGATTTCGTACTTCTCGTATGCTTTAGATCATAATTTTGTGAAGCTTTACTACTGACAATTCGCTCGAGAGGTTGGAGATCGGTTAAGAGCTTATTTTTTATCAGCAATTATCTTGGATAGTTTCTAAATGACATGCAACACTCTCGGTTTTAGTTTTGACCCTTACGGATTTCGCACATCTCGTATGCTTTAGTTCACAATTTTGGGAAGCTTTGCAACCAGCAACTCGTTTGAAGGGTTAGATCCTCGTTAAAAGTTTATTTTTGACCGACAATAAGCTAGTACTATTGCCAAATGATTCGCAATAGTCCCAGTTTTAATTTTAGAACGGTATGGATTTTAGAACTTTCCCATACTTTAGATCGCAATTCTGAGAAGCTTGGTAACTCGTTTGAGATGTTGGATCCCCGTTAAGAGTTTCTTTTTTGTCAAAAATTATCTAGGATAGTTTCCAAATGACTCGCAAAACTCCCGGCTTTAATTTTCAACCATTACGAATTTTTTACCTCTCGTATGCTTTAGCTCGCAATTCTGAAATACTTGGCTTCTGGCAACTTGTTTGAGAGGTTGGATCCTCGCTAAGAGTTTATTTTTGACCAACAATAAGCTAGGATAGTTACCAAATGACTCATAACAGTACTGGTATTAATTATAGACCGGTACGAATTTCCATCATCTCTGATGCTTTAGATTACAATTTTGAGAAGCTTTGCTATAGGCAACTCGTTTGAGAGGTTGGATCCACGATAAGTGCTTTTTTTCGATCGATAATAAGCTAGTATTATTGCCAAATGATTTGCAATAGTCCCAGTTCTTATTTTAGATCGGTACGGATTTCACAAATTTCCCATGCTTTAGATCACAATTTTGAGAAGATTTGTAACTCGTTTGAGAGGTTGGATCCCTGTTAAGAGTTTTTTTTATCAACAATTATCTAGGATAGTTTATAAATGACTCACAATACTCCCAGTTTTAATTTATGAACCTTACGGATTTTTTACCTCATGCATGCTTAAGTTCGCAATTCTCAAAAGCTTGGCTGCCAGCAACTCGTTTGAGAGGTTGGATCCTTATTAAGAGTTTATTTTTGACTGATAATAAGCTATGATAGTTACCAAATGACTTAGAATACTCCCGGTTTTAATTTTTGACACTTTCGGATTTCGTACCTCTCGTATGCTTTAGCCCGCAATTGAAAGAAGCTTGGCTACCGGCAACTCGTATAAGATGTTGGATACTCGTTAAGAGTTTCTTTTTGACCGACAACAAGCTAGTATAGTTGCCAAATGATTCCTAATAGTCCCAGTTCTAATTTGAGATCGTTACAGATTTTGTAACTTTCCCATGCTTTAGATTACAATTTTGAGAAGCTTGGCAACTTGTTTGAGAGGTTGGATCCCTGCTAAGAGTCTCATTTAGATCAACAATTATCTAGGATAGATTCTAAATGACTCATAATACTCCTGTGTTTAATTTTTGGACCTTACGGATTTTGCACCTCTCGTATGCTTTAGATCGTTATTCTGAGAAGCTTTGCTACCAGAAACATGTTCGAAAGGTTAGATACCCATTAAGAGTTTCTTTTAGATTAAAAATTATCTAAGATAGTTTCTAAATGACTCACAGCACTCTTGGTTTAAATTTTAGGCCTTTCCAGATTTTACACCTCTTGTATGCTTTAGATCGCAATTCTGAAAAGCTTGATTACCGGCAACTCGTTTGAGAGGTTAGATCCCTTCCAAGAGTTTATTTTTCATCGACATTTGTCTTGAATAGTTCGTAAATGACTCGCAACACTCCCAATTTTAATTTTTGACCCTTACGCATTTCGTACATCTCGTATTCTTTAGTCCTCATTTTTCCAGCAACTCGCTTGAGAGGTTGGATCCTCGTTAGGAGTTTCCTTTTTATCGTCATATAGCTTGGATTGTTGTCAAATGATTCGCAATTGTCTGAGTTCTAATTTTAGATTTGTATGGATTTTACAACTATCCCATGTTTCAGATCGCAATTCTGAGAAACTTGGACACTTGTTCGAGAGGTTGGATCCCCATTAAGAATTTTCTTTTGTTTAAAAATTATATAGGATAGTTTCCAAATGACTTGTAACACTCCCGGTTTTAATTTTTGACCCTTACGGATTTTCCACATCTCGTACGCTTTAGTTCGCAATTCTGAGAAGATTGGCTACCGACAACTCGTTTTAGAAGTTGAATCCTCGTTAAGAGTTTTTTTTTGACCAACAACAAGCTAGTATAGTTTCCAAATGATTCGTAATAGTCTTAGTTATAATTTAAGATCGACACATATTTTAAAACTTTCCCCTGCTTTAGATTACAATTATAAGAAGCTTAGCACCTCGTTTGAGAAGTTGGATCCCCTTTAAGAGTTTTTTTTATCAACAATTATCTAGGATAGTTTCCAAATTACTTACAATACTCCCGGTTTTTATTTTTGACCCTTACGGATTTCTAACCTCTAATATGCTTTTGTTCACAATTTTTAGAAGCTTGGCTACCAGCAACTCGTTTGAGAGGTTGGATCCTCGTTAAGATTTTATTTATGACCAACAATAAGTTAGGATAGTTACTAAATGACTCGCAACACTCCTGGTTTTAATTATAGACTGGTATAGATTTTGTACATATCAGATACTTTAGATTGTAATTCTGAGAAACTTGTCTACTGGCAAATTATTTGTGAGGTTGGATCCCCGTTAAGAGTTTGTTTTTGACCGACAACAAGCTAGTATAGTTGCCAAATGATTTGCAATAGTCCCAGTTCTAATTTTTGATCAGTACGGATTTCGTAACTTTTTCATGTATTAGATCACAATTCTAATAAGCATGACAACACATTTGGGAGGTTAGATCCCTGTTAAGAGTTTCTTTTTGATCGACAATTATCTTGGATAGTTTCCAATGACTCGTAACAATTATCAAGGATAGTTTATTTTTCATCGACAATTATCAAGAATTGTTTCTAAATGACTCGCAACACTCTCGGTTTTAGTTTTTGGCCCCTTACGGATTTCTTACCTCTCGTATGCTTTAGATCGCAATACTGAGAAACATGGCCATTGACAACTTGTTTGAGAGTTTAGATCCTCATTAAGAGTTTCTTTTTTACCGATAACAAATTGGGATAGTTACCAAATGACTCGCAACACACCCAGTTTTAATTTTTGACCCTTACGGATTTTGTACCTCACGTATGCTTTAGATCGCAATTCTGAGAAACTTGTCTACCGAAAACTTGTTGAGAGGTTGGATCCCCATTCAGAGTTTATTTTTGACTGACAACAAGCAAGTATAGTTCCCAAATGATTCACAATAGTCCCAGTTCTAATTTTAGACCGGTACAGATTTTGCACATCTCGGATACTTTAGATTGTAATTCTGAGAAGCTTGTCTGCCTACAACTTATTTGTGAGGTTGGTTCCCAATTAAGAGTTCATTTTTGACCGATAACAAGCTAGTATAATTGCCAAGTGATTCGTAATAATCCCAGTTCAAATTTTTGATCGGAACGAATTTTGCAATTTTCTCATGCATTAGATCCCAATTATGAGAAGCTCGGCAACTCGTTTAAGAGGTTGGATCCCTGTTAAGAGTTTCTTTTTGATCAACAGTTATATAAGATAGTTTCCAAATGACTTGCAACAGTTCCAGTTTTAATTTTGGACACTTACGGATTCCCCACATCTCGTATGCTTTAGATCGTAATTCTGAGAAACTTGGGTACCAGTAACTCGCTGGAGGGGTTGGATCCTTGTTAGGAGTTTCATTTTGACCGACAATAAGCTAGTATAATGTCCAAATAATTTGTAATATTCCTAGTCGCTAGGTCAAAATGAGTAATAAACGACTGGGTAGGCCAGTCGTTATTTTGCTAAAGTGACTTCCATTTTAGTCGAAAATAGCGTCGTTCCTTTTGTAGTAGTCTTATGTTTTCGACTTGAAATGTACCGTAATATTACGACTGTAAACCACTTCGTAATATCTTTCATTTTTAGTTAAAATTACGACACATGTATGAGTCGTTTTATGCATCGCAAAAAAAATACACAAGTATCAGTCATTATTTTCGTCGCATTTGTTCCATTTTCTGATTTATTTATTCGTTGTTTTATGCGACAAAATTTTATGGCGCCAAAATCGCCTAATTTTTCATAATTCTAAATTTTTTTGACATACAAACTAGTCGTGTTATCTGTCACGTAAAAACGTCGACGTATTAAGCACAATTATTGACGATGATTTTAATCGCTTCTCGTAATTATAAATTTCAAAAATTAAATATAAAATATTAGTTTATTTAAAAAATCTTTTCTATACTTTTATAATTATAATTATATGGATTTGAACCATCATTATCTCAAGTTCATGAGAGCTTTTACCATTTAAAGCATATAGTTCTATTAATAAAGATGCATAAAAATACAATGTGAAGTAATAGACACAGATTGACCAATTAAAGCCACCCATGGGATATCTGATGCATTGCGCGTACCTTGGTTAATAGTAGAGCCTGAACTGCAGGATGGATCTTCTGGTCCGAAGCTACCTTACCTATTTTACTAATCAAACCAACTGTTCTAGTACCTGCAACCACCAAAATAGATGATAAATTGTTTACTAAAAAAGGGATAGGCAGCAAAGATAATAGATTAAATTCAACAAATGTAATGGTTCAACAATTTTTTAATACACTCTCAATATATCACAGCATCTACAGAGATCATAGGATGTACCAAATTATTGGTCCATGTATCTGATAAATCAATAAAATATATTGATAAGTTTTATTTTGTAGTTTTTAAGAAAAAACTATGGTATACAAATAAAATGTTCATTCACATTGCATTGGTACTTCTTTTCTTCTACTTTTATTTATTTAGGAGTGGCCCTTTTTATGAGATTTGTAACAATTCCTAGGTAAATTACCAATTAAGCTGGATGGTATGCTCTAGTATTGCTACTTTACAATTTCTCAAGCACCGATAAGCCAATTTTTGATATATCATCCAATACAAATATATTGAAGACACTTGGAAAGATGATATGAAGATTGTGCTTTTTAAGAACTTAATCACCTTCTACTAGTATAAGAAAAAAAGATAGTAGATAGGGGGAACCCACTTTCCGCATCGTACTCCTTAGCCAGCTTCAAGGCTCGAGAAGATGAAATTTATGGTGCATGTGAAGTGGGTATAGTAACTAGCAATATTGCATAATTGTGTTCAACATAGTCGCTAATCTGGAAACAAGATCATTTGAAATGTTGGGATTACAGTGATTTGAGTAGTTATAAGAAAATTAATATCACAAACCCTCCCCCACCCAAAAATAAAAATAGAAAAAGGCTATAATTCTAGATTAGTTTCTAAGAAAGTACTATATATCCCTTGATGACTAGCAAAACATAGTTCAATATTCTCAGCTGTATCATAAAAGGGGTTATATTGGTCTTAAAGCTGCTCTGGAAGCGTAAATAGTGCACTAAAACACCATTTCTCTACTCTTGTTTAGCAAATCAGTCACTAAAACAAGGACGCCAACCCGAGAACTTGGAAAGGTAGATGAAGATTAACAGCTGCTTACCAATGCATCATCCATTATCTTCTTATCCAATCCAGTTAAATCAATCAACTTCAAAGGTGGAGTTGAGAAAAATATAGTGTTAGCAGGAAAACCAAGAATAGTACTATGATAGATAACCAACCAAATGATATAAATATGCATTGAGAAAGAATTACCTCTCTCAACAGTAGTATGATCTATCATCTCTAGAATAACTCAAGGTCCGCAGATATATACTTTTACAGCATATAAATGCATGAGTAATTTAGTTCGCATGTGGATTTCCTAATGTTTGAGAAGATCAAGCTGATTCCCAAGACCAACCTATCTTTTACTGAATATACAAATGATATAAAGAACATCTCTTTTCTTATTAGTAATAAATGTAAATCATTTTTTTGCGAAAGCAAGATGTGAGTAAGGTAGAAAAGATAGAACACATTGTGAGTAAGGTAACAAAAATAGAGCACATTCTCCCCATTTTTCTAACATATAATAAGATTGTCAATACTAATGATTGTCTTCAGAGTTATTTTTTTAACACAACAGCTCTAGTAAATGTCAATGAAAGTAATAATAAGTTTTGCAGATAGTCTATGCTTCAAAGATATCAGGCAGTCTGTATTTTGAGTTGTAACTCATAAAGTTAGGTTCTTTCAGTAGTATAAGTTGTGATGATTTTGTTATAAATTATCTTTCTTAAAAACTGACTCGGCAACACATTGATGCCCTCAGAATAAATTTGTTACCTTTTCTTAGAATGGGTAATCCAAATGCACAGCAGGCCACTTGCCATCACTGATAGGCAAAATAGTGATGCCATCGGGGAATATCATGTCTAGTTTGCGAAGGAATACTCTGACCGTGTTGCAGAGCTAAGATGTCATTGCTTCTGATTGCTCGTCATTTATGTTTGTACTTAAAGAATTGGAGTTGCTGATGTTAATATTAATAGCTCACCCTTCATGGGGAATTGGTCCTCAGAATTGGCATAAATCATGCCATGTAAAGAAGATGCTCCCTTCATTTTTGGTTTGGAAGTCGAAGCTTGTTTTACGGGAAATGGTGAAGTTCTTGCTGAATTGATTTCTTGATCTCCATCTTTATCACTCTGGAACACAGATGCCTCAATACTATTCGATCTACGTTCTTTAAGACAAGAATAAGCAACCTTTACAGCATTTATCTCTGCTTGCTTCTTGGTATTTGCTGCAACCCCCGGAAAAACCTCACCTTCTATTTCCAGTGGAAACAAATGTGAGCAAATGCAATTGACCCGATGTGATTGTGTAATATCTTGGTAAGGAAAAACTTTCTTTCACAATCAACTAATGTAAAAGGTTCTTGTAGAAAGCAGAATCATTCTCTTGCATATTATCTATTGACAATGAAGACAATTCAACTTCGGCTACTAAAAGTTTAGCTTCCTTCAATGTACGAAAGAATATGGGGCTTCCAAACGTGTGTCCAGCAACTCTGACCTCTGCCGTGAAAAGAATAGCGTGAGGTGAGACCTCATGAATACAGGAATACACTGGTGAGCCGGGGTTTCTCTTCCCAGCATAATTATGCAGTTGGTTCTTGAGTTACGAGAGACGTGCTAATGAACAACTTTCCCAAGCTTAGACACCTTAAACTGCTGAACAACTTTCCGCACTGATTTTTTCAGACCATTACTAGGATTTTGCAAAGTTCCTTCAATTTCACTATTAACATTTGAAGACGACATGGATGGAACAGAAAATTCACTATTCTTACAAGATTGGTGATCATCAAAAGTAGTAGATGATAAAGATCTGATTCTTTCATACTTTGAAAATCGTAATTCAGGACTTCTGATGTTACCCGCAAACGCTGGCTTTTCAGGGTTCAGAAGCACTGAATTATTAACCTTTGAAGCATCTCCAACACTCTTATCTAACAAAGAAACTCCACCTACATGCTTTTTGTAGCCTGAAATCATTCGATCAGTAACATCCAATTTTGGATTCTTGGCGGAGGAACTTCTTAAGCTTGAGTTCAAGGTCGGTAAGCTCTTGACTGTAGGGGTGTTGTCTATTTTCTCTGAAAAAGAAGTTCCATTGACAGGTTTTACATTCCCTGTAATTGCTAGATTTGTGCTGTCAGAGGTGATGATCTTCGGTTTTGGACATTGTAAGCTTGAGTTATGAGAGATGTGATGGAAGATTGGCTCAGGACATTGCTACAATCAAAAGTATTAAAATACCTTATGAAAGGTTGAGCAGGATTGGCTCAGGACATTGTTACAATCAAAAGTATTAAAATACCTTATGAAAGGTTGAGCAGGATTGGCACAGCGTGTTCCTGATGGAAGCCTCTATGCTAAATTCGAAAGTGTACTTGCAAGGTTACTTTGTCCAGCAGGGGTGATGAGAGGGTGATAAGATCGCAGTAGATGGGCTGTTGCACTCCATGCAGCAAGAGGATCTCCTACACGAACAGAAGATAGCAGTATCTCCCTTAGCACAACCATTTGTAGAGTGCTCCACTGGGATTCAAATAATACAACTACCGAGTTTAGGTGCACTTTTCAATGTCAGCCAAACAGGATCCCATTTCCTTTTATAAAGAGAAAGCCAAAAAAATAAAATAAAAATTAGGAATCCAAAAGTAAATAAGCAAACATGTTCATTTTTAAGAACCACCAAGGCCGAGTTACAATTTAGGGGAAAGAAAAGAAAATGTTACACATGTAATTTCAATAGAAATGTGTAGATATTTTGAATAACCGAATTTTGGAGAAGTCTTCTTGCAATGAAAAATACGGCAACCAAATGTATAAGAATCCACACTAACATCTTCCATCAACAGTAATATTCTTTTATAGATTTCACACTCGTAATAACAGATTTATTTTTTCACTAGGATTAGTTCAAGTTAATAGCAGCTCTGCTTAAAAATTTGGGGATCTTCTTAGGGACGAACATCCCCGTCCGACCTCTAGATATATTTACATTAAGATGAATTATAAAATTGAGCCCATGTTGTTCACTCCATACAAAGTAAAAATCACATTGGAGAGAGATTTGCGGACAAGCAATCCTCCTGTTACAAATATAACTAAGCAACTTGCCCTGAAAAGAAGGCAACTTTCCGCTGGAAACCAAGCGTCACAAATAAACGGGCTATTTTAGCATATAATATTAGCCGGTCACTGGCATCAATCACGAATTTTGCACCATCTGCAACAGTCATTAAAAGCTCCATAACCTCCATAACTAACTCTCGTCTATCACAAAAATTGTTTGCTTTCAATAACAGAAATCCAAATATCAAAATATAGGCAAACCTTTCCAGCATCTCAAAAGTAAAAAGTAGAAAGATACATGGAAAAGGAGAGAGTAGAAAGGTGAATAGAGTTTAAAAAAATGCTGCATCTCGAGCACATAAGGTAATGCAACCTATACCTGCAAAGAAATCTAGCTAATTTCAAGGTAGCTTCAAGTTCAAAGCTCAGGGGCGAAACTTTGCAAGAAAAACAAATACTGATTAAAAAACATTTTGAAGAGGTCCAATAAATTGTATATGAAGCAAAAAGAGAAGGCAAACAAAACCATAGTTACAGATATTTTTGATTCAGCTTAAACTTTTTTTGCTTTTCTAAAAGCATGTGAATTTCCCTTAACAATGATTATTTATACACCAAGGTGACCAAACACAATGTTTGAATCTAATTCTTAAGGTTTATGTTAGTGTCTCAAAAAGTTTCCAGAGCCCAGACTTCTCTGCTATAATTTCATTTTGCCATTTTGGGTTTCGTCACGGTCATTCTCTGCAGGAAAAGCATTACAAAATGGAGTCTTGATCCTTGCAAATAGTCCTAGGAAAAATAGACATATCACTAAATATATTGGGACCAAAGAACACCATAATCAACTTAATTCTAACCATAATGCTTCAGAAACTTAGAACACTTTTATCCACATGTGTTATGTAATTGCAATAAACCACCAAATTATACCAAAAGAACCCTAAATCACTACCAAAGGAAACAATTACAAAACCCAAATAAAAAACTCACCTTGTTGCTTCAATGCCGAGTGCAACTTGTATAGATAAATGTGGCGAATCAAACTCAGAGTTTGTTAGGACATGAAATTGAACTCAGAGTTAGGGCATGAAATAAAACTCAAAGTTAGGGCATGAAATCGAATTCACCAATGCCAAATTGGAAGAGAAATCGAATCAGGGAACACCTCACTAAAACCTCCGTAAATCAAATAGAATCATTAACAATGGGGAAGATGATATCGGAGGAGTAGAGGGAAGGATTCTTGTTTAGAGACCCATTACAGATGGAGATTATGAGGGTGAGATTCAGAGGAGGGAAGTTTCAAATTTGGAGAGAATGAGATGGAATGAGAGGAAGAGAAGCTTAATTTTGGGAAGAAAAAAAAATGGGGAGAGAGGAGATAAAATGTAGAGTTCGATGAAAGTAGTCATCAACATTCTATCTGGTTTTACGAAGAAAGCATGAGTTAAGATGGCATTCACATGTAAAATACTATTAATGTTCACTTATGATAGCATTTCACAATTACGCTATAGAAAAAACACTATCAAATATCATTTTTCTTGTAGTGAATGATGTATTAAAGGGAGAAAATGAGAAATGACAGTCTCTAAAGTCGAAATTGAATTGTTTTCTTGACTACAGAAGGAGACAATTTTTTTGAGTTAAAAATAAGGAAGGAAAAGTAACAAACGATGGTGGTTATAAAATAACGACTATTAATGGAAGTCATATTGTTACAACAGAGCAACCAAGTCGTCAATCTGCCACCAAAAGTATCATTATTTACATTTTTTGGCCTAGTGAGTTCTAATTTAAGATCGGTACAGATTTTACAACTTTCTCATGCTTTAGATCCCAATTTTGAGAAGCTTGGCAGCACTCCCGGTTTTAATTTTTGACCCTTGGAGATTTCGCACCTCTCGTATGCTTTAGATCGCAATTCTGAGAAGCTTGGCTACCAGCATCTCGTTTGAGTGGTTGGATCCTCGTTAAGAGTTTTAATTTTACCGACAACAAGCTAGGATAACTACCAAATGAATAACAGCATTCCCTGTTTTAATTATAGACCGGTACGGATTTCGTACATCTCTGATGCTTTAGATCTTAATTCTGAGAAGCTTGGCTACTAACAACTCGATTTAGAGGTTGGATCCTCATTAAGGGTTTATTTTTGACCAACAACAAGCTAGTATAGTTGATAAATGATTCGCAAGAGTTCCAATTCTTATTTTAGATCGGCACCAATTTCGCAACTTTCCCCTACTTCAGATCGCAATTCTGAGAAGCATGGCAACTCATTTGAGTGGTTGGATCCCCGTTAAGAGTTTTTATTAAATCGACAATTATCTAGGATAGTTTCCAAATGACTCGCAACACTCCTAGTTTTAATTTTTGACCCTTTCGGTTTTTTCACTTCTAGTATGCTTGATATTGCAATTCTGAGATGCCTGGCTACCGGTAACTCGTTTGAGAGGCTGGATCAACGTTAAAAGATTATTTTTGACTGACACCAAGCTAGGATATTTACCAAATGACTCGTAATACTCTCAATTTAAATTATAGACTGGTACAGGTTTTGTCAAAGCTCGATGCTTTACATCACTATTCTGAGAAGGTTGGCCACCGACAACTCGTTTGAGAGGTTGGATCCTCATTAAGAGTTTCTTTTATTCCAACAATAAGAAAGTATAGTCTCCAAATGATTGATAATAGTCCCAGTTCTAATTTTAGATCGGTACAGATTTTGTAACTTTCCCATGCTTTAGATCACAATTTAGAGAAGCTTGGCAACTCATTTCAGAGGTTGGATCCCCGTTAAAAGTTACTCTTTGATCGTAAATTATCTAGGATAGTTTCCAAATGACTCACAACACTCCTTGTAGGGGCATACCTCTCGATTTTACCTAAATTCAGCTTTCTCCAGTTCGAACTACCTCCATATCAGGCCCACGCATCCTCCACATTGCTTCTCCAGTCAGTGTTGCCACCTACAGAATTAGGCCATTATATTTGGCCCCATTTGTGGGAAAGAAATAATTTCCGCAATATCTTAAGGCATTCATTCACTTTACTACAAATTATAATCATGGTCACATCTAGGCGGCCAGCAACTGGAGTTCAGCTCGATCTTTCAGTTAAACCGGAACAACTAACAGAGCTACGGGCGAATCTCAACACTGAGAAGGAGAAATGCAACGGGCTCGAACGACAATTAACTCTCAACCGAGAGCTCTGAAGAAGGAGCTCGATGCCGAATGAAAAGCTCATTTGACAGTGCCCAAGCACCATGATGATCAAATGACAACAATGCAAACTTGCAAGCTCTATAAAATACTTGACAGGCTCCTCCAACACGAGATCGCGGTCAGGTGCTAGAAGCCTCCCAGGTTTTGGCGCGGGAAGGATTGGGACCTCAATGAGCCACAAGCAAAGCCGTTTCTGGAAATATTTTGAATGAACCTCAACCTTCCGTTCATTTGGGTGGTGAGGTTCAGTCTGAGGCCAGCCGAGGTCACCGATGTTCCATACGTCAAGACGAGGAACAACGACCACAATTTGTAACCTCCTCATCAAGTCACTCAACTGACACGTTATTATGTAACACAAGAACATATAAACCAGCGTATTAAGGAGTTGATAGAAACGCAAGTTCTGGGTACTGCCGACGACCTTACCAAGTTACAAGGAAGTCCTATTGCCAAAGAACTATTTGATGTGGAGATACCAAAAGGTTTCCATACTCCGAAAATTTGCAAGTACAAGGGTACCAATCAAAAGGAGTACATTCAACAATATCGTGATTCATTGGGGTTGTACTCCAATCTCAACCACATTCTCTGTCGTCTATTCGCAAGAAGTCTGTAGGAGGAACCACTTCGATGGTTCCACTCTCTAGTTGAAGACTCCATATACACATTCGAACAACTGTAGAAATAGTTCATCAAGACATATGCTCACTAAAGAGATAAAGAAGATAATTTATATTCTCTTATCAGTCTCAAACAGTCATACAGAGAAAAGCTCGAGGCTTTTGCGTAGAAGTTTTTGGAGCTCGCGCATAAAGTAGACAATCTCGATAAGAAAATAGTTGTTACTGCTTTTACCAACGCACTCCAGCTCGATTCCAAAGCCAAAGAGCACCTCTTTCTTAGCAAACCAGCGACCTTGGAGGATATGATCACCAAGGTCAATAGTTAGATCGACCTGTAAAGGATGATGTCCGAAAGGTATAAATTTACTAAATCTTCCCTTACCACGAAAGGTCCATCTACAAATCAAAACACTGAACCGAAGGAGGATCAGGGTGACCAAAAGCGCACCAAGGGAAACACCTGCAACCTTCAGAATGGCAGGTCACAAGTCAAACCAGTCATCCCAAAGATGAATGTTCAAATCTTCAATATTTTTCCAATCTTCTCAAAGTATAAGCTCTACCGTCTCTCCCAACTATTGGAACCAATCGAGAACTGACCATACTGCATGCATTATAAGGTAAACTATCATTCTACTGACAATTTCTATTCTTTACAAAGGTTGCTCGAATCCATTTTTAAGGATGGATGGATGTTTGAATAAATTATCGACCTGGAATCATACAAAAATGGTAGTTATAAGAAACAACTTGAAGTTGTCTAGGTCGAAGATCAAGCTGAGGAGAACATCTTTACCATATGTGCCACAGCAACATAATCGAGATCAATCAGACTGCCAACTCCAACAGATTCAAATATGAGAGACTGTCAGAATATTATGATATCACACCTTAAGACAAAAAAGCTAAAATTTTACCCCATCAGCAAGAAGGGGATTGAAGCCGATCCAGATCAGATTCGGGCTCTCCTCAACATGCCATCTACAAAAACAATAAAAGACGTTCAGAAACTTGCCGGCAAGATTACCACTATCAACCGCTTCCTTTTGAAATCTTCATACCGCTGTCGTTGGCTGTTCTTATTACTCCGCAGTTGTAATAAACGAGGAAAAGTTCAACCAAATGCAGAGGTTCAATGGACATCAGAATACGAAGCAGCTTTTCAGGATCTCAAAACCTATTTGGGGAAGTCTCCCATCATGAGCACCTCAATAGATAATGAGGAACTGATTATCTACCTAGAAGTTATAGATACTTCACTAAGCTCGGTTTTTATTCAAATTGAAGGGAAAATTGAAAAACTAGTCTACTTCATCAGCGAAGCCTTCACTCTAGCAGAAATGAGGTACTCTAAAATCAAAAAACTTCTTCTTATACTTGTTTGTACTTTAGAGAAACTCAAGCACTACTTCCAAGCTCATTCTATCAAAGTCATGACGAACTACCCACTTTGGGAGGTTCTGTCCAAAAAAAGAAAATTAAGAAGAGTGCAATAGTGGTCAGTCAGTTTGGGAGAACATGATATTAAGCTCGAATAATATCATTCTGTAAAGGGCCAGATCGCTGCTAATTTTCTTGCGGATTTTCCAGTGGAGGATCCCGAGTGGAAGAAACACGATCCTGATCTTGTAGAGGAAGTTATTGAAGATCCAACCCCAAAAACATTTGACGAGCGAGCTGAATGTTTTACAAGGAAAGGGTAGAGACTTCTTACAAATAGATCAGTAGGACTCGTAGGGTTAGGAATTGGAATCGTATTGATTACCCTTACCAGCGTTAAAATAGAGAAATCAATCTGCTTGGATTTTGAGGCCTCAAATAATGTCACCGAGTACGAAGCTCTCATTTATGGACTCGATTTTTCTCTTGAGCTCGGTGTCCAAGAAATCTTAGTTTATACTGATTCGCTACTCATCGTCCACAATTACTTTGAGTAATACATGAAGAATGACACGATGATCAAATATGCAACCTTCGAGGTGAAAATAGATATGATGAGCAAGTTCACGCAAACAACTCTCGATTATATTCTTCGAGGTGAAGATAGACGCGCCGATTCCTTGGCATATCTAGCCGGGGTCTTAGGCACCGAAGCTCGATATCTCTAGATTGAAGTAATTTTAGCCCCCAACATTGATCGCATTATTGTATGCGCGATCAACACTAGGGGTGATAAAGGTAGAGACGACGATTGGCGAAAGCCTTTCTTAGTTTATCTCGGTATCGACAACAAATGTGAAGGTCAAATTCTAGCAGATCCGAAAGAGCGCCAATAGTTGATAGACAACACAAAGCCTTACCTCAAATGCCTCTCCAAATAGAAAGCATACGAGATGCTCTGCGAGATACATGAAGGAACTTGAAGCTCCTATGTCGCTGGTCGATCACTGGCAAACATAGCTATTTTACAAGGAGTATTCTGGTCTGACATGCGCAAGCAAGCAGAAGAGTACTTATACAAATATAACGCGCGTCAGCGACAGGGACAAATGATTTTTACCCTTGTGATCAAACTCCATGCAAGCAAGGTGCATTGGCCATTCTAATGATAAGCACTCGATCTTGTTGGCGAATTTCCTAATTCTCCAGGTAACCGTTGCCACCTACTCGTAGCCACCAATTATTTTACAAAATGGGTAGAAGCAATTCTACTCTATCGAACCAGAGACGAAGAGGTCATCTCTTTTATCTGGGAACACATCATCACTCAGTTTGGGTGCCCTCACCTAATTCAAATCAATAATGGGCCCCAATCTGTTGGAGAAAAAGTCATAGTTTTTCTCAATCAACACAACATCATCCACTTACCATCTAATCCCTACTATTTTCAAGGCAATGGCTAAGCCGAAATCACCAACAAACCATCGTAGATAGACTCAAGAAAAGGCTACACTTTCAGAAAAAAAGGATTTGGGTTTGGGAATTTCCTAATGTCTTATGGGCATATCGTACCACTCCTCGATAGTCGACATGCTACACTTTATTCCTCCTTGCCTATGTCACTGAGGCTATCATTCCTTCTGAATACCATCATCCAGTCAAAGATCACAAGCTAACTGATGAGGAAAATGAGTTCGAATTGGCTTGCAACCTCAATTGGATCAATGAAACCAGGGAACGCGTCATCGCTAACTTAGGTTGATATCACCATATACTAGCCAGTTCGTACAACAAACAAGTCAGAAGCCGTACCATCTAAATCGGTGATCTCGTCCTCAGGGAAATACCTTAATACCGCAAAGAGTCTCATGCTGGTAAACTAGCAGACAATTGGGAGGGTCCATTCCTTATTACAGGTTTCTCAGGCCTAGGATCATATTACCTCATGACCGAAGAGGGAATCCAAATTTCATGTCCTTAGAACACTAGGCGACTAAAACGATATTATTATTAAGTCCCTCACTACTCCATTTCCCTTTTTCAGTTTTTCCATTCCAAAAGTGAGATTTTCATCTCCATCCAATATACATCCTTTTCTATTTAATGAAACTTACAAGTTTTTTTCCCATACATCACTCTACTTCATAGATATCATATAGATTAAAGCTTAGATGATACTAGCTTTCAATTGACCTCTATAACAGTTCGATCAAGGATAATACTTGGTTGGGCTGACTCTACTAAATCTCTGCGATTAAAACTAATGTAATACTTGTTTTAAATCAAAGACTTTACCAGGCATAAGATAAAGCAAAGGTAAAACTAGCTTTCATCTACCTCAATATGGCTATGATATCATACCAGTTCGATCAAGGATAATACTTGGTTGGGTCGATTCTACTAAATCTCTACAATTTAAACAAAGGTAATACTTGTTTTACATTAAAGACTCTTCCAGACATAAGATAAAGCAAAGGTAAAACTAGCTTTCATCTACCTCAATATGACTGTGATATCATACCAGTTCGATTAAGGATAACACTTAGTTGGGCTAACTCTACTAAATTACTGCGATAAAAACTAAGGTAATACTGGCTTTACATCAAAGACTCTACCAGACATTAGATAAAGCAAAGGTAAAACTAACTTTCATCTACCTCAATATGGCTGCGACATCATACCAGTTCGATCAAGGATAACACTTGGTTGGGATGACTCTACTAAACCTCTGCGATTAAAACTAAGGTAATACTTGTTTTACATCAAAGACTCTAACAAATATAAGAAAAAACAAAGGTAATACTAGCTTTCATCTCTCAAATTTTCTACAATAACTACTTTTTATTTCAGGTCACATATACAACCCCTACATTGGATCCCTTTTTGCTTTTGGGATGTCAGCTACGCTTTCCTCCGAAATAGGAGATCAATCAGCCATGAATTCTTGTGCTCCCCCCGCAATAGGACTTTGATCAGCCATAAATTCTTGAGCTCGAGCAGTCACAATACTCCTGCTATTCCCTATCAATTCAGCAAGTTAAGGGCCTAGATTCACTTCCATGGACAACATACAATTTCCTTGATCTACATCAACTATCCAAATACATCCTCTGTCTGACAAACTATTGAACAAGGTATCTCTTTTTGACTCAATCCTCTTTACCTCCTCTTCAAAATAGGCAATAACTGCCCTCAACTATTCTGATTGTAAGGCCTAGATTACAACCAACCTTGAGAAATTCGCTCTAGCCTTCTAAAGGCGTTCTTTTGACCTCGTATACCGGTCTTTTAGCCATATCATTTCTCTATCTACCCTACCCAATCTGTAAAAGCAATGTTCTCCTCTGATTTTATGACAGCTTTTGCTAATTCAGCTAGATTAATCACTTCTAAATTGGCCACCTGAGCACGAAGTACCTTAATCTCCCTGTTCAGTTCCTCTACATTCGGAATCTTCTTTAACATTTCATCTTTCTCCTGTATCAAAATATCCTTACCTCTGATAGTCCGCTCAAACCCTTGTTCCCTGGAAAGAGCAACATCTAACTTCCGTTGACACTCCATTAACTTCTCGTTTCCTTTTTGCACATGACACTGAATATGAGCGACATCCCCCTCTAGCTCTTTTATTCAACCTGATAGATTGATAACATCTCCTTGCACAAGGGAGACCTTGGCATTATTTTTAAATTTCCTCGAGTGCTCCCCGACCTCGATGTGTCCAATATGTGAATTGGCCTATGCCTATTTAGTCTTTAATTGTGCCACTTTCTCGTTCAACTCATCACAGTTACGCTGCACCGTTCGAAATTAAAAATCTTTGGTAGTTAAAGTTATAACCAGTTGATCAACTACAACTTCAGACGGAGATAGATCGTCTTAAGCTCTCTTTAACTTGTTATCTTTATCAACCGATTTCTTCTTCAATCGCTCTAGCTCGCTCCTGCTATTTGCTAGATTAGCTCGAGTTTGATCCTGATTGTTATTCGTCTTGATCAAATCTTTTCTCAAATTGGCCATCGAACGATTTAAGCCTTCCTTCGGCTTTTTAGTGCCTGTATACGGTAGCGGGCCATGTCAGTCTCCCTAATTTTTACCATCAACGTATCATTTTGGCTTTTGAGTTTCACTGCATGCTCTTTTTGCCTTTTCTCAATTTTGTCATCCTTTTCCTCGATCTTCCTAGCTAGATCGACAGTAGCCCGTGTTGCTTCAATAAACTTGAAGTGCACCTTTTCATGTTGATCTTCTCTATCTTCATTCGCTTCCCTTATTCTATCAAACTCCTCCACAAATTCCTGGCTACATTGACGAGCATCTTCCTTGCGCAAGCGAGCTGACTCCAATTCGACCTACACATTACAAATACATTATATCAAGTTCGATTCAGAAAACTCAATCACTACATATGACTCATTTCTAACAAAATATCTATTTTTTGACATCTATCGTATATGGCTACTTCTAAACTTAAGGCCGAAGTATAATCTCAGGCGGATGCTCCATAACATATACTCCCAAGTCTAAGGTACACATTCTTTATTTAAAAAAGAAGAAGAAAGTTATTAATACTTTGGTATTTCCTGTGAACCATTTCAGTGGCATTGCCACTAAGCTGATAACATGTTTTTGGTCCTTCTCTATACTCGAATTATTACTTTGTAACTCTATACTAATGAAGCATACAGATAAAATATTTCTTGCTCAGTTCTAACCTGCAGCTCCAATTGCAAAGACAATATGGACGCTGAGATGTCTCTCTCCCTAGCAAGCTCTGCCTCTAAATCTTTTATTCTGAGGCATATGTCTTTTAGTTCCTACAGTAAGATTTACAAATACAACTTAGCCTACAAAATACTATCTAAAAAAAAATCTTATTAGTTTACAAACTTTCCCAAATATTCATACAATCACAAAGCCATTACACTACTCTACCTTCTCATTTTCCCCTTCTGGACGCTCATTGTCATCCTCTTGGTTGTCTCTCACCGTCTGAGGAGATATACCATCCAACCCGTCAACAACACCAACAAAAACATCTTCAATCTCTTCATCTCCCTCTTCCTCCACATATGTGTCTGCCCTAATAGTATCCACTTCATCCTCAGAATAACCTTTTGACACAAGGTGGCGCCCGAGTCTGTCACGCTCAGCAACCACCTACTCCAAATTTTCTCTTGCTTCCACATGTAGATTGTTTATATCCACCACTTACAAAGCCTTCAGAGCCTCCACCTATTTTCCCTCCTTGAGCAGATCAGTTTTCAATCGAGCTATATTCCTTTCGAGCTCAGCCTTCTTCCTCTTCAGCTCAGCTCTCTCCTCCTCGACACCGAGGCATATTCCCTTCATCAAACGAACAACCTGTAAAAAACAAACAAGACGACCTCCTCGATTAGCTTGAATCATAATACAAAATTCATTCAATACACATTTGAGCATATAAACCTACCATTTGTCTTATCTCCTCCCCGTGGAGAGCTGCCAACCTAGGTTTTTCCCCACCTTTTTCAAATTATCCTCCACAACAGGCTGATCCTCTATGAACTTTATCCCCGAACTCTCAGAAGGCTCAACCTTTCTATTTTTCACGGCCTCACCACTTTCGTGGTTCCAGAGGTCGAAGGGTGCTTCAACATCTACTTCTTGGGAAACGTTTGAGCTAATTTGCTCAACGTAGTAGATTCAGGTAACCTTAGGCAGTCCACTCCAGGGGGTTTGAACGAGTTGACTCGCCTTTCCCAATCAGTTCCCTTCTTCTTACTACTGTCAGTGCTCATCATTAGTCTCGTCGACTAAGATTTTTAAACTTTTTCAACTCGGTTGTTGACACGCTTCTTCCTGCTAATGCCATGATCCTCAAATCTAGCCTCGAGCCCTGTCTCTTCTTTAGCAACTGTATCCCACAACGACTCTTTCCTAGCCATCTGAGATTTGGGATCTGTCATTCATAAAACATTATCATCAGCAGAACATCATACAATTTTAACTATCAATTTCATACATTATACATTATTATACTTACTTTGTTTTATAGTTCTAAATCGAAGTTCCATGGGTTCTTCATCATCTCTCTGAAGGCAATCACCCTTCAACCATATCATATTGTCATTCCATGGTCGACCTGTTGAGTTTAGATCAAAGAAGCGAGGCTGCACAAAAATACACCCCTCCACTTGCCGAATAGTTTTTGACCCCATAAAACTGTAAAACGTCCTCAAAGGATATCCTCCTCTTTCTCCCATCTCCTTCCTACCGTGAATTCAGAGATTCACAAATACTTATCACCTCCCACATGTTCCCATTCATCTGAACTAGACATGCCCGATAAGGTTCATAATCTTTTTCGCCAGATTGTTAAGGGGAAGACTCAACCCGTACTCTAACTGAGATAGGCAACATAAAAAGCCCTATGGAAGATTACTCTGGACATTCCTATCAAAATACTCCAGAGAGATTGGTTCGTATATACCCCTATCCCTTTTCTCCTTTACCAAATCGGCCAACAAATAAAAATATTCCTCCCCCGTCGCTTACAGAACTCTTTGAATACATCAGAGCGAGGAGGATTGGATACCAATCTTCTAGAGAAATCTGGAAATTAATCAATACCTATTTCTTCCTCCCTTTCAAATATTTCAATCCCAGAATTAGCCAACCGGCTAGAGGTCGATGCCTCACATACAGGGGAACTCAGTATATCAATTACAAAAGAGGATTTATTCCTACACAAACACTCCTCATGATCGACCTACAAACAGGTCCAGGTATCTATCATTATCTGCTACATATACATCCAACACATACAAAAATCTTTTGTATATCATATATCAAGCAGGTTTTTTATAGATTACTATAAATAGTAATTTGTTGCTTTACCTAGAAACAAAACTTGAACTTCAAAAATACATATATGCATCGCAAATCTTCTAATAACCTTCAATCTCCGAATGCAAATCCGAAGCAGCGCCAAGTCCTTCCCTCATCACATGACTGTACAACCAACTTCGTGACTCGTTTTTAGCGACTCTCTTACGCTTTGACTGATGATCACTGTCATTTAAATCTCTATGAGTTTTTGTGCTATTTTGATTTTTCTTCTTCCTTTCTCTCTTACTACTCTTCAATTTTTCAAAAGTATAGAAATGTATGATTGGCGAAGATGAAGCAATATTTATATTTTCTCTCACTAACTGCTAGTAGTTATTGAGCCTCGCAAGAGCCATCCCCAGTTTTGGAACGAGGCGTCCCCTCCACTATCCATGCTAGATGTCTTACACATTTTCGGTAAAAATATATTCCCATCATTGCCCTTTGCCTTATATTTTAATATATTTTTATCTATCTTTTCTAAATCTCCCTCTGACTTCACCACACTCATTATGACTCACACTTACACGCAATGGGGTTTTCACGGCTTTTACTCAAGGGACAAAATCAGAAGTTCCCTGCTTTTTCAATACTTGCTTCTTCTACTTATAACAACAATGACATAATTTCCAAAGCTCTCATAACAAAATTTCAAATATTTTCAAATTTATATTTCACAACAGTCACAAGCAACATTCACAAAAATAGAGGATCAATTCAACAACAAATTCTTTCAAATTATTCAAACTCCTGCAGTTACATATATTCTGTCATTACTATTTACATTTGGTTTATCACCTCACATATAATTACATCTAAAGAAACCTTGATGACCTCGGGAATCACATCTGATCAAATATCCTCCAGTAATCCTTACATCTTCCAATTTGATCTCCTCTATAGCAAGCAATCTCGCAAAACATTTTTGAGCTGCAGAATCCACAATAATCTCTCAAAACATCTCTTCATAAAAAAGAGGTTCATACTCACGTTCCCTCCTAATCCCATCTAAACCTTCCAGTTGAGCCTCCCTCACTTGGAGCTCAACATCATAATCCAATACTCCAAAAATTCGCTCCCGTACTTCAGCGATCTTTATCACCAGCCGCCCTTCAGCGGCATACCGGATTCTCTCAGATCGAGTCCACACCATTTTTATTTCCTTCCTCAAACTTCAAATTCCTTTATCCCTTATTTATACATTTTTGCTACCAATTACCTGCAAGTCGTGATATTATCATATTATCTCATAACAGAAGCGCCAATATCTTGAGAGAAATTATTTGAACATATCTCTTTCTATCGAACTTAGTCATTCAAAACTATTCTAGATCGAGCTTATTCTTTCCAAGTCTAATATTCTAGAACGACTTCTACAAGATCGATTCTTTATTTGGAACCTTTTATAATTTCTTTCACCCCCACATTTCCAGCACACAGATCGAATAATATTTTTCACTTAACACATATTTTTACAGATAAATTTCTAACAACTCGATTATTACAAATATTTTTTCTTTTTTCCCTCATACATTTCATTTCATATAATATTCGAAAGTCTTCAGATCATACAACTCGATTTCTAGAGTTATTCTATTCTTTATCAATACAGAGTTTGGATAACACATTTTATTCAACTCGAAACAAATTGCAAGTGATTTTACGGATAATAAGTCATTCAAGTACTCAACATTATGTGTTTTTACTGATTACAAGTCTTTTAAGACCTCAACATCAGGTACTTTACAATTACATGTTTTTCAAGTACTTTTGTATCTAATAAGTCTTTCAGGCACTCTAAAGTATCAAATCCTTAAGTTCATTCTACTTCAGTGATCTTTCACCTTGATACAAAGTTGACATTGGAAACAACGAGTATCCTCCTTCCTATGAGTTTGGTCAAAGTCTAGACGAACTTCAAATAAAAACTATGGAAGCAGGAGACTCAGTGCTTGAGCCAACTCTTCAAACTAAAGGTTTTATCAGCGCAGAGTGGCAATGGAAGTGTATAAGAAGATTTCTATTCTCCGTCTTCTTCCTCCACTACCACCACTGCCTCTCCTATAACTACAACCCCATCAGAGTTGGTAGAGATGAAGAGGGCCCGATATTAGAATCCAATAGAGCACAAGACTTTAGCGCAACTGCTCGCAGTTACATCTATCCTTGCATCTGCCTCCCCAACCTAGTCATCCGCAAGAATGCGGAGAGAAGCTCAACGTTGCTCGCTTGCCAAGACAACGTGGTGAAACCTCCATCTATAGTAAAACTTCTCCTTTGCTTCAGGCACTTCATTTTCTAACATTCCTTAATACGCCGGGGGAATAGGAACAGTCATCAGATTCTCCAAGGACTAATCTCTGAAATACTTCAACTTCAACCTCTACATTTTAGAAGCAGTTCTCTCTTCAAGAGCCATCCTACGGGTCTTCACCATTTTCAACAATTTCATAGAATAAATTAGCAGGACAAACGTACTTTGCCACCAACCTCGGTACAGGTACTATTTATATAACCCTATATTTTTTGTGATGGTACATTTTCCCAAGCGTCATCATTCAATGCGGACGAAGCTCTTCAAACCCTAACTGTCACATACATCAATATTCCCTTCAAAATTTAATACACATACTTTCCCCTTGACACGCACAATTTTTATGCAGTCAAATACCATCATTACTTCCCTCTTCATTCAAATTTCTACCCATATACCCAAAAATTCTTTCTCAACCCAAGCCACTCGTGACTTCCGTTGTGAGGGGGCGATTGTAGGGGCATAACCCTCAATCTTACCTAAGTCAAGCTATCCCCAGTTTGAACTACCTCCATATCAGCCCCATGCATCCTCCACATGGCTTCTCCACTCAGCGTTGCCACCTACTCCACAAACTGATAAAAAATATAGGTCGAGTTCAAACAAAAAATCTTGAACAAGTTAAAACACCTGTCTCTCACAAACATAGTAGTTACCCAGTCAACCACAACTGACCACATTGTTCGGAGAACGTGCTTCAACACGATGAAGAACTGCAGAAAATACCTATATAAAGAAAATGTTCCAGAAGAGACAAAGACCAGAAAAACACACGAGAAATCACCAGGTAAACTTTATTTTCTAGATTCTCAAAACATTAAACTTCTTATTCATAAGATCAAGAAATTTAAAGTCTAAAGATCACTTGAAATAAGATATCAGCCTCAAGCTCTAAATGTGACTATTACAAAAATCCTCAACCTGAGGTCGCGGTTTTTTATCTATTCATAGGTTTTCCATGCTAAACACCTCTACTATTTCTTACTTTCCATTAGATTTTGTCACAGGTACATTGGTGTAAGAGTTAATTCTAGGCCACTTCGAGCTTACGGAATTAGGCCATTATACTCCAGATTTTAATTTTTGACCCTTACGGATTTTGCACCTTTCGTGATCTCAATTATGAGAAGCTTGGCTACCGGGAACTCGTTTGAGAGGTTGGATCCTTGCTATGGATTTCTTTTTAACTGACAAAAAGCTAGGATAGTTGCCAAATGATTTGCAATAGTCCTAGTTATAATTTTAGATTGGTACAAATTTCAAAACTTTCCCATACTTTAGATCGCAATTCAGAGTAGCTAGGTAACTTGTTTGGGAGGTTTGATCCCCCTAAAGACTTTTTTATTAGCAGCAATTATCTAGGATAGTTTCCAAATGGCTCGCAACATTCCCAGTTTCAATTTTTGACCCTTACGGATTTCGTACTCTTATTTGGTTTAGATCGCAATTTGGAGAAGCTTGACTACCAAAAAATTGTTTGAGAGGTTGGATCCCCATTAAGAGTTTTTTATGATCGACAATTATCTAGGATAGTTTCCAAATGACTCGTAACACTCCTGGCTTTAATTTTTGACCCTTAAGGATTTCGCACCTCTCGTATGCTTTAGATCACAATTATGAGATGCTTGACTATCAGCAAATCATTTAAGAGGTTAGATTCCCATTAAGAGTTTATTTTGATCAATAATTATCTAGGATAATTTTAAAATGACTTGCAACACTCCCGTTTTTAATTTTTGGCCCTTACGGATTTCGCAACTCTCTTATGCTTTAGATCATAATTTTGAGATGGTTGGCTACTCATTTGAGAGGTTGGATCTACGTCAAGAGCTTATTTTTGATCAACAAATATCTAGGATAGTTTCTAAATGGCTTACAATACCTCGAATGCTTCAAATTGTAATTTTGAGAAACTTTGTTATCGGTAACTCGTTTAAGAGGTTGGATCCTCGTTAAGAGTTTCTTTTTGGGAAACAACAATCTACAATAGTTACAAAATAACTCGCAACACTCCCAGTTTTAATTATAGAGCGGTACGGATTTTGTACATTTCTAATGCTTTAGATTGTAATTCGTAGAAGCTTGGCTACCAGCAACTCATTTGAGAGCTTGGATCCTCATTAACCGTTTCTTTTAGACTGACAACAAGTTAGGGTAGTTGCCAAATGATTTACAATTGTCCCAGTTCTAATTTCCGATCTGTACGGATTTTACAACTTTCCCATGCTTTAGATCATAATTTTGAGAAGCTTGGCAACTCGTTTGAGAGGTTGGATCCCCGTTAATAGTTTTTATTTCTCAACAATTATCTAGGATAGTTCTTAAATTACTAGCAACACTCCCGTTTAAATTTTTGACCCTTATAGATTTCACACCTCTTTTATGTCTTAGATCAAAATTTTCAAAAGCTTGTCTACTTCTCAGAGAGGTTGGATCAACGTTAAGAGTTTATTTTTGATCAACAAATATCTAGGATATTTCCAAATGACTTGCAACATTTCGAATGCTTTAAATTGCAATTATGAGGATCTTTGCTATCGGCAAATCATTTTAGAGGTTGGATCCTCGTTAAGAGTTTCGTTTTGTCAAACAATAAGCTAGAATAGTTACCAAATACCTCGTAATACTCCCGGTTTTAATTATAGAGCAGTACGGATTTCATACATCTCCGATGCTTTAGATTGTAATTCTGAGAAGCTTGGCTACCGGCAACTCATTTGAGAGGTTGGATCCTCATTAAGAGTTTATTTCTGACTGAAAACAAGCTAGGGTAGTTACCAAATGACTCCCAATACTCCCGTTTTAAATTTTTGATCCTTACAGGTTTCGTACCTCTTGAATGCTTTAGATCGCAATTCTGAGAAGCTTGGCTAACGACAACTCGTTTGAGAGGCTAGATCCTCCTTAAAAGTTTTTATTGATTGACAACAACCTAAGATTATTGCCAAATGATTCTTAATAGTCCCAGATTTAATTTTAGATCGGTCCAAATTTCCAAACTTTCCCATGCTTTAGATCGCAATTCTTAAAAGCTTGGCAACTCGTTTGAGAGGTTGGATAACTATTAAGAGTTTTCTTTGGTTGACAATTATCTAGGAAAGTTTCTAAATGACTCGCAATACTCCCGGTTTTAAATTTTGACCCATATAGATTTTGCACATCTCGTTTGCTTTAGATCACAATTCTGAGAAGCTTGGCTGCCGAAAACTCGTTTGAGAGGTTGGATTCCCGTTAAGAGTTTCTTTTTGATCGAGAATTATTTAGGATAGTTTCATAATGACTCATAACACTCCCGGTTTTTATTTTTGACCCTTATGGATTTTGCACCTCTCGTATGCTTTTAATCTCAATTTTGAGAAGCTTGGCTATTCCTTTTAGAGGTTATATCCCCGTTAAGAGTTTCTTTATGATTGAAAAATATCTAGAATAGTTTACAAATGACTCGCAACTCTCCCGGCTTTAATTTTTGACTAATTTCATACATTTTGTATGCTTTACATCGTAATTCTGAGAAGCTGGGCTACCAGCAACTCATTTGAGAGGTTCGATCCTCTGTAAAAGTTTTTTTCGATTGAAAATAAGCTTGGATAGTTGCCAAATGATTCGCAATAGTCCCAGTTTGGATTTTTGACCCTTAAGGATTTTGTACCACTCATATGCTTAAGATCACAATTTTAAGAAGCTTGGCTACTCATTTGGGAAGTTGGATCCCTGCTAAGAGTTTTATTTTATCGACAAATATCTAGGATAGTGTCCAAATGACTCCCAACACTCCCAGTTTTAATTTTTGACCCATACTAATTTCGCACCTCTTATATGCTTTACATCGCAATTTTGAGAAGCTTGGCTACCGACAACTCGTTGGAGAGATTGGATCCTCATTAAGAGTTAGTTTTGGCCAACAACAAGCTAGGATAGTTACCAAATGACTCGCAACAATCTTGGTTTTAAAGATAGGCCGGTGCAGATTTCGCACATCTCTGATGCTTTAAATCTTATTTCTGAGAAGCTTGGCTACTGGAAACTCGTTTGAGTTGATAGATACTCGTTATGAGTTTCCTTTTGACCAAAAACAAGCTAGGATAGTTACCAAATAACTCACAACATTCCCGGTTTTAATATTTTGCTACGGGCAACTCTTTTTAGACGTTGGATCCTCATTAAGAGTTTCTTTTAGAATGACAAGAAGCAAGGATTGTTACCAAATAACTCGCAACACTCCCAATTTTAATTTCTTACCCATATAAATTTTACACCTCTTGTATGCCTTAGATCGCAATTATGAGAAGCTTGGCTACCGGCAACTCATTTGAGAGGTTGGATCCTCGTTACGAGTTTCTTTTTGACTGGCAACAAGCTTGGATAGTTGCCAAATGATTTGTAATAGTCCTAGTTCTAATTTTAGATCGGTATGGATTTCACACATCTCTGATGCTTTAGATAGCAATTATGAGAAGCTTGGCTACCGGCAAATCATTTGAGTGGTTGGAACCCCGTTAAGAGTTCCTTCTTGATCCATATTTATCAAGAATAGTTTCCAAATGAATCACAACAATCCCGGTTGTATTTTTTGGCTACGGGCAACTCTTTTGAGAGGTTGGATCCTCGCTAAGAGTTTCTTTATGATCAACAACAAGCTTGTATAGTTGACAAATGATTTGCAATTGTCCTAGTTCAAAATTAAGATCAGTACAAGTTTACAACTTTCCCATGCTTTAGATCATAATTCTGTGGAGCTTGGCAACTCGTTTGAGAGGTTGGATCCCTATTAAGAGTTTCTTTTTTATCGACAATTATCTAGGATAGTTTCCAAATGACTTGCAATACTCCAGGGATTAATTTTTGACACTTACAGATTTCACACATCTCCGATGCTTTAGATCGCAATTCTGAGACGCTTGGCTACCAAAAAATCGCTTGAGAGGTTGGTTCCTCGTTAAAAGTTTCTTTTTAATTGACAATAATCTAGGATAATTACCAAATGACTCGCAATACTCCCAGTTTTAATTATAGATCGGCACGGATTTTGCACATCTTCGATGCTTTAGATCGCAATTCAGATAAGCCTGGCTACCTACAACTCGTTTAAGAGTTTGAATCCACGTCAAGAGTCTCTTTTCGATCAGCAAAAAGCTAGTATAGTTTCCATATGATTTGTAATAGTCCCAGCTCTAATTTAAGATCTGCATGGATTTCACTTCATTCTCCTACTTTAGATAATAATTTTGAGAAGCTTGACAACTAGTTTGAGAGGTTGGATCCCCGTTAGGGGTTTGTTTTTTATTGACAATTATCTAGGATAGTTTCCAAATGACTCGAAACACTCTATATTTTAATTTTTGACCCTTACGGATTTCACACCTCTCGTATGCTTTAGATCGCAATTCTGGGAAGCTTGGTTACCGGCAAGTCATTTCAGAGGCAGGATCCTCCTGAAGAGTTCTTTTTATACCAATAACAAACTGGGATAGTTACCAAATGACTCGCAACACTTTCGGTGTAAAGTTTTTACCCTTTCAAATTTCACACCTTCCGTATGCTTTAGATCACAATTCTGAGAAGCTTAGCAACCAACATCTTGCTTGGGAGGTTGGATCCCCATTAAGAGTTTATTTTTTCCCGACAGCAAGCTTATATAGATAGAAAATGATTCGCAATAGTCCCAGTTTAAATTTTAGATGGATACAGATTTCATAACTTTCGCATGCTTTTGATCGCAATTCTATGAAGCTTGGCAACTCATTTGAGAGGTTGGATCCCCATTAAGGGCTTGTTTTTTATCGACAATTATCTAGGATAGGTTCCAAATGACTCGCAATACTCCCGATTTTAATTTTTGGCCCTTACAAATTCGTACCTTTTATATGCTTTAGATCACAATTCTAAGAAACTTGGATACCGGCATATCGTTTGAAAGGTTAGATCCTTGTTAGGAGTTTCTTTTTGACTGACAACAAGCTTGGATAGTGGCCAAATGATTTGCAATAGTCCCACTTTAAATTTTATATCGCTGCAGTTTTTGTAACTTTCCCATTCTTTAGATCGCAATTCTGAGAAGCTTGGCAACTAATTTGAGAGGTTGAATCCCCATTAAGTGTTTCTTTTTGACCGACAAAAGGCTAGGATAGTTACCAAATGGCTCGCAAAACTCTCGGTTTTAATTATAGACCTGTACGGATTTCGCACATCTCCGATGCTCTTTATCATAATTCAGAGAAGCTTGGCTACTGATAACTCGTTTGATAGGCTGGATCCTTGTTAATAATTTCTTTTTAACCAACAAGCTAGTATAGTTGTGATATGATTCACAATAGTTCCAGCCAAAATTACAGATCGGTACGGAATTTATCACTTTTCACTGCTTTAGATCGTATTTTTTTGGAGCTTGGCAACTCGTTTGAGAGGTTGGATCCCAGTTAAGCATTTCTTTTACATCTTCAATAATCTTGGATATTTTACAAATGACTCGCAGCACTTCCGGGAATAATTTTGGACCCTTACGGATTTTGCACCACACGTATGCTTTGGATAAATTTTTTGAGAAGCTTGGCTACTCGTTTGAGATGTTGAATCCCCGTGAAGAGTTTTTTTTTGAGTAAAAAATATCTAAGATAGTTTCTAAATGACTCACAACACTCTTGGGTTTAATTTTTGACCCTTATGGATTTTGCACATCTCGTATGCTTTAGATTGCAATTCTGAGAAGCTTGGCTATCGGCAACATGTTTCAGAGATTGGATCCTCGTTAAGAGTATCTTTTTGACTGATAATATGCTAGAATAGTTACCAAATGACTCGCAACACTCCTTATTTTAATTTTAGATCGGTACGGATTTTGCACATCTCCGATGCTCTTGATCGTAATTCTGAGAAGATTGGCTACCGATAACTCGTTTGAGAGGTTGGATCCGCGTTAAGAGATTCTATTTGACCGATAACAAACTAGTATAGGTTCCAAATGATTCACAATAGTGCCAGTTCGATTTTATGATTGGTACGGATTTTGTAACTTTCCCATGCTTTAGAAAGCAATTCTGAGAAGCTTGACAACTCGTTTGAGTGGTTGGATCCCCGTTAGGAGTTTCATTTCGACCAACAACAAGCTAGTATAGTTTCCTAATGATTTGCAATTGTCCCAGTTCTAATTTAAGATCTGTATAGATTTTACATCTTTCCCCTACTTTTTATCGCAATTCTGAGGAGCTTGGCAACTCGCTTGAGAGGTTGGATCCCCCTTACGGGTTTGTTTTTCATCGACAATTATCTTGGATAGTTTCCAAATGACTCGAAACACTCTCAGTTTTAAGTTTTGACCCATACGGATTTCACACCTCTCGTATGTTTAGATCTCAATTCTGCAAAACTTGGCTGTCGGCAACTCGATTGAGAAGTAGGATCCCCCTGAAGAGTTTCTTTTTGACCAACAACAAGCTGGGATTATTACCAAATGACGCGCAATACTTTCGGTTTTAATTTTTTACCCTTTCAAATTTCGTACCTCTTGTATGCTTTAGATCACAATTCTGAGAAGCTTGGTTGCCAGCATATTGTTTGCGAGGTTGGATCCCCATTAAGATTTATTGTTTACCATCAACAAGCTTGTATAACTGCCAAATGATTTATAATAGTCCAAGTTTAAATTTTAGATCGATACGGATTTCACAACTTTCGCATGCCTTAGATCGCAATTCTGAGAAGCTTGGCAACTTATTTGAGAGGTTGGATCCCAGTTATGGGATTGTTTTTGATCGACAATTATCTAGGATAGGTTCCAAATGACTTGCAACACTCCCAATTCTAATTTTTGACCCTTGCAGATTTTGTACCTCTCGTATGCTTTAGATCTTAATTCTGAGAAGCTTGGCTACCGGTAACTTGTTTGAGAGGATGGATTCTCGTGAAGAGTTTCTTTTTGACCAACAACAACTTGGGATAGTTAACAAATGACTCGCAACTCTCCCGGCTTTAATTTTTGGCCCTTACGAACTTTGTACCTCTTGTATGCTTTAGATTGCAATTCTAAGAAGCTTGGCTACCGGTAAATCATTTGAAAGGCTAGATCCTTGTTAAGAGTTTCTTTTTGACTGACAACAAGCTAGGATAGTTGCCAAATAATTCACAATAGTCCCAGTTTAAATTTTATATCGGTATGATTTTCGTAACTTTCCCATTCTTTAGATTGCAATTCAGAGAAGCTTGACAACTGTTTGAGAGGTTGGATCCCTATTAAGTGTTTCTTTTTGTTCGAAAATTATCTCGGACAATTTCCAAATGACTCGCAACACTCCCAGGTTTAATTTTTGACCCTTATGGATTTCGCACATCTCGTATGCTTTAGATTGCAATTCTAATAAGTTTTGCTACCGGCAACTCGCTTGAGAGGTTGGATCCTCGCTAATAATTTCTTTTTGACCAACAACAACCTAGTATAGTTACAAAATGATTCGCAATAGTCCCAACAAAAATTAAAGATCTGTACAAATTTTACTACTTTCCCCTGCTTTAGATCGCATTTTTTTGGAGCTTGGCAACTCGTTTAAGAGTTTGGATCCCAGTAAAGAGTTTCTTTTACCTTGACAATCATCTAGGATATTTTACAAATGACACGCAGCACTTCCACTTAAAATTTTGGACCCTTGTAGATTTTGCACCTCTTATATGCTTTAGATTAAAATTTTGAGAAGCTTGGGCACTCGTTTGAGATGTTGGACCCCCGTTAAGAGTTTTTTTTTTATCAAAAAATATCTAAGATAGTTTCCAAATGACATGCAACGCTCACGGTTTTAATTTTTGACCCTTTTGGATTTCGTACATCTCGTATGCTTTTGATTCTAATTTCGAGAAGCTTTGCTGCCGAAAACTCATTTTAGAGATTGAATCCTCGTTAAGAGTATCTTTTTGAACGAAAGTATGCGATGATAGTTACCAAATGACTCGCAGCATTCCAAGTCTTAATTTTTGACTAGTGCGAATTTTGCATATCCCCGACGCTCTAGATCGCAATTCTGAGAAGCTTGGCTGCCGGTAACTCATTTGAGAGGTTGTATCCTCGTTAAGAGTTTCTTTTTGACTGACAACAACCTGGGATAGTTACCAAATAACTCAAAATACTTCCGGTTTTAATTTTTTACCATTACGGATTTCGCTCATCTCGTTTGCTGTATATCTCAATTATGAGAAACTTGGCTACCGACAACTAGTTTGAAAGGCTTTTATCCTCATTAAAAGTTTCTTTTTAACCAACATAAAACTAGGATATTTGCCAAATGATTAGTAATTATCCCAGTTCAAATTTTAGATCAGTACGGATTTTGCTACTTTCCCATGCTTTTGTTCGTAATTCTGGAGAGCTTGGCAACTCGTTTGCAAGGTTGGATCCCCGTTAAGAGTTCCATATTGATTGCCAATTATTTAGGATAGTTTCCAAATGATACACAACACTTCCAATTTTAATTTTTAACCCTTACAGATTTCATACTTCTCGCTTTAGATCGCAATTCTGAGAAGCTTGGCTACCAAAAACTCGTTTGAGAGGTTGGTTCCTCGTTAAGAGTTTCTTTTTTGATTGAAAACAATCTAGGATAGTTACCAAATGACTCGCAACACTCCTGATTTTAATATTTTTCCCTTACGGATTTTGCTCCTCTCGTATGCTTTATATCGCAATTCTGAAAAACTTGGCTGCCGATAATGTAATAGCCTACTCGCAGCCTCCAAGCTCCAGTTGGGCACTCGAAGGCTACATCGAGGCCTACATGAATACTTCGAAGCCCAATCAACCCGTAAACAAGCCTTCTAAGACTATACGAACTTCAACTATAAACAAGCCTCGAAGACGAAGGCAGATCCGTCAGCACACGAACCCCACATCAGCATCAGAAATACTTCGACCATAGTCGTACATGGTCGAAGGCAGACATGTCAGATAAGCCAGCTCACCATACAAGAACGGTGCCATTGTTGGTCCTGACGACTATAGTGACATAAGCAAAAATAGCTACAGTGCCAGACCCGACATTTATGGCGTCAACACCAACTCTGGGATACCTGCCTGATACCTGAAGGATACCTGGAGGATACACCTCTAATTTGACTTTCTTGGTAACTCAGCCCTTCCTATGTTTAATAAATAGGAGAGAGGGAGAACCAAGGAGGGGTTACAAAATCTCTCCCTAGTGCCCTTACAGTTTACCTTCGATCACTCTCTAAATTACCCAGTACTCGAACCTTCGACTACTCTACAGTAATATCAAATCTCTTAAAAATCCTCATCAGAGGTCGTGTAGTGTCCCATTCTAGGCCTCCACGCAAGTATATTGTCAGTAGGTTATTTGCATTATTGATTATATACTTGACCCCTTTAATAGAAGATAAATCTTATGGTGTAAGAGTCGACTTCCCCTCCTTGCGAACTTAGGCCCCTATATTTGGCACCGTCTATACTTTCCCACCCTACCAGTCTCTCCCTGCCTTGTACTTTCCCTTTCCAATTCCTACAAACCACTTCTAAATGGATCTGAACCTACGCTCTACTTCCACCCTTGCCGATAACTTCACCGACAGAGTCACTGCACAATTAGCCCTTCTTACTCAGTAATTCTCTCAGGCTGAGGAACGATACCGAACGCAATTGTGTGAGGAGCACGAAGAATACTGGTAAGAGCTTGAAGCCAAAAGACAACGTCGTTTGGATGACGCCGGCAGAAAATACTGCACCATCGATGACCTATGAAACACAGTTTGGGAGTTGCAATGACTACAGCCTCTAGATGCCCCTCTGCCATCTCGAACACCCGCCCCATCGCGCGTATTTGCCCGCACTCGACTGGGCCCCCTACCACATTTTAAAGTACCCCTAGTCCATCTCGGTGCCGATGATGCTCCCCCTACTATCCCCTCTACTGGCTCTATCCATCTTGGTATCCATTCTACGGAGGGCTCCTCTGATTCCACCCTTCGCTCCAACAGATACCCCAAATGTGGCCTAGCTCGAGAACACCAAGGGGAGCGCAACGCCAAACACATGCTGAACACTCACCCTCATTACCCCCGAACCCATCGATCCCCCCTCATCCTGCCTATCCTGCACAGCAGGAACTTGACTATAAAATCTACCCCACCATTCGCATCAGTGCGAGCCCAACACTAAACTCGTGCAGTCAGTTAAACAACCCCCTCTGCCACAAACTCCTCGCTATCAAGGTGCCTCCAAATTTTTGAGCCCCCAAAATCAATAAATATTGTAACACCAGTCTTTAATCCCATATTTTCAAATTTTAAAATACTCTAAGCCTTTACTCCACGGTTGACCACCTGATGTGTCAACTTTTCCCCACCAGCCTCATAGATAGCCCTTTTTGTTGGTATCATAACCTTCCCAATGGCTCGATTCGAAGCTTCGGGCAACTATCCAGCCTCTTCATCGCCCAATTCGCCTTCAACAAGGACAATGAACTCTGAGTTGATACCTTCTTCAATTTCAAAAAATCCCCCAGTGAAACCCTTGAGGCCTTCACCAAGAGGTTCCTCGACGAGTTGCGCAAAGTCGAAAACCTCGACTGCGCGAATGTTGTACTTTTATATTCGAATGCTTTACCAGTAACTGCTGTGTCAAAAAGTACTTGGTCCTCCACGAACTGTGAACCCTCGAGGAGATACTCTCAAAAAGTCAATGGGTATATCGACCTTGAGCGCCTCCGCAAATCAAATAAATAGGGGCAGCTATCAACCACCAATCCAATTAAACCTCGACAAGGCCCACCTTCTACTCCTACACCCCTGATCGCTCCTGTCTCACAGGAGACTGAGAGTCGCAAACATCCCTACACTGACAGCTCTACCGAAGCTCGTAAAAAATGACCAAAACCGTTTCTCCCCAAACTTACTGCCCTATCAGTACATTTCTACAATAGATCTAGGCAGACCCCATATGGCGTATCCCTTTCCCCATCGAGGTTAAGCCAGGTGAACCTTATTGCGTTAACCATAAGTATAACTGTCACCACACCAACAAATGCTTCGCCTTACAACGTTCTCTCGAGATTATTATCAAGGCGGGTCGTCTACATCAGTACGTTAGTGACCTACCTAGCCACCTCGACGGGTCTTGCCTCAAATCTCAGCCCACTCCTGTTGCTGACCCAACCAAAGTACACATCTGCCGAGTTCATTTCATCAAAGTGAATAATATTGGCAGTAGCCGTTCCAAAAGAAAATGCAAGCGTGTCGAAGAATGCTACTAACTTACTTACCAGGAGAAGCTACCTGCCCTCTTGCCAGAGTCAAGCCAATGCCCTCGACTCGAGGGTATCTCATTTATTAGTTGTGATACATCGCATGTTCGTTTTCTCCATTCCGACCCTTTAGTCATAATGATTAAAGTCGAACACCTCTTCCTTCACACCATGCTCATCGATACAGGAAGTGCAGTCGACGTACTTTTCCTCCAAACCATCCAAGCCATGAATACAGCAGACCTCATCACTGGCACCAATGTCGAACTAAAAGGTTTTAATGGAGCTACCAAAGTTTCCGTTGGTCGAAGCCTTCTTGTTACTACTGGCCCAATTATACTGCAAACAAGTTTTCTTGTCATCGATAAGAAATCTGAGTACCTCAAAATCCATGGGCTCGACAGGCTCCATGTCATGCATGCAATACCTTCAACTTATCATCAGAACCTTTGTTTTAATGCCCCCTGTAGAACGTGGAACTTAAATGATTTTCAAAGTCTTGCCTGCTCACGTGATTATCTAGAGATCGATCAGACCCAAAAACTCATCAAACTACCATAGTAATCACTACCTCCCTCTATCCCTGTACCTTTGACACCTGCCATCTCACCCATTGAACCTACTTTCTATATTGAACTCGGCGGTCCTGGTCGAGGTACATTCATTGGAGCCTTTCAAGATGAGGCCGAGTACCTCGAACTCACTGAATTCCTTCGAATAAACAAAGATGTCTTTGCATGGACGTTTCAGGAGATTCCCGGTGTCGATCCCAGTTTAGCCTGTCATCGCCTCGACCTCATCCCTCACTCTATAGCAGTAAAATAGAAGAAGCGTACCTTGGCACCAAGACTTCGAGTGGCTGTAAACCTCGAGGTCGACAAACTTATAGCCGCGAGTTTCTTCAGAGAATTCAAGTATGCTGATTGGATAACCAACATTGTTGCAGTTCAAAAAAAGAACGACAAGATCAGAATCTGAGTTAACTTTACAGACCTCAACAAACATACACCAAAGGATAGCTTTCCCCTTCCGATCATTTCAGTACTCCTCGATGCCATTACTAGACATGAGCGCCTATCGATGATAGATGCTGCTTCGGGTTACAATCAGGTACCCCTCCTCCCTGAGGATCAACTTAAAACTTCTTTTATCACTAAACAAGGCCTTAATTGATTTAATGTCATGCCCTTCGGCCTCAAAAATGCTGGCGCGATCTACCAGTGCCTGGTTACAACCATGTTTGAACCCTTGCTTTGCAAGTCAGTCAAAGTTTACATCGACGACATGTTATGCAAGAGCCTCCATAAATAAGCCCACATCTAGGACCTTATCGAAGTCTTTTCAATACTTCGAACATACAGCATGAAACTTAACCCAATTAAATGCCAGTATGGTGTTTTGTCTGGGAAATTTCAAGGCCACCTCATCAGCAAACGAGGTATCAAGATCGACCATACCCATATCCGAGCTCTCATCGACATTCCTTCACCCCGAACCAAAAATGATGTCCAAAAATTGGCTAGTAAAATAGTGGCCCTCGGCCGTTTCAATTTTAAATCCTCACACCGCTATGCTTGGCCCTTCTTTCTCTTACGCGACCAATTTGTCCACAAGGCTAAAAAGAAAAATAACCCTGAGATTAATTGGATACCCGACTGTGAACAGGCCTTCTATGAACTTAAATCATACCTTGGTCGACCACCAATCATCATCACCCTGTCGAAGGCAAAACATTTTCTTTATACCTCGGGGTTACTGACAATTCTATCATCAGTCCTCATTCGACTCGAATCCAATATTGAAAACCTATCTATTTCATCTGCAAAACTCTGACACCTCCAAAGACTTGATACACAAAACTTGATCATTTTCTCCTCACCCTCGTCTACACTTCCCAAAAACTCAAGCCATATTTTTAAGCTCACTCTATCCGTGTTATAACAAGTTATCCCCTTCGAAAAGTTTTTAGCAAGAAAGAAAAATCTAGACGAGTACAACAGTGGTCCATTTATCTGGGGGAACATGATATCACATTTGAGAAGCAATTATCCCAAAAATGCCAAGCAGTTGCCGATTTCCGAGCTGACTTCCCGGTCGAAGATGTCGACTGGGAGGAATACAAAGATGAACTGCCAGAAGACCAGCCCGATCCCACAGACCCAGGAAACCCCAACACAGGCTGGCGTCTCTTCTCAGACGGATCCGCTAGAGCTAACGGTTTGGGGGTCGGTATCATCCTGGTCACACCCACCAATGATCGAATTGAAAGGTAGTTATGTTAAACTTCGAATGCTTCAACAACGTGGCTGAGTATGAAGCCTTAATCCATGGCCTCGACCTCGGACTCGACTTCGGTGTCCCAAAACTTGCAATTTTCACAGATTCCCAACTCATCCAGAGATAATACTCTGATAAAAATCAAGCCAACGGTTGGAGGGCCGAATATGCTTCCCTCGTCTGCCAGCACATAGACCGTTTCCCTGAAAAATCTTCTATTACTCACTATTCTAGAGGTGAAAACAGATACGCAGATGCCCTCGCCTACATAACAGCTATGTTAAGCCAGCCCGAATCCCGAACTCTTAATATCAAAGTACTCGAACGCCCAAATATTGACCAGATGGAAGTCAATACCATAAATACTGGGGGTGAGAGTCTCAATCCAGACAACTGGTAAACACCATTCCTCGATTACTTCAGCAATCCTATCCTTCCAAATGATCCTAAAGTTAAACGATCATTATTAGAAAATTACCGCAGATACACCATCCCCAAATGTGAGTTACATTGCAAATCCCCAAATGGCGTCCTCCTTCGATGCATTTCTTAGAATGAAGCCTCTTTAATTCTCGCCGAACTCCATGAAGGTACCTGCGGTGCTCATACCACTTGTCGATCTATGGCCCTTCGAGCCACCTCCCAAGGTATATTCTAGCCCAATATGAAGAAGTAAGCCGAAGATTATGCCAAACACTGTGACAAATGCCAGCGCCATGCCCATGACATTCATAGCCCTTCACAAGACCTCCAATTTAGCCAAGTCTCTTGGCCATTCAAACGATGGGACGTCAATTTTGTGGGTCCTTTTCCGAAAGCTTCGGGTAGTCGAGAAAACATCATTGTTGAAACAGATTATTATGCCAAATGGGTCGAAGTTGTACCTTTGTGTTGAACCAGAGAAGAAGAAGTCATCAAATTCCTATGGAAGAACATTATTACACGCTTCGGCTGCTCTCATATGATTTGATGTAACAACGGTCCGTAATTCGTCGGGAACAAAGTCAGGAATTTCCTCAAGAAGTACAACATCATCCTCTCCCTCTTAACACCTTACTACCCCCAAGGAAATGGTTAGGTCGAAGCAATCAGTAAAACAATTGTCGACGGTCTTAAGAAGCATGTCGATACAAAGAAAGGATGATAGGTTAAGAAATTACAATATGTCCTCTGGGCTTACTGAACAACACCAAGAAAAGCGACCGGCTGTACCCCTTTTCATCTAGCTTATGGTACTTAAGCAGTGCTCCCTACTCAATTCAAAGCACCCACACGAGATCCCAACCTCCCAGAAAAGGAACCTGAGTTTGAACTCAGGTGTAATGTGTTATGGATCGATGAAACCAGGGACCGAGCCATCGCAAACCCTGGCCGTTACCATCTATCTCTCCAAAAGTCAAATAACAAGCGAGTTCGACCACGAAGTTTAAGCATTGGAAATCTTGTACTTCGATGTTTCATACAGTCTTCGTAGCCTCGAAATGTCGGCATGCTAGCCAAATCCTAGGAAGGACCTTAAGTTGATTACGATAAAATTGATAAAGGTTTATATGACCTGATGACAGAAGATGAGGAACCTCTACCAAATCCATGGAATACAATGCTGTTAGTATCATACAACAGGCCATGGCCTTTACCTTGTTCCACTGGTATAAATATAGTATAATCAATAAACATATTTTCCTTTGAGCTTCGTATCCTGTTTTCCTGTAAATTCCTTGGTCTAACCTAAGTTTCATGTCATCCCTTCGACCCGACTAACACATGGGGAAGACCTTAAAAATTTTCAAGTCTCCAATTTCGAGCAAACTCGAGGGGCACGAATGGCCGACAGACCGAACCCTCGAGAATGCATTAGATCGCAATTCTGTAAAGCTTGGCTAGCGGCATTTCGATTGAGAGGTTGGATCCTCTTGAAGAGTTTCTTTTTTGCCATCAACAAGCTAGTATAGTTTCTAAATGATTCATATAATAGCCCCAATTCTAATTTTTGATCGGTACCGATTTCCAAACTTTCTCATGATTTTGATTGCAACTCTGAGAAGCTTGGCAAATCATTTGAGTGGTTGGATCCCCATTAAAAGTTTATTTTTGATCCAAAATTATCAAGGATAGTTTCTAAATGACTCGTAGCACTCCCGGTTTTAAATTTTGAACCATACGGATTTCGTACCTCGCGTATACTTTGATAGTTTAAAATTTTAAATTCTGAGAAGCTTTGGTGCGGGAAACTCGTTTGAGAGGTTGAAACCTTTTTTAAAGTTTCTTTTTGATTGATAATTATCTATGATAGTTTTCAAATGATTCGTAACACTCCCAGTTTTAATTATTGACCCTTACTAATTTTACACCTCTCGTATGCTTTTGATTACAATTTGGAGATACTTGGCTACACGTTTTAATGGTTGGATATGTATTAAGAGTTCATTTTAAATCGATAAATTTCTAGGATTGTTTCCAAATGACTCGCAACAGTCCCGGCTTTAATTTTTAACACTTACGGATTTTGCACTTCACGTATGCTTCTGATCCAAATTATGAGAAGCTTGATTTCCAGCAACTCGTTCGAGACGTTAGATCCCCGTTTAGAGTTTCTTTTGGACCGAAAATAATCAGGGATAGTTACCAAATGAATCGCAACACTCCCGATTTTAATTTTTGAACCTTACGGATTTCACACCTTCCGTATGCTTTAGATCGCAATTACGAGAAGCTTGGCTTCAGGAAACTCATTTGAACGGATGGATCCTCGTTAAGTGTTTAATTTTGCCGACAAAATGCATGGATAGTTGCCAAAATATTCGTAATAGTCTCACTTCTAATTTTAGATCGGTAAGGATTTCTCATCATTCCCCTACTTTTGATCATAATTGGGAGGAGCATGGCAACTCGTTTAAGTGGTTGGATCCCCGATTAGAGTTTCTTTTCAATCAAAAGTTAACTAGGATAGTTTTCAAATGACTTGCAATATTCTCTGTTTTAATTTTTGACCCTTAAGGATTTTGTACCTCTCTTATGCTTTAGATTTCAATTCTGAAAAGCTTGAAAACCGGCAACCCGTTTGAGAGGTTGGATCCCAGTTGAAAGTTTCTATTTAACCAGCAAATAGCAATGATCGATGCCAAATGATTTGTAATAGTCTCAGTTCAAATTTTAGATCGGTACAGATTTTGTAACATTCCCATGGTTTAGATCGTAATTCTCAGAATCTTGGCAACTCGTTTGTGAGGTTAAATCTACGTTAAGAGTTTCATTCTGATCGATAAATATCTAGGACAATTTCCCAATGTCTTGCAATACTCCTAGTTTTAATATTTGACCATTATAGATTTTGTACCTATCGTATACTTTAGATCACATTCAGAGAAACTTCGGTACCGACAACTCGTTTGGGTGGTTGGATCCCCATTAAGAGTATCTTTTGGACCAACGACAAGCTTGGATAGTTGCCAAATGATTCTTAATAGTCTTAGCTCAAATATTTGATCGGTACAGATTTTGGAACTATCCCATGGTTTAGATTGCAATTCTGGCTTTCTGGGTAACTCGTTAACGAGGTTGGACCCCGTTAATAGTTTCTTTCTGATCGAAAAAAATATAGGGCTGTTTCAAAATGACTTGCAACCCTACCAACTTTACTTTTTATGTATTTTGCACCTCCAGTAAGGTTTTGATCGCAAATCTGAGAAGCTAGGCAACTCGTTTGAGAGGCTGGATCGCCATTAAATGTTTCTTACAGATCAAAAAATATTTAAAATAGGTTCCAAATGATTTGCAATACTCTTAATTTTAATTTTTGACCCTTACAGATTTTGCATATCTCGTATGCTTTAGATCGCGATTCTGAGAAGCTTGGCTACCGGCAACTCGATTGATAGGTTTGATCCTCTTTAAGACATTCTTTTTTACCAACAACAAGTAAGGAAAGTTACCAAATAACTCACAAGACTTCCAGCTTTAATTATAGAACGGTACGGATTTTGTACATCTCCGATGCTTTAGATCGCAATTCTGTAAAGCTTGGCTAGCGGCATTTCGATTGAGAGGTTGGATCCTCGTGAAGAGTTTCTTTTTATCCATCAACAAGCTAGTATAGTTGCCAAATGATTCATAATAGCCCCAATTCTAATTTTTGATCGGTGCCGATTTCCAAACTCTCTCATGATTTTGATCGCAACTCTGAGAAGCTTGGAAAATTGTTTGAGAGGTTGGATCCCCATTAAAAGTTTATTTTTGATCCAAAATTATCAAGGATAGTTTCCAAATGACTCATAACACTCCCGGTTTTAAATTTTGACCCTTACGGATTTTATATCTCACGTATACTTTAGGTCGCAATTTTGAAAAGCTTCGGTGCGGGAAACTCGTTTGAGATGTTGAAACCTCGTTTAAAGTTTCTTTTTGATCGATAATTATCTATGATAGTTTTCAAATGATTCGCAACACTCCCGGTTTTAATTATTGACCCTTACTACTTTTACACCTCTTGTATGCATTTGATTACAATTTAGAGATGCTTGGCTACACGTTTTAATCGCTGGATATGTATTAAAAGTTTATTTTAGATCGATAAATTTCACGGATTGTTTCCAAATGACTCGCAACAATCCCGGTTTTAATTTTTAACAGTTACGGATTTTGCACTTCTCGTATGCTTTAGATCAAAATTATGAGAAGCTTGGTTTCCAGCAACTCGTTTGAGAGGTTTGATCCCCGTTAAGAGTTTCTTTTGGACCAAAAATAATCAGGGATAATTACCAAATGACTCACAGTACTCCCGGTTTTAATTTTTGAACCTTACGGATTTCACACCTCCCGTATGCTTTAGATCGCAATTACAGGAAGCTTGGTTTCTGGAAACTTATTTGAGCGGATGGATCCTCGTTAAGTGTTTCATTTTTCCAACAACATGCATGGATAGTTGCCTAAATATTCGTAATTGTCTCACTTCTAATTTTAGATCCGTAAGGAATTCGCATCATTCCCCTACTTTTAATCATAATTTGGAGGAGCATGGAAACTCATTTAAGTGGTTGGATCCCCGATTAGAGTTTCTGTTTAATCAATAATTAGCTAGGATAGTTTTCAAATGACTCGCAATATTCCTGGTTTTAATTTTTGAGCCATAAGGATTTTGTACCTTTCTTATGCTTTAGATTGCAATTCTGAAAAGCTTGGGAACCGGCAACTCGTTTGAGAGGTAGGATCCCAGTTGAAAGTTTCTTTTTAACCAACAATTAGCAAGGATAGATGCCAAATGATTCGTAATAGTCTCAGTTCTTATTTCAGATCGGTACAGATTTTGCAACATTCCCATGGTTTAGATCGTAATTCTCAGAATCTTGGCAACTCGTTTGTGAGGTTAAATCAGCGTTAAGAGTATCATTCTGATCGATAAATATCTAGGACAGTTTCCCAATGTCTTGCAATACTCCCAATTTTAATATTCGACCATTATAGATTTCGCACCTATCGTATACTTTAGATCACAATTCAGAGAAGCTTGGGTACCGACAACTCGTTTGGGAGGCTGGATCCCCATTAAGAGTATCTTTTGGACCACGGACAAGCTAGGATAGTTGCTAAATGATTCTTAATAGTCTTAGCTCAAATATTTGATCGGTACAGATTTTGCAACTATCTCATGGTTTAGATCGCAATTCTGGCTTTCTGGGTAATTCGTTTACGAGGTTGGATCCCCGTTAATAGTTTCTTTCTGATCGTAAAATATATTGGACTGTTTCCAAATGACTCTCAACCCTCCCAACTTTACTTTATATGTATTTCGCACCTCTAGTAAGGTTTTGATCATAATTCTGAGAAGCTAGGCAACTCGTTTGAGAGGCTAGATCGCCATTACATGTTTCTTACTGATCAACAAATATTTAATATGGGGTCCAAATGATTCGCAATACTCCTGATTTTAATTTTTAACCCTTACAGATATCGCATATCACGTATGCTTTAGATCACGATTCTGAGAAGCTTGGCTACCGAAAACTCGATTGAAAGGCTTGATCCTCTTTAAGACTTTTTTTTTTACCGAAAACAAGCAAGGAAAGTTTCCAAATAACTCACAAGACTTCCAGCTTTAATTATTGAACGGTACGGATTTTGTAAATTTTCGATGCTTTAGATCGCAATTATGTGAAGCTTTCCTATCGGCATTTCGATTGAGAGGCAAGATACTCGTGAAGAGTTTCTTTTTTTCCATCAACAAGCTAGTATAGTTGCTAAATGATTCATAATAGTTCCAGTTCTAATTTTTGATCGGTACAAATTTCCTCACTTTCTCATGATTTTGATCGCAACTCTGAGAAGCTTGGTAAATTGTTTGAGTGGTTGGATCCCCATTAAAAGTTTATTTTTGATCCAAAATTATCAAGGATAGTTTCCAAATGACTCGCAAAACTCCCGGTTTTAAATTTTGACACTTACAGATTTCGCACCTCGCGCATACTTTAGATCGCAATTCTGAGAAGCTTCAGTGCGGGAACCTCGTTTGAGAGGTTGAAACCTTGTTAAAAGTTTCTTTTTGATTGATAATTATCTTTGATAGTTTTTAAATTATTCGTAACACTCCCGGTTTTAATTATTGACCCATACGGATTTTGCGCCTCCCGTATCCTTTAGATCAAAATTCTAAAAAACTTTGCTACCAACAACTCGTTTGAAAGGTTGGATCCCCGTTAAGAGTTTCTTTTAGATAAACAATTGCCGAGGATAGTTTCTAAATGATTTGCAATACTTCCTGCCTAAATTTTGACCCTTACGGACTTTGTACCTCTCGTATGCTTTTGATTACAATTTGGAGATGCTTGGCTACACGTTTTAGAGGTTGGATCCTCGTTAAGAGTTTCTTTTAGATCCTTAAATATCTAGGATAGTTTCTAAATTACTCAAAATATTCCCAATTTTAATTTTTAACACTTGCGGATTTTGTACCTCTCGTATGCTTTAGATCGTAATTATTTGATGCTTGGTTACCGGCAACTCGTCTAAGAGGTTAGAGCCCTGTTAAGAGTTTGTTTTTGACCGACAATAAGCAAGGATAGTTATCAAATAACTCACAGCACTCCCGGTTTTAACTTTAGAATGTTACGGATTTTACACCTCTCGTATGCTTTAGATCGCAATTCCGGAAAGCTTGGCTACTGGAAACTCATTTAAAAGGATGGATCCTCTTTAAGTGTTTCACTTTTCCGACATCAAGCTTGGGTTGTTGCCAAAATATTTGCAATAGTCGCAGTTTTAATTTAAGATCGGTACGGATTTGAAAGCATTCCCCTACCTTAGATCGCAATTTGGAGGAGCTTGGCAACTCATTTGAGTGGTTGGATCCCCGTTAAGATTTTCTTTTTGATCAAAAATTAACTAGGATAGCTTCCAAATGTCTCGTAATACTCCCGGATTTAATTTTTGACCCTTATAGATTTTGCACCTCACGTATGCTTTAGATATAAATTCTGAGAAGCATGGGTACCGACAACACATTTGAGAGGTTGGATCCCAATTAAAAGTTTCTTTTTAACCAACAATTAGCATGGATAGTTTCCAAATGATTCACAATAGGCTCAGTTTTAATTTTAGATCACTGTAGATTTTGCAATATTTTCATGGTTTAGAGCACAATTTAGAAAATCTTGGCAACTCGTTTGTGAAGTTGGATCCGCGTTAAGAGTTTTATTATGATAGATAAATATCTAGGGCAGTTTCCAAATGTTTCGCAATACTCCCGGTTTTAATTTTTGACCATTACAGATTTCGTACCTATCGTATACTTTTGTTCACATTTCAGAGAAGCTTCGGTACCGGCAACTCATTTGAGAGCTTGGATCCTCATTAAGAGTTTCTTTTTGACCGACAACAAGCTAGGATAGTTTCCAAATGATTCGTAATTGTGTTTGCTCTAATTTATGATTAGTACGGATTTCGTTACTTTCCAATGGTTTAAATTATAATTCTGACAATCTTGGCAACTCAACTAAGAGGTTGGATCCCCATTAAGAGTTTCTTTTTGATCAGCAAATATCAAGGAAAATTTCCAAATGACTCGCAACACTCCCGGTCTTAAATTTTGACCCTTACGGATTTCGCACCTTGTGTATACTTTATATCGCAATTCTGAGAAGCTTGGGTATCGGAAAATCGTTTCAGAGGTTGGAACCCCGTTCAAAGTTTCTTTTTGATTGATAATTATCTAAGATAGTTTCCAAAAGACTCTCGATACTCCCGACTTTAATTTTTTACCCTTACGGATTTCGTACTTCTCGTATGCTTTAGATCGAAATTCTGAAGAGCTTGGCTACCGGCAACTCGCTTGAGTGGTTGGATCCACGTTAAGAGTTTTTTTTTGATAAACAATTATTGTGGATAGTTTCCAAATGACTTGTAACATACCCTGTCTTAATTCTGACCCTTACGGATTTAGTACTTCTCGTATGCTTTTGATTTCAATTTGGAGATGCTTGGCTTCTCATTTTAGAGGTTGGATCCTCGTTAAGTATTTCTTTTAGATCAATAAATTTTTAGGATAGCTTCCAAATGACTCACAACACTCCTGGTTTTAATTTAGAATACTTACGGATTTTACACCTCACATATGCTTTAAATTGCAATTATGGGAAGCTTGGTTGCCAGCAACACGTTTTTGAGGTTGGATTCCCGTTAAGAGTTTCTTTTTGACCGACAACAAGAATGGATAGTTACCAAATGACTCGCAATACTCCCAGTTTTAATTTTTAAATCTTACAGTTTTCATACCTCTCAAATGCTTTAGATCGCAATTCTAGGAAGCTTGGCTACTGGAAAATAATTTGAAAGGATGGATCCTCGCAAAGTGTTTAATTTTTCTGATAACAAGCTTGGATAGTTGCCAAAATATTAGCTCTAGTCTCACTTCTAATTTTAGATCGGCACGGATTTCGCAGCATTCCCCCACTTTTGATCATAATTCGAATGAGCTTGGCCACTCGTTTGAGAGGTTGGGTCCCCGTTGAGAGTTTATTTTTGATCAAAAATTAACTAGGATAGTTTCCAAATGACTCGTAATACTCCCAGTTTTAATTTTTGACCCTTGCGGATTTTGTACATCTCGTATGCTTTAGATCGGAATTCTGAGAAGCTTGGGTACCGACAACTCGTTTGAGGGGTTGAATCCCAATTAAAAGTTTCTTTTTAATCAAGAATTAGCAAGGATAGTTATCAAATGATTCGCAATAGTCTTAGTTCTAATTTTAGATCGTTACAAATTTCACAACTTTCCCATGGCTTAGATCCCAATTCTGACTATTTTGGCAACCCGTTTGAGAGGTTGGATCCCCATTAAGAGTTTCTATCTGATCGAAAATTATCTAGAACAGTTTCTAAATGACTCACAGCATTTCCAATTATAATTTTTATGTATTTTGTACCTCTTGTAAGCTTTAGATCGCAATTCTGAGAAGCTAGGCAACTCATTTAAGAGGTTGGATCCCCGTTAAGAGTTTCTAACTGATCAACAAATATTTAGAACAGGTTTCAAATGATTCACAATACTCCCATTTATAATTTTTGACCCTTACGGATTTGGCATATCTCGTATGTTTTAGATTGCAATTCTGAGAAGCTTGGCTACCGGCAACTCGTTTGAAAGGTTGGATCCTCTTTATGAATTTCTTTTTGACCGACAACAAGCTAGGATAGTTACCAAATAACTCACAAGACCCCCAATTTTAATTATTGAATGGCACAGATTTTACACATCTCCGATGCTTTATAACACAATTCTGAGACGCTTGGCTACCGGCATCACGATTGAGAGGTTGGATCCTCATGAAGAGTTTCTTTTTTGTCAACAACAAGCTAGTATAGTTGACAAATGATTCACAATAGCCCCTGTTCTGATTTTAGATCGGTAATAATTTCCAAACTTTCTAATGATTTTGATCGAAACTCTGAGAAGTTTGGTAACACGATTGAGAGGTTGGATACCCATTAACAATTTATTTTTGATCGACAATTATCAAGGATAATTTCCAAATGAATCGCAACACTCCAGGTTTTAAATTTTGACCCTTACGGACTTCATACCTCACGTATACTTTAGATCACAATTCTGAGAAGCTTGAGTATCAAAAACACGTTTGAGAGCTTGGAGCCCCGTTAAAGTTTTTTTTTCATCGACAATGATCTATGATTGTTCCTTAATGATTTGCAACACTCCCGATTATAATTTTTGACCCTTACTAATTTTACACCTCTCGAATGCTTTTGATAACAATTTTGAGATGCTTGGCTATACGTTTTAAAGGTTGGATATCTATCAAGAGTTCATTTTAGATCGATAAATTTCTAGGATTATTTCCAAATGACTCGCAACAATCCCGGTTTAATTTTTAACACTTACGGATTTTGCACTTTTCGTATGCTTTAGATCAAAATTATGAGAAGCTTGGATTCCAGCAACTCATTTGAGAGGTTAGATCCCCGTTAAGAGTTTCTTTTGGACCGAAAATAATCAGGGATAGATACCAAATGACTCGCTACACTCCCGATTTTAGCTTTTGAACCTTACGGATTTCACATCTCTCCTATGCTTTAGATCGCAATTACGGGAAGCTTGGCTTCTGGAAACTCATTTGAACGGATAGATCCTCGTTAAGTGTTTCATTTTGCCGACAACAAGCATGGAAAGTTGCCAAACTATTCGTAATAGTCTTACTTCTAATTTCAGATAGGGAAGGAATTCGCATCATTCCCCTACTTTTCATCGTAATTTGGAGGAGCATTGCAACTCGTTTGAGTGGTTGGATCCCCGATTAGAGTTTCTTTTTAATCAAAAATTAACTGGGATAGTTTTTAAATGACTCGAAATATTCCCGGTTTTAATTTTTGAACCTTAAGGATTTTGTACCTCTCTTATGCTTTAGATTGTAATTTTAAAAGCATGGGAACCGGCAACTCGTTTGAGAGGTTGGATCCTAGTTGAAAGTTTCTTTTTAACCAACAATTAGCAAGGATAGATGACAAATGATTCGTAATAGTCTCAGTTCTAATTTTAGATCGGTACAGATTTTGCAACATTCCCATGGTTTAGATCGCAATTCTCAGAATCTTGGCAACTCGTTTGTGTGTTTAAATCTACATTAAGAGTTTCATTCTGATCGACAAATATCTAGGACAGTTTCCCAATGTCTCGCAATACTTCCATTATTAATTTTTGACCATTATAGATTTCGCACCTATCGTATACTTTAGTTCACAATTCAGAGAAGCTTGGGTACCGGCAACTCGTTTGGGAGGCTGGATCCCCATTAAGAGTATCTTTTTGATCAACGACAAGCTAGGATAGTTGCCAAATGATTCTTAATAGTCTTAGCTCAAATTTTTGATCGGTACATATTTTGCAACTATCCCATGGTTTAGATCGCAATTCTGGCCTTCTGGGTAACTCATTTACGAGGTTGGATCCCCGTTAATAGTTTCTTTCTGATCGAAAAATATATAAGACTGTTTCCAAATGACTCACAATCCTCCCAGCTTTACTTTTTATGTATTTTGCACCTCTCGAAAGCTTAAGATCATAATTCTGAGAAGCTAGGCAACTCGTTTGAGAGGTTGGATCGCCATTAAATGTTTCTTTCTGATCAACAAATATTTAAAATTGGTTCCAAATGATTCGCAATACTCTCGAATTTAATTTTTGACCCTTATAGATTTCGCATATCTCGTATGCTTTAGATCGCGATTCTGAGAAGCTTGGGTACCGGCAACTCGATTGAAAGGTTTGATCCTCTTTAAAACATTCTTTTTTACCGACAACAAGCAAGGAAAGTTACCAAATAACCCACAAGAATTCCAGCTTTAATTATAGAACTGTAAAGATTTTATACATCTCCGATGCTTTAGATCGCAATTCTGTGAAGCTTTCCTACCGGCATTTCGATTGAGAGGTTAGATCCTCGTGAAGAGTTTCTTTTTTTCCATCAATAAGCTAGTATAGTTGTCAAATGGTTCATAATAGCCCCAGTTCTAATTTTTGATCGGTAACGATTTCCTAACTTTCTCATTATTTTGATCGCAACTCTGAGAAGCCTGGTAAATTGTTTGAGAGGTTGGATCCCCATTAAAAGTTTATTTTTGATCGAGAATTATCATTGATACTTTAAATTTTGACTCGTTTTAGAGGCTGGAACCTCATTCAAAGTTTCTTTTTGATCGGCAATTATCAAAGATACTTTCCAAATTACTCTCGATACTCCCGACTTTAATTTTTTATCCTTACGGATTTTGCACTTCTCGTATGCTTTAGATCGAAATTCTGAAGAGCTTGGCTACCGGAAACTCGCTTGAGAGGTTGGATCCACGTTAAGAGTTTCTTTTTGGTAAACAATTATTATGGATAGTTTCCAAATGACTTGCAACATACCCTGTCTTAATTCTGACCCTTACGGATTTAGTACCTCTCGTATGCTTTTGATTACAATTTGGAGATGCTCCACTACTCATTTTAGAGGTTGGATCCTCGTTAAGAGTTTCTTTTAGATTAATAAATTTTTAGGATAGCTTCCAAATGACTCATAACACTCCCGGTTTTAATTTTGAATACTTACGGATTTTGCACCTCACGTATGCTTTAAATTGCTATTATGGGAAGCTTGGTTGCCGGCAACACGTTTTTGAGGATGGATTCCCGTCAAGAGTTTCTTTTTAACCGACAACAAGCAGGGATAGTTACCAAATGACTCGCAATACTCCCAGTTTAATTTTCTAAACCTTACGGATTTGGCATATCTCATATGTTTTAGATTGCAATTCTAAGAAGCTTGGCTACCGGCAACTCGTTTGAAAGGTTGGATCGTCTTTATGAATTTCTTTTTGACCGACAACAAGCCAGGATAGTTACCAAATAACTCGCAAGATTCCCAATTTTAATTATTGAATGGTACAGATTTTACACATCTCCGATGCTTTAGAACACAATTCTGAGAAGCTTTGCTACCGACATCACGATTGAGAGGTTGGATCCTCATGAAGAGTTTCTTTTTTTTCAACAACAAGCAAGTATAGTTTCCAAATGATTTACAATAGCCCCAATTCTGATTTTAGATCCGTAATGATTTCCCAACTTTCTAATGATTTTGATTGCAACTCTGAAAAGCTAGGTAACTCATTTGTGAGGCTGGATCCCCATTAAAAGTTTATTTTTGTTCAAAAATTATCAAGGATAGTTTCCAAATGACTCGGAACACTCCCGACTTTAAATTTTGACCCTTACAGATTTTGCACCTTACATATAATTTAAAATGCAACTCCGAGAAGCTTGGGTACCGGAAACTCGTTTGAGAGGTTGGAACCCCGTTAAAAGCTTCTTTTTGATCAACAATTATCTATGATAGTTTCCAAATGACTCGCAGCACACCCGGTTTTAATTTTTGATCCTTACAGATTTTGCACCTCTCGTATGCTTTAGATCGCAATTCTAAGAAGCTTGGCTACCGGCAACTCATTTGAAAGGTTGTATCCTCTTTAGGAGTTTTATTTTGACTGACAAGAAGCTTAAATAGTTACCAAATGACTCACAAGACTCCCTATTTTAATTATAGAACGGTACGGATTTTACACATTTTCGATGCTTTAGATCGCTATTCTGAGTAGTTTGGCTACCGGCATCGCGATTGAGAGGTTGGATCCTCGTTAAGAGCTTCTTTTTTTCTAACAACAAGCTAATATAGTTGCCAAATAATTCATAATAGTCCCAGTTCTAATTTTTGATTAGTACTTATTTCCCAACTTTCCCATGATTTTGATCGCAACACTGAGAAGCTTGGTAACTCGTTCTAGAGGTTGGATCCCCATTCAAAGTTTATTTTTGATCGACAATTATCAAGAATAGCTTCCAAATGACTCGTAACACGCTCGGTTATAAATTTAGACCCTTATAGATTTCATACCTCGTGTATACTTTAGATCGCAATTCTGAGAAGCTTGGGTACCAAAAACTCATTTGAGAGGTTGGAGCCCCGTTAAATGTTTCTATTTGATCGACAATTATCTATGATAGTTCTCAAATGACTTGCAGCACTCCTGGTTTTAATTTTTGACCGTTACGGATTTCGCACCTCTCGTATGCTTTAGATCATAATTTTGAAAAGCTTAGACACCGGTAACTCGTTTGAGAGGTTGAATCACCGTTAAGTGTTTATTTTTTATAAACGTTTACCGAAGAAAGATTACAAATGAATTGCAGCACTCCCTGTCTTAATTTTTACCCGTACGAATTTTTCACCTCCAGTTTTCTTTTGAATACAATTTTGATATGCTTGGCTACTCGTTTTAGAGGTTAGATCCTCATTAAGAGTTTCTTTTAAATAGAAAATTTTCTAAGTTAGTTTCCAAATGACTTGTAACGTACCCAGTTTAATTTTTAACACTTACGGATTTTGTACCTCTCGTATGCTTTAGATCGTAATTATGTGATTCTTGATTGCCAAACACTCGCTTGAGAGGTTGGATTCCTGCTAAGAGTTTCTTTTTGGCCGACAACAAGCAAGGATAGTTACCAAATTACTCGGAACACTCCCGGTTATAATTTTCGAATCTTACGAGTTTCACACCTCTTGTATGCTTTAGATTACAATTCCAGGAAGCTTGGCTACTGAAAACTCATTTGAAAAGATGGATCCTCGTTAAGTGTTTTATTTCGACTGACATCAAGCTTGGATAGTTACCAAATATTCGCTATAGTCTCACTTCTAATTTTAGATCGGTATGGATTTTATAGCATTACCCCACTATTGATCATAATTTGGAAGAGCTTGGCAACTCATTTGAGAGGTTGGATCCCTGTTAAGAGTTTCTTTTTCATCAATAATTAACTAGGATAGTTTCCAAATGACTCACAATACTCCCATTTTAATTTTTGACCCTTACGGATTTTGCACCTCTCGTACGCTTTAGATCGCAATTCTGAGAAGCTTGGGTATCGGCAACTCATTTGAGAGGCTGGATCCCCGTTAAAAGTTTCTTTTTAACCAACAATTAGCAAGGATAGTTGCAAAATGATTCGTAATAGTCTCGGTTCTAATTTTAGATAGGTACGGATCTTGCAACATTCCCATGGTTTAGATCGTAATTCTTAGAAGCTTGGCAACTCGTTTGAGAGGTTAGATCCGCATTAAGAGTTTCATTTTGATCGATAAAAATCAAGGACAGTTTCCAAATGTTTCACAATATTCCCAGTTTTAATTCTTGACCATTACAGATTTCACACCTCTCGTATACTTTAGATCCCAATACAGAAAAGCTTGGGTAATGGTAACTCGTTTGAGAGGTTGGATCCCCATTAAGAGCTTCTTTTTGACCGACAACAGGCTAGGATAGTTGCCAAATGGTTCAAAATAGTCTTAGCTCTAATTTTCGATCGGTACGGATTTCACAACTTTCCCATGGTTTAGATTACAATTCTGAGAATCTTGGCAACTCGTTTGAGAGGTTGGATCCCCGTTAAGAGTTTCTTTCTGGTAATAAAATTTCAAGGACAGTTTCCAATTAACTCGCAGCACTCCCGATTTTTATTTTTGACCCTTTCGGATTTTTCACCTCTCGTATGCTTTATATCGTAATAATGGGAAGCTGGAAAACTCTTTCTAGAGGTTGGATCCTTGTTAATAGTTTATTTCTGATCAACAAATATCTAGGACAGGATTCAAATGAATCGCAACACTCTTGGTTTAAATTTTTGACCCTTATGGATTTCGCATATCTCGTATGCTTTAGATCGTAATTCTAATAAGTATGGGTACCGGTAACTCATTTGAAAGATTGGATTCTCTTAAAGAGTGGATTCTCTTAAAGAGTTTCCTTTAGACTGATAACAAGCTAGGATGGTTACCAAATGACTCATAAGACTCCATGTTTTAATTATAGAGCGGTACAAATTTTTTACTTCTGCGATGCTTTAGATTGAAATTTTGAGAAGCCCCGTAAAGAGTTTTTTTTATATCAACAATTATTAAGGATAGTTTCCAAATGACCCGCAACACTTTCGGTTTTAATTTTTGACCCTTTCGAATTTTGTACCTCGTGTATGATTTAGATCGTAATTCTGACAACCTTGGGTACAGGAAACTCGTTTGAGAGGTTAGATCCCCTTTAAAAGTTTATTTTTGATCAAAAATTATCTATTATAGTTTCCAAATGACTCGCAAGACTCCCGGTTTTAATTTTGGACCCTTACGGATTTTGCAACTCTCGTATGTATTAGATCGCAAATCTAAGAAGTTGGTCTGCTAGTAACTCGGCTGAGAGTTTTGATCCCCGTTAACAATTTCTTTTTTATCTACAATTATCGAGAATAGTTTCCAAATGACTTGCAACACTCCATGTTTTAATTTTTGACCATTATGGATTTTGGACCTCTCGTATGCTTCCGATTACAATTCGGAGATTTTTGGCTACTCGTTTGAGAAATTGGATGCTCGTTTAGAGCTTTTTTTAGATCAACAAATATCTAGGATAGTTTCCAAATGACACGCAACACTCCCGGCTTTATATTTTAAAACTTGCGGATTACGCACCTCTCATATGCTTTAGATCGTAATTATGAGAAGATTGGCTATCCGCAACTCGTTTGAGATGTGGGATCCTCGTTAAGAGTTTCTTTTTGACCGACAACAAGTTGAGATAGTTTCCAAATGACTCACAATACTCCCAGTTTTAATTTTTGACCCTTATGGATTTAACACCTCTCGTATGCTTTAGAACGCAATTCTGAGAAGCTTGGCTATCGGCAACTCGACCGACAACAAGCTAGGATAGTTGCCAAAAGATTTAAAATAGTCCCACTTTTAATTTTAGATCGGTATATATTTTGTAACTCTCCCTTTTTTTATCGCAATTCTGAGGAGCTGTACAACTCATTTGAGAAGTTGGATCCCCATTAAGAGTTTCTTTTTGATCAAAAATTAAATAGGATAGTTTCCAAATGACTCGCAATACTTCAGGTTTTAATTTTTGACCCTTACGGATATTGTACATCTCGTATGCTTTAGACCATAATTCTGAGAAGCTATGCAATAGGCAACTCATTTGAGAGGTTATATCCCCGCTAAGAGTTTCTTTATGACAAACAACAAGCTAATTTAGCTGGCAAATGATTCGCAATAGTCCAAGTAATAATTTCAGATCGGTACGGATTTTGTAACCTTAACTTTTGATCGCAATTCTGAGAAGTTTGGCAATTCGTTTAAGAGGTTGGATTCCTATTAAGAGTTTATTTTTGATCAACAATTATCAAGGCTAGTTTTTAAATGACTCACAACACTCCTAGTTTTAATTTTTGACCCTTACAAATTTTGTACTTCTTGAATACTTTAGATCGTAATTTTGGGAAGCTTAGCTACCAGTAAATTTTATGAGAGGTTGGATCCTCGTTAAGTGTTTCTTTATTACCGACAACAAGTAAGGATATTTACCAAATGACTCGCAATACTTTCAGTTTTAATTATAAATCGGTACAAATTTTGCATATCTCCAATGCTTTAAACTGTACTTAGGAGTAGTTTGGCTAGTGGAAATTCAATTGAGAGGTTGGATCCTCGTGAAGAGCTTCCTTTAGACCAACAACAAGGCAGTATAGTTTCCAAATGATTTGAAATAGTCCCAGTTCTAATTTTAAATCGGTACGAATTTTACAACTTTCCCATGATTTTGATCGCAATTCTGAAATTAGAGGTTGGATCGCCGATAAGAGTTTCTTTTTGATTGACAATTATCTAAGATAGTTTCCAAATGACTTGCAACACTTCAAATTTTAATTGTTGACCCTTATGAATTTTGCACTTCTCGTATGCTTTAAGTCATAATTCTGGGGAGCTTGGCTACTTGCAAGTCGTTTGAGAGGTTGGATCCTCATTAAGAGTTTGTTTTTTACCGACAATATGCTTTAAGTCATAATTCTGGGGAGCTTGGCTACTAGCAAGTCGTTTGAGAGGTTGGATCCTCATTAAGAGTTTGTTTTTTACCGACAATATGCTTTAAGTCATAATTCTGGGGAGCTTGGCTACTAGCAAGTCGTTTGTGAGGTTGGATCCTTCCAATATGTTTTTTACCGATAATAGTCCTAGTTCAAATTTAAGATAGGTATGGATTTAGGAACTTTCCCATGATTTTGATTGGAATTCTGTGAAGGTTGCCAATCGTTTGAGTGGTTGGATCCCTGTTAAGAGTTTCTTTCAGATCGACAATTATCTAGGATAGTTTCCAAATGACTCGCAGCACTCCCTGTTTAAATTTTTCACCCTTACGGATTTTGTACCTCTCGTATGCCTTAGATCGTAATTTTGAGAAGCTTGTCTACCTGTAACTAATTTAAAAGGATGGATCCTCGTTAAGAGTTTATTTTTGACCAACAATAAGCAAGGATAGTTGCCAAATGATTCGCAACAGTCCCAATCCTAATTTTAGATCGGTACAAATTTTACAACTTGCCCATGCTTTAGATCGCAATTTGGAGAAGATTGGCAACTCGTTTGAGAGGTTGGAGCTATGTTTAGAGATTTTTTTTATTAACAATTATCTGGGATAGTTTCCAAATGACTCGTAACACATCCGGTTTTAATTTTTGACCTGTACGGATTTTACACCTCTCGTATGCTTTAGATCGTAATTCTTGGAAGCTTGGCTACTCGTTTGTATGGTTGTATCACCGTTAAGAGTTCCTTTCTGACCAAAAAATATCTAGGACAGTTTACAAATGACTTATAACATCCCCGGTTTTAATTTTTGCCCCTTATAGATTTTGTACATCTCTTATGCTTTAGATCGTAATTTTGGGAAGCCTGGTTACCTGCAACTGGTTTGAAAGTTTGGATCCCCTTTAAGAGTTTCTTTTTGATCGAAAATTATCCAGGACAGTTTCCAATTGACTCACAACACTCTCAGTTTTAATTTTGGGCCCTTACAGATTTTACACCTCTCGTATGGTTTAGATCTCAATTCTGAGAAGCTTGGCTATCGGCAACTCGTTTGAGATGTTGGATCCTCGTTAAGAGTTTCATTTTGGCTGGAAATAGGCTAAGATAGTTACCAAGTAACTTGCAACTATCCCGATTTTAATTTTTGACTCTTACGAATTTTGCACCTCCCATATGCTTTAGATCACAATTCTGAGAAACTTGGCTACCAGTAACACATTTGTCTGGTTGGAACATCGTTAAGAGTTTTTTTTTACCAACGAAAAACTAGTATTGTTGCCAAAGGATTCGCAATAGTCCCAGTTCAAATTTTATATCGGTTCAGATTTGGCAATTTTTCCATGCATATGATCGCAATTCTTATAAGCTTGGCAACTTGCTTGAAAGGTTGGATCCCCGTTAAGAGATTCTTTTTTATCAATAATTATCTAGGATAGTTTTCAAATGGCTTGCAGCACTCTCAGTTTTAATTTTTGACACCTACGATTTCGCATATCTCGTATGCTTTTGATTGCATTTCTGAGAAGCTTGGCTACCGGTAACTCGTTAGAGAGGTTGGATTCTCGTTAGGAGTCTTTTTTAATGACAACAAGCTAGGATTGTTACCAAATGATTCGTAACACTTCCTATTTAATTATAGACCGGTATGGATTTTGTACATCACCGATGCTTTAAATCGCAATTCTAAGAAGCTTGGCTACCGGCAACTCGATTAAGAGGTTAGATCCTCGTTAAGTATTTCTTTTTGACCAACAAAAAGCTAGTATAGTTGCCCAATGATTCGTAATAGTCCCTGTTCTAATTTTAGATAGCACAAATTTTGCAAATTTCCCATAGTTTTGAACGCAATTATAAGAATCTTGGAAACTCGTTTGGGAGGTTTAATCCCCGTTAAAAGTTTCGTTTTGATTGACAATTATCTAGGAAAGTATCCAAATGACTCGTAACACTATCGATTTTAATTTTTGACATTACGGATATCGCACCTCAGGTATGATTTAAATCTTAATTCTGAGAAGCTGGCTACCGGTAACTCATTTGAGAGGTCGGATCCTCGTTAAAAGTTCCTTTATGATCGGCAATAAGCGAGGATAGTTTCCAAGTGATTCACAATAGTCCCAGTTCTAATTTTAGAGAGATACAAATTTCGCTACTTTTCTCTTCTATAGATCACAATTCTGTGAAGTTTGACAACTCGTTTGAGAGGTTGGATCCCCCTTTAGAGTTCATTTTGATCAACAATTATCCAAGATCATTTGCAAATGACTCACAATACTCCCAGCTTTAATTTTTGACCCTTATAGATTTTGCAGATCTCGTATGTTTTAGATCACAATTCTGAGAAGTGTTGCCATGGTAACTCAATTTAGAGGTTGGATCCTCGTTAAGAGTTTATTTTTGACTGACATCAAGCTAGAATAGTTGCCAAATGACTCAGAATAATCATTATTTATGTTTTTTACCCCTACGATTTTGTACCTCTCGTATGCTTTATATCGCCATTTTGAGATGCTTGGCTACCGGCATCTCGTCTAAGAGGCTGGATCCTCGTTAAGAGTTTTCTTTTTGACTAACAACAAGCTAGTATAGTTACAAAACGACTCGTAATAGTTCCAGTTCTAATTTTAGATCGGTACAGATTTTGTAACTTTCCCATGCTTTTGATCCCAATTCTGAGAAGCTTGGCAACTCGTTTGAGAGGTTGGATCCCCGTTAAGGATTTCGTTTTGATCGACAATTATCTAGGTAGGTTTCAAAATGCCTCGTAAATTTCCCGGTTTTAATTTTTTACCTTAGCAGATTTCGTACCTCTCGTATGCCTTAGATCGTAATCCAGAGAAGCTTGGCTACCAGTAACTCATTTAAGATGTTGGATCCTTGTTAAGAGTTTCTTGTTAACCGATAACAAGCAAGGATAGTTGCCAAATTATTTACAATAGTCCCAGTTCTAATTTGAGATCGGTACAGATTTCGCATCTTTCTCATGCTTTTGATAACAATTCTAAGAAGCATGAAAACTTTTTTGAGAGGATGGATCCCCGTTAAGAGTTTATTTCTAACCTACAAATATCTAGGACAGTTTAAAAATGACTCATAACACCCCCAAATTTAATTTTTGACCCATACGGATCTCGCACATCTCGCATGCTTTAGATCACAATTCTTAGAAGTTTGGCTACTGGCAACTTGTTTGGATCCCCATGAAGAGTTTCTTTTAGATCAACAATTATCCAGGATAGTTTCTAATTGACTCGCAGGACTCCCAATTTTAATTTTGGGCCCTTACGGATTTTATACCACTCGTATGCTTTAGATCTCAATTCTGAGAAGCTTGGCTACCGGAAACTCATTTGAGAGGTTGTATCCTCATTAAGAGTTTCTTTTTGGCCGGCAGCAAGCTAGGATTGTTACCAAGTGACTCACAACTATCCTAATTTTAAATTTTGACCCTTACGTATTTCGCACCTCTCGTTTGCATTAGATCACAATTATGTGAAAATTGGTTACTGGCAACTCATTTGAGAGGTTGGATTATCGTTAAGAGGTTATATTAGACTAACAACAAGCTAGTATAGGTTTCACATGATTCGCAATAGTCCCAGTTCAAATTTTAGATCGGTTCAGATTTTTCAATTTACCAATGCATTTGATCAAAATTCTAAAAAGCTTGACAACTCGTTTGAAAGCTTGGATCCCCATTAAGAGTTTCTTTTTGATCCATAATTATCTAGGATAGTTTTTAAATGACTTACAACACTCTCAATTTTTATTTTTGACACCTAAGGTTTTGCGCATCTCGTATGCTTTAGATCGCAATTCTGAAAAGCATGGATACCAGTAACTCGTTTGAAAGGTTGGGTCCTCGTTAAGAGTTTCTTTTCGAACGACAGCAAGTTAGGATTGTTACCAAATGATTAGCAACACTCCCGGTTTTAATTTTTGATCGGTATAGATTTTGAAAATCTCTAATGCTATAAATTGCAATTCTAAGAAGCTTGGCTACTGGCAACTGGATTGAGAGGTTAAATCCTCGTTAAGAGTTTCTTTTTGACCAACAACATGTTAGTATAGTTGCCCAATAATTCGTAATAGTCCAAGTTCTAATTTTAGATCGGTACAGATTTTGTAACTTTCCCATGCTTTTGAACGCAATTATGAGAAGCTTGGCAACTCGTTGGAGAGGTTTGATCCCCGCTAAAGGTTTCTTTTTGATCAACAATTATCTAGGAAAGTTTCCAAATGACTCGCAATACTACCAATTTTATTTTTTAACCATTTCAGAGTTTTCACCTCAAGTATGCTTTAGATCGCAATTATGAGAAGCTGACTACCGGTAACTCATTTGAGAGGTTAGATCCTCGTTAAGAGTTCCTTTATGACCAGCAATAAGCAAGGATAGTTGCCAAGTTATTCACAATAGTCCCAGTTCTAATTTTAGATTAATATAGATTTCGCAACTTTCTTCTACTTTAGATGACAATTTTGGGAAGCTTGGCAAATCGTTTGAGAGATTGGATCCCTATTAAGAGTTCTTTCTGATCGACAATTAACCGGGATAATTTATAAATGACTCGTAATACTCCCAATTTTAGTTTTTGACCCATATGGATTTCGCACATCTTGTATGCTTTAAATCATAATTCTTAGAAGCGTTGCTACCGGCAACTCATTTTAGAGGTTGGATCCTCGTTAATAATTTATTTTTGACTGACATCAAGCTAAGATAGTTACCAAATGACTCGCAATAGTCACCATTTTAATTTTTGACCCTTACAATTTTGCACCATTCGTATACTTTAGATCATAATTCTGAGAAGCTTGACTACTGGTAAATCATATAAGAGGTTGGATCCTCGTTAAGTGTTTTCTTTTTTACCAACAACAAGCTAGTATAGTTGCAAAATGATTCACAATATTCCCAGTTCAAATTTGTGATCGGAACGGATTTCAGAACTTTCTCATACTTTTGATCGCAATTTTAAGAAGTTTGGCAACACGTTTGATTGGTTGGATCCCCGTTAAGAGTTTCTTTTTGATCGACAATTATCTAGGTGAGTTTCCAAATGGCTCGCAACATTCCCGGTTTAATTTTTGACCCTAGCCGATTTTGTACCTCTCGTATGCTTTAGATCGTAATCTTGAAAAGCTTGGCTGCCGGCAACTCGTTTGAGATGTTGGATCCTTGTTAAGAGCTTCTTGTGAACCGACAGCAAGCGAGGATAGTTGCCAAATTATTCGTAATAGTCTTAGTTTAAATTTATGATCAGTACAAATTTTTGCATATTTCCCATGCTTTTAGTCACAATTCTGAGAAGTTTGGCAATTTGTTTTAGAGGTTGGATCCCCGTTAAGAGTTAGTGAACTTCATTATCGAGCACTTGATGAAATATGCAATGCAGTTCACAAACTTCAACATGTTCACACCCTTGACGCTCCTATGCATTCTCGAGTTCCTACCCCCTCACGCATCTTAGCACACGTACGACTCTGGCCCCACCCCTGGCTCGAGGTCCCTCCGGTCTAGCTTGATGCTGAGGGTGCCCTCACTGCCATACCTACTGGCTCGATCCATCTTGGCATCCCCATTAAGGAGGATTCATCCGACTCTACCCGTCATACATCTTGACACCCCACACGATGCCCTACTAGGAGCGCCTCGTGAAGCGCAGTGCTGACCATACCCCAAACCCACAGCCTTACCACCCTGCCCCCCAACATTCTCCCCCTCAACCTACTTATCTCACACAGCAGGAACTCAACCAAAAAATTCATGCCACCATTTCCATTAGCTCTATCCCAACCCCGAACTCATGGACTCGATTCAATAACTCTATTTGCCCGAAGCTCCTCGCTATCGGGGTGCCTCCAAATTTCCATACCCTAAAAATCCACAAATACTGCAATTTAGAACTGTAATCTCATATCCTTGAATTTTAAAATGATCTCAGCCTGTATTCTACAGCTGATCAAATCTTGTGTCGAATGCTTCCTACCAGTCTCACAAATAGTCAACTTAAATGGTACCACAGCCTCCCTAACAGCTCCATTCAAAGTTTTGGGCAACTTTCAAACCTTTTCATCTCCTATGTCTCCTTCAATAAAGATCGTGAGGTCCTGGTAGATGCCCTCTTCAACTTCCACAAATTGCCTAATAAAACGCTTAAAACTTTTTCCAAGCGTTTTCTTGATAAATCGCACAAAGTCGAAAGCCTCAATTATGTGAATACCATCCTAGCCTACTTCAGTGCCGTGCTTGACTACAGCCATGTTAAGAAGTATATCGTGCTCCAAAAGCCATGAACCCTTGAGGAGATGTTATCCAAGGTCAACGGATAGATGAACCTCGACCTTCGAATACCTCGACCTTCGAATACACCCATGGTCGCTCCTATTTTGCCATAGAATAACAGCCGTAAGTATCCCCAATTCGATGCCCAACCTTTTGAACCCCACAAAAAATAGCCCATGCCCATTCTCCCTAAACTCATTGCTCCCATTAGCACCCTTCTCACACTCATCCACGTTGATCATATCTGGTGTACTCCCTTCCCCATCGAGTTCAGAAAGGATGAGCTTTACAGCCAAAATCATAAATGCAATTGCCACCCTGCAAATAAGTGTTACGCTCTGCAACGATCACATGAAATGATTCTTAAAGCCGGTCGACTATACCAATATGTTGCCGACCTCCCCGGATATTTTGACGGGTCATACCTCAAGTCCTAACCCGCTCCACATACTAACCCAGCTGAAGTACATATTTCTTAACTTCACCTAATCGAAGTCAATAACATCAACAACGTCCATACCCGGAATAAGTGCAAACGAAGAATGTTGCAAGCTTACCTATCAACAAAAACTTCCCTTCCTCCTACCCAAATCTAACTACTGCCCCCACCCTGAAGGTATATCCTTCATCGATTGTGACACTTTACATGTTCGATTCCCCCATTCAGACCCCTTGGTCATTATGATTAAGGTCGAGCACCTCATCCTATATACGATGCTCATTAATAAAGATAGTACAACAGACGTACTCTTCCTTCAATAATGTTAGCTTTATCACCGACAATAAGCATGGATAGTATCCAAATGACTCGAAATACTCTTAATTTTAATTTTTGACCCTTTCAGATTTCGCACACTCGCATGCTTTCGATCTCAATTCTAAGAAACCTGGGTACTGGAAACTCATTTGAGAGTTTGGATCCCCGTTAAGAGTTTCTTTATGACTGACAACAAACTAGGATAGTTGCCAAATGTTTTGCAATAGTCCTAGTTCAAATTTTAGATCGGTAAAGATATCAAAACTTTCCCCTACTATAAATCGCAATTTTGAGAAGCTTGGAAACTTATTTGAGAGTTTGGATCCTCGTTAAGAGTTATTTTAAATTGACAATTATCATGGATAGTTTCTAAATGACTCGCAACACTCCCGATTTTAATTTTTAACCATTACGGATTTCGCACATCTCAAATGCTTTAAATCGCAATTCTGAGAAGCTTGGCTACTGGATAATAATTAGAGAGGCTGAACCCTTGCTAAGAATTTATTTATGACCGACAATATGCTAGGAAAGTTGCCAAATGTTTTGCAGTAGCCCCAGTTCTAATTTTAAATCGGTAAAGATTACAAAACATTCCCCTTCTAAAAATCAAAATTCTGAAAAGCTTGGAAACTCATTTAAGAGGTCTGATCCCCGTTAAGAGCTTTTATCAATTGACAATTATCAAGGATTGTTTCTAATTGACTCGCAACACTACCGGTTTTAATTTTTAAACCTTGCGGATTTTGCACCTCTCGTATGCTTTAGATCGCAATTCTGAGAAGCTTGGCAACCGGCAACTCGTTTGAGAGGATGGATCCTCGTTAAGACTTTCATTTTTACTGACAGCAAGCAAGTTTAGTTTCTAAATGATTCACAAAATTCCCAGTTTTAATTTTAGACTTGTACAGATTTGGTAACTTTCTCAAACCTTAGATCAAAATTATGAGAATCTTGGCAACCCCTTCGAGGGGATGGATCCAAGTTAAGAGTTTCTTTTTGATCAAAAATTAACAAGGATAGTTTCCAAATGATGTGCAATCCTCCCAGTTTTAATTTTTTCCTCATACGGATTTTTCTTTTCGCGTATGCTTTAGATCGCAATTCTGAGAAGCTTGGCTACCGAAAACTCGTTTGAAAGGTTGGATGCTAGTTAAAAGCTATTTTTTTTATCGAGAATTATCAATGATATTTTTTAATTGACTCGCAATACTCCCAGTTTAAAATTTTGACCCTTACGGATTTCGAACCTCTCGTATGCTTTAGATCGTAATTCGGGGAAGCTTGGCTGCCGACAACTCGTTTGAAAGGTTGGATCCCCATTAAGTGTTTCTTTATGATTAATAATTATCTGGGATAGATTCCAAATGACTTCCAGCACTCCCGAGTTTAATTTTTGACCCTTATCGATTTTGCACCTCTCGTATGCTTTAGATAACAATTCAGAGAAGCTTGGCAACTCGTTTGAGAGGTTGGATCCATGTTAAAAGTTTTTTTCATTCAATAATTATCAAAGATTGATTCCAAATGAATCGCAACACTCCAGGTTTTAAATTTTGACCCTTACGGATTTCACACCTCCCGTATGCTTTAAATTTTTATTCTAAAAAGTTTGGCAACCGGCAATTCGTTTAAGAGGTTGGATCCTCCTTAAGAGTTTCTTTTTGATCGATAAAAATCTAGGATAGTTTCCAAATGATTCGTAACACTCCCTATTTTAATTATTGACCATTACGGATTTCATTCATCTCATATGCTTTAGATCGCAATTCTGAGAAGCTTAGCTACCGGCAACTCGCTTGAGAGGTTGGATCCGCGTTAAGAGTTTCTTTACGACCGACAACAATCTAGGATAGGTTCCAAATATTTTGCAATAGTCCAATTTATAATTTTTGATCGGTGTAAATTTCGAAACTTTTCCCAGCTTTAGTTTGTAATTCTGAGAAGCTTGGCTACTCGTTAGTGAAGTTGGATCCCCGGTAAGAGTTATTTTTGATCGATAATTATCTAGATTAGTTTCCAAATGACTCACAATACTCCCAGTTTTTATTTATGAACCTTACGGATTTCCCACATCTCGAATACTTTAGATTGCAATTCTAAGGAGCTTAGCTACTGGCAACTCGTTAAAGAGGCTGGATCCTTGTTAAGAGTTTCTTTATGACCGACAACATGCTAGGATAGTTGCCAAATGTTTCGCAATAGTCCAAGTTCTAATTTTTAATCGATAAAGATTTTAAAACTTTCCCCTGCAATAAATCGCAATTATGATAAGCTTGAAAACTCTTTTGAGTGGTCGCATCCATGTTAAGAGTCTTTTTTAATCGACAATTATCAGGGATAGTTTCTAAATGACTCGCAACACTCCTAGATTTAATATTTGACCCTTGTAGATTTTGTACCACTCTTAAGCTTTAGTTCGCATTTCTGAGAAGCTTGGTAACCGACAACTCATTTTTGAGGATGGATCCTTGTTAAGAGTTTCTTTTTGACTGATAGCAAGCTTGTATAGTTTCTAAATGATTAGCAAAAATCCCAGTTCTAATTTTAGACCGGTAAAGATTTTGCAACTTTCCCATGCCTTAGATTACAATTCAGAGAAGCTTGGCAACCTGTTCGAGGCGTTGGATCCACGTTAAGAGTATCATTTTGATTAAAAATTATCTAGGATTTATTCCAAATAATGTGCAACACTCCCGGTTTTAATTTTTGCCCCATACGGATTTCACTTTTCACATATGGTTTAAATATTAATTTTGAGAAGCTTGGCTACCGAAAACTTGTTTGAGAAGTTGGATGCCAGTTAAAAGATTTTTTTTAACAAGAATGATCTACTGTAGTTTCCAATTGACTCGTAATACTCCCAGTTTTTAATTTTACACCTCTCGTATGCTTTAGATCGTAATTCTGAGAAACTTGGCTGCCGGCAACTCGTTTGAGAAGTTGGATCCTAATTAAGATTTTTTTATGATCGATAATTATCTTGGATAGTTTCTAAATGACTCGCAACTCTCCTTGTTTAATTTTTGACCCTTACGGATTTTGTACCTCTTGTATGCTTTTGATTAAAATTTTGAGAAGCTTGGAAACTCGTTTGGGAGGTTGAATCCCCGTTAAAAGTATTTTTTATTCGATAATTATCAAAGATAGATTCCCTAAGACTCACAATACTCCCCGTTTGAAACTTTGATCCTTACGGATTTTACACCTCTCGTATGTTTTAAATCGCCATTCTGATAAGTTTGACTACCGGCAACTCGTTTAAGAGGTTGGATCCTCCTTAAGTGTTTATTTTTGATTAATAAATATCTAAGATAGTTTCCAAATGACTCGTAACACTCCCTATTTTAATTATTGACCATTACGGATTTTAAGGATCTTATATGCTTTAGATCGCAATTGTGATATGTTTAGCTACCGGTAACTTGTTTGAGAGGTTGGATCCTCGTTAAGAGTTTCTTTATGACCGACAACAAGCTAGGATTGTTGCCAAATCTTTTGCAATAGTCCAATATATAATTTTTGATCGTTATAGATTTCAAAACTTTTCCCTGCTTTAGATCGCATTTCTGTGAAGCTTGGAACTCGTTTGAGAAGTTGGATCCCCGCTAAGAGTTCTTTTTGTTCGACAATTATCTAGGATAGTTTCCAAATGACTTGCAAAACTCCCTGTTTTAATTTGTGAACCTTATGGTTTTTGCACATCTCGAATGCTTTAGATCGCAATTCTGAGAAGCTTGGCTACTTGTAACTCGTTTGAGAGATTGGATCCTCGATAAGAGTTTCTTTATGACCGACAACATGCTAGGACAGTTGCCAAATGTTTTACAATCGTCCCAGTTCTAATTTTAGATCGGTAAAGATTTTAAAACTTTCCCCAGCTATAAATTGCAATTCTGAGAAACTTGGAAACTCATTTGGATGATCGGATCCCATTTAAGATTTTTTTTTTAATAAACAATTATTAAGGGTAGTTTCTAAATGACTCGCAACACTCACAATTTTTATTTTTGACCCATGCGAATTTTGCAACTCTTGTATGCTTTAGATCGCAATTCTGAAAAGCTTGGCAACTGACAACTCGTTTGAGAGGATGGATCCTCGTTAAGAGTTTTATTTTGACTGACAACACTAGTATAGTTTCCAAATGATTCGCAAATGTCCCAGTTCTAATTTTAGACCTGTACGCACTTTACAACTTTCCCATGCCTTAGATAGCAATTCTGAGAAGCTTCGCAACCCGTTCGAGGGGTTAAATCCATGTTAAGAATTTCTTTTTGATCAAAAATTATCTTGGATAGTTTCCAAATGATGCGCAATACTCCCGGTTTAAATTTTTGCCTCATACAAATTTCCCTTTTCATGTATGCTTTAGATGGCATTTTCTGTGAAACTTGGCTCCCGAAATCTCGTTTGAGTGGTTGGGTGCCTGTCAAAAGTTATTTTTTGATCGAGAATTATCAATGATAGTTTCCAATTGACTCACAACCCTCCTAGTATTATATTTTGACCTTTACGGATTCGCACATCTCGTAGGCTTTAGATCGTAATTCAGAAAAGCTTGGCCACCGGCAACTCGTTTGAGAGGTTGGATCCCCATTAAGAGTTTCTTTCTTATCGATAATTATCTAAGATAGTTTCCAAATTTCCCGCAACACTCCCAATTTTAAGTTTTGACCCTTACAGATTTTGCACCTCTCGTATGCTTTATATCACAATTCTGAGAAGCTTGGCAACTTGTTTGAGAGGTTGAATCCCCGCTAAAAGTTTTTTTCATTGTATAATTATCAAAGATAGATTCCAAATGACTCGCTACACTCCCGGTTATATATTTTGAAACTTTCGGATTTCACACCACCCGTATGCTTTAAATCACCATTATGAAAAGTTTCTTTTTAATCGAGAAATATCTTGGATACTTTCCCAATGATTCGTAACACTCCCTATTTCAATTATTGACCATTACAGATTTTATACATCTCATATACTTTAGATCACAATTCCGATAAGCTTAGTTACCGGAAACTCATTTGAGAGGTTGGATCCTCATTAAGAGTTTCTTAATGACCGGCAACAAGCTTGGATAGTTGCCAAATCTTTTGTAATAGTCCAATTTATAATTTTAGATCAATATAAACTTTGAAACTTTTCCCTGCTTTAGGTCGCAATTCTGAGAAGCTTGGCAACTCGTTTGTGAAATTGGATCCCCGATAAGAGTTCTTTTTGATCAAAAATTATCGAGGATAGTTTCCAAATAACTCGCAATATTCCTTATTTTTATTTGTTAACTTTACAGATTTCGCACATCTCGAATGCTTTAGATCGCAATTCAGAGAAGCTTGGATACTGGCAACTCGTTTATGAGGTTGGATCATCGTTAAGAGTTTCTTTATAACCGACAACATGCTAGGATAGTTGCCAAATGTTTCGCAATTTTGAGAAGCCTGGCAACTCGTTTGTGAATTTTGATCCCCGGTAAGAGTTATTTTTGATCGACAATTATCTAGAATAGTTTCCAAATGACTCGCAATGCACCCAGTTTTTATTTGTCAACCTTATGGATTTTGCACATCTCGAATGCTTTAGATTGCAACTTTGAGAAGCTTGGCTACTGGCAACTCGTTTGAGAGGTTGGATCCTCGTTAAGAGTTTCTTTATGGCCGACAACATGCAAGGATAGTTGCCAAATTTTTTGCAATAGTCCAAGTTTTAATTTTAGATCAGTAAAAATTTAAAAACTTTCCCCTGCAATAAATCGTAATTCTGATAAGCTTGGAAACTCATTTGAGAGGTCGGATCCCTGTTAAGAGTTTTTGTAAATTGACAATTATCAATGATAGTTTCTAAATGACTCGTAACACTCCCGGTTTTTATTTTTGACCCTTGCGAATTTCACACCACTCTTTTGCTTTAGATTGCAATTCTAAGAAGCTTGGCCACCGGCAACTTGTTTGAGAGGATGGATCCCCGTTAAGAGTTTCATTTTGACTGATAAATAGCTTGTATAGTTTCCAAATGATTAGCAAAAGTCCCAGTTCTAATTTTAGGCCGGTAAAGATTTTGAAACATTCCCATGCCATAGATTGTAATTCTGAGAAGCTTGGCAACCTTTTCGAGGGGTTGAGTCCACGTTAAGAGTTTCTTGTTGATCAAAAATTATCTTGGATAGTTTCCCAACGATGTGCAGCACTCCCTGTTTAAATTTTTACCCCATACGGATTTCGCTTTTGACGTATGCTTTAAATCACAATTTTGAGAAGCTTGGCTGCCAAAAACTCGTTTGAGAAGTTGGAAACCAGTTACAGGTTTTTTTTTATCAAGAATTATCTATTGTAGTTTCCAATTGTCTCGTAACACTCCCACAGTTTTTCAATTTGACCGTTACGGATTTCGCACATCTCGTATGCTTTAGATCGTAATTCTGAGAAGCATGGCTACCGGTAACTCGTTTGAGAGGTTTGATCCCCATTAAGATTTTCTTTTTGATTGATAATTATCTAGGATAGTTTCTAAATGACTCGCAATACTCCCGGTTTTAATTGTTGACCCTTACGGATTTTGTACCTCACGTATGCTTTTGATTAAAATTCTGAGAAGCTTGGAAACTCGTTTGAGAGGTTGAATCCCTGTTAAAAGTATTTTTCATTCAATAATTATCCAGAATAGATTCCAAAAGACTCACAATACTCCCAGTTTAAAATTTTGACCCTTACGGATTTCACACCTCTCGTATGCTTTAAATCGCCATTCTGAAAAGTTTAACTACCGGCAACTCGTTTAAGAGGTTAGAACCACTTTAATAGATTCTTTATGATCGGGAAATATCTAGGATACTTTCCAAATGATTCTTAATACTCTCTATTTTAATTATTGGCCATTACGGATTTTATACATCTCATATACTTTAGATCGCAACTCTGAGAAGCTTAACTGCCGGAAACTCCTTTGAGAGTTTGGACCCTCGTTAAGAGTTTCTTTATGACCGACATCAAGCGAGGATAGTTGCCAAATCTTTTGCAATAGTCTAATTTATAATTTTTGATCGGTATGGATTTTAAAACTTTTCCCTTCTTAAGGTCGCAAATCTGAGAAGCTTGGTAACTCGTTTGAGAAGTTGGATCCCCGATAAGAGTTCTTTTTGATCAAAAATTATCTAGGATAGATTCCGAATAACTCGCAATACTCCCAGTTTTTATTTGTGAACCTTACGAATTTTGTACATCTCGAATCTTTAGATCGCAATTATGAGAATCTTAGCTACTGGCAACTCGTTTGAGAGATTAGATCCACGTTAAGATTTTCTTTATGACTGAAAGCATGCTAGGATAGTTGCCAAATGTTTTGCAATAGTCCTAGTTCAAATTTTAGATCGACAAAGATTTTAAAACTTTCCATTGCTATAAATCGCAATTCTGAGAAGCTTGGAAACTCATTTAAGGGGTCGGATCCTATTTAAGAGTTTTTTTTAATCAACAATTTTCAAGGGTAATTTCTAAATGACTCGCAACACTCATGGTTTTAATTTTTGACCCTTACGGATTTTGCACCTCTCGTATGCTTTAGATCGCAATTCTGAGAAGCTTTGAAACCGACAACTCGTTTGAGAGGATGGAACCTCGTTAAGAGTTTCATTTTGACTGAAAACAAGCTATTTTAGTTTCCAAATGATTCGCAAAAGTACCTCATCTAATTTTAGACCAGTACCTATTTTGTAACTTTCCCATGCCTTATATCGCAATTCAAAAAAGCCTCGCATCCCGTTCGAGGGGTTGAATCCATGTTAAGAGTTTCTTTTTGATCAAAAATTATCTAGCATAGTTTCCAAATGGCGCCCAATACACGCGGTTTTAATTTTTGCTCCATACGGATTTTGCTTTTCACGTAAGCTTTAGATCGCAATTCTGAGAAGCTTGGTTCCCGATATCTCGTTTGAGAGGTTAGATGCCAGTTAAATTTTTTTTTTTGAACGAGAATTATCTATAATAGTTTCCAATTGACTTGCTATACTCCTAGTGTTATATTTTGACCCTTACGGATTTCGCACATCTTGTATGCTTTAGATCGTAATTCTGAGAAGCTTGGCTACCGGCAACTCATTTGAGTGGTTGGATCCCCATTAAGAGTTTCTTTTTTATCGATAATTATCTAAGATAGTTTTCAAATGACTCCCAAAACTTTCAATTTTAATTTTTGACCCTTACTAATTTTCCACCTTTCGTATGATTTAGATCACAATTCTGAGAAGCTTGGGAACTCGTTCGAGAGGTTGGAACCCCGTTAAAGGTATTTTTCATTCTATAATAATCAAAGATAGATTCCAAATGACTCGCAACCCTCTCGGTTTTAAATTTTGACCCTTACGGATTTCACACCTCCCGTATGCCTTAAATTCCCATTCTAAAAAGTTTGGCTACCGGTAAATCGTTTAGGAGGTTGGATCCACCTTAAAAGTTTCATTTTGATTGAGAAATATCTTGGATACTTTCCAATGATTCGTAACACTCCCTAATTAAATTATTTACCATTACAGATTTTATACATCTCATATACTATAGATCGCAATTTTGAGAAGCTTACTTACTGGAAACTCGTTTGAGCGGTTGAATCCTCGTTAAGAGTTTCATTATAACCGACAACAAGCTAGGAAACTTGCCAAATCTTTTGTAATAGTCCAATTTATAATTTTAAATAGGTATAGATATCAAAAAATTTCCCTGCTTTTGGTCGTAATTCTGAGAAGCTTGGCAACTCGTTTGAGAAGTTGGATCCCCGATAAGAGTTCCTTTTGATAAAAAAATTATCTTGGATAGTTTCCGAATAACTCACAATACTCCAGCTTTTACTTGTGAACCTTACAGATTTTACACATCCCGAATGCTTTAGATTGTAATTCTGAGAAGCTGGGCTACTGGCAACTCGTTTGAGTGGTCGGATCCTCGCTAAGAGTTTCTTTATGGCAGACAACATGCTTGGATAGTTGCTAAATGTTTCGCAATAGTCCAGTTCTAATTTTAGATCGGTAAAGATTTCAAAACATTCCCCTGCAATAAATCACAATTCTGAGAAGCTTGGAAACTCATTTGAGAGGTCGGATCCCTGTTAAATGTTTTTTCAATCGACAATTATCATGGATAGTTTCTAAATGACTCGCAACACTCCCAGTTTTAATTTTTGACCTTTGCGGATTTCGCACCACTTATTTTCTTTAGATCACAATTCTGAGAAGCTAGGCAACCGGTAACTCCTTTGAATAGATGGATCCTCGTTAAGAGTTTCATTTTGACGGATAACAAGCTTGTATAGTTTCCAAATGATTTGCAAATGTCCCAGTTCTAATTTAAGACCGGTAAAGATTTTGTAATTTTCCCATGCCTTTGATTGCAATTCAGAGAAAATTGGCAACCTGTTCTAGGGGTTGGATCCACGTTAAGAGTTTCTTTTTGATCAAAAATTATCTAGGATAGTTTCCAAATGACGCGTAACACTCCCTGCTTTAATTTTTGCCGCATACGGATTTCTCTTTTCACGCATGCTTTAAATCACAATTTTCTGAAGCTTGGTTACCGAAAACTCATTTGAGAAGTTTGATGCCACTTAAAAGTTTTTTTAGATCAAGAATTATCTATTGTAGTTTCCAATTGGCCCGTAACACTCCCAATTTTTAATTTTGATCGTTACGGATTTTGCACCTCTCATATGCTTTAGATTGTAATTCTTAGAAGCTTGGCTACCAGCAACTGGTTTGAGAGGTTGGATCCCCATTAAGATTTTCTATTTGATCAATAATTATCTAGGATAGTTTCTAAATGACTCGTAACACTCCGGTTTTAATTTTTGACCATTACGGATTTTTGCACCTCTCGTATGCTTTTGATTAAAATTCTGAGAAGCATGGAAACTCGTTTGCGAGTTTGAATCCCCGCTAAAAGTATTTTTCATTCGATAATTATCAAAGATAGATTCCAAAAGACTCACAATACTCCCGGTTTGAAATTTTGACCTTTATGGATTTCACACTCTCTATGCTTTAAACCGCCATTTTAGAAAGTTTAACTACCGACAACTCGTTTAAGCGGTTGGATCCTCCTTAAGAGTTTCTTTTTTATCAATAAATATCTAGGATAGTTTCCAAATGATTTAAAACACTTCCTATTTAAATTATTGACCATTATGGATTTTAAGCTTCTCATATGCTTTAAATCGCAATTCTGAGAAACTTAGCTACTGGCAACTCGTTTGAGAGGTTGGATCCTCGTTAAGAGTTTCTTAAGGATTGACAACATGCTAGGATTGTTACCAAATCTTTTGCAATAGTCCAATTTATAATTTTAGATCGGTATAGATTTTAGAACTTTTCCCTACTTTAGATCGCATTTCTGAGAAGATTGGAACTCGTTTGAGAAGTTGGATCCCCGGTAAGAGTTCCTTTTATTCCGTAATTATCTAGGATAGTTTCCAAATGACTCAAAAAGCTCCTTATTTTAATTTGTGAACCTTTCGGTTTTTGCACATCTCGAATACTTTAGATCATAATTCTGAGAAGCTTGGCTACTGGCAACTCGTTGGGAGGTTGGATCCTCGTTAAGAGTTTCCTTATGACCGACAACATGCTAGGAGAGGTTCCAAATATTAAACAATAGTCCAAGTTTTAATTTTAGATTGATAAAGATATCAGAACTTTCCCCTGCTATACATCGCAATTATGAGAAGCATAGAAGCTCATTTGAGAGGTCAGATTCCCGTTAAGAGATTTTTTCAATCTACAATTTTCAAGGAGAGTTTCTAAATGACTCGCAATACTCCCAGCTTTAATTTTTGACCCTTTCAGATTTCGCACCTATCGTATGCTTTAGATCGTAATTATGTGAAGCTTGGTAACCGGAAACTCATTTGAGAGGATGGATCCTTGTTAAGAGTTTCATTCTGACTAACAATAACTTGTATACTTTTCAAATGATTCATAAATCTCCCAGTTCTAATATTAGACCTGTACGGATTTTGCAACTTTCCCATGCCTTAGATCGCAATTATAAGAAGCTTGGCAACCCGTTATAGGGTTTGGATCCATATTAAGAGTTTCATTTTGATCAAAAATTATCTAGGATAGTTTCAAAATGACGCGGAACTCCCCTTATTTTATTTTATGCCCCATAGGGATTAACTTTTCACAAATGCTTTAGGTTGTATTTTTTAGAAGCTTGGCTACCAAAAACTCGTTTGAGAGATTGGATGCCTGTTAAAATTTTCTTTTATCGTGAATTATCTATGATTGTTTCTAATTGACTCGCAACACTCCCTATTTTAAATTTTGACCATTGCAGATTTCGCACCTCTCGTATCCTTTAGATCATAAGCTTGGCTACCGGTAACTCATTTAAGAGGTTGGACCCCCATTAAGAGATTATTTTTAATTAATAATTACCTATGATAGTTTTCTAATGCCTCACAACACTCCCAATTTTAATTATTGACCCTTACGGCTTTCGCACCTCAAGTATGCTTTAGATCATAATTCTGAGAAGCTTGGCAACTCGTTTAAGAGGTTGGATCCCTATTAAAAGTTTTTTTCATTCGATAATTATCAAAGATATATTCCAAATGACTCGCAACACTCCCGGTTTTAATTTTTGACCCTTACAGATTTTACACCTCTCGTATGCTTTAAATCGGCATTCTAAAAAGTTTGGCTACCGGCAACTCGTTTAAGAGGTTGGATCCTACATATGAGTTTCTTTTATATTGATAAATTTTTAGGATAGTATCCAAATAATTCGTAACACTCCCTATTTTAATTATTGACCATTACGGATTTTATACATCTCATATGCTTTAGATCGCAATTTTGAGATGCTTAGCTACCAGCAACTCGTTTGAGAGGTTGGATCCTCGCTAAGAGTTTCTTTACGACCGACAACAAGCTAGGATAGTTTTCAAATATTTTGCAATAATCCAATTTATAATTTTAGATCGATATATATTTTGAAACTTTTCCCTGCTTTAGATCGCAATTCTGAGAAGCTTGGCAACTCATTTGAGAAATTGGATCCCCGGTAGGAGTTCTTTATGATCGACAATTATCAAGGATAGTTTCCAAATGACTCGTAATACTCCCAGTTTTTATTTGTGAGCCTTACGGATTTTGCACATCTCAAATGCTTTAGCTCGCAATTCTTAGAAGCTTGGCTACTGGTAAGTCGTTTGTGAGGTTAGATCCTCGTTAAGATTTTCACTATCACCGACAACACGTTAGGATAGTTGCCAAATGTTTCTCAATTGTACAATTCTAATTTTAGATCGGTAAAGATTTCAAAGCATTCCTCTGCTTTAAATAGCAATTCTGAGAAGCTTGGCAGCTCCTTTCAGAGGTTGGCTCCCTGTTATGAGTTTTTTTCTATCAACCATTATAAAGGATAGTTTCCAAATGACTCGCTGCACTCCCGATTTTAATTTTTTACTCTTACAAATTTTACACGTATCGTATGCTTTAGATTGCCATTCTGAGAAGCATGGCTATCGACAACTTGTTTGAGAGGTTGAATCCTCTTTAAGAGTTTCTTTTTGAGTGACAAAAGGCTAGCATAGTTGCCAAATGATTCGTAATAGTCCCAATTTTAATTTTAGACCGGTACGGATTTTATAACTTATCCTTGCTTTAAATTGTAATTCCGAGAAGCTTGGCTACTCGTTTGTGGGGTTTGATCGACGTTAAGAGTTTCCTTTTGGTCGACAATTATCAAAGATAGTTTACAAATGACTCACAATACTCCCGGCTTTAATTTTTGACCCCAATGGATTTCACACATTTCGTATGCTTTTGATCGCGGTTCAGAGAAGCTTGGCTACTCGAAACTCGTTTTTGGGTATGGATCCCTATTAAAAGTTTCTTTTTGATTGACAATTTTCTGTGGTAGTTTCCAAATGATTTGCAACACTCCCAGTTTTAATTTTTGACTCTTATGGATCCTCGTTAAGAGTTTCTTTTTGAACAACAACAAGCTAGGCTAGTTACTAAATGACTTGTAACACTCCCAAGTTAAATTATTGACCGGTACGGATTTTGGACTTCTCTGATTCTTTAGATCATAGCTTTGTAAAGCTTGGCTACTGGTAACTCTCTTGGGAGGTTAGATCCCCGTTAAGAGTTTATTTTTGACCGATACCAAGCTAGTATTGTTTCCAAATGATTCGTAATTGCCCCAATTTTAATTTTCGATCGATACAGATTTTATAACTTTTCCATGCATTAAATCACAATCCTGAGAAGCTTGGCAACTCGTTTAAGTTGTTGGATCCCCGTTAAAATTTCTTTTTGATCGATAATTATCTAGAATAGTTTCCAAATGACTCGCAATACTCTCGGTTTTAATTTTTGACCCTTACACATTTCGCACCACTCGCATGCTTTAGACCGTAATTTTGAGAAGCTTAGCTACTGGCAGCTCGTTTGAGAGTTTGAATCCTCGTTAAGAGTTTCTTTTTGGCCGACAACATGCGATGATAGTTTCCAAATGTCTCGCAATACTCTCGGTTTAAATTATAAACTAGTACCGTTTTTTCACATCTCTGATGCTTTAAAATGCAATTTGGAGTAGTTTTGCTACCGACAACTCTATTTATTGGTTAGATCATCGTTAAGAGTTTCTTTTTGACCACCAACAAGTTATTATAGTTGCCAAATGATTCTTAGTAGTCCCAGTAATGGCCTAATTCCGTAAGCTCGAGATGGCTTAAAATTTGCTCTTGCACCAATGTTCATGTGACAAAAACTAACATGAAATAAGAAATGACACAAGTAATTTTGTGTAGGAAACCTCTAAATTTGTTAGAAACCATGACCTCAAGTTGAGGGCTTTTGTAATAATGATATTTATCGCTTGAGGCAGATATCTAATTGTAAGTTATTTCCCGACATAAAAATACTTAATCTTGTAAATAAGAAGTTTGGATATTTTGAGAATCTAAAAAATGTATGTTTTTTTGTAATTTTTTCATATATTTTTCTGGTCCCTGTCACTTCTGGAACATTTTCTTTATATAGGCCTTCTCCACAGTTCTTCATCATGCTGAAGCACGTTCTCCAAATAATGTGGTTAGTGGTGATTGAATAAGTAAGTATTTAGTTCATGAAAAACATGTATATTTAACTTGTTCAGGCTTTTCTGTTTGAGCTTGACCCACATTCTTCATCAGTTTGTGGAATAGGTGTCGATGTTGACGGTTAATGTCACATGTTGAATGCATGAGTCTGACATGGAGGTAATTCAAACTAGACTAGCTTGATTTGTGGTTATATCGAGGGATAGTCCCCTGCAATCTCCCCCTCACAACCAAAGTCACAAGTAGCTTTGGTTGAGAAAGGATTTTTTGGGTATATGGGTAATTAAGTTAAAAGTTTGAAAATGAAGGAAGTAATGATGTTGATTTGACTGCATGGAAAATGTGCGTGTTATGGGGGGACGTTTCTACATTGAATGCTGATGGGAAAATTAATGTATGCGTCGGTTAGGGTTTGAGAGATTCACCTATATTGAATGATAATGCTTGGGGAAATGTACCTGCATATTAAATCTCAGGGTTATATAAATATTATCGGTACTAAGGGTTGTGGCAAAGTGCGCTTGTTTGTTGTAAAATTCTCTTAAAGTTTTGATGATGGTGAAGACCTGGAAAACGGTTCACAAGGAAAGGATTTCTGTTGAGATGTAGAAGTTGAAGTTGAGATACTTTGGAGATAACTTTTAGGAGATGCCTACTCCCATTCCCGTTTCACCGGTGAATCAAGGTATGTTGAAAGAAAAAGCGGCTGAAGCTAAGAAGATATTATTATGTTGTCATAACATGCGAACAACGTTAGATTTTTCTCCGCATCCTTGCAGAAGACAAGGTTGGGGTGAAAGATATGGTGTTTTACAAGACTGCGGGGCAGTTATGCCATTGTCTAGCGTAGGACTGCGGGCCCTCTTTATCTCTACCAACTCTGTGGAGGTGGTGGTTCTGAAGGAGGCGATGGTGGTAGTGGAGAAGGGACACGGAGAATGGAAGTCTGTGTTTTTACCTCTATCATTACTTATCGCTAAGAAGACCTTCTATTTAAAGAGTTGGTTCAAGTACTGAGTCCTCTGCTTTAATTCCCAGACTTCCTCCAAACCCAGTTTTTGGTTAGAGTAAGATGGTGTGAAGGTAGAAGGAACTATGGTAACTTCCAATGCCTGCTTTCCATCTGAGGATTCTTGGTGTGAAACATCATTTAAGTCAGATGAACTAAAGGATTTAATGTTTTTGAGTGTCTGTAAATCCTATCATCTGTAAAGCACTTGAAAAACTTGTCATCTGTAAAGTACCTAATATTGAAGTACTTGATAGACTTGTTATCTGTAAAGTACCTATAACTTATATGCGATCTGAATAAAATTTGTTAAGCAAATTCTGTGTTAATATATGTATAAAATAACTTTAAAAATCGAGCTATGAATGATTTGGAGATTTACGAATATAGGACGAAATGTTATACCTGAGATTAGAACTGACAACCTTGGTTCATAGTAATTGAGCTGTAAAAATATGTATGAAACATGAAAAAAATATATTATAGAATGCTTATAATATGAAGTTCTATCTTAGTGAGGTTGCTCTGATAATTAGATTTAGAAAGAATAAGCTCAATTGGGAATATGCCAAACTGTTAGAGATCGATAAGGAGAGATATGTTCAAATAGCTTTTCGTAGGATACTAGGGTTTTTCTGTTAAGAAAGAATAACATAATATCACGAACTATGAGAAATTCGCAGCAAAAATGTATAAATAGGGGGAAAGGAGATTTAAACAGGTGGAAGTGAGTAGAAATGTCGTAGACTAGATTTGTGAGAATTCGTTATGCTGCTGAGGTCTGGTTGGCGATAAAGATAATTGAAGTGTGAGAGTAGGATTTTGGTTTATTGGACTATGATGCTGAACTGCCTATGAGTGAGTGTCAATATGAAGGTTTAGATTAGATAGGTAGGGAACGAGAGTATGAAGATCATTTCTATGAGGAGCTATTTCAGGAAGTGATGGTGGATCTTGCAGCTCAATAAAATGTTTTGAGATTGATCGCTGAAGAAGAGATCGAACTAGAAGATGTGAGAAGTACTGGAGGGGAAATGATCGGATGCGGTTCATCAGGACATCAGGGATGTTTTAGGTATAATTTTATGTAAGGGCATGAATTGTGATAAGAGTGTGATGATAATGAAGTGAATGTAAATAGGGGTATATGTATGTAAATATATGAGATTGAATAATGTCTAAAGAAGTAAAATAAGAATGAAGTTTGAATTTATCCTCTATTGTTGCTAATACTGATTATGACTATTGTGAAAAATGAATTTGTTTGAGAGGTTAAATCCTTATGAGCAATTCTCCCGGATAGTGTATTTTTTACCGATATCAAGCTAGTATAGTTGCCAAATTATTTGCAATAGACCCAGTTCTAATTTTTGATCGGTACGGATTTCGCAACTTTCCCATGCTTTTGATCCCAATTCTGAGAAGTTTGGCAACTCATTTGAGAGGTTTGATCCCCGTTAAGGATTTCGCTTTGATCGACAATTATCTAGGTAGGTTTCCAAATGCCTGGTAAATTTCCCGGTTTTAATTTTTTACCTTAGCAGATTTCGTACCTCTCGTATGCCTTAGATCGAAATCCTGGAAAGCTTGGCTACCAGCAACTCGTTTGAGATGTTGGATCCTTGTTAAGAGTTTCTTGTTAACCGACAACAAGCAAGGAAAGTTGCCAAATTATTTACAATAGTCCCAGTTCTAATTTGAGATCGGTACAAATTTCACAACTTTCTCATGCTTTTGATAACAATTCTAAGAAGCTTGGCAACTTTTTCGAGAGGATGGATCCCCGTTAAGAGTTTATTTCTAACCTACAAATATCCAGGACAGTTTAAAAATGACTCATAACACCCCCGAATTTTATTTTTGACCCTTACGGATCTCGCACATCTCGTATGCTTTAGATCACAATTCTTAGAAGTTTGGCTACCGGTAACTTGTTTGAGAGGTTGGATCTCCATGAAGAGTTTCTTTTAGATTGGCAATTATCCAGGATTGTTTGTAATTGACTTGCTGGTCTCCCAATTTTAATTTTGGGACCTTACAGATTTTACACCACTTGTATGCTTTAGATCTCATTTCTGAGAAGCTTGGCTACCGGCAACTCGTTTGAGAGGTTGTTTCCTCATTAAGAGTTTCTTTTTGACCGGCAACAAGCTAGGATAGTTACCATGTGAATCTCTACTATCCGGATTTTAATTTTTGACCTTACAGATTTCGCACCTCTCGTATGCTTTACATCCCAATTATGAGAAAATTGGTTACCGGTAACTCGCTTGAGAGGTTGGATCATCGTTAAGAGGTTCTTTTAGACCAACAACAAGCTAGTATAGTTTCTAAATGATTCGCAATAGTCCCAGTTCAAATTTTAGATCGGTTCGGATTTTTTGATTTACCCATGCATTTGATCGAAATTCTAAGAAGCTTGACAACTCGTTTGAAAGCTTGGATCCCCATTAAGAGTTTCTTTTTGATCGATTATTATCTAGGATTGTTTTTAAATGACTCGCAACACTCTCAGTTTTAATTTTTGACACCTAAGGTTTTGCACATCTCGTATGCTTTAGATCGCAATTCTGAAAAACATGGATACCGGTAACTCGTTTGACAGGTTGGGTCCTCATTAAAAGTTTTTTTTTGAACGACAGGAAGTTAGGATTGTTACCAAATGATTCGCAACACTCCCGATTTTTATTATTGATCGGTATAGATTTTGTACATTTCTAATGCTTTAAATCGCAATTTTAAGAAGCTTGGCTACTGGCAACTCGATTGAGAGGTTAGATCCTCGTTGAGAGTTTCTTTTTGACGAACAACATGTTAGTATAGTTGCCCAATGATTCGTAATAGTCCCAGTTCTAATTTTAGATCGGTACAGATTTTGTAACTTTCCCATGCTTTTGAATGCAATTATGAGAAGCTTGGCAACTCGTTTGAGAAGTTTGATCCCCGTTAAAAGTTTTTTTTTGATCCACAATTATCTAGGAAAGTTTTCAAATGACTCATAATACTACCAATTTTATTTTTTAACCATTACGGATTTCGCACCTCAAGTATGCTTTAGATCACAATTATGTGAAGCTGGCTACCGGTAACTCATTTGAGAGGTTAGATCCTCGTTAAGAGTTCCTTTATGACCGGCAATAAGCAAGGATAGTTGCCAAGTTATTCACAATAGTCCCAGTTCTAATTTTAGATCGATATAGATTTTGCAACTTACCTCTACTTTAGATGACAATTTTGGGAAGCTTGGCAAATGTTTAAGAGGTTGGATCCCTATTAAGAGTTCTTTCTGATCGACAATTATCCGGGCTAATTTGTAAATGACTCGTAATACTCCTATTTTTATTTTTTGACCCATATAGATTTTGCACATCTTGTACGCTTTAAATCATAATTCTGAGAAGCGTTGCTACCGGCAACTCATTTTAGAGGTTGGATCCTCGTTAGGAGTTTATTTTTGACTGACATCAACCTAAGATAGTTACCAAATAACTCATAATAGTCACAGTTTCAATTTTTGACCCTTACAATTTTGCACCACTCGTATACTTTAGATCCCAATTCTGAGAAGCTTGGCTACTGGTAACTCATATAAGAGGTTGGATCCACGTTAAGAGTTTTCTTTTTGGCCAACAACAAGCTAGTATAGTTGCAAAATGGTTCACAATATTCGCAGTTCTAATTTGTGATCGGTACAGATTTTGAAACTTTCTCATGCTTTTGATCCCAATTTTAAGAAGCTTGGCAAAACGTTTGATTGGTTGGATCCCCGTTAAGAGTTTCTTTTTGATCGAAAATTATCTAGGTGAGTTTCCAAATGGCACACATCATTCCCGGTTTTAATTTTTGACCCTAGCAGATTTTGTACCTCTCGTATGCTTTAGATCGTAATCTTGAAAAGCTTGTCTGCCGGCAACTCGTTTGAGATGTTGGATTCTTGTTAAGAGTTTCTTGTGAACCGGCAGCAAGCGAGGATAGTTGCCAAATTATTCGTAATAGTCTTAGTTTAAATTTAAGATCAGTACATCTTTTTGTAACATTCCCATGCTTTTAGTCACAATTCTAAGATGTTTGGCAATTCGTTTTAGAGGTTGGATCCCCGTTAAGAGTTCGTGAACTTCATCATCGAGCACTTGATGAAATATGCAATGTAGTTCGTGAAGTTCAACATGTTCACACCCTAGACGCTCCTATGCATTCTCGAGCTCCTACCCCCACGCGCGTGTTAGCACGCGCACGACTCCGGCTCCACCCCCGAATCGAGGTCCCTCCGGTCTTGCTTGGTGCCGAAGGTGCCCTTACCGCCATACCTACTGGATCGATCCATCTTGGTGTCCCCATTAAGGAGGATTCATCCGACTCTACCCGTCATACATCTTGACACCCCACACGATGCCCTACTAGGGAGTGCCTCGTGGAGCGCAGTGCCGACCATACCCCTAACCCACAGCCTTACCACCCTGGCCCCCGACATTCTCCCCCTCAACCAACTTATCTCACACAGCAGGAACTCAACCAAAAAATTCATTCCACCAATCGCATTAGCTCTAACCCAACCCCGAACTCATGGAGTCAATTCAATAACTCCATTTGCTCGAATCTCCTCGCTGTCGGGGTGCCTCCAAATTTCCATACCCTAAAAATTCACAAATACCACAATTTAGACCTATAATCTCATGTCCTTGAATTTTAAAATTATCTCATCCTACATTCTACAGCTAATCACATCTTGTGTCGAATGCTTCCTACCAGTCTCACTAACAGTCAACTTAAATGGTACCACCGTCTCCCTAACACCTCCATTTAAAGTTTTGAGCAACTTTCAAACCTTTTCAACTCCTATGTCTCCTTTAATAAAGATCGGGAAGTCCTGGTAGATGCCCTCTTAAACTTCCACAAATTGCCTAATGAAACGCTTGAAACTTTTACCAAGTGTTTTCTTGATAAATCGCATAAAGTCAAAAACCTCAATTGTGTGAACACCATCCTAGCCTACTTCAGTGCCCTGCTTGACCACAGCCATGTTAAGAAGTATATCATGCTCCAAAAGCCATGAACCCTCGAGGAGATGCTATCCAAGGTCAACGGATACATAAACCTCGAACGTCTCTGCGAATCAAATCCCTTGGGACACTCCTCGACGATCAACCCCAGGAAATCTCGACCTTCGAATACACCCATCGTCGCTCCTATTTTATAAGAGAATAACAGCCGCAAGTGCCCCCACTTCGATGCACAATCTTCTGAACCTCATAAAAAATGACCCATGCCCGTTCTCCCTAAACTCACTGCTCCCATTAGCACCCTTCTCACACTCATCCACGTTGATCATATCTGGCGTACTCCCTTCCCTATCGAGTTCTGAAAGGATGAGCCTTATAGCCAAAATTATAAATGCAATTTTCACCCTACAAATAAATGTTACGCTCCCGCCCCCACCCTGAAGGTATATCCTTCATTGATTGTGACACTTTGCATGTTCGATTCCCCCATTCAGACCCCTTGGTCATTATGATTAAAGTCAAGCACCTCGTCCTATATACGATGCTCATCAATAAAGACAGTACAATAGACGTACTCTTCCTTCAATAATTTTAGCATTATCACCGACAACAAGCATGGATAGTATCCAAATGACTCGAAATACTCCTGATTTTAATTTTTGACCCTTTCGGATTTCACACAACTCGTATGCTTTCGATCGCAATTCAGAGAAACTTGGGTACCGGAAACTCATTTGAGAGGTTGGATGCCCATTAAGAGTTTTTTTATGACTGACAACAAACTAGGATAGTTTCCAAATGTTTTGCAATAGTTCCAGTTCAAATTTTAGATCGATAAAGATATCAAAACTTTCCCCTGCTATAAATCGCAATTATGAGAAGCTTGGAAACTTATTTGAGAGGTCGGATCCTCGTTAAGAGTTATTTTAAATTGACAATTATCAAGGATAGTTTCTAAATGACTCGCAACACTCCTGGTTTTAATTTTTAACCATTACGGATTTCATACATCTCAAATGCTTTAAATCACAATTCTGAGAAGCTTGGCTACTGGATAGTAATTAGAGAGGCTAAACCCTCGTTAAGAATTTATTTATGAGCGACAATATGCTAGGATAGTTAACAAATGTTTTGCAATAGTCCCAGTTCAAACTTTTAATCGGCAAAGATTTCAAAACTTTCCCCTGCTAAAAATCATAATTTTGAAAAGCTTGGAAACTCATTTAAGAGGTCGGATCCCCTTTAAGAGCTTTATTCAATCGACAATTATCAAAGATAGTTTCTAAATGACTCGCAACACTCCCGGTTTTAATTTTTGAACCTTGCGGATTTTGTACCTCTCCTATGCTTTAGATCGTAATTCCGAGAAGCTTGGCAACCGGTAACTCGTTTGAGAGGCTGGATCCTCGTTAAGAGTTTCTTTTTGACTAACAATAAGAAAGTATAGTTTCTAAATGATTCAAAAATTCACAGCTCTAATTTTAGACTGGTACGGATTTGGTAACTTTCTCAAACCCAAGGTCGCAATTATGTGAATCTTGGCAACCCGTTCGAGGGGATGGATCTACGTTAAGAGTTTTCTTTTGATCAAAAATTAACTAGGATAGTTTCCAAATGACGTGCAATCCTCCTGGTTTTAATTTTTTCCTCATACAAATTTTTCCTTTCACGTAAGCTTTAGATCGCAATTCTGGGAAGCGTGGTTACCGAAAACTCGTTTGAGAGGCTGGATGCCAGTTAAAAGCTTTTTTGAATTGAGAATTATCAATGATATTTTTCAATTGACTCGCAATACTCCCAGTTTTAAATTTTGACCCTTACGGATTTCGTACCCCTCGTATGCTTTAGATCACAATTCGGGGAAGCTTGGCTGCCGACAACTCATTTGAGAGTTTGGATCCCTATTAAGAGTTTCTTTTTGATCAATAATTATTTAGGATAGTTTCCAAAAGACTTCCAGCACTCCCGGGTTTAATTTTTGACCCTTATAGATTTTCCACCTCTCGTATGCTTTAGATAACAATTTAGAGAAGCTTGGCAACTCGTTTGAGAGGTTGGATCTCCGTTAAAAGTTTTTTTCATTTGATAATTATCAAAGAGTGATTCCAAATGAATCGTAACACTCCAGGTTTTAAATTTTGACCCTTACGGATTTTACACCTCCCGTATGCTTTAAATTGCCATTCTAAAAAGTTTCGCTACAGGCAATTGGATTAAGAGGTTGGATCCTCCTTAAGTGTTCCTTTTTGATCGATAAAAATCTGGGATAGTTTCCAAATGATTCGTAGCACTCCCTATTTTAATTATTGACCATTACAGATTTTATACATCTCATATGCTTTAGATCGCAATTCTGAGAATCATAGCTACCGGTAACTTGCTTGAGAGGTTGGATCCGCGGTAAGAGTTTCTTTACGACTAATAACAATCTAGGATAGTTGCTAAATATTTTGCAATAGTCCAATTTATAATTTTAGATCGGTGTAAATTTCGAAACTTTTCCCTGCTTTAGTTTGTAATTCAGAGAAGCTTGGCAACTCGTTAGTGAAGTTGGATCCCCAGTAAGTGTTATTTTTTATCGACAATTATCTAGAATAGTTTCCAAATGACTCGCAATACTCCTAGTTTTTATTTGTGAATCTTACGGATTTCGCACATCTCGAATACTTTAGATTGCAATTCTGAGAATCATAGCTACCGGCAACTCGCTTGTGAGGTTGGATCCTCGTTAAAAGTTTCTTTATGAACGACATCAAGCGAGGATAGTTGCCAAATCTTTTGCAATAGTCTAATTTTAGATCGGTATGGATTTCAAAACTTTTCCCTTCTTAAGGTCGAAATTCTGAGAAGCTTGGTAACTCGTTTGAGAAGTTGGATCCCCGATAAGAGTTCTTTTTGATCAAATATTATCTAGGATAGATTCCAAATAACTCGTAATACTCCCAGTTTTTATTTGTGAACCTTACGGATTTCGCACATCTCAAATCTTTAGATCGCAATTATGAGAATCTTGGCTACTGGCAACTCATTTGAGAGGTTGGATCCTTATTAAGAGTTTCTTTATGACCGACAACATGCTAGGATAGTTGCCAAATGTTTCGCAATAGTCCAAGTTCTAATTTTAGATCGGTAAAGATTTCAAAACTTTCCCCTGCAATAAATCGCAATTATGATAAGCTTGAAAACTCATTTGAGTTGTCGTATCCCTGTTAAGAGTTTTTTTCAATCGACAATTATCAAGGATAGTTTCTAAATGACTCGTAAAACTTCCAGATTTATTATTTGACCCTTGCGGATTTCGTACCACTCTTAAGCTTTAGTTCCCAATTCTGAGAAGCTTGGCAACCGGCAACTCATTTTTGGGGATGGATCCTCGTTAAGAGTTTCATTTTGACTGATATCAAGCTTGTATAGTTTCCAAATGATTAACAAAAATCCCAGTTCTAATTTTAGACCGGTAAATATTTTGTAACTTTCCCATGCCTTAGATTACAATTTTGAGAAGCTTGGCAACCTGCTCGAGTGGTTGGATCCATGTTAAGAGTTTCTTTTTGATCAAAAATTATCTAAGATGGTTTCCAAATGACATGCAACACTCCCTGTTTTAATTTTTGCCCCATACAGATTTTTCTTTTCACGTATGCTTTAAATCACAATTTTGAGAAACTTGGCTACCGAAAAATCGTTTGAGAAGTTGGATGCCAGTTAAAAGATTTTTTTTGAACAAGAATAATCTATCGGAGTTTCCAATTGCCTCGTAACACTTCCAGTTTTTAATTTTGACCCTTACAGATTTCACACCTCTCGTATGCTTTTGATCGTAATTCTGAGAAGCTTGGCTACCGACAACTCATTTGAAAAGTTGGATCCCAATTAATATTTTTTTTTTATCGATAATTATCTTGGATAGTTTCTAAATAACTTCCAACTCTCCCAGTTTTAATTTTTGACCATTACGGATTTCGTACCTCTTGTATGCTTTTGATTAAAATTCTGAGAAGCTTGGAAACTCGTTTGAGAGGTTGAATCCCCGTTAAAAGATAGATTCCAAAAGACTCACAATACTCCCGGTTTGAAACTTTGATCCTTATGGATTTCACACCACTCTTATGTTTTAAATCGCCATTCTAAAAAGTGCGACTACCGGCAACTCATTTAAGAGGTTGGATCCTCCTTAAGAGTTTATTTTTTATCAATAAATATCTAAGATAGTTTCCAAGTGATTTGCAACACTCCCTATTTTAATTATTAACCATTAGGATTTTAAGGATCTTATATGCTTTAGATCGCAATTGTGATAAGCTTAGCTACCGGCAACTTGTTTGAGAGGTTGGATCCTCGTTAAGAGTTTCTTTACGACAGACAACAATCTAGGATAGTTGCCAAATCTTTTGCAATAGTCCAATTTACAATTTTAGATTGGTATAAATTTTAAAGCTTTTCCCAGCTTTAAATCGTAATTCTGAGAAGCTTGGCAACTCGTTTGTGAAGTTGAAACCCCGGTAAGAGTTATTTTCGATCAACAATTATCTAGGATAGTTTCCAAATGACTCGTAAAACTCCCTGTTTTAATTTGTGAACCTTATAGTTTTCGCACATCTCGAATGCTTTAGATCGCAATTCTGAGAAGCTTGGCTACTGGCAACTCGTTTGAAAGATTGGATCTTCGTTATGATTTTCTTTATGACTAAAAACATGCTAGGATAGTTTCCAAATGTTTCGCAATAGTCCCAGCTTAATTTTTAGACCGGTAAAGATTTTAAGACTTTCCGCTGCAATAAATCGCAATTCTGAGAAGCATGGAAGCTCATTTAAGAGGTCGGATCCCATTTAAGATTTCTTTTCAATCAATAATTTTCAAGGGTAATTTCTAAATGACTCGCAACACTCACGGTTTTAATTTTTGACCCTTGCGGATTTTGGACATCTCGTATGCTTTAGATCGCTTTTGAGAAGCTTGGAAACCGACAACTCGTTTGAGACGATGAATCCTCGTTAAGAGTTTCATTTTGACTGACAACAAGCTATTATTGCTTCCAAATGATTGGCAAAAGTCCCGCATCCTATTTTAGACCGGTACGGATTTTGCAACTTTCCCATGCCTTATATCGCAATTCTGAGAAGCTTCGCAATCCATTCGAGGGGTTGGATCCATGCTAAGAGTTTCTTTTTGGTCAAAAATTATCTTGAATAATTTCCAAATGACGTACAATACTCCCGGTTTTAATTTTTGCCCCATACGGATTTCGCTTTTCACGTATGCTTTAGATCACAATTCTGAGAAGCTTGATTCCCGATATCTCGTTCGAAAGGTTGGATGCCAGTTAAATTTTTTTTTTGATCGAGAATTATCTATGATAGTTTCCAATTGGCTCGCAACACTCCTAGTGTTATATTTTGACCCTTACGGATTTCGCACCTCTTGTATGCTTTAGATCGTAATTCTGAGAAGCTTGGCTACCGGCAACTCGTTTGAGTAGTTGGATCCCCATTAAGAGTTTATTTTTTATCGACAATTATCTAGGATAGTTTTCAAATGACTCGCAACACTCCCAATTTTAATTTTTGACACTTACAGATTTTGCACCTTTCGTATACTTTAAATCAAAATTTTGAGAAGCTTGGCAACTCGTCTGAGAGGTTGGAACCCCGTTAAAAAAAATTTCATTCTATAATTATCAAAGATAGGTTCCAAATGGCTCGCAACCCTTCCGGTTTTAAATTTTGACCCTTACGGATTTCACACCTCCCGTATGCCTTAAATCGCCATTCTTAAAATTTTGGCTACCGGCAAATCGTTTAAGAGGTTGGATCTACCTTAAAAGTTTCATTTTAATTGAAAAATATCTAGGATACTTTCCAAATGATTCCTAACACTCCCTATTCTAATTATTGACCATTACGGATTTTATACATCTCATGTACTATAGATCGCAATTCTGAGAAGCTTAGCTACCGAAAACTCCTTTGAGAGGTTGGATCCTCGTAAAGAGTTTCATTATGACCGACAACAAGCTTGGAAAGTTGCCAAATCTTTTGCAATAGGTCCAATTTATAATTTTAAATCGGTATAGATATTGAAAATTTTCTCTGCTTTAGGTCGCAATTCTGAGAAGCTTGGCAACTCCTTTGAAAAGTTGGATCCCCGATAAGAGTTCTTTTTGATCAAAAATTATCTAGGATAGTTTCCAAATAACTCACAATACTCCTAGTTTTTACTTGTGAACCTTACGGATTTTGCACATCTCGAATGCTTTAGATTGCAATTCTGAGAAACTTGGCTACTGGCAACTCGTTTGAGTGATAGGATCCTCGCTAAGAGTTTATTTATGACTGACAACATGCTAGGATAGTTGCCAAATGTTTCACAATAGTCCAAGTTCTAATTTTAGATTGGTAAAGATTTCAAAACTTTTCCTTGCAATAAATTGAAATTTTGAGAAGCTTGGAAACTCATTTGAGAGGTCGGATCCCCGTTAAGTAATTTTTTCAATCGACAATAATCATGGATAGTTTCTAAATGACTCGTAACACTCCCGGTTTTAATTTTTGACACTTGCGAATTTTGCACCACTTTTTTTCTTTAGATCACAATTATGAGGAGCTTGGCAACCGGTAACTTGTTTGAGTGGATGGATCCTCGTTAAGAGTTTCATTTTGACGGATAATAAGCTTGTATAGTTTCCAAATGATTAGTAAATGTCCCAGTTCTAATTTTAGACCGGTAAAGATTTTGTAACTTTCCCATGCCTTTGATTTCCTTTCTGAGAAGATTGGCAACCTGTTCAAGGTGTTGGATCCACGTTAAGAGTTTCTTTTTGATCAAAAATTATCTAGGATAGTTTGCAAATGACGCGCAACACTCCCTGCTTTAATTTTTGCTGCATACGGATTTTGCTTTTCACGTATGCATTAAATCACAATTTTGAGAAGCTTGGCTACCGAAAACTCATTTGAGAAGTTGGATGCCAGTTTAAAGTATTTTTAGATCAAGAATTATCTATTGTAGTTTCCAATTGACTCGTAACACTCCAAGTTTTTAATTTTGATCGTTACGAATTTCGCACCTCTCGTATGCTTTAGACCGTAATTCTGAGAAGCTTGGCTACCGGCAACTCGTTTGAGAGGTTGGATCCCCATTAATATTTTCTTTTTGATCGATAATTATCTAGGATAGTTTCTAAATGACTCGCAACACTCCCAGTTTTAATTTTTGACCCTTACGGATTTTGTACCTCTCGTATGCTTTTGATTAAAATTCTGAGAAGCATGGAAACTCGTTTGCGAGGTTGAATCCCCGTTAAATGTATTTTTCATTCAATAATTATCAAAGATAGATTCCAAAAGACTCACAATACACCCAGTTTGAAATTTTGAGCCTTACGGATTTTACACCTCTCGTATGCTTTAAATCGCCATTCTAAAAAGTTTAACTACCGGCAACTTGTTTATGAGGTTGGATCCCCCTTAAGAGTTTCTTTTTGATCAATAAATATATAGGATAGTTTCCAAATGATTCGCAACACTTCCTATTTAAATTATTGACCATTACGGATTTTTAGCTTCTCATATGCTTTATATCGCAATTCTGAGAAGCTTTGCTACTGGCAACTCGTTTGAGAGGTTGGATTCATGTTAAGAGTTTCTTTAGAACCGACAACAAGCTTGGATTGTTGCCAAATCTTTTGCAATAGTCCAATTTATAATTTTAGATCGGTATAGATTTTAAAACTTTTCCCTGCTTTTGATCGTATTTCTGAGAAGCTTGGAACTTGCTTTAGAAGTTGGATCCCCGGTAGGAGTTCTTTTTGTTCAGAAATTATCTAGGATAGTTTCCAAATGACTCGCAAAACTCCCTATTTTAATTTGTGAACCTTACAGTTTTTGCACATCTTGAATGCTTTAGATCGTAATTCTGAGAAGCTTGGCTACTGGCAACTCGTTGGGAGGTTGGATCCTCGTTAAGAGTTTCTTTATGACCGACAAAATGCTAGGATAGTTACCAAATATTTAGCAATAGTCCTAGTTCTAATTTAAGATTGGTAAAGATATCAAAACTTTCCCCTGCTATGCATCGTAATTCTGAGAAGCATGGAAGCTCATTTGAGAGGTCAAATTCCCGTTAAGAGATTTTTTCAATCTACAATTTTCAAAGATAGTTTCTAAATGACTCGCAACACTCCCATCTTTAATTTTTGACCCTTTCGGATTTCGCACCTATCTTATGCTTTAGATAACATTTATGAGAAGCTTGGCAATCGGAAACTCGTTTGAGAGGATGGATCCTCGTTAAGAGTTTCATTCTGACTAACAATAAGCTTGTATTGTTTCCAAATGATTCATAAATGTCCCAGCTCTAATATAAGACCTGTACGGATTTTACAACTTTCCCATGCCTCAGATCGCAATTCTAAAAAGCTTGGCAACCCGTTCGAGGGGTTGGATCCATATTAATAGTTTCATTTTGATCAAAAATTATCTAGGATAGTTTCGAAATGACTCGTAACACTCCCAATTTTAAATTTTAACCCTTACAAATTTCGCACCTCCAGTATGCTTTAGATCGTAAATCTGAGAAGCTTAACTACCGGTAACTCATTTAAGAGGTTGGACCCCCATTAAGAGTTTCTTTTTAATTGATAATTACCTATGATAGTTTCCGAATGACTCACAATACTCCCAGTTTTAATTGTTGACCCTTACGGATTTTGCACCTCTAGTATGCTTTAAATCACAATTCTAAGAAGTTTTGCAACTCGTTTGAGAGGTTGGAACCCCGTTAAAAGTTTTTTTCATTCGATAATTATCAAAGATATATTCCAAATGACTTGCAACACTCCCGGTTTTAATTTTTGACCCTTACAGATTTTACACCTCTCGTATGTTTTAAATCGCCATTCTGAAAAGTTTGGCTACCAGCAACTCGTTTAAGAGGTTGGATCCTACTTAAGAGTTTCTTTTATATTGATAAACATCTAGGATAGTATCCAAATGATTCCTAACACTCCCTATTTTAATTATTAACCATTACAGATTTTTTACATCTCATATGCTTTAGATCGTAATTCTGAGAAGCTTAGCTACCGGCAACTTGTTTGAGAGGTTGGATCCTCGCAAAGAGTTTCTTTATGACCGACAGCAAGCTAGGATAGTTGTCAAATATTTTACAATAATCTAATTTATAATTTTAGATCGATATAGATTTTGAAACTTTTCCCTGCTCTAGATCGCAATTCTAAGAAGCTTGGCCACTCATTTGAGTAATTGGATCCCCGGTAAGAGTTCTTTTTGATTAACAATTATCAAGGATAGTTTCCAAATGACTCGCAATACTCCTAGTTTTAATTTGTGAGCCTTACGGATTTTGTACATCTCAAATGCTTTAGCTCACAATTCTGAGAAGCTTGGCTACTGGTAAGTCATTTGTGAGGTTGGATTCCCGTTAAGATTTTCTCTATCACCGACAGCATGCTAGGATAGTTTCCAAATGTTTCTCAATAGTACAAGTTCTAATTTTAGATCGTTAAAGATTTCAAAACTTTCCCCTGCTTTAAATCGCAATTCTGAGAAGATTAGCAGTTCGTTTCAAAGGTTGGCTCCCCGTTATGAGTTTTTTTCTATCAACAATTATAAAGGATAGTTTCCAAATGACTCCCTGCCCTCCCGGTTTTAATTTTTAACCCTTACAAATTTCACACGTCTCGTATGCTTTAGATTGTCTTCTGAGAAGCTTGGCTACCGACAACTCGTTTGAGAGGTTGGATCCGTATTAAGAGTTTCTTTTTGAATGACAAAAGGCTAGCATAGTTGCCAAATGATTCCCAATAGTCTCAATTTTAATTTTAGACAGGTACGGATTTTATAACTTTTTCATGCTTTAAATCACAATTCTGAGATGCTTGGCTACTCGTTTGGGGTTGGATCTTCGTTAAGAGTTCCTTTTTGGTCGACAATTATCAAGGATAGTTTCCAAATGACTCACAATACTTCCAGTTTTAATTTTTGACCCTAATGGATTTCACACATTTCGTATGCTTTTGATCACGATTCAGATAAGCTTGGCTACCAGAAACTCATTTTTGGGGTAGGATCCCTGTTAAAAGTTTCTTTTTAATTGACAATTTTCTGTGATAGTTTCCAAATGATTTGCAACACTCACGGTTTTAATTTTTGACCCTTATGAATCCGCGCTAAGAGTTTCTTTTTGAACAACAACAAGCTAGGCAAGTTACCAAATGACTTGCAACACTCCCAGGTTAAATTATAGACAGGTACGGATTTTTCACTTCTCTGATTCCTTAGATCTCAATTTTGTAAAGCTTGGCTACCGATAACTCACTTGGGATGCTGAATCCCCGTTAAGAGTTTCTTTTTGACCGATACAAAGCTAGTATTATTTACAAATGATTCGTAATTGCCCCAATTTTAATTTTCGATTGGTACAAATTTTATAACTTTCCCATGCATTAAATCACAATTTTGAGAAGTTTGGCAACTCGTTTCAGTGGTTGGATCCCCGTTAAAAGTTCTTTTTGATCGACAATTATCTAGAATAGTTTCCAAATGACTCGCAATACTCCCAGATTTAATTTTTGACCCTTACACATTTCGTACCACTCGAATGCTTTAGACCGTAATTTTGAGAAGCTTAGCTACTGACGGCTCATTTGAGAGTTTTAATCCTCATTAAGAGTTTCTTTTTGGCCGACAACATGCGATAATAGTTTCCAAATGACTCGCAATATTCCCGGTTTAAATTATAAACTAGTACGGATTTTTCACATCTCCGATGCTTTAAAATGCAATTCAGAGTACTTTTGCTACCGACAACTCTATTTATTAGTTAGATCCTCGTTAAGAGTTTCATTTTGACCATCAACAAGTTATTATAGATGCCAAATGATTCTTAATAGTCCCTGTAATGGCCTAGTTCCGTAAGCTCGAGATGGCATGAAATTCGTTCTACAACAATGTTCATGTGACCAAAACTAACATAAAATAAGAAATGACACAAGTAATTTTGTGTGGGAAACCTCTAAATTTGTTAGAAACCATGACCTCGAGTTGAGGGTCTTTGTAATAATAACATTTATCGTTTGAGGCAGATATCTAACTGCAAGTTATTTCCCGACATAAAAATACTTAATCTTGTAAATAAGAAGTTTGGATATTTTGAGAATCTAAAAAATAAAGTTTTTTTGGTAATTTTTTTGTATATTTTTCGGGTCCCTGCCTCTTCTAGAACTTTTTCTTTATATAGGCCTTCTCCACAGTTCTTTATCATGCTGAAGCACGTTCTCCGAACAATGTGGTTAGTGGCGGTTGACTGAGTAAATATTTAGTTCGTGAAAAACATATATATTTAACTTGTTCATGCTTTTCTGTTTGAGCTTGACCACATTCTTCATCAGTTCATGGAATAGGTGTCGATGTTGACGGTTAATGTCACATGCTGAATGCATGAGTCTGACATGGAGGTAATTCGAACTAGCCTAGCTCGATTTGGGGTTAGATCGAGGGATAGGCCCCTAAAATCGCCCCCTCACAGCCAAAGTCACAAGTAGCTTTGGTTGAGAAAGGATTTTGTGGGTATATGGGTAATTAGGTTAAAAGTTTAAAAATGAAGGAAATAATGATGTTGATTTGACTGCATGGAAAATGTGCGTGTTATGGGGGGACGTTTGTGCATTGAATGCTAATGGGAATATTAATGTATACGTCGGTCAGGGTTTGAGAGATTCACCTATATTGAATGATAATGCTTGGGGAAATGTACCAGTATATTAAATCTCAGGGTTATATAAATATTATCGGTACTAAGGGTTGTGGCAAAGTGCGCTTGTTTGTTGTAAAATTCTCTTAAAGTTTTGATGATTGTGAAGACTTGGAGAACGGTTCACTAGGAAATGATTTATGTTGAGATACAGAAGTTGAAGTTGAGATACTTTGGAGATAACTTTTAGGAGATGCCTATTCCCATTCCCGTTTCACCGATGAATCAAGGTATATTGAAAGAAAAAGTGGCTGAAGCTAAGGAGATTTTATTACGTTGTCATAACATGCGAGCAACGTTTGATTTGTCTCCGCATCCTTGCAGAAGACAAGGTTGGCGTGAAAGATATGGGGTTTCGCAAGACTGCGGGGCAGTTACGCCATTGTCTAGTGTAGGACTGGATTCTAGGGTCGGGCCCTTTTTATCTCTACCAACTCTGCCAAGGTGGTGGTTCTGAAGGAGGCGACGGTGGTAGCGGAGAAGGGACACGGAGAATGGAAGTCGGTCTTTGTACCTCTATCATTACTTATCGCTAAGAAGACCTTCTATTTGAAGAATTGGTTCAAGTACAGAGTCCTATGCCTTAATTCCCAGACTTCCTCCAAACCCAGTTTCTGGTTAGACTAAGATGGTGTGAAGGAAGAAGGAACTATGGTAACTTCCAATGCCTGCTTTACCTCTGTGGATTCTTGGTGTGTAACATCATTTAAGATAGATGAACTAAAGGATTTGATGTTTTTGAGTGCCTGTAAAACCTATCATCTGTAAAGAACTTGAAAAACTTGTCATCTATAAAGTTCCTAATTTTGAAGTACTTGAAAGACTTGTTATCTGTAAAGTACCTATAACTTATATGTGTTCTAAATAAAATTTGTTATCCAAACTCTGTGTTAATATATGTATAGAATAACTCTTGAAATCGAGCTATGAATGATTTGGTGATTTACGAATATAGGACGAAATGTTATACCTGAGATTAGAACTGATAACCTTGGTTCATAATAATTGAGCTGTAAAAATATGTATGAAACATTAAATATATGTAATGAGGGATCAAACTGAGTGACTACAATTTATTGGGGGAGAGAAAAAATATATTATAGAATGCTTATAATATGAAATTTGATCTTAGTGAGGTTGTTCTAATAATTAGATTTAGAAAGAATAAGCTCGATTGGGAATAGGCCGAACTGTCAGAGATTGATAGGGAGAGATAAGTTCAAATTTCTTTTCGTAGGATACTAGGGTTTTTTCTGTTAAGAAAGAATAGCATAATATCACGAACTATGAGAAATTCCCAGCAAAAATGTATAAATAGGGGGAAAGGAGATTTAAACAAGTGGAAGTGAGTAGAAATGTCGTAGACTAGATCTCAGAGAATTCGCTATGCTGCTGAGGGCCGGTTGGCGATAAAGATAATTGAAGTGCGAGAGTAGATTTTTGGCTTATTAGACTATGATGTTGAACTGCCTATGAGTGAGTGTCAATCTGAAGGTTTAGATTAGATAGGTAGGGAATGAGAGTATGAACATCGTTTCTATGAGGAGCTATTTCAGGAAGTGATGGTGGATCCTGCAGCTCAATAAAATGTTTTTAAATTGATCGCTGAAGAAGAGATCGAACTAGAAGATGTGAAGATTACTGGAAGGGAAATGATCTGATGCGGTTCACTAAGACATCAGGGATGTTTTATGTATAATTTTATGTAAGGGCATGAATTGGGATAAGAGTCTGATGATAATGAAGTGAATGTAAATAGGGGTATATGTATGTAAATATATGAGTTTGAATAATGTCTAAAGAAGTAAAATAAGAATGAAGTTTGAATTTGTCCTCTATTGTTGATAATACTGTTTATGACTATTGTGAAAAATAAATTTGAATATTTTTGAAATTTTGAGAGTTTAGAAAATGACGTCAGCACTTTTATATGTAGAAGATGCTAAAATAGAAAGAAGCATGTTGTTATTGATTTTATCTCTTGTGTAAAAGTAGGGACATCCAAAATACAGGTATGTGTGAGTCATTATGAGTGCGGGGACGTCAGGGGGAGATTTGGAAATGAGAGATTAAAATAGATTAAAATAAAGGGCATAGGGTAATGATTGGAAAGTGTTTTCACTAAAAAGGTATAAGACGTCTGACATGGATTGTGGAGGGGATACCTCAGTTCTAAAACTGAGGGCGGTTCATGCGAGACCCAATAGCTGACAGTAGTTAGAGAGAAAAAATATATAGAATGCTTCATTTTTGTTATTCAAAGGTTTTTCAACTTCTGAAAACTTGAAGAGCAGTGAGAGAGGAAAGAACAAATAGCACGGAATCTCGGGAGAGTTTAATCAAGAGTGATCAACAGCAAAGTGAGAGAGAGCTAGAGGGATTGAGTCACGATGGTGGTTATACAGCAGCGTCGTGGGGAAAGGATTGGGTGTTACGTTAGATTCGCATTCCGATATAGAAGGTTAGTAGTATATTTGTGATCTCTTTGGAGTTTTTTGACAGAAATGTCCAGGGCGACCTAGCAGAAGGTTTTTTGTGTTACCTGTCTCAGTTGGAGTATGGGTTGAATATTCCCCTTATAAATTTGGCAAAATAGATTATGAACATCACGAAGCATGTCCTGTTCAGTTGAACGGGAAGATGTGGGAGGTGAAAAATATTTGTGAATTTTAGAATAAGTTGTGGGAGTAAGATGAGATTGAGAGGAGGATTTCTAAAGATGTATTGCAGTTTTATGGTGTAAAAAAGTTTTTTGCAAGTGGAGGGGCATATCTTTTTGTGAATTCAACTTAGCCTCGTTTCTACGATCTGAACTCGGCAGGTCGAGTATGGGATGATAATATGATTTGGGTGAAAGGTGATTGCCTTCAGAGAGATGATGAAGAACCCATGGAACTTCTGTGTAGAACTATAAAACAAAGTAAGTATAACAATGTATAATGTATAAGATTGATATGTTCAAACTGTATGTTGCTCCGCTATTGATAATGCGTCATTTGACTGATTGATCCTGAATCAAAGGTGACTAGAAAGGAGTCTCTGTTGAATACAGCTGCTCAGGAAGGGACAGAGCTCGAGGTTGTGATGAATGAACTTGGTATTAGCTGAAAGAAATGTGCTAACAGCCTATCCAAGAAACTTCAAAAGTCCCAAGCAACGAGGCTAATGGTTGTTGCTGAGGGAAACAAGAAGAGGGGAATTGATGGGGAGAGGCGAGTGAACTTGCCCAAGGCCTCTGGGGTGGACTTCGCGGGTGTACCAGAGTCTACTACGTCGAGCAAGATAGCTGGGGCATTTCCAAAGAAGAAGATGCAGAAGCGCGGTTCGACCTTTGGAACTACAGAAGGTGGTAAGGTCGAAGGAGGGGCAAATATGAGAAGGGTCGAGCCTTCCAAACTAATAGGGGCGAAGGTCACTAAAAATCGACCTGTTCTAGGCGATGATCTAATGGAAGTGAAGGTAAGGGCAAGGCTTGAAAATCTTAATGGGGAGGAGGAGATAAGCAAAATGGTAAGTTTATTTGTTTGAATATGTGATGAATTCTGTATAGTGATTTGAGCTAGAAGTGAGGTCGATGTTCTTTGTTTTTTAAGGTTGCTCATTTGAAGAAGGGGATATGCCTTGGGGCCGAGGAGGATAAAGCTGAGCTGAAGTAGGGGAAGGTCGAGCTTGAGAAGAAGGTAGCTCGACTGATTGCTAAATTGATTAAGGAGGGGAAATGGTTGGAGGCCCTGAAGGTGTCTCACGGGGTGGAGATTAATGATTTTTCAGCGGAAGCGGGAAAGAATATTGAGGAGGAGGTAACTGAGTGGGATAGACTCGGCCGCCACCATATATTCAAGGGGTATTTCGAAGATGTTGTGAATGCCATTATGGCAGACACCTATGTTGAGGAGGAGGAAGATGATGAGGTGGAAGGTGTTGCTGTTGGAGTTATAAATGGGTTAGACGGTGTCTCTCCCCAAAGGGTGTGAGACAACCAGGGGGATGACAATGAGCATCAAGAGGGAGAAAATGAGAAGGTAAAGTAGAAATTTGACTCTGTGATTATATGAATGGTTTGGAATGTTGTAATCTGATGGAATATCGTTTGTTGGATAAAATTTTACAGGCTAAGATGCCTTTGTAAACCTTGTTGTAGGAACGTAAGGAAATGCGCGTCAGAATAAATGATTTATAAACTGAGCTCGTTAAGGATAAAGATGCCTCAGCGTCCCTGTTGTCTTCGTAAGTGGAGCAACAGGTTAGAAAAGAGCAAGACATATTTGACTTGTATACTTCATTAGTCTTGAGCTGTAAAGTAAAAAGTAGAGTGTAGGAACAGACCAAAAACCTACTATCATTTTATGGGCAATGGCACTCATTGGTATATAGAAAATAACAAAAATATTGACAAAGCAAAACATTGAGAATGTGTACAATAGAATTGGAAGTATGTGTTATTGTGCATCCAACGGAGATTGTTCCTCAACTTTAAGTTTAGAAGTAGTTTCACACAGTAGATGCCAAAAAATAGAAATGTCATTCGAAATGAGATGCATGTATTGAGTGAATGTTTGGAATCAAACTTGATATGTTATATCTATGATGTACAGGTCAAGTTGGAGTCAGCTCACTTTCGCGAAGATGAGATATGCCAATACAACCAAGAATGTACGGAGGAGTTTGACAGGATGAGAGAGCCGAATAAAGATAGAGAAGTTTAACATATAAAGGTGCACTTCAATTTTGTTGAGGCTACCATAACTATTGATGACCTTACTCGGAAGATCGAGGAGAACAATGCCAAAATTAGTATAAGGCAAAAGGAGCTCGTGGAGATGAAAGAACGTGCAGCAAAGCTCAAAAGCTAGAATGATGTGTTGATGGTAAAGAATAGGGATACTGACATGGTGCGCTACCGTATAAAGGTGTTATAAAAATTATAGGAAGAGTTAAGTCATTCTGTGGCCAGTCAAAAGGACAAAATGATCACTAAAATGAATGATCAGGAGAAAACTCGAGCTGATCGAGTGAGTACTGGAAATGAGCTGGAGCGATTGAAGAAGAAAATGGTTGAGAAAAATAGCAAGTTGAAGAAAGCTCGAGATGACCTATTTTCCTCTGAAGTTACAGCTGAGCAGTTAACTGCAGCCTTACCAGCTAAAGATATGGAGTTTTGAATTGTGCAACGGAAGTATGATGAGTTGAATGAAATGAGGGCACAATTAAAGGCCGAATTAGTGCAGGTCAATTTGCGTGCCAGAAACACCGAGTCTGGAGAGCACTCCAGGAATGATAAAAGTGATGCCAGGGTTTTTCTTATGAAAGGGGATGTAGTTAGCCTATCAGCTCGAATAAGAGAGGGAATTGTTGCTCGAACTCAGGGTCATGTACAAAAAGGAAATGAGCGGTTAAGAGAGTACCAAAGTAAGTTGGACGTTGCTCTTACCAGGGAGCAAGGGCTAAAGCGGACTATCAGGGGTAAGGATATTTTTATTAAGAAGTAAGATGAGTTGTTAAAGAAGTTTCCTGCTAGGGAAGATTTGAACAGGGAGCTTGTGGAACTTCGTGCTCAGATGGCAGATTTAAGGGTGATTACTCAGGCTGAATCAGCTAAAGCTGGCAAGTAGGTGGAGGGGAACATCACGTTCATGACTTAAATAAATAGTAAAATGAAATTGCTGGAAAAACGGTATAATAAATTACATAATCGCCTTCAGATGGCGAGAGCGAATTTTTTTATGGAGGTCATTCCCGAGGCATCGCGCTCAAAATTGATGATGATAAAAATCGCCTATTATGTAGAGGGGGTAAAAAGGCTTGTGTTAGAGAGAGATAACTTGCGCGACTATTTATCAGAAAGGGGATGTATTTGCAGAACTGATATGGATCAAGGAAATTCTATGAACTCTATGGAAATGGAGTTAGGATCTCAACCTGCTAAATTGCTAGAGCAGGCAGGATTATTGTGACAGCTTGAGCTCAAGAATTTATGGCTGGTCATCCTCCTATTGTAAGGGAAAGCGTGGATGACTTCTTAACAGAAGAAAATAATCCATTGTAGTGGTTGTATATGTAGCCTGAAAAAGGTATTTGTCGCAGACATATTATGAGGTAAAAGCCAGTTTTACCTTTGCTTTATCTTATGCCCAGTTGAATTCTTTGATTGAAAACAAAAATTACCTTTGTTTTAATCTTGGTGTATAGTAAAGTTGGTCAAATCAAGTGTTATCCATATTTTAACCAGTATAATATTGCAGCTATATTGAGTGAGATGAATGCAAGTTTTACCTTTGTTTTATCTTATGCCTAGTGGAGTTCCTCGATTGAAAACTATTATTACCAATTCGAACTCATTTTCCTCATCAGTAAGCTCGTGATCTTTGACTGGATAATAGTATTCTGAGGGAAGGAAGGCTTCAGTTCCAGAGGAGATGAGGAATGGGGTGCAGCCAGTTTATTGGCGTGGAGTGGTGGGATATGCCCATAAGATATGAGGAAGTTTTCAAACCTAGTTCCCTTTTTTTTAAGAGTGAAGCCTTTTCTTGAGTCCATCCACGATGTTTTTGTTGGTAATTTTGGCTTGGCCGTTTCCTTGAGTGTAGTAGGTGTTGGATGGTGAGTGGATGATATTATGTTTGTTGAGGAAAGCTACGACTTTTTCTTTAACGAATTGTGGCCCGTTATCAATACGAATTAGGTGAGGGTATCCAAACCGAGTAATGATCTGTTCCCAGATAAAAAAGATGACATTTTCTTCCCTAGTTCGACAAAGTTGAACTGCATCTACCCATTTTGTAAAATAATCGGTAGCTATGAGTAAGTAACGATGGTTACCTGGAGAATTAGGAAATTTGTTGGCAAGATCGATTGCCCATCTTTTGAATGGCCAAAACACCTTGCTTGCATGTAATTTCAGCGCAGGGGCGCGTATCTTTTGTCCATGTCATTAACATGTATAACATTTACGTGAGTACTCTTCTGCTTGCTTGCACATGCCCGGCCAGAATACTCCTTATGTAATGGCTCTACTTGCGAGTGACCGACCTACGGTGTGGGAACTTCAAGTCCCTTAATGTAAATCACGGAGCATCTCGTCCGCTTTCTTTCTGGAGAGGCACTAAAAGTAAGGCCCCGTGACTGAACGGCGGTATAAAGAACCGTTTTGATTTGTATAACGCTTTAAGTTATAGATCAGTTGTCAGTACTCCTTTGGATCTGCTAGAATTGGTCAATTGTATTTCTTGTCGATACCGAGGTAGGCTAGGAAGGGCTTTTGCCAATCATCATCTTCACTTTTATCGCCCCCAGTGTTTAGCGCCAATCATCGTGTTCCCCTTTATCTTCCCCAGTTTTAATCGCCAATCATCATTTTTCCCTTTACTTCGATCTTGAGATATTAAGCTTTTGTTCCCAAGATCCCGGCTAGATATGCCAAGGAATCGGCGTATCTATTTTCACCACGAGGATGATAATCGAGAGTTGTTTGCGTGAACTTGTTCATCCTATCTGTAACGAGAACTACGTATTCGATCATCTTGCCACTCTTCTGGTATTACTATGAGTAATGGTGAATGATGAGTAGTGAATCTGTGTAAACTGAGAGTTCTGAGATACCGAGCTCAAGTGCCAGGTAAAGTCCATGAATGAGAGCTTCATATTCAGTAACATTGTTGGAGGCTTCAAAATCTAAGTGAATTGATTTCTTGATTCTGTCGTTGGAAGAGGTAATCAATACGATTCTAATTCATGACCCTGTGGGTCCTGTTGATCTATTTATAAGAAGTCTCTACACTTTCCTTATAATCTATTCAGCTTGTTCATCAAATGCTTTGGGGGGTGGACCTTCTACATGTTCCTCTGCAAGGTCAGGATCATGCCCCTCCCACTCGGGATCCCCCACTGGAAAATCTATGAGAAAATTGACAATGGCCTGACCCTTTTCAGAATGACATTGTTCGAACTTTATAACATGTTCTCCCAAACAGACTGACCATTGTTACATTCTTCTTGATTTTTCTTTTTTGGATAAAACCATCCGGAGTGGCTAATTCATCATGATTTTGACTGAGTGAGCTTGGAAGTTATGCTTAAGTTTCTGTAAAGTAGAAGCACGAGTTAGAAGAAGTCTCTCGATTTTAGAATATCCGCTGAAGTGAGGGTTTTGTTGATGAAGTAGACAGGTTTCTTGATTTTCCCTTCAAGTCGAATGGGAACCGAGCTGATTGAAGTATCTATAACTTCTAGGTAGATAATCAGTTCCTCATTATATAATGAGGTGCTCATAATGGGAGACCTCCCCAAATAGGTTTTGAGATCATAAAAAATTGCTTCACATTCAGATATTCATTGGACATCTGTATTTGGCAAAACTTTTCCACGTTTGGTATAACCTCGGAGTAGTAGGAGCAGCCAACGATAGCAGTCTAAAGATTATGAAACAAATCGGTTGATAGCAGCAATCTTGCTGTCAAGTTTCTGTACGTCTTTCATTGTATTTTGAGATGGCATATTGAGGAGAGTCCAAATTTGATCTGTATCGGCCTAAATCCCTTTCTTGTTGATGAGATGGCTGAGAAATCGACAAGAATATAATCCGGATTGAGACGCATTCTGGAAGAATGATGAATGTTGAATACTATATGACGCACAACACTCCCTGTTTAAATTATAAACCGGTACAGATTTTGCATATCTCCTATGCTTTAGATTGCAATTCAGAGTAGCTTGGCTACTGGCAACTCGATTAAGAGGTTGGATCCTCATTAAGACTTTCATTTTGACCAGCAACAAGGTAGTATAGTTTCCAAATGATTCACAATAGTCTCAACTCTAATTTTAGGTCGGTACAGATTTTGCAACAATCCCATGATTCTGATCGCAATTCAGAGAAGCTTGGCAACTCGTTTTAGAGGTTGGATCCTCGTTAAGAGTTCATTTTTGAGTGACAATTATCTAGGACAGTTTCCAAATGACATATAATACTACTCGTTTTAATTGTTGACCCTTACAGATTTTGCACCTCTCGCATGCTTTAGATCACAAATCTGAGAAGCCTGGCTAATGGCAACTCGTTTGAGAGGTTGGATCCTCGTTAAGTGTTTCTTTTTGACCAATAAAAAGATAATATATAGATTCCAAATAATTTACAACTTTCCCATGCTTTAGGTCGGTACAGATTTTACAACTTTCCCATGCTTTTGATCGCAATTTTGTGAACTTGCCAAGTCATTTGAGAGGTTGGATCCCTGTTAAGAGTTTCCTTTTGATCGACAATAATCCAGGATAGTTTCCAAATGACTCGCAATATTTCCTATTTTAATTTTTTAGCCTAATGAATTTTGTACCTCCCGTATGCTTTAGATTGCAATTCTCCGAAGCATGGCTACCGACAACTTATTAGAAAGGATATATCCCCATAAAGAGTTTCTTTTTTACTGGCAGCTAGCAGGCATTATTGCCAAATGATTTGCAATAGTCCCAGTTCTAATTTTAAATCGGCACAAATTTCACAACTCTCTCATGCTTTAGATAGGATTTTGGAGAAGCTTGGCTACTCGTTTGAGAGGTTGGAACCCCGTTAAGAGTTTTTTTTAATCAACAATTATCTGGGATAGTTTCCAAATGACTCGCAATACATCCGGTTTAAATTTTTGGTCCTTACAAATTTTGCACCTCTCGTATACTTTAGATCATAATTCTGAGAAGCTTGGCTAGTCGCTTCAGAGATTGGATCCCCGTTAAGAGTTTCATTATGATCGACAAATATCTAGGACAGCTACCAAATGACTCGCAGCACTCCCAGTTTTAATTTTTAACCCTAACGTATTTCACACATCTCGTATGATTTAGATCACAATTCTGAGAAGCTCAGCTACCGACAACTCGTTTTAGAGGTTGGATCCTTGTTAAGAGTTTCATTTTGACCAATAACTAGTTGGGATAGTTTACCAAATGAATCACAACACTCCCGGTTTAATTATAGACCGATAAAGATTTTGCGCATCTTCGATGCTTTAGATCACAATTCTAAGAAGCTTGGCTAATGGTAAATCAATTGAGAGGTTGGATCCTCGTTAAGACTTTCCTTTTGACCAACAACAAGCGGATATAGTTGCCCAATGATTTGCAATAGTCCCCGTTCTAATTATAGATCTGTACGGATTTTGCAACTTTCCCTTGATTATGATGGAAATGCTGAGAAGCTCGGCAACTCGTTTGAGAGGTTGAAACCCCGTTAAGATTTTCTTTTTGATCAGCAATTATCTTGGATAGTTTCTAAATAAATCGCAACACATCCGGTTTTAATTTTTGACCCATATGGATTTCGCACATCCCGTATGCTTAAGATTAAAATTTTAAGAAGCTTGGCTATCGGCTACTTGATTGAGAGGTTGAATCCACGTTAAGAGTTTCTTTTTGACCAACAGCATGCTAGTATAATGCCCAATGATTCACAATAGTGCTAGTTCTAATTTTAGATCGGTACAGATTTTGTAGCTTTCCCATGATTTTGATCGCAATTCATGGAAGCTTGGAAACTCGTTTGAGTAGATGGATCGCCGTTAAGCGTTTCTTTTTGATCAACAATTATCAAGGATAGTTTCCAAATGACTCGCAACAGTCCCGGCTTTAATTTTTGACCCTTACTGATTTTTTAACTCTCATATGGTTTAGATTGCAATTCTGGGAAGCTTGGCTGCTGGCAACTTGTTTGATAGCCTGGATCCCCAGTAATACTTTCTTTTTGATTGACAATTATCCAGGATAGTTTCCAAATGACTCGTAACACTCCCGGTTTTAGTTTTTGACCCTCAAAGTTTCTGCCCCTCTCGTATGCCTCAGATAACAATTTTGAGAAGCTTGGCTACCAACAACTCGTTTGAGAGGTTGTGTCGACACTAAGAGTTTCTTTTTGACCGACAACAAGCTAGGATAGTTACAAAGTGATTCGCAACTATACCGATTTTAATTTTTGACCCTTATGGATTTTGTACCTCTTATAAGCTTTTGATCACTATTCTGAGAAGCTTGGCAATCGGCAACTCGTTTAGGAGGTTAGAACCTCGTTAAGAATTTCTGTTTGACTTACAACAAGCGAGTATAGTAGCCAAATAATTCACAAGTCCCAGTTCTAATTTTTGATCGTTACGGTTTTCGTAACTTTCCCATTGTTTTTATCACAATACTGAAAAGCTTGGAAACTCATTTGAAAGGTTGGATCCCCATTAAGAGTTTCTTTTTGATCAAAAATTATCAAGGATAGTTAGCAAATGATTTGTAACATTCTCGGTTTTAATTTTGGACCCTTATGGTTTCGCACATCTCGAATGCTTTAGATTGCAATTCTGAGAAGATTGGCTGCCGGCAACTCCTTTGAGAGGTTGGATCCTCGTTAATAGTTTCTTTATGACCGATAACAAGCGAGGATAGTTGCAAAATGATTCTTAATTGTCCCAGTTGTAATATTTTATCGATGCAGATTTCGCAACTTCCCCTTGCTTTAGATCACAAGTCTGAGAAGCACGGCAACTCGTTTGAGAGGTTGGATCTTTGTTAAGAGTTATTTTTGATCAAAAACTATCTAAGATAGTTTCCAAATGACACGCAGCACTCCCGGTTTTAATTTTTGACCCTTTCGGAATTTGTACATCACGTATGCTTTAGATTACAATTCTGAAAAGCTTGGTTACCGACAACTCGTTTGAGAGGTTGTATCCTCATTAAAAATTTCTTCTTGACCGATATTGAGCAAGGATTATTTCCTAGTGACCCACAACTATCCCAATTTTAATTTTTCACCCTTACGAATTTTGCACATATCGAATGCTTAAGATCGCAATTTTGTGAAACTTAACTACCGGCAACTCGTTTCAGAGGTTGGATCCTCATTAAGAGTTTCTTTATGACCGACGACAAGCTAGGGTAGTTGCCAAATGATTCTCATTAATTTTAGAGCAATACAGATTTTGCAACTTTCCCCTGTTTTATATCACAATTCGGAGAAGCATGACAACTCATTTGAGATGTTGGATCCCCGTTAAGAGTTCTTTTTGATAGAAAATTATCTAGGATAGTTTGTAAATGACTCGCAATACTCCCGGTTTTAATTTTAGACCCTTACGGATTTTGAACATTTCTTATGCTTTAAATCGTAATTCTGAGAAGCATGGCAACCGGCAACTCATTTGAGTGGTTAGATCCTCATTAAGAGTTTCTTTTTGAACAACAACAAGCAAGGATAGTTACCAAATGACTCGCAATACTCCCAGTTTTAATTATAGACCGGTACGGATTTTACACATCTCCGATGCTTTAGATGGCAATTTTGAGAAGATTGGCTACCGATAACTTATTTGAGAGGTTGGATCCCCGTAAACTATTTTTTTTTGACCGACAACAAGCTATTATAGTTGCTAAATGATTCGCAATAGTCCTTGTTCTAATTTTATCTAGGATAGTTTCCAAATAATCTAGGGTTGTTCCCAAATAAGTCGCAATACTCCCGGTTTAAATTTTTGACCCGTACGGACTTTGTAGCTCTTGAATACTTTAACGACAACCCTTCGGAGAGGTTGGATCGTCATTAAGAGCTTATTTTTGACCGACAGAAAGCAAAGATTGCTGCCAAATGACTCGCAATACTCCTAGTTTTAATTATAAACCGCTACAGATTTCGTACATCTTAAATGCTTTCGATCACAATTCGCAGTAGCTTTGCTACCGACAACTCGATTGAGAGGTTGGATACTCGCTAATAGTTTCTATACTACTAACAACAAAGTAGTATAGTTGCCAAATGATTCACAATAGTCTCAGTTCTAATTTTTGATCGATATGGATTTTTAAGCTTTCCCATGATTTTGATCGTAATGCAGAGAAGCTAGGGAACTTGCATGAAAGATCAGATCCCCGTTAAGAGTTTCTTTTTGATAGATAATTATCTATGATAGTTTGCATTTTACTCACAACATTGTCAATTTTAATCTTTGACCCTTATGGATTTCGTACCTCTCGTAAGCTTTAGATCGCAATTCTGAGAAGCTTGGGTCCCCGCAACTCGTTTGAAAGGTTAGATCCTCGTTAAGAGTTTTTTTTTACCGACAACAAGCTAGGATTGTTGCCAAATGATTCCCAATAGTCCCAGTTCTAATTTTAGATCGGAACGGATTTCGTAATTTTCCCTTGCTTTTTATCCAATTTTGAGAAGCTTAACAACTCTATTGAGAGGTTGGATCCCCTGTTAAGAGTTTCTTTTTTATCAACAATTTTCTAGGATAGTTTGCGAATGACTCACAAGACTCCTAGTTTTAATTTTTGACCCTTACGGTTTCGTACATCACGTATGCTTTAGATTGCAATTCTGAGATGCTTGGAATCCAGCAAGTCATTTGAGAGGTTAGGTCCTCGCTAAAAGTTTTTTTATGATCGACAATTTTCTAGGATAATTTCCGAATGACTCGTAATACTTCCGGCTTTAATTTTTGACTCTCACGGATTTTATACCTCAATTATGCTTTAGATTACAATTCTGAGATGATTGGCTACTCGTTTGAGACTCTGGATCCCCGTTAAGATTTTCTTTTTGATTGAAAAATATCTAGGATAGTTTCTAAATGCGTCACAGAACTCCGGATTTTAATTTTTGACCCTTATAGATTCCGCACATCTGGTATGCTTTAGATCACATTTCAAAGAAACTTGGCTTCCGGCAACTTGTTTTAGTGATATGATCCTCATAAAGAGTTTCTTTTTGAACGACAATTATTTAGGATAGTTTCCAAGTGACTCGCAGCTATTCTGATTTCAATTTTTGACCCTTACAGATTTCATACCTCTCGTATGCTTTAGATCGCAATTCTGAGAAGCTTAGCTACCGGCAACTCATTTGAGAGGCTGGATACCCGTTAAGAGATTCTTTTTGACCAATAACAAGCTAGTATAGTTGCCAAATGATTTACAATAGTCCTAGTTCAAATTTTAGATCGGTACAGATTTCACAACTTTTCCATGCTTTTATCGCAATTCTGAGAAGCTTTACAACTAGTTTGAGAGGTTGGATCTCCGTTAAGAGTATCATTTTGATCAACAATTATCATGGATAGTTTCCAAATGACTCATAATATTCCCGACTTTAATTATAAATTGGTACGGATTTCACACATCTCCGATGCTTTAGATCACAATTCGGAGTAGCTTGGCTACCGACAACTCAATATAGAGGTTGGATCCTCGTTAAGAGATTCTTTTTGACCATCATCAAGTTAGTATAGTTTCCAAATGATTTGCAATAGTGCCAGATCTAATTTTTGATCGGTACGGATTTCGCAACTTGCCCATGATTTTGATCGCAATTTTGAGAAGCTTGGCAACTCGATTGAAAGGTTGGATCCCTGTTAAGAGTTTCTTTTTAATCGAAAATTATCTAGGATAGATTCCAAATAACTCACAATACTCACGGTTTAAATTTTTAACCGTTATGGATTTTGTATCTTTCGTATGCTTTAGATTACAATTCTAAGAAGCCTGGCTGCCGGTAACTTATTTTTGAGGTTGGATCCTCGTTAAGATTTTCTTTATGACTGACAATAAGCTAGTATAGTTGCCAAATGATTCACAATTTTCCTTGTACTAATTTTAGACAGGTACAGATTTTGTAACTTTTCCATGCTTTAGATCCTAATTCAGAGAAGCTTGGCTACTCGTTCGAGGGGTTGAAACCCTTTTAAGAGTTTCTTTTGATCGATTATTATCTAGGATAGTTTCCAAATGACTCGCAACACTCCATGTTTTAATTTTTGACCCTTGCGGATTTTGTAAATTTCGCATGCTTTAGATCGCAATTTTTAAAAGTTTGGCTATTGGCAACTCGTTTGAGAGGTTGAATCCCCGTTAAGATTTTCTTTTTTATCAACAATTAGCTAAGAGAGTGTCCAAATACTCGCAACACTTTTGACTTTAATTTTTTACCGTTTCGGATTTCGTGCCTCTCATATGCATTAGGTCACAATTCTGAGAAGCTTGGCTATGCGTTTGAGAGGTTGGATCCCCGTTAAGAGTTTAGTTTTAATTGACAAATAACTAGGATAGTTTCTCAATGGCTCGTAACACTCTCAATTTTAATTTTTTACCCTTATAAATTTTTTACATCTCATATGCTTTAGATCGTAATTCTGAGAAGCTTGGTTACCGGCAACTCGTTTGAGAGGTTGGATCCTCGTTAAGAGTTTCTTTAAGATCGACAGCAAACTAGGATAGTTGCCAAATGTTTTGCAATAATCCTAGTTATAATTTTAGATCGGTACAGATTTCAAAATTTTCCCCTGCATTAGATCACAATTCTGAAAAGCTTGGTTACTCGTTTAAGATATTGGAACCCCAGTAAGAGTCTTTTTTGATCAACAATTATTTAGGATAGTTTCCAAATGACTCGCAATACTCCCAGATTTAATTTTTTACCCTTATGGATTTTGAACATCTCGAATGCTTTTGATCGTAATTCTGAGAAGCTTGGCTACCGAAAACTCGTTTCAGAGGTTGGATCATCGTTAAGAATTTTTTTTAACAACAAGTTAGGCCAGTTACCAAATGACTTACAACACTCTCGGGTTTAATTATAGACTGGTTCAGATTTCACACATCTTTGATACTTTATATCGCAATTTGGAGTAGCTTGGCTACTGGTAACTCCATTTAGATGTTAAATTCTCGACCAAATGATTCGCAATAGTCCCTTTAATGGCCTAATTCCGTAAGCTCGAAATGGCCTGGGTTTAGGTCTTACACCAATATTCTTGTGACAAAAACTAACGTAAAATAAGAAATAGCATAGGTGATTTAGCATAAAAAACCTCTGAATAGGTAAAAAGCCATGACCTCGAGTTGAGAGTTTTTGTAATAGTTACTTTTATTGCTTGAGGCCGATATCTTACTACAAGTGATCTTCCGACTTAGAAATACTTGATCTTGTAAATAAGTAGTTTGGATGTTTTGTGAATCTAAAAAATATAGTTTTTCTTGGTAATTTCTCATGTATTTTTCTAGTTCCTGTCTATTCAGGAACATTTTCTCTATATAGGCCTTTTCCGTAGTTCTTCATCGTGCTGAAGTACGTTCTCCGAACAATGTTGTTAGTGGCGGTTGTCTAAGTAATTGTTGAGCTCGTGAGAGACAGATGTATTTGAATTGTTCATATTTTTATTTTTGAGCTCGACCTACGATCTTCATCAGTTCGTGGAGTTGGTATCGATGTTGATTGTTGATGTCACATATAGAATGTATGATTTTGACCTGGAAGCAATTTAAACTGGAATAGCTCAATTTGGGGTTTGATCGAGGGATCCCTACAATCGCCCCCTCACAGCCAAAGTCCCGAGCGGCTTTGGTTGAGAAAGGATTCTGTGGTTATATGGGTAATTAGGTTAGAAGTTTTAAAATAAAGGAAGTAATGATGTGGATTTGATTGCATGGGAAATACGCGTGTTATGGGGGGATGTCTGTGCATTGAATGTTTGAGAGATTCATTTGTATTAAATAATGACTCTTGGGGAAACATACATACACATTAAATATGGGGTTTATATAAATATTACCTGTACCACAGGATATGGCAAAGTATGCTTATTTGTTGTAATTTTTTTTAAAAGTTGTAATGATGGTGAAGACCCAGAGAATGGTTCACGAATAAAAGATTTATGTTGAGATACAGAAGTTGAAGTTGAGATACTCTGAAGATCAGTCTTGGAGATGCCTACTCACATTCCTGTTCTACCGACGTATCAAGGTATGTCGGAAGAAGAAGCGGCAGAAGTTGAGGAAGATTTTTACTGTATGTGAATATTTCATCATATTGTCTTAGCAGGCGAGCAATGTTGGATTTATCTACGCATCATTGTGGAAGACAAGGTTGGGGTGACAGATGCGAGGTTTGGCGTGAATGCGGGGCAGTTGTGTCGTTGTCTTGCATAGGACTAGATTCTAAGGTCGGGCCCTCTTCATCTCTACCAACTCTGTGAAGCTGGTGGTTCTAAAGGAGGTAATGGTTGTAGTGGAGAAGGGAGACAGAGAATGGTAGTCTGCTTCTGTACCTTTATTGTTACTTGGCTCTAGGAAGACCATCTGTTTGAAGAGTTGGTTCAAGAACTAAGTCTTTTACTTTCATGCCATGACTTCCTCCAAACCCTGCTTCTAGTCAGAGTAAGATGGTGTGAAGGAAGGAGGAACTATGGTAACTTCCAATGCCTGTTTTGCATTATAGGATTCTTGGTGTAAAACATCACTGAAGTCGGATGAACTAAAAGATTTGATACTTTTGAGCGCCTGTAAGACCTATCATCTGTAAAGCACTTAAAAATCTTGTCATCTGTAAAGTACCTAATTTTGAAGTACTTGAAAGACTTGTTATCTGTAAAGTACCTTAAACTTATAAGCGATCTGAATAAAATTTGTTATCCAAACTTTGTGTTAATTTAGGTATAGAATAACTCTAGAAATCGAGCTATAAATGATTTGAAGATTTACGAATATAGGACGAAATGTTATACATGAGATTAGAACTAACAACCTTGAATCATAATAATCGAGCTGCAAAAATATGTTTGTAACATAAAATATATGTAATGAAGGATCGAACTGAGTAGCTACAATTTATTAGAGGAGAGATAAGAAATTAAAGAATGTTTAGGATGGGAAATTTGAGCTCAGTAAGGTCGCTCTGACAATTAGATTTGGAAAGAATAAGCTTGATATGGAATAGGCTGAACTGTCTGAGATCGATAGGGGGAGATATGTTCAAATAACTTTTCGCAGGATACTAACATTTTCTGTTAAGAAAGAATAGGATAATATTACGAACTGTGGGGGATTCGCCGCAAAAATGTATAAATAGGGGGAAAGGAATTTTAAACAGGTGGAAGAGAGTAGAAAAGGCATGGACTAGATCAGAGAGAATTTGTTATGGTGTCGAGGGCTGGTTGGCGATAAAGATAGCTAAAGTGTGGGAGTGGATTTTTGGCTTATTGGACAATGATGCTGAACTGCCAATGAGTGAGTGTCAATTTAAAGGTTTAGATTAGATGGGCAGGAAATGTGAGTATGAACATCATTTCTATGAGGAGCTGCATCGGGAAGTGATGGTGGATTCTGCAGCCCAAAAATATGTTGTGAGATTGATTGCTGAAGAAAAGATCGAACTAGAAGATGTGAGGATTACGGGAGGTGAATTGATCGGATGTGGTTCACTAGGACATCAGGGATGTTTTAGGTGTAATTATATTTGAGGGAGTGAATTGTGATAAGAGTATGATGATAATGAAGTGAATGTAAATAGGGATGTATGTATGTAATTATATGTGAGGGAGTGAATTATGATGAGAGTGTGATGATAATGAAGTGAATATAAATAGGGGTGTATGTATGTAAATATATGAGTTCGAATAATGTCTAAAGAAATGAAATGAGAATGAAGTTTGAATTTGTCCTCTATTGTTACGAATACTGCTTATGACTGTTGTGAAAAATGAATTTGAACATTTTTGAAATTTTTGAGAGCTTCGAAAATGACGTCAACACTTCTATAAGTAGAAGAAGCAAAAATAAAATAAAAATACAGGTAGCTTTTGATTTTGTCTGTTGTGCAAAAGTATGGAAAGCCAGATTGCATGTAAGTGTGAGTCATCATGAGTGTGAGGAGGTGAGGGGGAGATTTGGAAAAGAGAGATTAAAATAGATTAAAATATAGGGTAAAGGGTAATGATGGAAAAGTATTTTTACTGAAAAGGTGCATGACGTCTAACATTGATTGTGGAAGGGATGCCTCAGTTCCAAAACCGAGGATGGCCCATGCGAGGCCCAATGACTGCCAGCAGTTAGAGAAAGAAAATATAAGGAATGTTTTATCTTTGTCATTCAAAGGTTTTTCAACTTTTGAAAACTTGAAGAGCAGTGAGAGTGGAAAGAGAAAAAATTGCAAGGAATCTCGTGAGAGTTTAATCGAGAGTGGTCAATAGTCAAAGCGAGAGATAGCTGCAGATACAGAGTCACGAAGGTAGTTATATAGCAGCGTTGTAAGGGAAGGATTGGGCGTTACGTCAGATTCGCATTCTGACATAGAAGGTAATTAGTAGTATATTTGTAATATTTTGAATGTCTTGTTTTTGAAAATCATTTGTTTGTGCTTGGAAAATCTAAAAATTACCAGTTACAGCAATCTATAAAATCTGTTTGATATATAATATATGAAAGATATATATATATATATGTGTGCAGTATCCTACTCGCCACATTCCTGTACCAGTCGAATCAAGAAGGCTACATCGAAGCCTACATAGAGACTTGAAGCCCAGCAGGACTAGCAACTAATTTTACGAAGCCTACCGGGATTAATCGAACACTCGAAGGCATCATCGAAGATAACTACGTAGTTGAAGCCAAAAATAGACGGTCAACACCAGAACTCAGTACCAGAGAAACTTTGACCCTAGTAATACATGGTAGAAGGTAGACACACCTGACAGTTAGCTCACCAGACTAAATATTTAAATGAGCTACCAGACAACAACAGTGTCAGAACCGACTCCACATTCAGAACAGCTGTTCCAAAGGATTAACATGTAATCTGACCTCCCATGGTGACTCACCCCTTTCATATCTCCTAGAAATAGGAAGGAAGAGACACTATAAAGGGGTTAGAAAAATTCTCTCTAAGCCCCCCATCAAGATTACCTTTGAACACCCTGTAACCTACTTCTTATTCCATCAGTCATCTAATTCAATTTATATCATCTACCATTCAAATCCTCGCTAGTGGTCGTAGAGAACTCAATTCATGGACTCCACGCAAGTATGTTAGTTCAATAAACTAGTTGTTTATAGTCTTATATATTTACCAACGTTTCTAGCCGAGGATAACCTTCAAGGTGTAAGAGCCAAGTTTCCCCTCTACGAAATCACGCCCCTACATTTGGCGTTGTCTGTGCGACACCAACTCTACCCAATCCGTCTTTTACCTTTCTTTATCCATATAGCCATACTCAAAGGCCTCCACCCTTCGCTCAACTTCTGCCATCGTCGGAAACTTTACCGACGGAATAGCGCCCCAACACACCCTCATCAGCCAACAATTTTCCCAAGCTGAAGAGTGCTATACCAACCAATTGCGTATTGAGTGCGATGACAGACAACAAGAACTTAAGGTTGAATGGCAGCGCCGTTTAGACCATAACGACCGATAACATCGTGCTTTAGATAAACTATGTCGTACTATTCGTGAGCCTCAACAGGTTCAAACCCAAGACGCTCCATTGCGGTCTCAGGTACCCGCCCCCTCGCGCATCTAGGCCTGCACCCGACTTGGTCCCCATCCCCAAATCAAGGCCCCCCCCCGGTCCATCTTGGTACCAAGGGTTCCCCCACCGCCATACCCACCGGCTCAGTCTATCTTGGTGTCCCCCCTATGGAAGATTCATCCGATTCTACAACCCTTTGAACTTTTCGACACCCAACACGGCGACCTGCTGGGGAATGCCTCAGCGAACTCATCGTTGAACATACCCCAAGCCCATGACATTATCACCCTCGACCTCGGTGTTCTTCCCCTCGCCCTGCTTACCTTGTACAATAGGAACTCGACCAAAAAATTCACGCTGCCCATAGCACCAGCGCGAGCCCTACCTCAAACTCTGGGAGCCGTTTAAACAACCCCATTTGCCGGAAGCTCCTCGCTGTCGATATACCTCCAAATTTTTATACCCCAAAAATCCGTATAATACCGCAATACCGACCCCCAATCTTACATCCTCGAGTTCCAAAATACTTTAAGCATGTATTCCACAGCCGACCACATCTTGTGTCGCATGTTTTCTACCAGTCTCACTAACAGCCCTCTCAGATGGTACCACAGCCTCCCTAATGGCTCCATCCAAAGTTTCAAATAATTGTCGAACCTTTTTATCTCCCAGTTCACCTTTATTAAACACTGTGAGGTCCGAGTCGATGCCCTCTTCAACATTCCCAAGTCACCCAACGAAATGCTTGAAACTTTCACCAAGCATTTTTTCGATGAATCGCACAAAGTCAAAAACCTCAACTGTGTAAATACCATTCTCGCGTACTCCAACTCTCTGCCTGGCCGCAACCGTGTCAAGGAATATATCGTTCTTCAAAAGCCACGAACCCTCGAGGAGATGTTATCTAAAGTTAGTGGATACATTGACCTCGAACGTCTTCGCGAATCTAATCTCTAGGGACAAGCCTCGACCACCGACCAAAACGAACATCGACCATCGACTACTCCCATGGTTTCTCCCATCTCGTAAGAGAAGAATAGCTGTAAATGCCCTCACTTCGATGCTTGGTCTTTTAAGCCTCATAAAAAATAGCCCATGCCCATCCTACCAAAACTCATTGCTCTAATCTGCGCCTTCTCTCACACATCCAGGCCGACCCTATCTGGCGCACCCATTACCCCTCGAGGTCTGCAAGGATGAGCCCTACTGTCAAAATCACAAATGCAATTGCCACCCCACAAACAAATGCTATGCTCTGCAGGGATCGCAGGAAATGATTCTTAAAGAATGGTCGTCTATATCAATATGTTGCCAATCTACTTAGTTACCTCGACTAGTCGTACCTCAAGCCTCAACCCACTCCCAATATCAACCCGGATGAGGTACATATTTTCTAGCTCCACCTTATCGAAGTTAATAACATCGACAGTGGTCAAACTCGAAGCAAGCGCAAACAAGTCAAAAAATGTTGTAAGCTTACTTATCAGGAGAAATTGCCTATCCTTCTACCCAAATCTAGCCAGTGCCCTCGACCTGAAGGTATATCCTTCATCGATTGTGACAACTGTCACGTCTAATTCCCCCATTCCGACCCTTTGGTCATCATGATCAAGGTCGAACATCTCATCTTGCACATAATGCTCATTGATACTAGCAGTACAACAGACGTGCTCTTCTTCTAGACCGCTCATGCCATGCAAAAAACTGACCTCGTCACACACGCCACCGCCGAACTCAAGGGATCTAATGGCGCTACTGAGGTTACCGTCGATAACCCTAGCCTCCATGCCACCACTGGTCCAGTTACCCTCCAAACTAGTTTTCTTGTCATCAATAAAAAGTCTGAATATCTGGGCATTCTAGGGCGTGATTGATTTTATGCCATGAAAGCCATACCTTCTACCTATTACCAGACATTGCGTTTCACTACCCCTTGTGGCATGTGAAACATGAAAGGCTCCCAACGCCTCACCCGCTTATGCGATCACCCAGAAATTGACTTTACCAGGAAACAGGTAAAGCTATAGCAATCACTGCACCCCTCTCCCCACATCCTCGATCCCTTCTCCCTCACCTATCGAGCCTACTATTTATGTTGAATTTGATGGCTCTGGTTGAGGTACATTCATTGGTAGCTTTTTGGATTCCGACGAAAGCCACGAGTTCACTGCGTTCCTTCAAGCAAATAAAGTTATCTTCGTTTAGACGTTCCATAAGATGCCCGGTGCGACCCCACCCTTGCCTACCATTGACTCGACCTCATCCCTAAATTGATACCTATGAAGCTGTGGAAGTGCACTTTGGCACCGAGGATTCGAGAAGCAGTGAACCTCGAGGTCAAAAAAATCCTGGCCGTTAGTTTTATTAGAGAAGTCAAATACTCCGATTAGATCTCGAATATTGTCATTGTCCCCAAGAAGAATGGCAAGATCCAAATCTGCGTCGACTTCACAGATCTTAATAAACACACACAGAAGGACAGTTTCCCTTTCCTGATCATTTCAATGCTCCTAGACGCAACAACCAGTCATGCACGCCTATCTATGATGGACGCGGCTTTGGGATAAAACCAAGTACCCCTTCTTACCAAAAATCAACTTAAAACTTCGCTTATCACAGAACAAAGACTCTGCTATTTTAACGTGATGCCCTTCGGCCTAAAAACGTGGGTGCCATTTACAAACGCCTTGTCACCACCATGTTTAAACTTCTGCTTGGCTAGTCGGTCAAAGTTTATATCGACGACATGTTTTGTAAGAGCCTCAAGGACCATACCCATATACATGATTTGACTGACGTCTTTTCGATACTTCGAACATACAACACGAAACTGAACCCTGACAAGTACCAATTCGGCGTGTCTTCAGCAAAGTTCTTGGGTCACCTTATTAGCAAACGAGGCATCGGGATCAACCTTTCACAAATTCGAGCCCTCATTGATATGCCCACTTCCCAAACCAGGAAAGATGTCCAAAAGATCACAGGTAAAATAGCCGCCCTAAATCACATTATCTCCCAATCCTCTCACCATTGTGCTTGGTTATTCTCCCTTTTGGTGATCAAGGTGTTCATAAAGCGAAAAAGAAAAACCCCAAAATTAACTGAACACCCTAATGCGAACAAGCTTTTCTCGAACTCAAAACTTACCTCGGCCAACCCCCGATCATCAGTACCCCGGTCAAAGGCAAATTACTCACTTTTTATCTCGCAGTTACCGAGACCACTATCAACTCAGTCCATATCCAAATCGGCGTCAATATCGAGAAACCCATCTATTTTTTCTACAGTACCCTAGCCCTTGCTAAGGCACGATACAATAAAAACAAACGTCTATTCCTTACTCTTGTCTATACCACTTGAAATCTTAAACCATACTTCCAGGTGCACCACATACGTATCATTACCAGTTACCCACTTCGAGAACTCCTTAGAATAAAAGATAAATCCAGATGAGAGCAACTGTGGTCCGTCTACCTCGGTGAACAGGATATCACCTTCAAAAAAAAGTTTATGCCAAGGGACAGGCAGTGGCCAATTTACTTGTCGACTTCCCGGTTGAAGACATCGACTTGGAAGAACGCGAAGGTGATCTACCTGAAGATCATCCTGAGCAGACTGACCCTTGGAATACTAACATGAGCCGGCATCTCTTTATAGATGGATCTACAGGACTAAACGATTTTGGTATTGGTATCGTCCTGGTCACACCTTCCAACGACCGCATCGAAAATGCTATCAAACTAAATTTCGAATGTACAAACAATGAGGCCGAGTATGAAGCTTTTATATATGGTCTCGATCTTACTCTCAAACTTGGTGTCCCCAAACTTGCAGTATTTACTGACTCCCAACTTGCTCAAAGACAGTACACCGGCAAAAATTAGGCAAACGGTTGCATGGCTGAGTATGATGCACTTGTCCACCAGTGCATGGATCTTCCCTAAAAAATCATCGATTACACATTACCCTCGAGGCGAATAAAGGCATACCGATGCCCTCACTTATATTGCTGCCATGATAGGCCAATCCGAATCACAAACCCTTATTATTGATGTGCACGAACGCCCAAGTATCGTCCTGATGGAAATCAATTCTATCAATACTGGGGGCGAGGGCCTCGATCCCAATGACTGGCACAAACTTTCCTTACATGCTTTAACAGTTCTACCTCCCGGATGATCCCAAGGCCAAGCGTTCATTATTGGAAAACTGCCGACGGTACACCATTCTCAAAGGTGGTCTACACCGCATTTCCCCAAATTTCGTACACCTCCATTGCATCTCCCAATGCGAGGCCACTACCATACTTACCGAACTCCACGAAGGAAACTACGTGCCCACACCGCTAGTCGATCTATGGATTTTCGAGCAATAACCCAGGGTTTATTCTGGCCAAATATGAAGATACAAGCTAAAGAGTATGCGATGTACTGTGACAAATGCCAACGTCATGCCCACGACATTTGAAGCCCGTTACAAGACCTCCATTATAGCCAAGTTGTCTGGCCATTCAAGCGGTGGTCCATTGATCTAGTGGGTCCTTTCCCCAAAGCTTTGGGTAGCAAAAATCACATTCTAGTGGTCACAGATTATTTTATTAAATGGGTCGAAGCCGTGCCTCTATATCGAGCCAGGGAAGAGGAAGCCATCAAGCTCCAATGGGAAAATATCATCAGGCATTTCGGTTTCCCCCACATGATTCGATGCAACAACGGTCCACAGTTTGTAGGGAACAAAGTTTGTAATTTCCTCAAAAAGTACAACATTATCCTTTCCCCCTCTACCCCTTATTATCCACAAAGAATTGGTCAGGCCGAAGCAATCAATAAAACTATAGTCCCCTGCCTTTAGAAATGCGCAGATGAGAAGAAGGGTCGATAGGTTCAAGAATTACAACAAGTACTCTGGGCCTATAGTACCACACTTAGAAAGGTGACGGGTTGCATCACTTTCCTCTTGGCTTATTATACCAAAGTTGTACTGCCTATTATGTTCGAAATGCTAACGCGCGACCCCGACCTCCCCGATAAAGATAACGAGTTCAAACTTGGATGTAATATTTTATGGATCAATGTAACTAGAGACCGAGCCATTGCAAACCTCAACCATTACTATCTCCCTCTCCAGATATCATACAACAAGAGGGTTCGACCAAGAATCTTCGCTATCGGAGATTTGGTACTTCGACGAGTCACACCCTCTTTAAAGCTTCGTAATACCAGAAAGTTACCCGAATCCTAGGAAGGACCTTATGTTGTGTAGGAAAAAACCGACAAAGGATCATATTACCTGATGATAAAGGTGAAGAGCTCCTACCCAACCCTTAGAACCCAATGCAACTAGTATCTGACAATGGGCCATGGCCACCAACCCTCACAATTGATATAACTACCATATGTAATCAATAAACATATTTTTCTCCCCTGAAGCTTCATCCCATATCTCCAATGAACTTCTTGAGTTGGTCAAACTTAAGTATCATGCCAACACTTTGGCCCGACTGATACTTCAGGACGACCACAAAGTTTTTCAAGGTTCTAATTCGAACAAACTCGAGTGACATGAATGGTCAATAGACTGACACTCGGGGACGTATTGGGGCCAACCACATAATGCTTCGTTTAGGCTCAAACCCACGGGTAGAAATACCCGAGGTGGACCTTCGAAGTCCAGTGAACTTCTTGAGTTGGTTAAACCTAAGTATCATGTCAACCCTTCGACCCGCCTGATACTTTGAGGCGACCTCGAAGTTTTTCAAGGTTCCAACTCGAGCAAACTCGAGTGGCTTAAATGGTCAACAGACCGAACACTTTGGGATGCACTAGGGCCGACCACATAATGCTTCGTTTAAGTTCAAGCCCCCAGATAGAAATACCCAAGGGCGACCTTCGAAGTCCTGTGAACATTTTAAGTTGGTCAAACCTGAGTATCATGTCAACCCTTCGGCCCGAGTGATACTTGGGGGCGACCTCGAAGTTTTTCAAGGTTCCAATTTGAGCAAACCCGAATGGCATGAATGGTCGACAGACCGGACACTCGGGGATGCATTGCGGCCTACCGTATAATGCTTTGTTTAGGCTCAAACCCCCAGATGGCAATACCCAGAGATGACCATCAAAGTCTGGAGCATTCTATGCTTCAGCTTTCACATAGAGATACCAGCAGCATACAGATCTTCCAATAAGTCAATTCGAATACATTCCAGCAAGTCAAATTCAAATACGTTACATATTGTTCTACTCTACTTGTCAAACATAAGACACCAAAGATAGAGAGAGTTTATTACAAAATAAAAGCTAGTCAAAGTCCTTCCTCACAACAACCTGCTCACACTGAAGGCACTATTTTACCACCAAGGATTTCTTTTACAGTAGCACCACCATTGCCTTTGACTGCGGGGCTCATTCAAGTAGTATCAGTCCCACCTACGACCACAGAATCCCCTACAGTATTGCTAGTACCAAAACCATCCCCTTCGACCACGGGATCAGCTACCGCATCTCCAACACCTCCATCTGCAGGGTCCACTTCCATCCCGTCCGTCCGTGTAACATCTTCATCTACTGGAAGGTAGAGTTTGAAGGTATTTGGATCGTATCCCAACCTATCCACAAATTTCTTTAGGGTTGTGGTCAAATCACACTCCTGGTCAAACTGTGCCTTGAACCGTGCTTGATTTTTGTGCAGCTGCTCCTCCTTACTGGCCAACTTTGCCTCCAGTACCGCTACCCTCTGGTCACAATTAGCGATTGCAGCTTGGGTTTCCCTAGTGGCTTCATCTCGAATCAGAAAATACTCTCGTTCTAGCATACCGACCCGGCTCTCCAGCAAAAAAATGGTCCCTTGCGCGAGCTCCAGCCTCTCCCTCGACTCCTTCAGCTCTTCACACGATATCTTCTGTGCTTTATTGTAAGAAATCATCCAAGCATTCGCCTGTACAAATACTCGACTAATTACCAGTTCTCAAAGCATAATTTCAACTTCAAAGGTCCAAAAAACTTACTTGGTGAAGAACTTTGCCAACTTGTCACCCCGCTCCATCTGGGTTAGTTCTGCAAAAAGTTATCATCAACTCGGCCGTTACACGAATGTTCTCTTCTTGTTCGACCGTGTATCGCATAGCCTCGAATGGGTCGTCCCCATCGACCATCTACTCACGGGTCCTCTTTCGCCCAGTTGTCTTCGTTAGATGGGCTCACGATACTTCATCTGTGACTTTACGTTTGACTTTGTTGGTTTGCCGAATTACTTCAGGAGCAGTCTCGGGCATGCTCGACCGTGTCGTTCCGGGCCCTCCTCGCCAAGACCTTGGTACAAAGCTAGACTTTTGAGTCAGATTAATATTTTCGTCTCACTTTCCCTTGTCGAGGTATCTCCCTTTTTTCTCTTTCTCGATGACCCAGCGGTAACAGGTATGCCTCTCAGTAATATGTCCATCTTCTTTCGCCTTTTTCTAACAATACCCTACTTCTAAAATACTCTATTCACCTACTCTTTGCTATGGTTGAATAGTTCATTAATATAAGTCATTGGGCTCCTCAATCCATTATTTGTGGGTTCTGCAAAATAATGAAGAAAAGTTCAACAGTTTATTCGAGCCATACAATCAATATATTTTGATTACTAACTTACTTAGTTTGAACAGCCTATTCTTCAACCCAAATACCTCCTCCCCATGTACATTCTCATAGCCCCCCTTCACCACCACCAGATCTGTATCCCCCACACACCAAGTCGAACACTTATCAAATATCCATGGTTTATCAAAATGGCACTGAATGTGATACGTCCCTACCTTCATACTTTCTTTCCACAAATTAAATGACACTATATCGAAACACTAGATCAAAAACCTCCCTTCGCGTTTCAACTCTACATTCATCCCTTCGACCAACCTCATCATTTCATAAAAGTTGCCGCTCATTTGATATGGGGCTACATCCCAGAAGTTAAGCACCTGCTTCACAAGCTTTCGAAGAGGCAGTTGCATTCACAAACGAATTTGGCCTCTGAACGCCATAATTCCCTCCAGGGGGGAATCCATAAGTGTATACTCGACCCTTAATGGCACCAGAGTAGCACCCATCTTCGCCAAACCATGTTTTGCCATGAATCGATCCAGCCTCAACCTTTTCAAAGGCGACACCGGCCCCATAGTTGTCCCCTCCTCATCTGTACCTTCACTGCTATCACTCTCTTCCCCTTCCCCTTCATCTATCTCATCACCCGAAGGTTTGACAGTAACTTCGTTCCTTCTTCCCTCTTTTTCTTCCCCTTCCTCATTTTCTTCTTCGTCACTCTCTCTGACTATTAGGGCCCTATTTTGGCTCCTACTCGATGCTCCAACATCTGGCACCACTACTGCCAATGGGGCATCCATTACAGTTTCCAATATTTCCACATCACTGCTCTCATCCCCTCGACAACGACTTGATATACTCGGTTCGTTTACTTTGTCCTAATCCTCAACTACCAGCCTCATCTTTGAAGCATGATGGGTATGCATTACACCTAACAGAAAAAGAGGATCGACAATATTTTGATATATTCGAGTATCAAGGTTCGGCTCCATATTGAAATATTACCTACCCTCACTATTCGGCTGACCTACGACCGAATATTCGATTACTCCCCCCCCCTGTCTCTCCAAATTAACCATTTTGTCCAACTTCTAGCCATATCTATTACCCTCATCCTCAGTTAGTCCGTTACTGGTAGCTCAGTAAAAAACTTTCCCTTACCGCACAGACAAAATCTAAAGGAGAAACCACAGCAAAAAAAAATTAGCTATCTTTACCAAGATCTCAGAAGGCATACCTGTGTGATTAAATCAGATCCCTTGGCAGCAATGGTATTTTCCTATCTCATCTCTAGCAAGTTCAACCGCAATAATGGTGTTTATCTTCCACTTTTCCCCATTTTCTCACTCTATTATTTTGGGAAAAGTAACTCTCCCTCTCTCACCTCTATAATACTACCCATGAATAACTATAATTACCACTCCTCCACTCTACCCTCATTTTCTCACTCTATTATCTTCCACTTTTCCCCACTTTTCCGCTACTTACTATAATTACCACTCCTCCACTCTACCCTCATTTTCAGGCATTATGTGTTTTCCAAGATTGCTCCTACTTGCACCTACGTGCGCATCACACACTTACACCAGACAAGACTTTTTCTAGCCATCTTGAACCTTCTGCCACACTACCCAAAGTTGCCAACTCAAACCACGCGTCACCTACACCCCTTTCCCATACCCAAGGAAACATAATGATGGCCTATAGCGGCATTTAACCCCCCAAATAGAATCATCTCTAACATTTTTTCCATTATGGCTGTCAGCTTTTGCGGTCGAAGTCTCCCATACATTCATTTTCGAGCCATCTTATACATTCAACCATAGTCGTACCCTTCGACCACATACATTTTCAAGCCATCTCCTAGATTCATTTTCGAGTTATCGCATGCATGCAACCCTGGTCATTCGCCTACATTCCACCATAGCCATCGTACACATATAATTCGTTGTCGAGCCTTCGGTCAATATATCTCGTTCTTATCAAAAACTCAAAATTTATTAATATTATTCCTAATTTTCATTACCCATGTCAAAAGTTTGAACATTAAACCGCGCCTACATTATCATCGTCTACATTACCTTTACTATTATACTACCATACTTCAACAAGCACGCCATTGTTTCATTTAAAAAGTACGAGAGCATACTTCATCAACAACAAAAAGAAGAAAGAAAAAGAACAACAACTAGAACAACTTTTTCTACATACCCAACTACAATAAAGACCCCCTATTTACACACGGGGCAGTTCTTATAGACCTCCGCCTGAGACTTTGGAGTGTCATCAGCCTCCACCTATTTTTTCTCCAGGCTCGTCAGCAAAAAATATATATTACTCATATTCAGGCCCAACCATTGCATTACCCTCCACCAGTGCATGTATGGATGTCCACAGATATCCTCCCCAGCTCTAGCTCTACCAGGTCAGGCAACATCACATCCAACCCTTGATCCCCATTAAACTTCTACTTCAAAGCCATCGCCTTCTCTGAAATACGTTCATCCTTCTCCTCCATTCTGTTCAGGTAATGAGTATCTGTATTGGTTTTCATTGTTGTGCTTACTCAAGAAAGAAGATGAACAGTACTTGAATTCCCCCCCCCGTAGCCACCCCTATTTATAGCTTAATTAAAGGGCATTTATTATCTCCTTAATTAGCAATTACCTTAATTACTCTCCCTTTACGAATAGCACCCTCCTTCGCCAACCCATGATTTTCCATGAATCGATCCAACCTCACCCTTTTCAATGGCGAGACCGGCCCCATAGTTCTCCCCTCCTCATTTGTACCTTCACTGATATCACTCTCTTCCACTTCCACTTCATCTCTCTCATCACCCAAGGGTTGTACAGTAACTTCATTCCATCTTCCCTCTCTTTCTTCCCCTTCCTCATTTTCTTCTTTGTCACTCTCTCTGACTATTCGAGCCCTATTTTGTCTCCTACTTGATACTTCAACATCTGGCAACTTTATTGCCAATGGGGCATCCATTACAATTTCCAATACTTCTACATCACTGCTCTCATCCCCTCGACCACGACTAGATATACTCAGTTCGTTTACTTCGTCCTCATCCTCATCTACCCTCCTCACCTTTGAAACTTGATGGGTACGCATTATACCCTACAGAAAAAGATGATCGACATTAGCTTGATATAATCGAGTATCAAGGTTCGGTTTCATATTTAAATATTACCTACCCTCATTATTCGGCCGACCTACAAACAAATATTCTACTACTACCCCCCCCCCCCCCCCCCCGTCTCTCCAAATTTACCATTTTTTCCAACTTCTAGCCATATCTATAACCCCCTCCCTCAGTTATGCCTTTACTGGTAGCTCAGTAAAAAAAAAAACTTTCCCTTACCGCACAGACAAAATCCAAAGGAGAAGCCACAAAAAAAAAAACTATCTTTACCAAGATCTTAGAAGGCATACCTGTGTGATTAAATAAGATCCCTTGGCAGCAATGGTATTTTCCTTTCACATCTCCAGCAAGTTCAGCCGTAATAATGGTATTTGTCTTCCACTTTTCCTCATTTTCCCTCAATATTTTTTTGGGAAAAATAACTCTCTCTCTCTAACCTCTTTAAATACTACCCACGAATAACAAACCGTCTCATTTTCCCCTACTCACCATAATTACCACTCCTCCACTCTGCCCTCATTTTCAGGCATTATATATTTTCCCAGGATTGCCCCTATTTGCACTTACGTGCGCATTATACACTTATACCAGACAAGACTTTTTCTAGCCATCTTGAACCTTCTGCCATACTACCCAAAGTTGTCACCACAAACCACGCATCACCTACACCTCTTTACCATACCCATGGAAACATAATGATGGCCAACAGCAGCATACTACCCCCTAAATAGTATCATCTCTGATATTTCTGCCATTATGGCTGTCAGATTTTGCAGTCGAAGCCTCCCATACATTCATTTTTGAGTTATCTTATACATTCAACCATAGTCGTACCCTTCGACAACATACATTTTTAAGCCATCCCCTACATTCATTTTCGAGTCATCGCATACATGCAACCCCGGTCATTCGTCTACATTCCACCATAGCCATCGTACACATATAATTCATTGTCGAGCCTTTGGTCAATACTTCTCGTTCTTATCAAATACTCAAAATTTATTAACACTATTCCTAATTTTCATTACCCATGTTAGAAGTTTTAACATTAAACTGTGCCTACATTATCATCGTCTACATTACCTTTACAATTATACTACCATACTTCGACAAACACGTCATTGCTTCATTCAAAAAATATGAAGGCATACATCATCAACAACAAAAAGAAGAAAGAAAAAGAATAATAACTACAACAACTCTCTCTACATGCCCAACTACAATAAAGACCCTCTATTTACACAGATAGCAGTTCTTATAGACCCCCGCCTGAGACTTTACCGTGTCTTCAGCCTCCACCTATTTTTTTACCAGGCTCGTCCGCAAAAAATATATATTACTCATATTCAGGCCCAACCATTGCATTACCCTCCACCAGTGCATGTATGGATGTCCACAGATATCCTCCCCAGCTCTAGCTCTACTAGGCCAAGCAACATCACAACCAACCCTTGACCCCCAAAAAACTTCTGCTTCAGAGCCATCGCCTTCTCCGGAATGCGTTCATCCTTCTCCTCCTTTCTCTTCTGGTAATGAGTATCTGGTGTGGTTTTCATTGTTGTGCTTTCTCAGGATAGAAGATGAACAGTACTTGAATTCCCCCCACCCCCTAACAACCCCTATTTATACCTTGATTAAAGGGCATTTATTACCTCTTTAATCAGCAATTACCTTAATTATTCTCTTTGGCACTACCCACATTCATACCAGTCAATTTTCAACTTCCCATGCCAACAAATATTCTCAGTACGCGCCATCTACAACAATTTTCAAGGCCCCAGCTGAGAGGGTGCGGATGTAGCAGCCTATATGCAGGCTTTCAATACTAGTCAAATACTCGAAGGCTACATCAAAGCCTACCTAAAGACTTGAAGCCTTACAGGACTGGCAACTAATTCCTGAAAGCCTTTCAAGATTAATCTAATACTCAAAGGCATCATCGAAGCTAACTATGTAGTCGAAGCCAAAAATAGACGGTCAACACCAGAACTCAGCACCAGAGAAACTTCGACCATAGTAATGCATGGATGATGGTTGATACACCAAACAGCCAGCTTACCAGATAGAATACTAAAGCAATCTGCTAGACATCTACAGTATCAAAACTGACTCTACATACAGAACAACTGTCCTAAAGGATATACATGTAATATGACCTCCCATGGTGACTGACCCCTTTCCTATCTCCTATAAATAGGAGGGAGGTGACACTATGAAGGGGTTAGAAAAACTCTCTCCAAAACCCCCATCAAGATTACCTTCAAACACCCCGTAGCCTACTTCTTATTCGATTTGTCATCTAATTAAATATATATTATCTACTATTCAAATCCTCGCTAGAGGTCGTGGAGAGCCCAATTCATAGACTCCACGCAAGTATGTTAGTTCAATAAACTAGTTGTTTATAGTATTATATATTTGCCAACGCATCTAGCTGAGCGTAACCTTTAAGGTACAAGAGTTAAGTTTCCCCTGTACAAAATCAAGCCCCTTTATGATGTATATGTAAAAGATAATAATGGGTACATGGACCTGTATGAAGGTCGATTACAATGAGTGTTTGTGAAGGATCAAACCCTTATCTGCAAATTTTGTTGATATAAGGACTTCACCTGTTAATGAGGCATCGACCTTTGGCCGATCGACGGAGTCCGAAGTTGTAATATCTGATGGAGATAAAGAAGTAGGGGTTGATCAATTTTTAGATTTCCCTGGTAGATTAGTAACCTACCCTCCCAATTTTGATATGTTCAAAGAGTTTAATAAAGCCAAGGCTAATGTTGGGGGAAGCTGGGGTAGCTGTACAGAACATGCCGGTAGGTATTTTAGGAGTTGCATCGTAACAACGGGAGAGGAATATTTTTTTTTTCATTTGGCTAATTTGGAGAGGGAGAAAGGAGATAGTAGTTTAAGCGAATCAATCCTTTTAGAGTATTTTGACGAAAATGTCCAAGGCGAGCTGACGGAGGGTTTTTCATGTTACCTATCTCAGTTGGATTACGGGTTGAGTCTTACCCTTAGCAATCTAGCAAAAATGATTATAAACATCATCGGGGCACGTCCAATTCAGTTGAACGGGAAAATATGGGAGCTGATGAATGTTTGTGAATTTTTGAATAAGTTGTGGGAGGAAGATGAAATTGAGAGGAGGATATCTTCTAAGGATGTCTTACAGTTTTATGCTATAAAAAAGTTTTCTGCAAGTGGAGGGGCATATTTTTTTGCATGTTTGACTCGGCCCCATTTCTTCGATCTGAACTCGGCAGGTCGAGTATGGAATGATAATATAATATGGGTAAAGGGAGATTGCCTTCAGACAGATGATGAAGAACCCTTGAAACTTCTGTGTAGAACAATAAAGCAAAGTAAGTATTATAATGTATAATATATAAGATTGATATGCTGAAACTGAATGTTGCTCCGCTGATGATAATGCATTATTTGACTGACAGGTCCTCAATCAATTATGGCGAAGGAGTCTCTGTACGACAGTGTTGCTCAGGAAGGGACAGAGCTCGAGGTTGAGCTGAAAGAACTTGGCATTAGCAGAAAGAAACATACTAATAGCCAGTTTGAGAAAGTTTAAAAGTCTCAAGCAATGAGGCTAATGGCAGGCGTTGGGGGCAACAAGGAGAGGGGAACTAATAGGGAGAGGTGAGGAAACTTGTCCAAGGCCTCTGGAGTGGACATCGTGGGTGTGTCGAAGTCTACTACGTCAAGCATGATAGCTCGGTCGTTTCCAATGACGAAGATGCTGAAGCGTGGTTTGACCTCTAAAACTACATGAGGCGGTAAGGTCAAAGGAGGGGCAAAAAAGATAAGGACCAAGCCTTCCAAACTGATAGGGGTGAATGTCATAGAGGATCAACCTATTCTAGGCGATGATCTGTTGGTAGTGGAGGAAAAGGCGAGGCTTGCAACTTTCAATGGAGAGGAGTAGATGAGCAAAATGGTAAGTTTATTTTTTTGAATATGTCATGAATTTTGTATATTGATTCGAGCTAACAGTAAAGTCAATGTTCTTTGTTTTTGTAGGCTACTCGTTTGATGAAGGGGATATGCCTCGGGGTCGAGGAAAAGAAAGCTGAACTGAAGAAGGGGATGGTCGAGTTTGAGAAGAAGGTAATCCGACGGAATGCTGACTTGATTAAGGAGGGGCAGCAGTTGGAGGCCACTACACCAATTTTACTAAATTACCACGGTCCTTATCTGTGGTAATAGCCATTTTTCCACGGATAAGTCTGTAGTGGAGGCCTATAGTAAAAGGTGCGTGGCAATATTTTTGCCACTGAGTTTATATGTGGTTATCTAATTTATATTGCTATGGAGTAAATCTGTGGCAATAATTTTGCCATGGAGTTTGTCTGTGGTTATCTAATTTATATTGATACAGAGTAAATTAGTGGCATTTTTTTTTGCCATGGAGTTTGTCTGTGGTTATCTAATTTATATTGATACGGAGTAAATCCGTGGCAATTTTTTTGCCACAAAGTTTTTCTGCGGTTATCTAATTTATATTAATACGGAGTAAATCCGTGGAAAATTTATTACCACGGATAATATCAGTAGTATAATTAGTATATTTACCACTGCTTTAGTCCGTGGTAATTTAATTTTTAAATAAAAAATTGCACCTGTTATATACACATATATAAACAAAAACACACAATTCAATGACTTGATTTATTTATAAATATTGGCCCAAAAAATCCTGGTACACTGGTTACAAGCTATATGCATGTTCCTTATAATAAATCTAAAAAAACCATGGATTGAGAAACAAAAAAAGGAAGCGCAGTGGCTTCAAAAGCAAATGATTAATATAGCGGTGTTCAAACCATAACCTCAAAAATAGTAATGGATTCAAGAATAAGGAGCACCATTAATCCATTATAAAAGCCTTCAAAAAGATGGGAAACACCTTGCAAGAAAATTAACATAATAAATAAATTATAAAGGTCAAACCCCTTTGAACTTTTAGTCGTTAAATAGATAACAAAAGGAATTTTAAAAAATGTACAAAAGTTTTTAAGAACATTTACTTGATAGGCAAAACGCAAAAGAATCCTTCGGTACTTGATCTTCGAGCCAATTAAACGTTTGTCAAAGAAAGCCCTACGTTGACCAAAGACCAGAGAATTTTCCATAAAAATTATATCAACAATAACCTCATATTCTGCCTCCTCATTTTCCTGGAGACCAGGAAGTACTAATACCCTCCCAGTGGCAACAATATGCTCATAGAAGTCCAGGACATGAGCAACTGCCTCATCTCGCAAAAGAGGCGTAGAAATCTACAATATAAAACATGTGATACTAATATTAGTATTATATGTGCATAATGAAAAACAACAAATTAGAGACTTGTTTTGCAGAAAACATTACGTGTTATAGGTTTGTGGAATTATCAGTAATTTTTGTAAAAAAATTACAGATTTTATCATTAATTAATGGATTTGTTCTTTTTCAAAAAAGAAGGGAAAGGCAGCAATTTAAGGGGAAAAATTAATAATTAATCCATACCCGTGATCTTTCAACATTAACAGTAGATGTTGTAGCGGATCCAGATGATTTAAGAGAAGCTACCAAGTCTTTCAAATTCTCAAACCTAGCATCATTTTCAGCCTTGTAATAGGAAAAACGGTTTTCCAAATCAATATAGGATTCCTTATCCTCTGTAATGTGTGCCCTCAATAGCTCCGTACTCTATAGAAACTTTTAGGTTACATCCAGACCCATAAAATTTATACACCCCTTTTTCATAGGACCAAATACTTGAGCTAAAGGATCATGGTCAACATCAAGATACTTAGAGTGCGGATTCTTCGTGATAATATCATTTACTGTAATCTCCAAATAGAAAATTAAACTAAATTATACTAAAATTATCAATTAAAGCGATATCAATTATACTTAGACAATAGTTATCTTATTGTATTACTCAGTTCATAAAAAATAAATTCTCTTTCTCGGTGAACTTGATGAAGTGCTGGAGGCAACACAGAGTGCAGAGTTTCAACATTGTATGATTCCACTTTTTAGACAGATTGGTTACTGCTTAAATAACTCTCATTTCCAGGTAGCGGAACGCTTAAATAGATAGATTAGGTTATGAGGCTTTTTAGAGAAGAAGTTTTTGCTGAGGTGAAGAAGTTGCCTGTGATTGGAGCTGAAGGCATCCAAGTTCTACTTATTCTAGAGTACAATCTCTGTTTTGTTCAGAGTATGAGAGTATTATGATACTGATGGACTGTACTACCATTTTAGTACCTACTCATGAACTATAAGGGATCCTATCAGGCTTAACATTGGCAAAGAATACTAATTGCAAAAGGGTGTGCTTAGGAACGAACTCTAGTTTTGGAAGGAAGAGAGAACCAATTGAAGAGTTTGAGTCTTTCTAGATGGTCCACATCGTCAATGAAACAAATATAGTGGCTGATAATCTGGGTGGGATGAGGGCTGGAGTTATGTTTATGGTACTTGACATCATCCTACTGTCTGAAGAATTGTAGGAAATAACTGGTTTTATGCTAAATACTGACAGATTGTATTAACGCTTTGTTTGCCTTTGGCGATTGAGGCGTCGGCTGATCCAGAGCCAACTCAATTGTCTCAGCTTCTGCCGAGACTGTTGAAGTTGTTGAGGAGTGAGAGCTTTAAGGCGAAGACAATGTTGTTGTCGCTGATTGGTAGCATTGTAAAGTCCGACGTGGTTTTGAGTGAGAGTTTGTTGGAGAATTTGGTGAATTGAATGATGGATTTTTTGAGTAGTGAGGATTGGGTGATGAGGAAAGGTACCTCGGAGGCGTTGGAGAGATTGGCGTTGGTTAAGAGGAATGTGTTATCGGAGTTCAAGTCGGCTTGTTTGATAAGTTTTGAGGCTCGGAGATTCGATAAGGTGAAGGCTGTTAGGGATTCAATGAATAGGATGTTGGAAGTCTAAAAGGATGTTCCTGATGTTTCAGATGAGGTTTCACCAATCTCTCAATCGAGATCTTGTTCAAAAGAAAATGCAAGTGATGGGCGCTACCCAAACAAGAAAACTACTGCCAGGATGTTCGACTCACCTCAAACTAATAAGATGCGGGCCCCTACAGCCAGACAAAGGATTTCCTTTCAAGTCCTGCGTTATTGCGTAAGCTAGACAATAAGAAACCTACAACTTTGAAGTTTGAAATTGGTCGTCCTCACACTCCCCCATCTACAGAAGTTGGTCACTCCGATCTTCATCAAAAAGATGAGGGAGCTTCAGATTCTGGGGATAAAGAGAACAAAAGACGTCAAAAGCCTGAAACAAAACATACTCTTTTTGACAATAAGGCACATAGGTTTAGTAGGTCGAGGTCTGGATCTCGTGTTATTCCAGTTTACCTGGAAGAGATCATTGAATCAACCGTTCTAGTTAGCAATACTATTAAGGAGGTTTATGTAAACCAGAAGAACAACGAGGATCTATCTTTGATTCGAACACAACTGGGCCAGATAGAGAACCAGTAATCCAGCCTTTTAGATCTTCTCCAGAGGTTCATGGGCAGCTCTCAGACCAGTATGTAATCTCTTGAAACCCGAGTTCATGGCTTAGAGTTGGCACTAGATGATATATGCTATGATTTAGCCATATACACCGGAAGAATGTCAAATGCCGATACTACAAGAAACAGTTGCTGCATGATACCTGGTGCGGATTTCTTGAGCTCCAAGTTTTGGAGGAGAACGGAGGGTGCTTACTCTGCATCAAATTGTGTATCATATGGGAATCCCCCATCATTGGCTGCCATGCAATACATCACTGATAGAGACGGGCAGGGCCGGAGATTCCGGTTTTAAGGTGGCAGTGGTGGACTTGCTGTCAATCCATTGACAGATACTACCGGTGATTCAAGACGAGTTTCAGTGGTTCACATGAATAAAATTCCAAGGGAAACCATCCATGGCTCTGAAACAAATCATCTCCGCAGTGTCTGTTTGATGCACCATTGACAATCAATAGATAATCAGCATAACTTTGGGGGATTTGGAGTTCGTTCTCTTTTAAACAATTTGTTGAGGAAGGAGGTACAATGGGCCATCATCATCTTTGTAGATGAAGGATCCGATGAAACTGATTGGTCTATTGATGATATCATGCTTCACATAGAGATTTACAGTGAAAATGGTCAAATATTTACAAAGCAAATAAGTTCCAATTAGGGTAACTTGTCGAGAAATCTGTCATTTCAAGCAATTCTCATTGGACTCAAATTCTGCAAGCAATTCTCATGGCAGCCTTTAAAGTTGGAAGTAGACTCTCAAATAGTTGTTAAATGGTATAACAAGTCTGGGATAGTATCTACTGGGTTCAGTAGCATATTGGAAAGAATCACAGTAGTGGGGTCTTTTCTAAATATCAGAGTAGGGCATGTTTTTCAGAGAAGGTAACAGTACTCCAGATGGGTTGGCAAAAGAAGGCAGTCAACAAATTTCTAAACTATATTAGGAGGTCAGCAGCCTACCTAGGAATATAAGAGCATCCAATTTTTGTAGATAAAATGGGGATTGCGAGTATAAGGAAGTGACTGTATTATTTTGCCTAGGAGCTAAGTCTTATATCCTCATCTTGTATCTCTTTTTTCATAGCAATAAATATCACTTCACCAAAAAAAAATATTATTGTGAAGATTTGTATTTTTTGTTCATGGAAATGAATTAAAAAATTAAAATCCAAATGAAACTCTTGAGTATGAATAGAAATTTTACCACTTTTTCCCCAACGAATGCCGTGAGGAAGGTTCCATCACTGCGAGTATGACCAACAAAGAAGGAATCTGACCTAGTAATAGTTGGATCCACTTCCATCTATTAATAACAAGTAGAAGACAACTCAAAGTCACCATCAATCATATATAAATAAATAGGAAAATTCAAAACTTATAAAACAAGCTAACCATTTCATCAGCCACTCTGAATACCCCCTTTCTCCTTGTTGTTTGAGGGGTTAACATCTTTGACCTATTTATCTTGTTCCTTTCCCGACTAGCTTTAACTTCTTCTGTAGAAGTAAGGTCGTCAAATCGAACCCAAACTTCAGGTTTAGTCTTTTTTGGGCAGTTCTTCTTCCTCTCATCATCTGTATCGCATTCATCAAACATTTTCCTAAGTGTATTTTTTTCATTTCTCCTCATGGTATTAGCAGATTTTATAAGTTTTCTTTTTGCTGCTTGAGGAAGTACATATTCGCTCTGTTATTATTATAAAGTATAATCAGTACAACATAACAACATTTATTCAATACATGAATAGTAGCTTAACTAGTTTTAACTTACACATATCATCTCCCAAACGGTATCTTTGAGCTTAAGAGGAATGGCTAGCCAACTTGGATAATATGGAGGAATATGTTCTCGTACTAGGTTGCTAAAACGGGACAAAAATTTGGTTGAATTCTTTTCAACATGTCCTAGCAACAAAAATTTCAACCGTATCTTTGGTTTTGATGAGCCTATGGAGAATATTAAGTATTAAGAAGGCAAAATTAACCTATGACAAAAATATTTGTTAGGAATAGCATAATGAACTGACAATTTTTATCATAAAATGACATATCTGCAACATTAATCATGAATTATCAACATATATAATCGCTGTTAATTACCTTTATTCACATAGTATCGCCCTAAATAGAGAATAAAATGTTATAGAACTACCTCCACCTGATGTATCAAAATGCTCATGTGATCCCCCAAAATGTATAGGCGAAGGTATAGGCGACTACTCCATTGGGTTTAATGAGGATGACATCGATCGTGATAGTGGTAGCATCCTGAAACCAAAAAAAAAATATCACTCATCTAAGAAACTATTATTATGATTGCTACATTTATATAATATGCCACGAATACCACATTTGCACATAACCAAAAAGCAAGCTAAAATTTAATAAACAATTATGTGAGAGAATAAATAGTGGGGACAATGGATATCATATTTGTTCATTTGATGATACAATTAAAAAAATATTTGTTACACTAACTAAAACAATGTGATACGGGTTTAAGTGTCACTTAGTGTAGGAAGTATCATCCTTTACAAATATATCAAGCTCTACAGGCAGGGAGCTAGGGTACAACATACTCTCTCCTTCAATAGAAGAAAAGGAAGCAATAAAATCTATTTTCTTGGTTTGCTTCTCTATACACATGAATAATATCAAAATAAACAAATTTAGTGATCAAGTCTATTATAGATTGATGTAGCTTCTCATTTTAGTGATCAAGTCTTGGTTTGCTTCTCTATACTCCAAGGTGGTTTGTTATTGACTTTGATATAGCTTATCATCTGTAGTGAGTCAGTTCCCACACATATTCTGCTTATGCCAGCTTGCAGAACAATAGTCAAGCCTCTTTCAGTAGCCTTCATCACCTCCTGCTCTACAACTAAAGAAGGCCGATTCATACCATGATAAGCACAAAATACAGTTCCCCCATGGTTTCTGACAAGACCTCCATACCAACCTCTAACATCAGTATGAGATCCATCTATGTTGAGCATCCAAATCCCTTCACCAGGAGCAGTCCAGAAGCAATGTATTTGTTTTTTTAATGATAAACTTAGGTTTAATGCTACAGGTATAGCACAATTCTCTCTCCCTGCTGTTATGCCTAACCTTGTTGATCTTTATACTAAGTCTGAGCTGGATAACAAAGGAGTTACTATAATTTTGATATTCACTATTGATTACAAAGAAAGTGATCCCAGCTTATCTATGGTAAAATACATAAAACTTTGAAAGAATTACCAGTTTTGTTTTTTCCTTTACGGCTTCCTGCAGTAGCCCAAACTAAGTGTCTGATATTGAATTGGCCTCTTACAAAAGAACTATATCTTGACCAAAACTGCTTTAATTCTTGAATGAGATTCTACACGTAAAATGAGTTATATGCATATAAACAGTCGATATTGGAGCGATTGTGATGGTTTGAGTACCTTGCAGTGAGATAATTGACCAACTGGTATTGTTTCATAATGTGGGAGAAATGTTTTATTCCTACAGTTGTTCTTGTTGTTGTTGTTGATTTGGAACCTCCTTGTATTTGGTTTGAAAACATACTCATCTTTCTACTCTCCTCAAAGATTAAACCCCATTGAAGAAGGGAGTGAAAGTGTCAACTTGCAAAGGTGTCCGAAACTTAGAACTGTTGATAAAGTTGTTTGAATTGGATGACTTTCGTACCTCATCTTGTGGCCAGAAAATACAGAAGGCCACATCTGCCTAAACTGTGCTTCAGTTAGATAGTTGGGGTACTCCCACACTAAAATTTTAACTGCTTAAAGCCTTAAACCCACAGTTGGATACAATGAAGCAAATGCTATATTTCGGGGCCAGGGCTTCAAGTAAATCCATTGTAAAAATTGGCTTGAGACTAGAGCAGATTCTAGTTCTACTGTCCTAATACGATGACCACTAACATTGATAACATCGTCAACTCTTCCAGTTAGCCAATGGTAGCCATCTTTGTTCCTGCTGTAACCATCAACGCTAAAATAATAACCTGGAAATGGCTTGAAGAAGGTTGATCACCATAAAAGGTATGGAATGCTCCAGGCCACGAGTTTTTAATACATAGATATCCAGTGCACCCGCCTTCAATCTTATTTCCCTTCTCATCAACTATAATAGGTAGGACTCAAGACTCCAAAAAAAAGAAAAAGTAGCAAAAACAGGCTTTTCATTTCCCTTCTCTTCATCACCCACAGATACATATATGATGAACAACAAACAAATGGGTAGACAGTAAAGCAAAATATTTTTAGAGATATAAAAGACACATTAATCCTCTCTGAAGGCAGTATGGACAATAGTGGGGACAAAAGTGAAATGATATATCAAAAAGCATATTAAATAACAAGTTTAACAAAATGACGAAAGAAAAATTTTACGTGTCAAATATAACTAGGATATATTTTAAGCTTTCTATATCCACGATCCTTTAATAATTTCTTCATATTCATCTACGTTCTCATTTATTAATCTCATCATTGATGAAGTAAAGGAGTTCCCCGTCTCAAAAATTAATGGTTCTTGATTCACGTCAACGTCCTTATCTAATCTTTTTGGAGCATCAATTACCACAAACCAATCAATCATTGTTGAATCATGACAGTAAAAACCTTGCGAAGCTTGAGATGCAAGACAATATGGTTCATCGCCGACCTTTGAGTTTCTCTTTAACTTTTCCAAATTCACGAAAGTTAAATTTACTTCAGCATCAAATGCACATCCATTAACTTTATCTTCAACCCGCACCCAATCACAATAGAATACTATTTGGGGGAAATCATAGTAACCTAGTTTGATAATTTCTTTAACAACCCCATAGTATATGGTTTCCTCTTCACATAGGTTTTGATCTCTTGCACTAGCAACGAAGTTAGTCATCGCTTTCATCATAACCCCAATATTTTGTGTTGCCTTGCTAGACTCTGAGTCTGCGATACAAAATAAAAATCCATTTACGCGATTAACTTTGTATGAAATTGCTTTAAAGCTTGGCCCATCGATTAATCTTTTTAGCGTAGACATTTCTGAGTTATCAAACTATAAGAGAAAGATATATCCAAAATTAGCTTGTTTGAGAATAATAATTATCGCCAAAATGCATTAAGTATGTTTTTAGCTGTTCCCTTAACCATAATATATAATCTAGTGGTTTTCCCGCGTTTATGCTTCCCCTACGTCTGTAAACTCTCATTAAATCTTTGAGGTTGATATCGTACTTCCTACATATTAATTAAGTATTAGGTATGACCTACATAGTTACATTAAAGTATAATGATATTTCTATACATACTTTTCCCATTCTTCAATTCCATCATATAAGCTTCAAACCTAACGACGTACTTGCTTGTACTTGAGTGTTTCGAGATGTATGACATGGCCTTTGTCAAGAGGTTGTTCCTTATCTGCATCATCATCCATGAATGCTGGTTACCCTCATTTATGGGTCCCTTTTCTATGATTAGGTATGTACTCTATGCAGTACAATATTGCCTCATCCAAAACATAATGGTTAGCGATACACGCTTCTACACACTTTGGATTCTTCACATAATTTTTGTATGTCCTCATTTTTCTTATGCATGTAGTAAATTGTATACCATTAAAAGAAAACATACGTTAAAAATTAAATAAGCTTTAAGCTAATTAAAAACCTCTCGAAGCCATACATCCATCTAAACTTAACGGGTCCGCATCTCAATGCCTTATCCCCTAAGTGCACAACAAGGTGAACCATGGAAACAAAAAATGATGGAGGAAACTACTTCTCAAACACACATATAGCTTCAATAACCCGTTTATCCATGACTTGTAGTTCTTCTCGATGAATAACCTTGGAGCATAGCACATTGAAGAAGAGGATATCGTTCGAAAAGCGACAAGTAATGGCTTCTGCTTTTTAAAAGCATGCATTAAGACTACTGGTAAGAGTTGTTGTAACATGACATGATAATCATGTAACTTAAGGCCTTTTAGCTGATGTTGCTTCATGTCAACATTATGTTTCCAATTAGAACTATACCCAATAGGGACCTTTAACGAATGTAAGCCACGACAAAAGGATTCCTTCTATGCTTGATATAATTTGAAGGGGGCCTTCGGAATGAAAGTCTTATTCCCCTTACATTGTAGCCATAATTGTTTCCTTATTTTCAAATCCTTCAGGTCCTTGGAAGCTTTAATACCATCCTTGGTTTTTCCCATTATTGTTGCTATGGCAATTGAGGCAAAGTTACTTTCCACATGCATTACATCAAGATTATGCGGCACAGGTAGATACTGCACATATTAAATACATTAGAATGCATACTTTAATATCTAATATGTATTAATTCTACCTAAGTATTCTCTTACCTTCCAGTAAGGCAAATCGAATAGGATTATTTTCTTTGACCAAGGAGTCGGATCGTCATCTTTATTTGCTACTCCTTTTCTTTTTTTCCCACTTTTCCCCCTTCTATAACGAGCTTATCTACTCTTCTTAATACCTTTGAACTAATCAAATGCATTGGCGACCTTCTATGTTCCTCAAACCTATTAAACTGTGATTTTTGTTTCCTTAAAGGGTGATCAGCTGGTAGAAATCTCCTAATATCCATATAAACATGCTTATATCCATATTATAACCTCTTTGAAAATATGCCTTCGCTACAAATTGGACACCCCTATTTTCCTCCAGCTCTACAACCAGAGACATGTCCATATGCCAGAAAATCATTGATCGTCCATAATTAGATTGCTTTCATTGTAAACATAGTCTTCTCATTAGCATCATAAGTTAAGATACCATTATCCCACAAATCTTTTAATTCCGCAACCAATGGTTGGAGGTAAACATCAATGTTTTTTCCTGGACCACTTATATCAAAAATAAGTAGCATCAGAAGAGTAAAATCTTTTTGCATGCATAAAGATGGTGGAAGATTGTGGGGGACTATCATCACTGGCCAACAACTATATGAATTGCTCTTATTACCAAATGGGTTGAACCCGTCTGTAGTTAGTCCAAGATGAAAACCCCGTGGGTCTTTAAAAAATTTAGGGTACCTAATATCTACTCCTTTCCAATATGAAGAATCTATGGGATGATGCATGATGCCCCTTTATGATGTCATTTCATACTCTCAGTAATCCATAGAATGCAGCGAAAGAAAATAAAAAGACATAGCGCCTATTTAGTTGGTCATGTTTATAAAATAAATATACAAGTTGTAAAGATTAACACTAACCTGTAAAACCTTTTCAACCTAGGTGTTAAGGGAAAATACTTCAAAATCTTTACTGGTACCTTTCTTGATTATTTCCTTGCAAGGAACTCGGATGTCCATCTACTTGCACCATATATAGGATAATTTTTCTTTTTCTTATGCTCCCTCCAATACAATATGCAGTTGTTGCGGCACGCATCAATATTCTCATAATCCATACCTAAATACTTAATCATCTTCTTAGCAGCATACAAACTTTTTGGCAAAGTGTTACCTTTAGGAAAAAGTCATTTCAACAAAACTAACAACATTGTGAAGCCAGTATCAAAAAATTGACAAGTTGATTTCAAACTCATTAACTCAATTGTTGCTAACAACATTATATCTTCTAGTGAGCATGAAGGGTATAGTGGATGGGAAGCATCATCCTTCAACTTTTGATACTCGATTTGTTCCCTGGGAAATTCATTAACACCTACATAAAGCCCATCTTCTTACGTGCCTTCGTTAAGGCCTTCTGGTTGCATGTAACCGAATGCATCATCAACTAAATCAGTTGTTCTTGGTCGCACAACATCATCATGTTGAGTAATAAATGGTTCATTAGGATTTTCAATGTGTGCATCAACAGTTGCATCTTTGGACTCCCCGTGAAAATACCATGTCGTATATGACAGATCTATACCATAAGTTATTAAATGAGTTCTTATTTCTTCAATTTCCTTTACCCCATTGACATTAAGACATATGTTACAAGAACAATATGTTGTATTTCCTAAAGTTTGTTTTACATATTCAATGAACAACCGAACGCCATTGAGGAAATCATAAGTTAATCTACTTGCTTTTACCCAATTCTTGTTAAAATTCGGGGAAGACATGTCCACAAAATTTCAATATCTCTGGATAAAAAAAAAATAGTCCTAAAGTGGGAAAATAAAGAAATATCAAGTAAAAGGTGAATCATAGCTCAATAATTTATATCTCTTAAAAATATATGAATCTTTTAAGTGTATTCCAATTAATAGGCAAGTGAGGTATAACCAACAATTCCGAATAATCAATGGTACAAAAAGAATTTGAAAACTAATGTTTTCATACTCAAATAAATTGTAGTTACTCAAATTAAACATAGCATACAAGCAAACAAAACCAAAATCTGAATCAAGATAAAGACAGGCGATTACTGGATATTGTTTATTGTATCCAATGTTTTTTTTATACAACTAAAGGCAAGGGCAATGTTGAAGAGGTCTTTATTTTATTATTCCATGATGCATAGGATACATATTCAAAACCTAATCAAATATGAGGCAGATGGCTACAATAGACGAGCTGCCTATAGGCAGAACCAACTTGTTTTAAATGGATGGAAGGAACACTGCTCTCCTCAGGTCAATCCAGCCTAACTCAATTCAGAAAGTGGAAGGAAGAGTCTTTAAAGCTTAGAAGCTAACAGTAATAACAATAGCTCACAAATGGGTGTATAGAAAGCAGATTTAGAAACTCTTCCAGTCTATCCAGAAAATGGATAGAAAAGATATCCTCAAAGATTCTCCAAAACCTGTGCTACTTGTTGAGGACAGACCTCTTGTTTATATTTTAAACATTTGCTCTTTATTCAGAAGCAGCAAGACACATCAAAACCTTATCAATTATGGGGCAGATGTCTATAACAGACAAACTGCTTATAGGCAAATCCAGATGCTTCAGAAAATGGATGGAAAAAGTGCTATTTTTCAGATCTGGTCAACACAACCTAACTCAGTTCAGAAAGTAGAAGGAAGAAATTTTGAAGCTAGAGGCCATCTGATATATGCCTCGTATGGGGGGCAAAATGGATGAAGTTAACCTGCAAGAGATGCTAGGTTCACAGAGGGCAGAAGCGGTAGGGTAACCAATTAGGTCTAGCTAAGAAGTGTAAGAAACTTGCGTATGGTGAGACAGGTAGACAGATCCTCACTTAGGAAAGAGAGCTATAGTGAAGAGAAAGTAGCAACTAAGCCTAGACCTAAGCATAGAAAAGAAGAGAGCAAGTAAGGGCACTGTTATAAATAGTGAATTGTAATGTATATATAAGACTATACTTGCATATGGCGAAATATACATTATTAAAGAAAATAGCCAAATAGAAGACGAGGTATTTAAAATACAAAAGAAAATGGGTATTAAGTTTTTAAAAGAGTTGTAGAAGCGATTTAGAAGCACAAAAGAAAATAGGAACCATGTTGTGGCAGCAAGGTAGTTTCATTCCGTAGTTTGGAAGCTTGTATTTTAAAAATCAACTAGTAGAAGCTAGCGCCCTTATAATTAGTCGGTTAAAGCGTGGTTGAGCGTACGCAAGTTTAAAAAATAATATACATTACGCTCAAATAGTCCTTAGTCTTTGGCATACCATTTTTGTTCTTCTCCTATCCCTAATCCTGTCCTTAGTTTTGCTGGTCTCTAGTCAACCGAAGGCGAGACAGACTCACCCAATGCAATGAACTAGGAGCTAGGTCAGGAAGAAGAGAGGCTCAAAGGAAGAGAAGCTGTAGACCAGCCAGATTAAAAATGGGCTGTACCGGTATAGAAGAGATGAGCCAGAGAGGCTAAGGAGCGAAGCAAGTAGTGCTATCAAGAGCAGTTCCAGTTGACAGACAGAGGAATAAAGAATGGATTTCCCTTAGAATGGCAAGATCTGGTTCATAATATTCTAGCCATAATTTGGTTCAATATTCTTGCTATAACCTATAGGCTCTTGTTGGAAGATAGGAAGTAGAGTCCAAGATTAAAGGCGTAGTTGGTCTTCTTCTTCAGAGAACAACAAAACAAAGGATGGAATACAGAGTAGGTCTTCTTTAACAGAGACCAAAGAAACTAAGGTATGGAATGCAGAGAAGTCCAATCTATGCGGAGCCTTAAGAAGGTTAGACTGGGAAGGAAGACCAATCTGCTCACTTAATCTAGATTTATTTTTTGAGAGGTGCATTATGGAGAAAAAGGTTGATGGCTCCATCATCAAAGCGAGGAAAGGTGAGTGATGCTTTGACCTGTCTAAGGACTCACATCCATGGCGTCGCTTTTCTTTCTAGTACGTAGGCGCCGCTTTTCTTTTTATTCTAGTACGGAATCTTGCATCTGCCTTCGCCGATCCGAAAGAGTACAATCTCTAGACCAGACAAGGACTGGAAGCTTTAAAGCGATTGCAGTTTAGAGGAACAATAGGAGATCTTGGCAAAACTAGCACTTGGGGATAGCAAGAGAGAGAGTAGTTTAGGAGGCCTACAGGCTAACAGTTTGGGCGCGCCTATAAGCAAGCATCACATCAGGTCAGGGCCTCAGCCGGCGCCTATCTCCATCTATATGGAACAGAGCTGTGCCTGCAAGCAGTGAACACTTGCATACGGAGAAAGTAAGCCGGTATGTTTTGATCTTATATTCTTTCACATAGTTGCATCTTTCCTATTTATATTTACCACTATTAGTAGGTTGACAGGCTATGAGAAAATCAAGTATAGTTTTATCTTCTATTCCTTCATATAGTTGCATTTTAATCCTGAAGAGATACAAATCCATTTTGAAACCATGTATAGGTGACAGGCTGTGATAAAATCAAATCCAATCACATTTAAGAAAAAATTCGGGGAATTGTATCGTTCGCAACCTAACGAAGTATTGTGAAACTACTCTTTATTTTTATATTCTTGATGGACGCCTATCTAACAAGCATCTGCTAGTTTTTATCCAAAACAAAGCATGACTTCAAGGGAGGGTAACACCTAAGTATACTGCCAGACTAGCACACTAAACAACCAATCACAAAGCCCCTACAAGATGCGGCCCTAGACAAAGATATTTAAGAGAAAGGATAAACTAGTGGTAAAGATGGTACAACTTAGCAAGAGATCATTGGCACTACTTTGGGGGCTAATTGACAGCAAGATAAATGTATATTAATGCAAAAAACAGCGAATATCAATAATAATCATATGCGCACCATAAAATTTGCAAAAACGGGGATAATCAAAAAAATAATGATTAAATTTTGTTGCTTACTTTGTGGGCTTAAAAGAGTCTTCAACTTGACGTCACAACTAACACATTATTACCTACAAAAAAAAACAAAGATACAGTTTCAAAAACCAATGCAACGACTTCCATTTTGGTACGCATAAGATAACAGGAAAATAAAAGGTCTTCATAAGTAGTATGTTTAATAGTGAAGAAAAAGAAATAAATAACAAGTATGAATAGGAAGATCAAATTAATTAGCAAAGATGAACAACATCAATTTAATAGTAGTAAACTACCGACGATTGTTTATTTTTGGAATCATCTCTAAACTATTAAGAAAAAACCAATTCACCAAAACCCCCTAGTTTAAACTTCAACTCAAACTTTTTTTCCCTATTTCTTCAAACCCATTGTCATTTTTGGAATCATCTCCAACACCTATTTATTATATATATGTATATTTATATATTTTGACAAAATGATGTAACTTTTTCGTATTGGAAAACTGAAAGAATACAAGGCACGAAATTAACACTTTTAAAAAAAAATACTATAAATTAGTGACCATTTCAATTTAGTTAATGTTAAAATGAACACAAAGTGTGCAAGAACAATACAAATTCCTCTCATTTCCTACTAATACTTCCTTCACTAGCTGAAATTGCATTAAATAAATTAAACCTTATCATCTAACTTACCATTTACAAGCGGGATCATCTCCATCCTGTTGCGGGGTATCCGTGAAGTCTTGGGTGTACCTGGTATTTGTTGTAAGAGTTTATGTCTCACAAACCCATAAAACACACACTCAATGAGAGTCACTCCACACCCATCAACATTCAAAGTAGGGATTGGATTTCTAAATATAAGCCACGAAACAATCACAACAACTGCAAGCTTCATATTACCCATTACATTGAATGGCACAGCTGTTATGGAATGGATAACTTTAAAGATGGAAAAGTTGAGACAGAAACCTAACACTCATGAGGCCAAGATTAAGATGAGGGATGAACAAAGAGTCTCATGGGTGTGAAACCATACCCAAACCCCATGCCCTTTAAGGAATAAAGCTAGCATAGCCAATATCATTGTCGCAAAAGGAGTCATGAAGTACACTGTGTTTATGCGGTCAAACTTATATCCATGCAGTAGAGACTCTGCAAGAATAGTCTTTATAGATGTAGCTAGGCAAACAAATAAGGCAGCACAAAATCCAGACATATTAAAACTAAGTTCAGTAACGAAAGTGAGAAGAATCCCTCCTACAATGAGCACCAAAGAAGCTCAGATGCGCCAGTCAAAGTATTTTCACCAAACTGGCTACTGAAGTACCACTATAGTTGTAGGAGTGAATGATTATATCGTCTGTATGAAGGAGACTGGAATATACCATAAGCTCACCTTCCCCAACACTTTGTTGATACAAAAAACAAAGGACATAGGAAATATCCTTCTCCAACGGTCTTCTGGGTTAACCGTTATCAGTGACTTAACTTTAAGTACTTTGATTGCTATGTATGCTCCAATGGCTGAGCGCATGAAGTAAATGCAAGACACTATCAGAGAGAACTTAAAATCTAATTTCTGAAAGATTCACTTGTTCTTGATAGTCACAGTAACATTAAAACCCCACCATTGCAGTATAGCAAAAAATGACCGGATCATACTCCACTGACACAATCTACTCACCTCCATTGATCCTCAACTCTTCAAACCTAAGATCACCAACACCTCAACAAACAAACAATCAATCACACATGAATCTTACTCTATAACTGTACGATTACAGAGGTAGAGAGAGTTTCGATTATAAAGTTATCAAAGTGAAGAATTAAAATGCTTAGTCTATCTATTATATATAGTTCAATCATATCAATCTAGAAGTTAATTAGAGTTTGAAGTGAAACTTACTAGAAGGTTAAAGAATAAGCAAATCAACTAATTCGAGAGAAGCAAGTGAGCAAATACATTGTGGAATTTGAGAAACAATTTACTAACCCATCGTTGAGATCAGGAAACAAGAGTTTCAATTTCAAGCTTAGGGTTTGAGATCAAGTATTTGGGGATTTTGAGTCGGTGTTATAATTCAAATTCTCTTCCCTCTGTTTCTACTCTATTTCTAAGCAATAGCGACTCCAAACAGAGAAAAAATAAAATTATTGAGGGAAAACCCAAAAAAAAGTGGCAAAATTAGAAAGAAAAAAAAAACCACATACTCCAATTCTATTTTCCACAGATAAATCTATCTCTAATAAATGACGCATAATATCTGTAGCAAAAAAAAAAAACTATGAGAAATTGACTATTTTGGTGTAGTGGGCCCTGAAGGCGTCTTAAGAGGTAGATATTAATAATTTTTCATCAGAAGCAAGAAAGAATATGGAGGTGGTGGTAACTAAGCGCAACAGACTCGAGCGCAACCTTATAACCAAGGGGTATTCTAAAGATGAGGAGAATGTCATTATGGTGGACAACTATGTTGAGGAAGAAGAAGATGATGAGGCAGAAGATGTTGTTGTTGGAGTTGTGAATGGGTTGGACGGCGTCTCTCCCTAAATGGTGCGAGACAACACAGGGGATGACAATGAGCGTCTAGAGGGAGAAAATGAGAAGGTAGAGTAAAATGCTGACTCTGTGATTGTATGAATGGTTTGGAATGTTGTAATCTGATGGAATATTGCTTGTTGGATAGAATTCTATATGCTAAGACGCTTTTGTAAACCTTGTTGTAGGAACGTAAGAAATGTGCGTTAGAATAAAAGATTTAGAGACTAAGCTAGCTAAGGTGAGAAATGCCCATACGTCCCTGTTGTCTTCACAAATGAAGCTACAGGTTAAAAAAGGGTAAGAAATATTTAAATTGTATGCTTCATTAATTTAGAGCTACAAAGTAAAAAGTAAAGTGTAGGGGCAGACCAACTACCTACTATCAGTTTATGGGCAATGGAACTTAATGGTATATAGAAAATAGCAAAAATATTGACAAAGTAAAACATAGAGAATGTGTACCTTAGAATTGGAAGTATGTATTATTATGCATCCAACTGAGATTGTGCCTCAACCTTAAGTTTAGAAGTAGTTTCACACAAAGTAGATTTCAAAAAATAGATATATCGTTAGAAATGAGATATATGTATTGAATGAATGTTCAGAATAAAACTTGATATGTTCTATTTGTGATCTGCAGGTCGAATTGGAGTCAGCTCACTTTTGCGAAGATGAGATACACCAATGTAACCAAGAATTTGAAGAAGAGTTTGATTGGATGAGAGAGGTGAATGAAGAAAGAGAAGATCAACATGTAAAAGTACACTTAAAGTTTCTTGAGGTAATCCAAACTACTCACGACCTTGCTCAGAAGATCGAGGAGAAGGATACCAAAATTAGTAAAGGGAAAATAGAGCTTATAGAGATGAAAGAACATGCAGCAAAGCTCAAAAGCCAGAATAATTTGCTAATAGCAAAGAGTAAAGATGCTGACATGGCTCGATACCGTATAAAGGCGTAAGAAAAATTAGAGGAAGGGTTAAGTCGTTTTTTGGCTATTCTAAAGGACCAAATGATTAGTAAAATGAACGATCAGGAAAAAAACTTAAGCTGATCTAATGAGTACCAGAAATGAGTTGGAGCGATTGAAGTAGAAAATGGTAGAGAAAAATAGCGAGCTGAAGAAAACTCGAGATGACCTATTTACCTTTGAAGTTGAGGTTGAGCAGTTTACTACAACCTTACCTACTAAAGATATGGAGTTTCGAATAGTGCAATGGAAGTGTGTTGAGTTGAATTAAAGGGTGGCACAATTGAAGAACGAACTGGCATGCCAAAAACTCCAAGGCTGGAGAGCACTCGAGGAAGAATAAAAGTGATGTCAAGGTTTCTCTTTTGAAAGGGGATGTAGTTAACCTTTCAGCTCGAATAAGAGAGCTAGGGGGAATTGTAACTCGAACTCAAGGTCATGTGCAAAAAGGAAATAAGCAGTTAAGGGAGTGCCAAAATAAGTTAAACGCTGCTTTTACCAAGGTGTAATGGCTAGAGCGGACTTCTAGGGGTAAGGATATTTTGATTAAGAAGCAAGATGAGTTGTTAAAGAAGTCTGCAACTTAGGAAGATTTAAACAGGGAACTTGAGGAATTTCGTGCTCACGTGGTGGATTTGAGGGCGATTAATCAAGCTAAATCGGCTAAAGCTGGCAAGAAGGTGGAAAAGAACATCGCATTCATGGCTCGAATAAATATTAAAATGAAATCGCAGGAAGAACGGTATAATTGGTTACTTAATCGCCTTGAGATGGCGGGATCAATTTTTTTAAGGCGGTCATGCCCGAGGCCTCGCGCTCGGAATTGATGATGACGGTAATTGCCAATTTTGTAAAGGTGGTAAAAAGGCTTGAGTTAGAGAGAGATACCTTACACGACTGTTTGTCTGAAAGGGGATGTATTTGTAGAGCAGATATAGATCGAGAAAATTTAATGAACTCCATGGGATCAGAATTAGGATCTCGACTTGCTGAATTGGCAGAAACAGGGTGTAGGGTCCTAACTTTTTTTTGATGGGAAGTCGGCTCTCACACCACGCGGTTTATCCTTAATCAGAGTATTCAAGCATATAATCTAGAATGTAGAAAATCAGTAGACAATATCCTTGCGTAGAGGTCCGAATGTGGCACTCTACGACCTCTGATGAGGATTTTTAAGAGATTTTGTATTACTGATGAGTAATTGAAAATTAAAGTACTGGGTTTTACATTGCAGCCGAACGTACACTGTAAGAGCTCAGAGGAGAGATCTTCCACCCATACCTTGGTTCCCCATCACTCCTATTTATAGAATCATTGGAGGCTGAGTCACCAAGTGTGGGCCAGGTTACATGAGTACTGTTAGGATATTCTGGGGCAAGTATGGGCACCAGACATGTCTGTACTGACAAGGTTATGGGTGTCGGACATGTCTGTTGTGATAGCTGCCTATCCCGTTATACTTCGACCATGTGCTGCTATGGTCGAAGTATTTCTGCTGCGATGTGTGGAGTCTGTTCTCTAGGCTTCAAGTAAAATATGCTTCGAGTAAAAACCTACGAGTAGGCTTCGAGTTGGCTTCAAGTAGAATTCTACGAGTTGGCTTTGCATAGAAGGCTGCGAGTAGGCTTCAAGTAGAAGGCTGCGAGTTGGCTTCGAGTAGATTTCGAGTAGAAGGTTGTAGGTAGGCTACTTCATTCGCCCCCTTTTAGCATAGGGCACGAAAATGGTTGAAGAGGCCTTTGCTGAGAATACTGTTTGGTGTTAGATGTTGAGCGGTTTGATTGTTGGTTTTTGGGGAGGTAAATAAAGAGGAGGGCAATAAAGAAATATTGGTGGGGGGTTATTCCCATGGACGGTGCCAAATGTAGGGGCCAAACTTCTTTTGGAGGGGAAGTCGGCTCTAACACCACGGGGTTTATCCTTAATCGGAGGATTCAAGCATATAATCTAGAATCAAGAAAATCAATAGACAATATCCTTGCATAGAGGCCCGAATGTAGCGCTCTACGACCTCTGATCAGGATTTTTAAGAAAGTTTGTATTACTGATGAGTAATTGAAAATTCAAGTATTGGGTTTTACATTGTGGTCGAAGGTAAACTGTAAGAGCTCAGAGGGGAGATCTCCAACCATACCTTGGTTCCCCATCTCTTCTATTTATAAAATCATAGGAGGCTGAGTCACCAAGTGTGTGCCAGGTTACATGAGTACTGTCCGGATATTCTGGAACAAGTATAGGCACCGGAGATGTCTGTACTGATAAGGGTTTGGGCGCCGAACATGTCTGATGTGATAGCTGCCTGTCCCATCATACTTCGACCATGTACAACTATGGTAAAAGTGTTTTTGCTGTGATGTGTGGAGTCAGTTCTCGATGCTTCGAGTAGAATAGTCTTCGAGTAGGCTTCGAGTTGGCTTTGAGTAGAATTCTGCGAGTTGGCTTTCAGTAGAAGGTCGGGAGTAAGCTTCGAGTAGAAGGCTGCGAGTTAGCTTCGAGTAGGCTTCGAGTAGATTTCGAGTAGAATGCTGCGAGTAGGATACTACATTCGCCCCCTCTCAGCGAAGGGCTCGAAAATGGTTGTAGAGGCCTTTGTTGAGAAAACTGTTTGGTGTTAGAAGTTGAGCGGTTTGACTGTTGGTTTTTGGGGAGGTAATCAAAGAGGGTAATAAAGAAATGATGGTGGGAGGTTATTCAAATGATAGGTCCACATCGCGGCCACCGTTTGCTTTTGCTAAAATCATTTACGGAAGAGATGGTGGAGCAGGAGCTGCTGAGGCTAGGAGTGAGGATAAGTGTCACGATGATAAATTGGGGCTTCTTACTGGTTCTGAAGTAGAAGGCCGATCTTTGTAGAAGTCTGAACTGTCGAGGTAGAAGGCTGATCTGAAGTAGAAGTCTAAACTATTGAGGTAGAAGGTTGTTATGAAGTAGAAGTCAGATTTGTTTGAAGTAGAAGTATAATCTATCGATGTAGAAGGTTGATCCGTTGAAGTAGAAGGTTGATCTTGGTAAAGAGAGAAGTCTGAACTGTCGAAAGTAGAAGTTTAAACTTGGTGAAGTTAAAAGTGTGAATTGTCGCAGGTAGAACTCTGAACTGTCGAAGGTAGAAGTCTGATCTGTCAAAGGTAAAAGTTTGAACTTGGTGAAATGAAAAGTGTGAACTGTCAAATGTAGAAGTCTAAACTATCAAAGGTTGAAGTTTGAACTGTTGAAGTTAAAATCTGATATGTTGAAGGTGAAGTCTGATCTGTTGAAGTAGAAGTACGAATTGTTGAAGTAGAGGTCTGAACTGTTGAAGTAGAAATCTGATATGTTGAAGGTGAAGTCTGATCTGTTGAAGTAGAAGTCTGAACTGTTAAAGTAGAGGTCTAAACTGTTGAAGTAGAAATCTGATCTATTGAAGAAGAAGTCTGAACTGCTGAAGGAGAAGTCTGAAATGTCAAAGATAGAAGTCTGAACTGTCATCGGTAGAAGTATGATCTACTAATGTAGCAGTCCAAACTGTTGAAGTGGAAGTCCAAACTGTTGAAGTAGAGGTCCAAACTGTTGAAGTAGAAATCTGATCTATTGAAGGAGCAGCCTGATCTATTAAAGTAGAAGTTTGAACTGTTGAATTAGAAGTCCAAACTGGTGAAGTAGAAAACTGAATTGTTGAAGGAGAAGTCAGATCTGTTGAAGTAGAAGTCTGAACTATTAAAGTAGAGGTCAGAACTGTTGAAGTAGAAATCTAATCTATTGAAGGATAAGTCAGATCTGCTGAATTAGAAGTCTGAACTTTGTGAAGTAAAAATTATGATCGGTCAAAGCTGTCGAAGGTTGAAGTCTGATCTGAACTCGAAGTCTGATCTTTGTGAAGTGAAAATTGTGATCGGTCGAAGTTGTCGAAGGTAGAAGTTTGATCTAACGTAGAAGACTAAACTTTGTGAATTGAAAAATATAATCGATCGAAGCTGTCAAAGGTAGAAGTCTGATCAAAAGTAGAAGTTTGAACTTTGTGAAGTGAAAATTATGATCGGTCGAAGCCGTCGAAGGTAGAAGTCTGATCTAAAGTCGATGTCTGATCTTTGTGAAGTGAAAATTGTGATCGGCCAAACCTGTCAAAGTTAGAAGTCTGATCTAAAGTAGAATTCTGAACTTTGTGAATTAAAAATTATGATCGGTCGAAGCCGTCGAAGGTAGAAGTCTGATCAGAAGTATAAGTCTGATCTTTGTGAAGTAAAAATTGTGATCGGCCAAAGCTGTCAAAGATAGAAGTCTATTCTGAAGTAGAAGTATGAACTTTGTGAAGTGAAAATTATGACTGGTTGAAGCTATCGAAGGTAAAAGTCTAATCTGAAGTAGAAGCAAGAACTTTGTGAAGTGAAAATTGTGATCGGTCGAAGATGTCGAAGGTAGAAGTCTGATCTTAAGTGGAAGTCTGAACTTTGTGAAGTGAAAATTGTGATCGGTCGAAGCTGTCGAAGGTAGAAGCCTGATCTGAAGTAGAACTCTGAACTTTGTGATGTGAAATTGTGATCGGTCGAAGTTGTTGAAGGTAGAAGTCTGAATTTTGTGAAGTAAAAATTATGATCTGTCGAAGCTGTCGTATGTAGAAGTCTGATCTGAAGTAGAAGTCTAAACTTTTTGAAATGAAAATTGTGATCGGTCAAAGTTGTTAAAGGTAAAAGTCTGACCTGAAGTAAAAGTCTGAACTTTGCGAAGTAAAAATTGTGATCAGTCAAAGCTATCGAAGGTAGAAGTCTGATATGTTGAAATAGAAGTTTGATCTGTCTGAGCAGGCTTTGACACCTTCGAGTAGGCTTCGAAGTAGAAGTCTGATCTGTTTGAAGTTGAAGTTTGATTAGTTTGAGTAGGCTTCGACACCTTCGAGTATGCTTCGAAGTAGAAGTCTAATTTGTTTAAAGTAAAAGTTTGATCTGTTTGAGTAGGCTTCGACACCTTTGAGTATGCTTCGAAGTAGAAGTTTGATATGTTTAAAGTAAAATTTAGATCTGTTTGAGAAGGCTTCGGCACCTTCGAGTAGGCTTCGATGTAGAAGTCTAATACGTTTAAAGTAAAAGTTCGATCTGTTTGAGTAGGCTTCAACACCTTCGAGTAGGCTTCAAAGTACAAGTTTGATCTGTTTGAAGTAGAAGTTTGATCTGTTTGTGTAGGCTTCTACACCTTTGTGTAGGCTTCGAACTAGAAGTTTGTTCTGCTTGAAGTAAAAGTTTAATCTGTTTGGGTAGGCTTCGGCACCTTCGAGTAGGCTTCGACACCTTCGAGTAGACTTCGAAGTAGAAGTCTGATCTATTTGAATGACTGTAATATGATCAAACCCTGGCGATTTTCAATGATATGTAGATTGAACCATGTATGTTTTGCTGGACACCGAAGGCCGAAGCCACAACGATGTTGAAAATTTGAAAATTTTCCAGGTCACCTGTGAGTATCAGTCGGGCTGAGGGGACGTGATACCTAGAGGAAACCTAAAAATTTACTGGACTTCGAAGGCCTAAGCCACTGCGAAGCAATATCTAATCGCCTCTAACGCATTCCTGAGGGTCCGGTCTTTCGACCATTCGTGCCCCTCGAGTTTGCTCGAATGTTGGAAACTTGAGCAATTCAAGGTTGCCCCCAAGTATCAGTCGGGGCGAGGGTGGACATGATACCCAGGGTAGACTAAGAAAAGGACTGGACTTCAAAGGCCTAGACCACAATGAAGCAATATCTGATCGCCCCAAATGCATCCCCGAGGGTCCGTTCTTTCGACCATCCTTGCCCCTCGAGTTTGCTCGAAATTGGGAGCCCAAAAAATCTCGATATTGCCCTCAAGTATCAGTCAGGTCGAAGGGTGACATGATACCTAAGTTAAATCAAGAAATTCAAGATAAAACAGGAGAGAAAGTAAGGGTTGAAAAACTTGTTTATTGAATGTTCTGGATTACATCAGTTGTACATCGTTGGAGACATGGCCTATTATAGGAGATCAGCTGCATTGCAGTCCACGGAGTTTTCGGCACGGGTAAAACTAGAATGGAGAGTGGGTACCATTGAGAAGAGTCTGTGGAAGTTGAAAATAAAAGGAAGGGAAGGAGAAATTGGTAGGGTGGGAAGCCCAGACGACGCCAAATGTAGGGGCCTAAGTTTTTTTGGAGGGGAAGTCGGCTCTTACACCACGGGGTTTATCCTTAATTGGAGGATTCAAGCATATAATTTAGAATGCAAAAAATCAATCGACAATATCCTTGCGTAGAGGCCCGAATGTGGCGCTCTACGACATCAGATGAGGACTTTTAAGAAAGTTTGTATTACTGATGAGTAATTGAAAATTCAAGTACTGGGTTTTACATTGTGGTCGAAAGTAAATTGTAAGAGCTCAGAGGGGAGATCTCCCAACCACACCTTGGTACCCCATCTTTCCTATTTATAGAATCATAGGAGGCTGAGTCACCAAGTGTGGGCCAGGTTACATGAGTACTATTAGGATATTCTGGAGCAAGTATGGGCGTCGGACATGTCTGTGCTGACAAGCGTATGGGCGCTAAACATGTCTGATGTGATAGCTGCATGTCCCGTCATACTTCGACCATGTGCAACTATGGTCGAAGTGTTTCTGCTGCGAGTAGAAGACTACGAGTTGGCTTTGAGTTGGCTTCGAGTAGAAGGCTGAGAGTAGGCTACTACACAGGGCAGAATTTCTATGACTTCTTGAACTCAAGAATTTATGGCTAGTTGTTCTGTTGTTGTAAGGGAAAGCGTGACATACCTCCCAACAGCTTAAAAGAATCCATTATTGTGGTTATATATGTATCCTAAAAAAAGTATCTATCGCAGACATATTGAGAGATGAAAGCTAGTTTTACCTTTGTTTTATCTTATGTCTGGTAGAGTTCATTAATTGAAAACTAGTATTACCTTTATTTTAATCGCAGAATAGTAATGTCGCGGCCATATTGAGTGAGATGAAAGCTAGTTTTTCCTTTGCTTTATCTTATGTCTGGTAGATTTCCTTGATTGAAAACTAGTATTACCTTTGTTTTAATCTTGGAGTATAGTAGAGTTGGTCAAATCAAGTGTTATCCTTATTTTAATCAGTATAATGTCACAGCCATATTGAGGTAGATGAAAGCTAGTTTTACCTTTGCTTTATCTTATGTCTGGCAAAGTTTCTCGATTGAAAACTAGTATTACCTTTATTTAAATTTTGGAGTATAGTAGATTCGGTCAAATCAAGTGTTATCCTTATTTTAACCGGTATACATGTCGATTGAAAGCTAGTATTACCTATGTTTTAATCTATGTATTATTTATGTAAGTAGAGAGTTATATAGGAAAAAACTTGGAAGTTTTCATTGAATAGAAAAGGAAGTACATTGGATGAAGATGAAAATCTCACTTTTGGAATGGAAAAAGCAAGAAGTCGAAATGGAGTAGTAAGAGACTTAATGATAGTATTTTTTCAGTCTCCTAGTATTCCAAAGGTTTGTGATGAGAACTCCGTCATCTGTCATAAGGTAATATGATCCCGGCCTATGAGACCTGTGATAAGGAATGGACCTTCCAAATTTTCTGTTAGTTTCCCAGCATGAGGCTATTTCCTATGTTGAGGGATCTCTCAGATGACGAGATCATCAATTTGAAAAGTGTAGCTTCTGACTCATCTGTTGTATGAACTAGCAAGCATATGGTAATATCGACCTAGGTAAGCAATGGTACGTTCCATGGTCTTATCGATCTAATTGAGGTTGCAGGCCAATTAAAAGTCATTTTCCTCGTCAGTTACCTCGTGATCATTGACTGGATGATTGTATTATGAGGGAATGATGGCTTTGGTCCCAAAGGAAAGGAGGAATGGGGTACAGCCGGCTGATTGACGTGGAGTGGTACGATATGCCTATAAGACATGAGGAAGTTCTCAAACCTAGTTCCCTTTTTTCTAAAAGTAAAGCCTTTTCTTGAGGGAGTAGGGGCTGGATGGCGAGTGGATGATATTGTGTTTGCTGAGGAATGCTGTGACATTTTCTCCAATGAATTATGGCCCGTTATCAATCAAAATTAGGTGGGGGCATCCAAACTGAGTAATGATGTATTCCTAGATGAAAGAGATAACCCCTTCTTCTCTGGTTCGATAGAGTATAACTGCCTCTACCCATTTTGTAAAATAATCGGTATCTTCATAGGTATCGGCGGTTACCTGGAGAATTAGGAAATTCGCCGACAAGATCGAGTGCCCATCTTTTGAATGGCAAAAATACCTTGCTTGCATGTAGTTTGAGCGCAGGGGCACATATCATTTGTCCATGTCCGACCAGAATACTCCTTGTGTAATGGCTCTGCTTGCGAGTGATCGACCTGCGCCGTAGGAGCCATAAGTCCCTTCATGTAAATCGTAGAGCATCTCGTCCACTTTCTTTCTGGAGAGGCACTTTAGGTAAGGCCCCATGACTGAACAGCTGTATAAATAACTGCTTTGATTTTGGTAGCGCTTTGAGTTGTCGATCAGCTACCGGCGTTCATTTGGATCTGCTGGAAATGGTTTGTTGTATTTGTTGTCGATACTGAGGTAGGCTAGGAAGGGCTTTCGTCAATCGTTGTCTTTCTCTTTGTCCCCCCCAGTGTTAATCGTGCATACAAAAATTCAATAAATACTAGGGGTTGAAATTACTTCGATCTGGAGATATTGAGCTTTTGTTCCCAAGACCCTAGCTAGATATACCATGGAACCGACGTGTCTGCTTTCACCTCGAGGAAGATAATTGAGAGTTGCTTGTGCAAACTTGTTCATCCTATCTGCAATGAGTGTTGCGTATTCAATCATCTTGCCATTCTTTTTATATTGCTCAGAGTAATGGTCGATTATAAGTAGCGAATCGGCGCAAACTGATAGTTTTGGGACACCGAGCTCAAGTGCGTAGTCGAGTCCATGAATGAGAGCTTCGTATTCGATAACATTGTTGGAGACTGTAAAATCCAAGCGGATTGATTTCTTGATTCTGTCGTTGGAAGGGGTAATCAATACGATTCTAATTCCCAAACCTGTGGGTCCTACTAATCCATCTATAAGAAGTCTCCACCCTCTCCTTGTAATCCATTTAGCTCCCTTGTCAAATGCTTTGGGGGATGAACCTTCTTCAAGTTCCTCTGTAAGGTCAGGTTCGTGCTCCTCCCACTAGGGATCCTCCACTAGAAAATCTGCGAGAAAATCAATTATGGCCTGACCCCTTTCAAAATAACAATGTTCAAACTTGATATCATGTTCTCCCAAACTGACTGACCATTGTTACACTCTCTTTAATTTTTCTTTTTTGGACAGAACCTCCCAGAGTTGGTAGTTTTTCATGACTTTGACTGAAAAAGCTTAGAAGTAGTGCTTAAGTTTATGTGAAATGTCCTTGTCAAATGCTTTGGGGGATGAACCTTCTTCAAGTTCCACTGTAAGGTCAGGTTCGTGCTCCTCCCACTCGGGATCCTCCACTAGAAAATCTGCAAGAAAATTAATTATGGCCTGACCCCTTTCAAAATAACAATGTTCAAACTTGATATCATGTTCTCCCAAACTGACTTACCATTGTTACACTCTCTTTAATTTTTCTTTTTTGGACAGAACCTCCCAGAGTGGGTAGTTTTTCATGACTTTGACTGAAAAAGCTTGGAAGTAGTGCTTAAGTTTATGTGAAGTGCAAACAAGAGTAAGAAGAAGTCTCTCGATTTTAGAATACCTCAATTGCACTAGAATGAGGGTTTTACTGATGAAGTAGACTTGTTTCTCAATTTTCCCTTCAAGTTGAATTAGAACTGAGCTTATTGAAGTATCTGTAACTACTAGGTAGATAATCAGTTCCTTATTATCTATTGGGGTGCTCATTATGGGAGACCTCCCCAAATAGGTTTTAAGATCCTGAAAAAGCTACTTTGCATCTAATGTCCATTGGACCTCTACATTTGGCTAAATTTTTCCTTGTTTGGTACAACCTTAGAGTAGTAGAAACAGCCAACGGCAGCGGTCTAAAGATTTTGAAATGAATCGGTTGATAGCGACAATCTTACAGGCAAGTTTATGTACGTCTTTCATCGTATTTGGAGATGGCATGTTGGGGAGAACTCAAATTTGATTTGGATCGGCCTTAATCCCTTTCGTGCGGATGAGATGGCTGAGAAATTGGCCTTGATGTACTCCGAATTGATACTTATAAGGATTGAGACGCATACTGCAAGATCAAAAAATATTGAATATTGTGCTGAGAACGGTAATGTGGCTGGTTGACTATATGCTCTTGCACAAGAGATCATCAATGTAGACTTCCATAACTTTCCCAAGATGTGATTTGAACATAGTAGTTATCAACCATTGATAAGTCGCGCCTGCATTCTTGAGTCCGAAGGGCATGACTTTGTAGCATTAAAGTCCTCTTTCAATGATGAAAATGGAATTTTCTTGATCTTCTTCTAAGAGTGGAATCTGACTGTATCCAAAAGCAGCATGCATCATAATTATGAGTTCGTAACCTACTATAAAATCAGGGATATGATGAATATTGGGAAGAGGGAAACTGTCCTTTGGAGTGTGTTTGTTTAGATCTGTGAAATCTACGCAAACTTGGACTTTTCTGTTCTTCTCTAGGACAGTGACGATGTTGGATATCCAATATGGATATTTGGCTTCTCGAATGAATCCCACTTTGATCAATTTCTCAATCTCCATGTTAACTTCATCTTAAAGTTGGGGTAATATTCATCGCTATTTCTATTTGACCACTGTGGTGTTGATGTTGATGGCCAATTTGTGACATGCCTTGGCTGGATCGACCCCAGGTATCTCTTTGAAAGTTCATGCAAAAGTGTCTCGATTAAATTATAAGAATTAAATAAGAGCATATTTGCCGTGCTGAACTAGCTTAGTACCGATAAAAGTATATCTGCTAGGTCCATCAATATTGATATATTATGTAGGATCTTTTGTAGAAGACTGATTATCTGGGTGATCAGCTTTCTATAATTGCTATGCAGCGTATCTATTTTAGATATCTAAAATTGTTGAGATGGTGTTTTTACAAGCTCGAGAAAAGCTTTTGACTACCCTTGATTTCATAGATACCATCAATGTTTCTATGTTATGAATCCAACAGCGGCCCATAATCCTGAGATAACAAGATTTGGTGTTGATTACATAGAAGATGACGTCAATGGTGGCTGGTTCTACGGTAATAGGTAAGATGATATTGCCTACTCTGTCTTCTTTAGAACCATTGAATCCACTGATATCGTTGTCGCTTTAAATAACTTGATCGGCCAATCCCATTTGGTCGATAGTGCTTTAAAGCAGAATCTCAATACCGCTTCCAGTATCGATCATCATTGTGTGGATGACAAACTTCTTCATCTTTAGCATTATAACTAATGTATCATGATGTGGAAATTTTATATAACTAATGACACAATCTTTGAATGAGATCCCATGCCAGCGATTGCTCGACTCAGGCAGAAGCTTGGCTTCTTTGTCTTGAGGTGTAAGATTGCAAGATTCTAACAGTCTTCTGTGCTTGAATCGACAAGAGTTGGTGATTTGATGGATTTAGATCATGTTGTTGTGGTGCATATGCTAGAGATGTTTCTCCTGAGCTTGATCTTCGAAGTTGATGACTTCAAGCTGCTTCTTGTAGCTACCATCCTTGTATGATTGTAGGTTGATAATGTATTTGAACATCCGACCCTCTTTGAAAATGTATTCCAGCAGCCTCAGTAAAGCATAGAAATTATCAGTAGAATGACGGTTTACTTTATGATGCATGCAGTACAGGTGGTTCTCGATTAGTTCCAATTGTTGAGAGAGATGGTAGAGCTTATCCTTGGTGAAGATTGGAAAAATTATGGAGATTCGAACATTTATCCTTGGGAGGACTGGATTGGGTAGTAAATTGCCTTTCCAAAAGTTGCCAGTATTTCCCTTGGAGCGCTTTTGATCACCATGATCCTTCTTTGATTCAGTGCTTCAATCTGTAGATGGACCTTTGGTGGTTAGGACATATTTAGTTGATTTATGCCTTTTGGACATCATCCTTTCTAGGACAGCGCAACTATTGACCTTGGTGATCATATCTTCCAAGGTCGCAGGTTTGCAGAGGAAGAAGTGTTATTTGGCTTTGCAGTCGAGTTAGAGCGCGTTGGTAAAAGTAGTAACAACTATTTTTTGATCAAGATTATCTACTTTACGCGCAAGCTCCGAAAGCTTCTTTGCAAAAGCCCCAGCTTCTCTCCGTGTGACTATTTTATAATGATAAGAGACTATAAATTCTCCTCTCTATTTTTGTTGTAAGCATACGTCTTAATGAATTGTTTCTGCAGCTGGTCGAATGTGTATATGGAGCCTTCAGGTAAAGAGTAGAACAACAGAGCGGTTCTTCCTATAGACTTGTGGTGAACAAACGGTAAAGGATGTGATTGAGGTTGGAAGACAACCCCAATGAATCATGGTACTGTTGAATGTACTCCTTTGGATCGGTGCCCTAAAATTTGCAAATTTTTGGAGTATGGAAACCTTTTGGTATTTCCATATTGAATAGTTCTTTGGCAATTGGACTTCTTTATAACTTGGTAAGGTCGTCCGTAGTGCCCAAAACTTGTGCTTTGATTAGCACCATAATACACTGATTCATATGCTCTTGCGTAGCATATTAACGTGTCGACTGAGTGGCTTGATAAGGAGGTTGAGGATTGTGAGTATCGGTACCATCACTCAAACAAGCACGTGCTAGAACTTGAGGTTGAGGTTACTATTCTTCTTCTAGACGTATGGAAAATCGGTGACCTCGACTGATCTCAGACTGAACTTCACCGCCCAAATGAATAGAAGGTTGAGGCTCATGTTAAATATTTTAGGAAATAGCTTTGCTGGTGCCTCCTCGAGGTTCTAACCTTTACCGTGCAGAAACCTAGGATCTCTTATTAGAGGAGCCAGAGTATTTTACAGAGCTTGTATGGTTGTCATCTGGCCTTCATATCGTTTGAACGCTATCAAACGAGCTTCGAGCTCTTTCTTACAGAGCTCTCAATCATGTATTAATTGATGTTCGAGCTCATTGCGCTTCTCTGTTTTGGCATTGAGATTCGCCCGAAGCTCTGTAAGTTGTTATGGTTCAACAGAAAGATCTAGCTGGATTTTTGCTATTGGTCTTCTGGAAGTGACCATGATTGAATTTTGTAGTAGAATGAATGTATGTCTTAGGATATCGTGGAAATACCTTCTTTTCCACAAACAGTGCCAAATATAATGACCTAATTTCGAAAGCCCGAGATGGCTTGGAATTAGCTCATACACCAATATTCATGTGACAAAAAGTAATGTGAAATAAGAAATGATGCAGGTAATTTAGCATGGACAACTGTTAAATAGGTAAGAAACCATGACCTCGAGTTGAGAGTTTTGTAATAGTGACTTTTATTGTTTGAGGTTGATATCTTATTACAAGTGATCTTTCGACTTAGAAATACTTGATCTTGTAAATAAGAAGTTTGGATGTTTTGAGAATCTAAAAAATGAAGTTTTTCTTGGAGATTTTGCATGTATTTTTCTGGTCCATATCTCTTCTGAAACTTTTTCTTTATATAGGCCTTCGTTGCAGTCATTCATCATGCCGAAGCACATTCTCCAAACAATGCGGTTAGTGGCGGTTGACTGAGTAACTGCTGAGTTCGTAAGAGACAGGTGTATTTGGCTTGTTTATGCTATTCTGCTTGAGCTCGACACATGATCTTCATCATTTCAAGGAGTAGGAGTTGATGCTGCTGCTAATATCACGTCTAGAATGCGTGAGTTTGACATAGTGGTAATTCAAACTGGAATAGCACGATTTGGGGTTTGTTCGAGGGATAGGCCCATACAGTCCCTGTTCTAATTTTAGATCGGTACAAATTTTGCTACTTTCCCAGGATTTTAATCATGATTCGAAGAAGCTTGGCAACTCATTTATGAGGTTAGATCCCCGTTAAGAGTTTCTTTTCAATCGATAATTAACTAGGATAGTTTCCAAATGACTCAAAACACTCCCAAATTTAATTTTTAACCTTTACGGATTTTACACCTCTCTTATGCTTTAGATCATAATTTTGAGATACATGGCTACCGGCAACTCATTTGATAGGTTGGATCCTTGTTAAAAGTTTATTTTTGACTGATAACAAGCTAGTTTATAGTTGCCAAATGATTCGCAATAGTCACAGTTCTAATTATAGACTGGTACGGATTTCGTAACTTTCCTATGCTTTAGATTGTAATTCTGAGAAACTTGGCTACCAGAAACTCGTTTAAGAGGTTGGATCCCTATTAAAAGTTTTTTTTATCGATAGTTTCCAAATGACTCCCAATACTCCCAGTTTTAATTTTTGACCTATGCGGTTTTCGCACCTTTCGTATGCATTAGATCGTAACTCTGAGAAGTTTGGCTACCAGTAACTTATTTGAGAGTTTATTTTTTATTGACATTTATCTAGGATAATTTCCAAATGACACGCAACACACCTGATTTTAATTTTTGACCCTTACAGATTTTGTACCTCACATATGCTTTAAATCACAATTCTTAGAAGCTTAGCTACTCGTTTGAGAGGTTGGATCCCCGCTAAGTGTTTCATTTTGATCGAAAAATATCAACGATTGTTTTCAAATTACTCGTAATGCTTGCGGTTTTAATTTTTGACCCTTACGGATTTTGCACATCTCATATGCTTTATATCCCAATTCTGATAAGCTTGGCTACCGGTAACCCGTTTGGGTAGTTGGATCCTCGTTAAGTGTTTCTTTATGACTGACAACAAGCTAGGCTAGTTGCCATACATTTTGCAATATTCCGGTTATAATTCTAGATCGGTACAAATTTCAAGACTTTTCCCTGCTTTTGATCGCAATTCAGAGAAGTTTTGCAACTTGTTTGAGGGGTTTTATCTATGTTAAGAATTCTTGTTGATCAAAATTTATCTAGGATAATATCCAAATGACTTGCAACACTCCCAATTTTATTATTTGACCATAACGGATTTGGTATCACTCGTATGCTTTAGATCATAATTCTGAGAAGCCTAGCTACCAACAACTTGTTAGAGAGTTTAGATCCTCGTTAAGAGTTCTTTTTTAACCTACAGGATGTAAGGATAGTTGCCAAATGGCTCGCAGCACTCCCAGTTTTAATTATAAATTGGTACAGATTTTGCACATCTCCGATGCTTTAGATAGCAATTTGAAGTATCTAGGCTACCAGAAACTTGATTTTGTGGTTGGATTCTAGTTAGGAGTTTCTTTTTGACCAACAACAGGAAAGTATAGTTGCAAAATGATTCGCAAGAGTCTGAGTTCAAATTTTAGATCGGTACGGATTTTACAACTTTCCCATAATTTTGAACATAATTTTAAAATGCTTGGCAACCGATTTGGGAGGTTGGATCCCTGCTTAGAGTTTATTTTCCATTGAAAATTATCTAGGATAGTTTCCAAATGACTCGCAACACTCAAGGTTTTCAGTTTTGACCCTTACATATTTTGCACATCTCAGATTCTTTAAATCACAATTCTTAGAAGCTTGGCTACCAAAAACTTATTTGAGAGATTGGATCCCTATTAAAAAAAAAATTTGTTTGCCAATTATCTATGATAGTTTCCAAATGACTTCCAGCACTCCCAGTTTTAATTTTTGACCCTTGTGGATTTTACACCTTTTGTATGCTTTAGATCGTAATTCGGAAAAGCTTGGCAACCGTCAACTCGTTTGTGAGGTTAAAACCCCGTTAAGATTTTCTTTTTGATCAAAAATTTTCTAGGATAGTTTCCTAATAACTCGCAATGCTCCTGGTTTAAAATTTGGACCCTTATGGATTTTGCACCTCTCTTATGCCTTAGATCACAATTCTGAGAAGCCTGGCTACTCGTTTGGGAGATTCGATCCCTGTTAGGATTTCATTTTGATTGAAAAATATCTACGATAGTTTTTAAATGACTCTCAACACTCCCGGTTTAAATTTTTGACCTTTGCAGATTTTGCACATCTCGCATGCTTTAGATCGCAATTCTGACAAGCTTGTCTACCGACAACTCATTTGAGAGGTTGGATCCTCGTTAAGAGTTTATTTTTAACTGACATGAAACTAGGATTGTTACCAAATGCCATGCAGCAGTCCTGGTTCTAATTATTAACCCTTACAGATTTTGTACCTCTTGCATGCTTAAGATCGCAAATCTAAGAAGTTTGGCTTCCGACAACTCGTTTGAGAGGTTAGATCCTCGTGAAGAGTTTCTTTATAACCGACAAAAAGCTACCATAGTTTCCATATGATTCGCAATAGTCCCATTTTAAATTTTATATCGGTAAGGATTTCGTATCTTTCCCATGCTTTTTTATCGTAATTCAGAAAAGCTTGGCAACATGATTGGGAGGTTGGATCCCCACTATGGGTTTCCATTTGATTAATAATTATCTAACATAGTATCCAAATGACTCGCAATACTCCTATTTTTAATTTTAACCCTTACAGATTTTGCACATCTCGTATGCTTTAAATAGCAATTCCTAGAAGCTTGGGTACCAGAAACTCGTTTTGAGAGGTTAGATCCTTGTTAAAAGATTCTTTTTGGTCGATAATTTTCTATGATAGTTTCCAAAAGACACGCAACACACCAAATTTTAATTTTTGTCCCTTACAAATTTTTTACCTCTCGTATGCTTTAGATCACAATTCTGAGAAGCTTGCCTACTCATTTGGGAGGCTAGATCCCCGTTAAAAGATGTTTTTTGATAAACAAATATTTAGGATAGTTTCCAAATAACTCGAAACACTCACAGTTTTAATTTAAGACTTTTATGGATTTCGCACATCTCGTTTGCTTTAGATTGTAATTTTGAGAAGCTAGGTTAACGACAATCTGTTTGAGAGGTTGGATCCCCGTTAAGAGTTTCATTTTGATCAATAATTATCAAGGATAATTTCCAAATGACTCGTAATGTTCTCAGTTTTAATTTTTGTCCCATATGAATTTCGTACCTCTCGTATAGATCACAATTATGAGAAGCTTGGCTACTCATTTGACAGGTTGGATCTCCATTAAAAGTTTCATTTTGATCGACGAATATTTAGGATAGTTTCCATATGACTCGTAACACTCATAGTTTTAATTTTTGACCCTTTCAAATTTCTTACATCTCCTATGCTTTAGATCCCGATTTTGAGAAGCTTGGCATCCGGTAACTCGTTTAAGAGGTTGGATCCGCATTAAGTATTTTTTTATGAATGACAGCAAGCTAGGATATTTGCCAAATGATTCGCAATAGTCACAGTTCTAATTTAAGATTGGTATAAATTTCAAAACTTTCCCCTGCTTTAGATCGTAATTATAAGAAGCTTGGCAACTCGGCTGAGAGGTTAGACCCTCGTTAAAAGATATTTTTGATCAACAATTATCCAGGATAGTTTGCAAATAACTCACAATACACCCGGTTTAAATTTTCGATCGTTACGGATTTCGTATATATCGAATGCTTTAAATCGCAATTCTGAGAAGCTCAGCTACCGGCAACTCGTTTGAGAGGTTGGATCCTCGTTAAGAGTTTCTTTTTGAATGACAACAATAGAGGATAGTTACCAAATGATTCACAACACTTCCAATTTTAATTATTAACCGGTACGAATTTCGCACATCTCTAATTCTTTAGATCGTAATTTAGAGAAGCTTGGTTACTAGTAACTCGCTTTAGAGGTTGGATCTCCATTGAGAGTTTCTTTTTGGCCGACAACAAGCTAGTATAGTTTCCAAATAATTCCCATTAACCCCAGTTCTAATTTTAGATCGGTACCAATTTTACAATATTCCCATGCTTTAGATCAATATTCAGTGAAGTTTGGCAAATCGCTTGATAGGTTGGTTCCCCGTTAAGATTTCTTTTTGATGGAAAATTATTGAGGATAGTTTCCAGATGACTCGCAATACTCCCTGCTTTAATTTTTTACCCTTACGGATTTTACTCCTCTCGTATGCTTTAGATCGCAATTCTGAAAAGCTTGGCTATTGGCGACTCCCTAAAGAGGTTTGATCCCCATTAAGAGTTTCAATTTGATTAACAATTATATAGGATAGTATCCAAATAACTCGCAACACTCCCGGTTTTAATTTTTGAACCTTACAGATTTTGTACCTTTTATATGCTTTAGATCACAATATTGAGAAGCTTGGCTGCTGCCAGCATGTTGGAGAGGTTGGATCCTCGTTAAGAGTTTCTTTTTGACCAGCAACATGCTAGAATCTTTACCAAATGACTCACAACATTCCCAGTTTTAATTATAAACTGGTACGGATTTCAAACATCTCCAATGCTCTAGATCACAATTTAAAGAATCTTGACTACCGACAACTCGATTTAGAGGTTAGATCCTCGTTAAAAGTTTATTTTTGACCAACAACAAGATAGTATAGTTGCCTAATGATTCGCAATATTCCCAAGTCTAATTTAAGATCGGTACAAATTTTGTAACTTTCCCATGATTTTGATTGCAATTCTGAGAAGCATGGCTACTCGTTTGAGGAGTTAGATCCCCGTTAAGAGTCTCTTTTGATCGATAATTATCCAGGATAGTTTCCAAATGACTTGTAACACTCTCAGTTATAATTTTTGACCCTTACGGATTTAACACCTCTCGTATGCTCTAGATTACAATTCTACGAAGCTTGGCTATCGCAACTCATTTAAGAGAACGAACCCTCGTTAAGAGTATCTCTTTGTCAGACAACAAGTTAGTATAGTTGCCAAAGGATTCAAAATAGTCCCTATTCTAATTTTAGGCCGGTATGAATTTTGCAACTTTCCCAAGCTTTAGATCACAATTTTGAAAAGCTTGACAAATCGTTTGAGGGGTTGGATTCCCGTTAAGAGTGTCTTTTTGATCAACAATTATCTAGGATAGTTTCTAAATGACTTGGAATGCACTCGGTTTTAAATTTTGACCATTGCGGATTTCTTACATCTCGCAAGCTTTGGATCGCAATTCTGAGTCGCTTGGCTACTAGAAACTCGTTTAAGAGATTGGTTCCCTGCTAAAAGTTTGTTTAGATCAATAATTATCTATGATAGTTTCCAAATATCTAGCAACAATACTGGTTTTAATTTTTGACTCTTACGGATTTTTTACCTCTCGTATGCATTAGATCGCAATTCTGAGAAGCTTGGCTACCGACAATTCGTTTGAGAGGTTTAATTCCCATTAAGAGTTTCCTTTTTATCGACAATTTTCAAGGATAGTTTCCAAATGAATTCCAACACTCTCAGTTTAAAATTTTGACCATTACGGATTTTACTCCTCTCGAATGCTTTAGATCAAAATTCTGAGAAGCTTGGCTACTCGTTTGAGAGGTTGGATCCTCGTTAAGAGTTTCTTTTAGAGCGCCAATTATCTAGAATAGTTTCTAAATGATATGCAGCACTCCCAGTTTTAATAATTGACCCTTGCGGGTATTGCATCTCTTATATGCTTTAGATCGCAATTCTGGGAAGCTTTGCTACTGCCAACTAGTTTGAGAGGTTGGATCCCTGTTATGAGTTTCTTTTTAACTGACAACAAGCTAGGATAGTTACGAAATGACTCACAATAATCCCAGTTTTTATTTTTGACCCTAACGGATTTTGTACCTCTCAAATGCTTTAGATCGCAATTCTGAGAAGCATTGCTACCGGCAACTTGTTTGAGAGGTTAGATCCTGGATAAGAGTAAATTTTATACCAAAAACAAGCTAACACAGCTGTCATATGATTCGCAATAGTTCCAGTTTAAATTTTATATCGGTACGGATTTTGTAACTTTCCCATGCTTTTGGTCACTATTCTGAGAAGTTTTATAACTCATTTGAGAGGTTGAATCCCCGCTAAGACTTTCTTTTTGATCGACAATTATCTAGGATAGTTTTCAAATGAATCGTAACTCTCCCGGTTTTAATTCTTGACCCTTACAGATTTTGCACATATCGTATGCTTTAAATTGCAATTTTGAGAAACTTGGCTACCGAAAACACGTTTTAGAGGTTGGATCCGTGTAAAAGTTTCTTTTTAATCGATAATTATCTATGATAGTTTCCAAATAACTCGTAACACTCCCAGTTTAAAATTTTAACCCCTACAGATTTTGTACCTCTCGTATGCTTTAGATTGTAATTCTGAGAAGCTTGGCTATCGGCAACTCATTAGAGAGTTTGGATCCTCGTTAAGAGTTTCTTTCTGGCAGACGACAAGCTATGATAGTTGCAAAATGATTCACAATAGTCCCAGTTTTAATTTTAAACCGGTACAGATTTCGCAACTTTCCCATGCTTTTGAACGCCACTCAGAGAAACTTGGCAACTTGTTTAAGTGGTTGGATTACCGTTAAGAGTTTGTTTTTAATCTATAATAATCTAGGATAGTTTCCAAATGACTCGCAGCAATCCCGGTTATAATTTTTAAACCTTGCGGATTTCGTACCTCTCGTATGCTTTAGATCGCATTTCGGAGAAACTTGCCTACCGGCAACAAGATACTATAGTTGCTAATTGATTGACAATAGTCCCAGTTCTAATTTTTGAATGGTACAGATTTTGAAACTTTCCCATGCTTTAAATCGCAATTCTGAGAAGCTTGGCAACTCGTTTGAGTGGTTGGATCCCCTTTAAGAGTTTCACTTTGATCGACAATTATCTAGGATAGTTTCCAAATAACTCGCAACACTCCTGGTTTTAAATTTTAACCCTTACGGATTTTGTACATCTCGTATGCTTTAGATCGTAATTTTGAGAAGCTTGGCTACTGGCAACACGTTCGAGAGGTTGGATTCCCGTTAAAAGTTTTCTTTATCGACAATTATCTAGGATAATTTCCAAATGACTGGCAATACTCCCAGTTTTAAATTTTGACCCTTACTGATTTTACACATAACGCATGCTTTAGATCGCAATTCTGAGAAGGTTTGCTACCGATAGCATTTTTGAGAGGTTGGATCTTTATTAAGAGTTTCTTTTTAACTAACAACAAGTTAGGATAGTTACCAAATGATTCGGAACAATCCCAATTTTAATTTTTGAACCTAGCGGATTTCGTACCTCTCCTATGCTTTAGATCGTAATTCTAAGTAGTATTGCTACTGGCAACTCATTTAAGAGACTAGATCCATGTTAAGAGTTTTTCTTTAACCGACAATAAGCTAGGATAATTTCCAAATGACTCAAAACACTCCCAGTTTTAATTATAAATCGGTACAAATTTTATACTTCTCTAATGCTTTAGATCACAATTCTGAGTAGTTTACCTACCGCCATCCTCGTTAAGAGCTTCTTTTTGACCAACAGCAAACAAGTATAGTTGCCAAATGATTCACAACAGTCCTAGTATAATTTTAGAGCGCTATGGATTTCACAACTTTTTTATGCTTTTGATTACCATTCTGAGAAGTTAGGCAACTCATTTGAGAGGTTGGAACCCCGTTAAAAGTTTATTTTTGATCAAAAATTATCTAGGATAGTTTCCAAATGACTTGTACCAAACCCGGTTTTAATTTTTGACCCTTATTGATTACCCACCCCTTAAATGCTTTAGATCGCAATTCAGAGAAGCTTGGTTACCGGCAAAAAGTTTGAGAGGTTAGATTCCCGTTATGATTTTCTTTTCCATCGACAATAAAGTAGGATAGTTTCCTAATGGCTCCCTACACTCTCAGTTTTAATTTTTGACCATCACGGATTTTACAAATCTCGTATGCTTTAAATCGCAATTCTATGAAGCTTGGCAACTCGTTTGAGAAGTTAGATCCCCGTTACGTATTTCTTTTTGACGGATAGCAAGCTATTATAGTTGCAAAATGATTCACAATAGTCCCAGTTTTAAATTTAGATCGGTACGGATTTCATAACTTTCTCATGGTTTTGATCACCATTTAGAGAAACTTGGTAACCCGTTTAAGAGGTTGGATCCCCGTTAAGAGTTTATTTTTTATCGATAAAAATCTAGGATAGTTTCCAAATGACCTATAACATTCCCGGTTTTAATTTTTGAATCTTACAGATTTTGTACCTCCCGTATGCTTTAGATCGCATTTCGGAGAAGCTTGTCTTCTGGCAACAAGATACTAAAGTTTATAATTGAATGGAAATAGTCCTAGTTTTAATTTTTGAATTGTACGGATTTCATAACTTTTTCATGCTTTAAATTTGAATTTTGAGAAGTTTGGCTACTCGTTTGAGTGGTTGGATCCCCTTTAAGAGCTTCACTTTGATCGACAATTATCTAGGATAGTTTCCAAATAACTTGTAGCACTCCTAGTTTTAAATTTTGACCCTTACGGATTTTGCACATCTCATTTGCTTTAGATAGCAATTTTGAGAAGCTTGGCTACTAGCAACTTGTTCGAGAGGTTGGATTCCCGTTAAGAGTTTTTTTTTGTCGACAATTATCTAGGATAGTTTCCAAATGACTCGCAACATTCCCGGTTTATATTTTAGACACATACAGATTTCGTACCTCTCGTATGCTTTAGATCACAATTCTGAATAGCTTGGCCACTCGTTTTGGAGGTTGGATTCCCGTTAAGAGTCTTTTTAATCTACAAATGCCTAGGATAGTTTTCAAATGACTCTCAATCCTTCCAGTTTAAATTTTTTACCCTTACAGATTTCACAGATATTGTATGCTTTAGACCGCAATTCTGAGAAGCTTTGCTGCCAATAATACGTTTGAGAGGTTGGATCCCCATTAAGAATTTCTTTTTGATCGAGAATTATCTAAGATTGTTTTCAAATTACTCGCAACACTCCCGATTTTATTTTTTGACCCATACGGATTTTGCAACTCTCATATGCTTGAGATCCTTATTAAAAGTTCCTTTTTAAGTGACAACAAGCTAGGATAATTGCCAAATGATTCGCAATAATTCCAATTTTAATTTTTGAACCTAGCGGATTTCGTACCTCTCGTATGCTTTAGATCGTAATTCTAAGTAGTATTGCTACTGGCAACACATTTAAGAGGTTAGATCCTCATTAACAGTTTTGTTTTGACTAACATTAAGCTAGGATAATTTCCAAATGACTCGGAACACTCCAGGTTTTAATTATAAATCGGTACAAATTTCCTACTTCTCTGATGCTTTAGATCGCAATTTTGAATAGTTTGCCTACCGGGATCTCGTTTGAAAGGTTAGATCCTCGCTAAGAGTTTCTTTTGGAACGACAACAAACAAGTATAGTTGCCAAATGATTCACAATAGTCATTGTATAATTTTAGAGCGATACAGATTTTACAACTTTCTTATGCTTTTGATTACCATTCTGTGAAGTTAGGCAACTCATTTGAGAGGTTAGAACCCTGTTAAGAGTTTCGTTTTGATCGGCAATTATCTAGGATAGTTTCAAAATGACTCGCAATACTCACAGCTTTAATTTTAGACCCTTACAGATTTCGCACCTCTACATACTTTATATCGCAATTCTGAGAAACTTGGCTACCAAAAACTCGTTTGCGAGGATGTATCCTTGTTAAGACTTTGTTTTTGATTGACCATTATCTAGGATTGTTTCCAAATGATACATATCACTTCCGGTTTTAATATTTGGCCATAAAGAATTTCGTACCTCACGAATGCTTTAGATCGCAATTCTGTGAAGCTTTGATATCAAAAAATTGTTTGTGAGTTGGATCCCTGTTAAGAGTTTCTTTTGAGCAAAAATTATCTTGGATAGTTTCTAAATGACTTGCACAAAATCCATCTTTAATTTTTTAGCCTTACTTATTATCCACCCCTTAAATGCTTTAGATCGCAATTCAGAGAAGCTTGGTTACCGGCAACTCGTTTGAGAGGTTGGATTCCCATTAAAGTTTTCTTTTTGATCGAAAATACGCTCGGATAATTTCGTAATGGCTCCCTAAACTCTCAGTTTTAATTTTTGACCATCACGGATATTGCACATCTCGTATGCTTTAGATCACAATTCCGAGAGCTTGGCTACACATTTGAGAGGTTAGATCCCCGTTAAGTATTTTTTTTATTGACCAATATCTAGGATAGTTTTCTAATGACTCGTAATACTACCGGTTTTAATTAATGACCCTTACAGATTTCACCCATCTCGCATGCTTTAGATCATAATTTTGAAAAGCTTGGCTAACAGCAACTCGTTTGAGAGGCTAAATCCTCGTTAAGTGTTTCTTTTCGACGGACAGCTAACTAGTATAGTTGCCATATAATTCACAATAGTCCCAGTTTAAATTTTATATCGGTACAGATTTCGTAACTTTCCCATGCTTTTGATCGCAATTCAGAAAAGCTTGGCAACTTGTTTAAGAGGTTGGATCCGCATTAAGACCTTCCTTTCGATCGAGATTTATCTCTGATAGTTTCGAAATAACTCGCATCACTTCTGGTTTTGATTATTGACTCTTTTGGATTTTACACCTCTCGTATGCTTTAAAACGCAATTCTGAGAAGCTTAGCAACGGACAACGTGTTTGAACGGATGGATCCCTGCTAAGAGTTTCTTTTTGATCAAAATCTATCTAGAATAATTTCCAAATGACTCGCAGCACTCTCGGTTTTAATTTTTGACCCTTGTATATTTCGCACAATTCGTATGCTTCATATCACAATTCTGTGAATCTTGGCTACTCGTTTGAGAGGGTAGATCCCCATTAAGAGTTTCTTTTTGATCGAAAAATATCTAGAATAGTTTCCAAATGACTCGCAATACTCTCAATTTTAATTTGTGACACTTATGGATTTTGCACATCTCGTATGCTTTAGATCATAATTCTGAGAAGCTTGACTGCCGGCAACTCGTTTAGGAAGTTAGATCCTTGTTAAGAGTTTCATTTTCATGGAGAAATAACAAGCATAGTTGCTATAAGATTCGCAATAGTCCCAGTTAAAATTTTATATCTGTACAAATTTTGCAACTTTCCTATTCTTTTGATCGCAATTCTGTGAAGCTTGGAAACTTGTTTGAGAGGTTGGATCCCCATTAAGAGTTTCTTCATGATCAAAAATTATCTAGGATAGTTTCCAAATGACTCGCAATACTCCCGAATTTAATTTATGGCCCTTACAGATTTTGCACCCCTTGTATGCTTTAGATCACAATTCTTTAAAGCTTGGTTACCGGTAACTCGTTTGAGAGGATGGTTCCCCGTTAAGAGTTTCTTTTTGATTGACAATTATCTAGGATAGTTTCTAAATGACTTGCAATACTCTCAAAAAAAAATTGACCATTACGGATTTTGCACAACTCGTATGCTTTAGATTACAATTCTGAGGAGCATGGCAATTCGTTTGAGAGGTTGGATCCCCGTTAAGAGTTATTTTTTATTGAGAAATATCTAGGATAGTTTCCAAATGACTCGCAATACTCCCGATTTTAATTAATGACCCTTAAAATTTTCGCACATCTCGTATGTTTTAGATCACAATTTTGAGAAGCATGGCTAACGACAACTCGTTTGATAGGTTAAATCCTCGTTAAGAGTTTCTTTCTGACTGACAACAAACTAGCATAGTTGCCATATGATTTCCAATAGTCTTAGTTCAAAATTAATATCGACATGGATTTTATAACTTTCCCATTCTTTAGATCGCAATACTAAGAAGCTTGGCCACTCGTTTGAGAGGTTAGATCCCCGTTAATAGTATCTTTTTGATCAAAAATTATCTCGGATAGTTTCCAAATGACTCGCAACATTCCTAGTTTTAATTTTTGACCCTTACGGATTTTACACCTTTCATATGCATTAGAACGCAATTCTGAGAAGCTTTGCTACTTGTTTGAGAGGGCAGATCCCCATTAAGAGTTTCCTTTTGATCCACAAAAATCTAAGATATTTTCCAAATGACTCATAACACTCTCAGTTTTAATTTTTGACCCTACGGATTTCGTACATCTCGTATGCTTTAGATCATAATTTTGAGAAGTTTGGCAATCTGTAACTCGTTTAAGAGGTTAAATCCTCATTAAGGGTTTCTTTTTTACGGACATCAAGCTAGCATAGTTGCCATATGATTCGCAATAGTCTCTGTTAAAATTTTATATCAGTATAGATTTCATAAATTTCCCACCCTTATGATCACAATTCTGAGAAGCTTGGTAACTCGTTTGAGAGGTTGGATCCCCATTAAGAGTTTCTTCATGATCAGCAATTATCTAGGATAGTTAACAAATGACACGCAACACTCCCGGTTTTAATTTTTGAATCTCGCGGATTTCATACATAACGTATGCTTTATATTATAATTCTGAGAAGCTTGGATATCGGCAACTCTTTTAAGGGGTTAGATCCGCGTTAAGTGTTTCAAGCGGCTAGCATAGTTGTCATATGATTCATAATAGTTCCAACTAAAATTTTATATCGGTACAAATTTTAGAACTTACCTATGCCTTTGATCGCAATTCTGTGAAGCTTGGCAACACGTTTGAGAGGTCAGATCCCCATTAAGAGTTTCTTCATGATCGAAAATTATCTAGGATAGTTTCCAAATGACTCGCAACACTCCCGGTTTTAATTTTTGACACTTACGGATTTCGCACATCTCGTATAATTTAGATCACAATTCTGAGAAGCTGGGCTACCGACAACTCGTTCATGAGGTTAGATCCTTGTTAATAGTTTATTTTTACTGATAACAAGCTAGTATAATTACCAAATGACTAACAGCAATCCCGGTTTAAATTTTTGAACCGTACGAATTTTGTACCTCTTGTATGCTTTAGATTATAATTATTAAAAGTTTGGCTACCGGCAACTCGTTTGAGAGGTTGGATCCTAGTTTAGATTTTCATAAGCTAGGATAATTTCCAGATGATTCGCAATAGTCCCAACTATAATTTTTGAGCGGTGCGGATTTTACAACTTTCTTATGGTTTTGATCGCAATTATGAGAAGTTAGGCAACACATTTGAGAGGTTAGATCCCCGTTAAGAGTTTTGCTTTAATTGAACATTATCTAGGATAGTTTCCAAATGATTTGCAACACTCAAGGTCTTAATTTTTGACCCTTACGGATTTCGTACATAAAATGCTTTAGGTCACAATTATGAGAAACTTGGCTACCGAAAACTCGTTAGAGAGGTTGTTTACCTGTTAAGACATTCTTTTTGATTAAAAATTATCTAGGATAGATTCCAAATGACTGGTAGTACTCCCAATTTTAATTTTTAACCATAACGAATTTCGTACCTCTCGTATACTTTAGATCGCAATTCTGAGAAGCTTGGCTACCGGCAACTCGTTTGAGAGGTTGGATCACCGTAAAGAGTTTCTTTTCGATCGACAATTACTTATTACTGTTTCCTAATGATTTTCAGTACTCACCGTTTTAATTTTTGACCCTTACGGATTTTGTACCCCTGCATGCTTTAGATCGCAATTCTAAGAAACTTGGTTACCGGAAACTCGTTTGCGAGGTTGTTTCCCTATTAAGACTTTCTTTTTGATCGACAATTATCTAGGATAGTTTCCAAATTACTCGTAACACTCCCAGTTTTAATTTTTGACCATAACGGATTTCACACCTCTTTTAAGCTTTAGATCACAATTCTGAGCAGTTTGGCTACCGGTAACTCGTTTGTGAGGTTGGATCCCCATAAAGAGTTTCCTTTTGATTGAAAATTATCTAGGATTGTTTCTAAATAACTCACACCAATCCCGGTTTTAATTTTTGACCCTTACGGATTTCATACCCCCGCAAGCTTTAGATCGCAATTCCGAGAAGGTTGGTTACCGGTAACTCATTTGTGAGGCTGGATCCCCGTTAAGAGTTTCTTTTCGATCGACAATTATCTAGGATAGTTTCCAAATAGCTCGCACCATTCCCATCTTTAATTTTTTACCCTTACGACTTTCACACCCCTCGTATGCTTTAGATCGCAATTCTGAGATGCTTGGTTTCCGGTAACTCGTTTGAGAGGTCAGATCCCCGTTAAGAGTTTTTCTTTGATCGACAATCATCTGGGATAGTTTCCAAATGACTCGCAACATTCTGATTTTTTATTTTTGACCATTACGAATTTTGCACTTCTCGTATGCTTTAGATTGCGATTCTGAGAAGCTTGACTACTCGATTGGGTGGTACGATCCCCGTAAAGATTTTTTTTTATTGTCAACTATCTAGGATAGTTTCCAAATGACTCGTAATATTCCCAATTTTAATTAATGACCATTATAGATTTTGCACATCTAGTCTGCTTTAGATCAAAATTTTGAGAAGCTTGGCTAACGGCAACTCATTCCAGAGGCTAAATCCTTGTTAATAGTTTATTTTTGACCGACAACAATCTTGCATAGTTACCATATGATTCGCAATAGTCCCAGTTAAAATTTTATATCGGTACGGAGTTCGCAACATATCATGGTTTTTTATCGTTATTCTAAGAAGCTTGGCAATTCGTTTGAGAGGTTGGATTCTCATTAAGAGCTTTTTCATGATCCTTAATTATCTACAATAGTTACCAAATGACTCGCAAAAGTTCCTGTTTTAATTTTATATCCTTACTGATTTCGCACATCACGTATGCTTTAGATCGCAATTTTGAGAAGCTTGGCAACCTGCAACTTGTTTGAGAGGTTGGATCCTCGTTAAGAGTTTCTTTTTTGCTGATAACATGCTTAGATAATTACAAAATGACTTGCAACAATCCCGGTTTTAATTTTTGAACCTTAAAGATTTCGTACCTCTCGTATGCTTTATATCGCAATTCTGAGAAGCTCGGCTACCAGTAACTTGTTTGATAGGTTGGATCCTTGTTTAAAGTTTCTTTTTAACTGATAACAAGCTTGGATAGTTTCCAAATGATTCGCAATAGTCCCAGTTCTAATTTTTGATCGGTACTGATTTTACAAGTTTCCTATGCTTTAGATTACAATTCTGAGAAGCTTGGCTATCAGCATCTCAGTTGAGAGGTTTTATCCTAGTTAAGAGTTTTGTTTTGATCGACAATAAGCTAGTATATTTGCCAAATTATTCGCAATAGTCCCAGTTCTAATTTTATATCAGTACGAATTTCGTACCTTTTCAATGCTTTTGGTCGCAATTCTGAGAAGCTTGGAAACTCGTTTTAGAGGTTGGATCCCCGCAAAGGGTTCTCGTTGCTCAATAATTATCTTGCATAGTTTTCAAATGACTCGCAACACACTCAGTTTTAATTTTTGACCCTTACGGATTGCACATCTCATATGTTTTACATCGCAATTCTGAGAAGCTTGGCTACTGGTAACTTATTTGAGAGGCTGGATCCTCGTTAAGAGTTTCTATTTAATCGACAACAAGCTAGGATAGTTAACAAATAACTCATAATACTCCCAGTTTAAATTATAAATCGATACGGATTTTGCACATCCTCGATGCTTTATATTATAATTCTGAGTAGCTTGGCTTCCGATAACTCATTTGAGAAATTGGATCCTCGTTAAGAGTTTCTTTTTGATCGACAACAAACAAGTATAGTTACCAAATGATTCGCAATAGTCCCAGTTTAATTTTAGAGCAGTACAAATTTTGTAACTTTTCTATACTTTTGGTTGCAATTCTGAGATGTTTGGCAACTCATTTGAGAGGTTGGATCCACGTCAAGGGCTTTGTTTTGATCAATAATTATCTACGGTAGTTTCCAAATGTCTCGCAGTACTCACGGTTTTAATTTTTTACCCATGCGAATTTTGCACCTCAGCTTGCTTTTGATCGCAATTCTGAGAAACTTGGCAACCAAAAACTCGTTTGAGAGGTTGTATCCCTGTTATGAGTTTCTTTTTGATAAATAATTATCTAGGATTGTTTCCAAATGACTCGTAAAACTCCCAGTTTTAATTTTAGAACCTAACGGATTTCGCACCTCTCGTATGTTTTAGATCGCATGTTTTAGAAGCTTGGCTACCAGAAACTCGTTTGTGTGGTTGGATCCCCGTTAAAGTTACTTTTTGATCAACAATGATCTAGGATAGTTTCCAAATGACTCGCAAAGATCCCAGTTTTAATTTTTGAACCTTACGTATTTCGCACCCCTCGTATGCTTTAGATCGCAATTCTGAGAAGCTTAGCAACCGACAAATCATTTCAGAGGTTGGATCCCTGGTAACTGTTTCTTTTTTATTCACAATTATCTAGGATAGTTTCCAAATGACTCCTAAAACTCTCAGTTTTAAGTTTTGCTTACGGATTTCGCACCATTTGTATGCTTTAGATCGCAATTCTGAAAAGTTCTGCTGCCGGCAACTCGTTGGAGAAGTTGGATCCCCATTAACTACTTTTTTTTTATTGACAATTATCAAAGATATTTTCCAAATGACTCGTAATACTCCCGATTTTAATTTTTGAACCTAAGGATTTCGAACCTCTCGAATGCTTTAGATCGTAATTATGTGAAGCTTGGCTACCGACAACTTATTTGAGAGGTTGGATCCCCATTAAGAGTTTCTTTATGTTTAACAATTATCTTGGATAGTTTCCTAATGGCTCGCTACAATCTCGGCTTTAATTTTTGACCCATGCGGATTTTACACCTCTCGTATGCTTTTGATCGCAATTCTTAGAAGCTTGGCTACCGGCAACTCAATTGAGAGGTTGCTTCCCCATTAAGAGTATCTTTTGGATTGATAATTATCTAGGATAGTTTCTATATGACTCGTAATATTCTTGGTTTTAATTTTTGGCCCTTACGAATTTTGCAGATCTATGCTTTAAATTATAATTCTTAGAAACTTTGTTACCGGCAACTCGTTTGAGAGTTTGGATCTCTGTTAAGTGTTTATTTTTTATCGGTAATTATCTTGGATAGTTTTCCAATGACTCACGACATTCCTGATTTTAATTTTTGACCCTTACAGATTTTGAACCTCTCGTATGCTTTAGATCACAACTCTGAGAAACTACTTTTTTTTTTTGGGAAATTAAATATTGAATTAAGAAAAGAATAAATAATACAAAGGTGGGGACAACCCTCTTCTCTCTAGAGTATAAGAGAGGAGCAAGGAGCTTAACACCCGAATGACTAATTACAATCAATAAACTCTCAGATAGACTTTGTTGTTCTTTATATGTAACTTTCCACTTTAACTGGTCAGAGAATTTTATATTCTTTATCTCTTGGAATCCCATCTCGGTGCGAAGGTGAGAAAGTATGTAGCTACTCTACTAGCTTCTTTGAATATATGATTGCAGTTGAAAATCTTAAGAGTATCAATTATTTGCATAATTTCTTTAACTATTACCCTACATTGTCAATCAGAAGTCACCTCATTGTTAATGATTTAAACTGCTAGCAAGGATATAGAGTTTAGCTCCACTTTATTTCTATTGTACTTCACCGCCATTTCCAGCCCTACCTTAATACTTTGTATTTCATGAAACATAACTAATCTGGCTACACTTTTGCCTGCACAAGCAACTATAGTTGGACCCACATGCTCTCTCAAAATAGCTTCATAACTTCCACCAGTGTGCATAGAACTAGTAGTGTTAATCATTCAAATAATGGGTACTAGTTTTTTCCAAGTATACTCACTTGTTGCTGGGTTCACCCACTCGCTTTCCAAGTTCCACATTTTTGTAATGTACCTGTTCTCTTCTATATTCTGTAATTTGAACTTCTTGAATGCCAATTTATACTTGGCATCAGTAATAATGGTATGTATAATGGTCAAATTCTATAGATTAATATGATTAGGAATTAGCTATCAAACTAATGAATCTGTAACAATACTCTAATATAAAGCAAGAATTGGAGACATGTATTTTTAGCGTGGGAAACATCTGAACAGGTTAAAACCCACGACTTCGTATGGAGGATTTTTGTTAAAGTATCTTTATTTCTTGGAGTGGATATCTTTATTACAAGTGATCTCTAAATTATAGAAATGCTTTTGATCTCGTAAATAAGAAGTTTGAGTAATTTTTCTCTTTTGGAACTTTTCCTTTATATAGGCTTCCCCATAGCTCTTCATCGTGCAAGAACACATTTTCCGAATAACGTGGTTTGTGGTGGTTGACTGAATAATTGACGAGTTCGTGGGAGACAGGTGTCTTTGACTGGATAACGTTTTCTGGGTTTAACCCGACCCACATTCTTGACTAGTTCGTGGGAATGGTTGGAATGTTGACTGAAGTGTTGAGTACAGAAATTACGTGAGCCTGAGATGGAGGTAAATCGAACTGCGTGAGGTCAATTATGAGTAAGATCGAGGGATAAGCCCCTATAATCACCCCCTCACAGCCGAAGTCTCGTGTAGCGTTGGTTGAAAAAAATTATATGAAAAGTTTGAAATTTGAAACGGAGTAATGATGGTGTTTAACTGGGTGGCAGTTACATGATGGTTACTTTTGAATAGTCACGTCCGTAATGAATGATGACGCTTGGGAAAACGATCCTACACAATAAATTTAGGGTTATATAAATAGTACCTATGGAAAATCTTTGGAATAATTCCTGCATGCGTAACTCTTTCTGAGATGGTGAAAAATCGGAGTATGGATCTTGAAGAGAGGATTGCGTCTGAAATACAAATATTGAGGTTGAAATACTTTAGTGACCGTTCTTTGGAAATGGCAATCCTAGCCTCTGTTCCCCCGACGTTTCATGGCCTATCGGGAGAGGAAGCGGTTGAAGCTGAGGAAGATTTCAACTATAAGTGGGGATTTAATATCTTCATCTTGATAGTCAAAGAACACTTAGCCTGTCTTCGCACCCTTGCAGAAGACAGGGTTACGGCCTTATATGCCGGGAAAGGTGTATCAGTGGGACAAATATGCTGATTTCTTGAGTCGCCATGGATTCTAATGTTTGGCCCTCTTCATCTCTGCCAACTCTTTGGTGGTGGTGATTATAGAAGAGGCGGTGATGGCAGTGGAGGAGGAGAACGAGTAGGGGGATTTTGTTGACGCATTTCCATCATGTTTTTACGCTCTGAAGATCTTCCATCTTGTTTTGTGGGTGCCAACACTGAGTATACTGCTTGTATAGTTCTCGCTTGGAGTTTGACTGGGCTTCAACCGAGCCATGTGAGGGAAGATCTTTGTTGGTTCAAATATCTTCTTTGCACCGGGGTAAAAAATCACTAAAGTAAGAAGAACTGGAAAGCATTAGACCTCGCCATCCCTGAATGACCTGTAGCTTTTAACAAACAGGGAAAACTTGTTATCAGTAAAGTATCTTGAGTTTGGTGCTTGATGGATAACATTCTATTGTATTCCCGTGTAAAAACTTGTTATCTGTAAATCGTATGTAATATCTTCGATATGAATAAAAGCTGATATTTACTAAACTGTGTACTGAAAAATGTCTTGAATTGAACTGAATTATATTAGGTGTTAGTTGAATAATTGTTGATAAGGAATGAAATAATGATGCAATGTTGTTCAAACTGAGATGAATATGTGTTGTCAATGTCGTGTTGATATAACTGATTTATGATTAACAGGTGAGGGATAGAAATTGTAGGAAATACGAAATCGGAAATTCAAACTATTATAGGTCGATAGAGGTACAACTTTTTGCATCATAAGGTTGAAATGGTAAATAGTGTAGGTTTGGCTAAGGTGATAAGTTCAAATAATTTACTCCAAGATTTTATGTTTTCAGTTCATAGATACTAGGTATAAACCGCGTTTAAAGGGGGAAGTGATTGAGAAATTTATAAATATGTGTAGTACGATTTATAAAAAGAAAATAAGGGGGAAGGCTAGGATGGTATGAACTTAATCTCAGAGGATTCGTCATGCCGGCAAAAGTACGATTGGCTATAAAAACTGCTGAAGTGCGGGAGAGGATCTTCGGTTCGTTTGGTTACGATGCTGAGTTACCAGTAAGGGAAGGTCTGCTGGAAGGATTAGATATAAGGAGCAGAGAACTTGAGTGTGTTCATTATTTTTATGAAGTATTCTTTCGTGTATTCGTGAGTGATTCGGTGGATTGAAAGAGGTTGGTAGGTTTGATCGCTGAAGTAGAGTTCGAATTTGAAGATATGAGGATCGATGAATGATGTGGTTAGATGCTAGTTGCTGAAGTGTACCAAAGCTGTGATGGATGTTGTGTAAAGTGTGTTTTATGAATAACATAAATGTTGAGAATGTAACCAAAATAATATAAGTCAATCGGATACTTTATAGAGGCGAATATGTTTTGAGACTGTGTAGTAAACATTTTGAATAAATTTGAATATTTGTACAATTTTGAAAATGACGTCAATCACTATAAGTATGATAAACAAGGACTGAGAAACAAAAATATGAAAATGCAAAATCTTAAAGTTTTATTTTATATGCAAAAGGAAATAGAGCTCTGACATCGTACAGTGTGAGCCATCATGAGTAAGGGAAGGTCAAGAAAAGATATGGAAATAGGGAGAAAAAGTATGTCAAAAAATAAGTGGGATTGTAATGATGGAAATGTGGTTTTATCAAAAAGGTACAAGGCATCTGACATTGAGAGTAGAAAGGACGCCTCGGTTCTGGAATCGTGGACGATTCGTATGAGGAGCAATAAATGCCAGCCACATGAGAGAGAAAGGATAAATAGTTCTTCTTCATCTCCAAACAAACGTTTTATCACAAAAAATTTAGAGAGCACTCAGAGAGAAAGACGAAAAATTAGGGGAGTCGATAAAGAGTTATCTGAAGGCAATAAACGGTTGCAGAGGGCAAAAGATTCGGGATCTTGTAGGTAGCAGTACAGCAGCGTTGTGAGGGGAAAGTTTGATTATGCTACCGATTATCATTCGGATACTAAAGGTTAGTAAAGATGTATGCGATATATGTTGACGTATTTCTATCTGTTAAAGATATATGCCATACGTAAATGATTGATCAGAGATATATGTTGAAAATATATGCATTAAAAGAAGGAAATATGATAAATACCTTAACCCATATGTAGGCCGAGCGTGAGAGGCATCCGTGTAGGTAAAAACCGTAGTGTAGAATCTATTTTTAAGATGGGTAGGTCATCTGTTAATGAGGTTTCGATCTCTGGTTGGACGAATGAGTCTGATAACGAAGGGGAAGGAGGATTAGAACAATTCCCGGGTTACCCTGGTCAGTTGGTGTGTTATCCCCCGGGTTCTGATGCCTTTAGAGAGTTTTGTAAAGCCAAGGCGGCTGTAGGATGGAAGTGGGGTAAATGTGTAGAGTTTGCCGGTAGACAGTTTAGGGGTTGTACGGTAGTAGAGGGGGAAGAATACTTTTATCTGTTGGTAGGTTTGGAAGTAGAAAAATAAGATAGGGGTATAAATGAATCGATCTCGTTAGAGTATTTTGATGGGGATGTCCGGAGTGACCTCTCAGAGGGTTTTCTATGTTACCTATCTCAATTAGAGTATGGGTTGAGCCTTCCCCTCACCAATTTGGCGAAGGGGATTATGAATGCAATTGGGACATGTCCTGATCAAATAAACGAGAACATGTGGGAGGTAATAACTGTGTGTGACCATCTGAATTAAAGGTGGGAAATAGAGGAAAAGGTAAGGAAGATAACTCCTGAGGACGTTCTACAGTTTTTTGGGGTGAAGAATTTTAAGGCCAGTGGGTGGTCATATTTATGTGCGAGCGTAATTTGGCATCATTTTTTCGATCTGAATTCCGCAGGTCGAACCTGGAATGACAATATCATATGGGTGAAGGGTAATTGCCTTCAAAAAGATGATGAAGAACCTTTGGACCTTCGATTTAGATCTGTTAAGCAAAGTAAGTATAAACATGCATAGATAAAATTATTATTATGTTTTGTTGACAACGGTAGTTGATAGTAAAATGTGTTATTACAGGTGTGAAGTCTACAGTTGAAAGGAAAGAATCCCTGTTGGATGAAGATGTTGAGGAGGAGGCCGAACTCGAACTTGTGTTAGAGGGACACGGCTTGAGTAGAAAAAAGTAGGTCAATAGTAAGTCAGACAAGGTTAGGAAGGCTCAGTCTACCAGGTGGATGGCGGGGGTTAATGAAGGAAAAAGGCCAGTCAGCGGTAAGGGGGTTTGAACTAATTTGTCCAAGACTCCCGGAACTGGAAGTTCAGCGCAGCCGAATCATGCCAAGCCGAGCAAAGTGGCTCAGCTATTTTTGAAGAAACGGAGCTAAAGTCTTTACCGGCCTCTGGTACCACTTGAAGTGGTGAGGTCGTAAAAGATAAGAGGAGGAGGGTAAAGCTTCTCACAAGGAGAGGAAGATACGAGCCAGGAGAGTCAGGGGAAAAGGTTATCAAGGGGCGATCTGCTTCAGTGGACAACCTCAAAGAGGTTCAGGAAAGGGCTAGGTTGGCGATTCTCCAAGGAGAGGAAGATACGAGCCAGATGGTAAGTTTATATCATCATAAAGAAATGATTAATATACTTCGAGCTAATAACTGAGATCGATATAATTTTTGTAGGTTGCTCGACTTGTCAAGGGGAAGTGGCTCGATATTGAAGAAGAAAAATCCAAGCTGAAGAAGGCGAAGAGCGAGCTAGAGAAAGACCTAGCTCGAGCCAAGACTGAAACCATGAAGGAAGTCAGACAGTTGAAAGCTTCTCACGTTGTGGCGATTGGCCAGCTACAGGTCGAGGCAAAGGCCAATTTAGACAAGATGGTTAAGGAGCATGATAGACAAGGTCGTCACTTGATGCAGAAGGGGTATTCTCAGGAGGAGGTGGATGCCATTAAGGCTGATACCTATGTTGAGGTGGAAGATGAGGAGGTAGTAGTGGTGGGAGTCGTGGATGGTGTCTCCTGTCAGACAGTACTTGACAACCAAGGGGATGATGTCGAGCTCCCAGAAGGTGGGAGTGAGAAGGTAGGGTAGACATATGTTTTGTATTAATATTTGTAAGTTGTTCGATATGTGTGTGAGGACGAAACTTTTATAGATTAACTCTGTTTATAAACGTCTTGTAGGTAGTTAGAGAGATCAGTCTCAGAATAAACGACCTAGAGTCTGGACTTGCCAGAGAAAAAGAGACCTCTAAACCTTGCTGTCTGCACAAACGGAGCTGCAGGTTAGATGCAAATAGGTTTTTAAGTTGCATGTTATACCAATGTTAAGTTAACCAGTAAATAGGATAGAAATGAATGGTAAAAAACCACCGTTATAAATACTAAGTAATATATCAAGAGTACGTACCTTGTACGTTGAAAGTAGATTCATGAAGTGTTCATCTGAGAATTGATTCCAAACCTTTAGCTTACAAATATATGAAAGCAGATGCTTGGAAATCCATAGGCTCTTAGAAATGCAATATGTATATATAAGGAAGTAGATTTCTTGAATCAAACTGTACTTAAACTTATTATAATTCCCAGGTCGAATTGGATTCATCTCGCGCACGTGAGGACAACGTACTCATGTGCAATCGGGAATTTGCAGAGCAATACGTAAAGGTACATTTCAGACTTGAGAAGTTGAATCAGGCCATTTTTGACATGACTCTTTAGGTTGAAGAGAAATATTTTGTAATTAAAATGGGATTAGAAGAGCTATTTGAGGATATAGAACGTACCGAGAGACTTCAACGTCAGGTTGATGCATTGGCTGCGAAGGGTAAATAGGCCGATACGGCTCAATACATCCAGGTGCTGGAAAAAATAGAGGAACGATTTAGATCTGATCTTCAAAGATGTTGGAATGATCTGGAGCGTATGAGAAAAAATTTTGTTGAAAAGTACGACGAGCTGAGGGTAGCTCGAAAAAATCTATCGGCCTCGGAGGCCGCAGTGGAACATTTGCAAATTGCCCTTCTCGCCAAGGATATGGAATTTCGAGAGATACAGAGAAGGTGCGACGACTTAAACATGTGAGTTGCTCGGCATAAAGCTGAAAGGGAGCAAGCTGTTGCTCGTGTCAAAAAAGCTGAGACCAGAGAGCGTTTTGGGGGAAGTAGAACTGAGGTTAAGGCTCCTTTAGTTCGAGGGAATGTAGTTAGTCTCTCATGTCGTATTAGAGAGCTAGAAAGTGACGTATCTCAAATTCAAGGGCATGTTCAGAAGGGAAATGTGAATTTGAGGGAATGCCAATATAAGCTGGATGCTGCTCTTATTAGGGAGAAAGTTCTGGAGGGGGAGATCAAAGCAATGGAATTGCTGGTGAAGAGGAAAGAAGAATTATTGAAAGATCTGCCGGCCAGGGAAGAGTTGAACACAGAAATTTGGAGACTTCGTACTCGGGTAGTGGACTTAGAAGCCATGAACCTAGCGGAGTCCGCGAAGTATATTGCCAAGTTGGAAGAAGATGTCATTTATCATGATAGGGTTGATGCGGAAATAATTGAATGGAAGGATAATTACGCTAGGTTAAAGTCACGCCTCGAGAGGTTGAAGATGAGATTTACAACATCGGTAGCACTTGGTGTGTCTCGATCTGATCTGTTAAGGATGAACGTTGCATATTTTGTAGAGGAAGTTAAAAAACTTGAGTCAGAATGAGATATCTTGTTCAAAACTCTGTCGGGCAAGGGATGCATCTGTGGAGATAAAATAGATCGAGAGAACTGTCTGGGTGCCATGGAGACCCAACAGGGGCCTCGAACTACTGAATCAATAGAACAAGGTAGGGCTGCTGTGGCCCGCGAACTGAAAGAAAGACCTCTTGATAATGTGGGGGAAAGCATTATTGACACTTCATCAGTAGAAAAGAATCTTCCGCAATATGATTTTGACCTGAAAATATATAGAATTTTCCGCAGACACATTGAAATAGTTGAAAGCTAGTATGACCATTTCCTTATCTTGTGTCTGGTGCGATCTTTGATGAAAAATAAATTTTTACATTCGTTTTAATCGCAGAAATGTAGAGAGACAGCTAAACCAAGTGATATCCTTGATCTAGGCCTATAAAAATGTCACAGGCATATTGAAAGAGATGAAAGCTAGTATGACCTTCGCTTTATCTTATGCCTTGATGAGTCTTTGGTATGATACAAGTTCATACACTTGCTACAATCGCAGAGATGTAGAGAGACAACTAAACTAAGTGATATCCTTGATCTAGGCCTATAGAAATGTCGCAGGCATATTGAAAGAGATGAAAGCTAGTGTGATCTTTATTTTATCTTATGCCTGGATGAGTCTTTGATATGAAACAAGTTCTTATACTTGCTACAATCACAGAGATGCAGAGAGACAACTAAACCAAGTGATATCCTTGATTTAGGCCTATAGAAATGTCACAGGCATATTGAAAGAGATGAAAGCTAGTATGACATTTGCTTTATCTTATGTCTAAATGAGTCTTTTATATGAAACAAGTTCTTATACTTGCTACAATCGCAGAGATGTAGAGAGACAACTATACCAAGAGATATCCTTGATCTAGGACTATAAAAATGTCACAGGCATATTGAAAAAGATGAAAGCTAGTATAACCTTTGCTTTATCTTATGCCTAAATGAGTCTTTGATATGAAACAAGTTCATACACTTGCTACAATCGCAGGGATGTAGAGAAACAGCTAAACCAACTGATATCCTTTATTTAGGACTATAGAAATGTCACAGGCATATTGAAAGAGATGAAAGCTAGTATGACCTCTGCTTTATCTTATGCCTGGATGAGTCTTTAATATGAAGCAAGTTCTTACACTTGCTACAATCGGAGAGATATAGAGAGACAGCTAAGCTAAGTAATATCGGTGATCTAGGCCTATAAAAATGTCATAGACATATTGGAAGAAATGAAAGCAAGTATAATTTATGCTTTTATCTGTAGAATGTGGACGAATGTTCATAAAGAGATCGACGTTGTTAAAAAAAACTTTCATTGATAAGTTTAGAATTTATATTGGATGGAGAGAAGAATCTCACTTTTGGAATTGATAAACAAAAGGCAAACAACGGAAATGGAGTAGTATGATGCCTAACGATAGTATTGTTTCAGTCATCTAGTGTTCCACAGATTTAAAATGGGGATTTCGTCCTTTGCCATGAGATAGTATAATCCCAGGCCTGAGAGACCCGTGATAATGAATGGACCCTCCCAATTGTCAGTTAATTTTCCAGCGTGAGGCTTTTTGCGATGTTGAGGAATCAATGAATGCTCCTAACCAAGTTATTATGCGATCTGGCGAGCATATGATGATATCGACCTAGGTTAGCGACGACGCATTCCCAGGTCTCATCTATCATATTGAGATTGCAAGACAATTCGAACTCATTCTTCTCGTCAGTCAGCTCGTGATCACGGACTGGATGATGATATACAGAAGGAATAACAACCTCGGTGCCATATGCATGGAGGAATGGGGTACACCCAGCTGATTGTCAGGGAGTGGTTCGATACGCCCACAAGACTTGAGGTAGTTCGCGAACCCAATTCTCTTTTTTCTGTGAGTGAAGCCATTTTTTGAGTCCATCCACGATGGTTTTGTTGATGATTTTGGCTTGGCCATTGCCTTGTGGATAGTATGGATTTGATGGTGAGTGGATGATATTATGGTGATTTAGGAAGGATGCGACATTTTCGCCCACAAACTGGGGCCCGTTATCGATACGAATTAGGTGAGGGCACTCGAATCGAGTGATTATGTAGTTCCACATAAAAGAGATGACCTCCTCTTCTCTGGTTCGGCATAGTAGGCTTGCTTCTACCCATTTTGTAAAGTAATCGGTAACTACGAATAGGTGACGGTGATTACCTGGAGAGTAAGGGAATTCGCCGACGATGTCTAGTACCCATCTTTTGAATGGCCAGAAAACCTTGCTTGCATGGAGTTTGGGCACAGGGGCGCATATCATATGTCCATGTCCCTGGCAGGTGTCGCACCTGAGGGAATACTCTTCTGTTTTCTTGCACATACTGGGCCAGAATACTCTTTGAGTTATAGCTCGGTTCACTAATGATCTACCTGTGGTGTGGGAGCCATAAGTTCCTTTGTGCATTTCGCATAGCAGTTCGTCTGCTTTTAACTTCGAGAGGCACTTGAAGTAAGGCCCTGTAACTAAGAGGCGGTAAAGCATACCGTTCTGACTAATGTAACGCTTCGAGTTGTGGATCAGCTGTCGGTGTTCTTTTGGATCTGTTGGGAGTAGTCTGTTACACTTGTTTTCGACACCGAGGTAGGCTAAGAAAGGCTTTCGCCAATCGTCATCTCCTCCTTTATCACCCACACTGTTGATCGTGCATACAGAGATTCAACCAATGCTGGGGGTTGAAATAAATTTAATCTGGAGATATCAAGCTTTTGTATCTAAGGCCCCGCCTAGATATGCTAAGGAATCAGCATGTCTGTTTTCACCTCGAGGAAGATATTCGAGAGTTACTTTCGCAAACTTACTTATCCTACCTGCCACAAGGGCTGCGTAATCGATCATCTTCCCATTCTACTTGTATTACTCGGAATAATGATGAACGATGAGTAATGAATCGGTATAAACAGAGAGTTCGGGGATATTGTGCTCAAGCGTGAAGTCGAGTTCGTGAATGAGAGCTTCATACTCGGTAACATTATTTAAGGCCTAAAAATCTAAGCGGATTGATTTCTCAATTCTGTCATTTGAAGGGGTAATCAAAACGATTCTGATTCTGGACCCTACGGGTCTTGCTGATCCATCTATGAAAAGCCTCCACCTTGACGTAGTGATCCAATCAGCTCATTCGTCGAATGGCTTGGGAGTTGGATTCTCTGGCGTTTCTTCGGTAAGGTTCGGGTCGTGCTCCTCCCACTCGGGATCCTCCACCATAAAATCTATGAGAAAATCAGCAGCGGCCTGACCTTTTTCACAATGATGCTGTTCAAACTTGATATCATGCTTGCCCAAACTGACTGACCATTGTTGTACTCTTTGTGACTTCTCTTTTTTGGACAAAACTTCCCGAAGTGGGTAGTTCGTCATAACTTTGACTGAATGTGCTTAGAAGTAGGGCTTGAGTTTCTGCGAAGTGTAAACAAGGGCAAGAAGAAATTTCCCAATTTTAGAGTAACTTGTTTCTGCTCGTGCAAGTGCTTTGCAGATGAAGAAGACTAGTTTCTCTAATTTCCCTTCCAGGTGAATGAGAATCGAGCTGAGAGAAGTATCTGTGACTGCAAGGTAGATTATCAGTTCCTCATTACCTACTGGGGTGCTCATTATGGGAGACCTCCCCAAATAGGTTTTGAGATACTGAAAAGCTATTTCGCATTCTGGTGTCCTTGTGACTTCTACAGTTGGCTAAACTTTTCCTCATTTGGTACACCCGCAGAGTAATAGATATAGCAAACGGCAGCGGTCTAAAGATTTAGTGACGAAGCAGTTGATCGCGGCAATCTTGTCGGCACGTTTTTGAATGTTTTTTGTTGTCTTTGGAGAGGGCATGTCAAGGAGAGCCCAAATTTGATCTTGATCGGCCTCAATTCCTTTCTTGTTGATGAGGTGGCCTAGAAAGTGGCCAAAATGGACCCTGAATATTGTGTTGAGATCTGAGATGTGATTATCGGACTGTACACTTTTGCACAAGAGGTCATCGATGTAGACTTTAACAATTTTTTCCAGTTGTGCTTTGAATATAGCAGTCATCAATCGTTAATATGTGGCACTTACGTTCTTGAGCCCAAAGGGCATGACTTTGTAATAGTAAAGGCCACTTTCGGATTTGAATGATGTCTTCTCTTGATCTTCATCCAGAAGTGAGATTTGATTACATCCTAAAGCAGTGTCCATCATAGATAGGAGATCATGGCCTGCAGTGCAATCGAGGATCTGATGAATATTGGGAAGAGGAAACTGTCATTTGGAGTATGTTTGTTCAGATTTTTGAAATCTGCGCAAACTTGAAGTTTTCCATTCTTCTTTGGGACAGCGACAATGTTGGATATCCAGTCCGGATACTTAGCTTCTCGAATGAATCCCACTTTAATCAATTTCTTGATCTCGGTGCTAACTTCATCTCGAAGACGAGGTGAGAATCATCGCTGTTTCTGTTTGACTGCTGGGACGTTGGCGTTGATGGATAACTTGTGGCAAGCCATAGCTAGGCCGACTCTGGGCATTTCTTCAAAGGACCATGCAAAAAGATCTCGATTGAGTTATAAGAACTGGATGAGAGCCTATTTCTCATGCTGAACCATCTTGGTTCTGATGAACGTACCTCTATTAGGTCCTTCGATGTTGATATATTCTATAGGTTTCTCTGTAGGTGATTGATCGTCGAGGTGATCAATTTTCTGCAATTGCTATGTGGCCAATCTGTCTGAAGCATCTAGGATGGGAGAGACAGTATTTTCACAAGCTTGAGAGAGTTTTTTATTACCTCTAATCTCATAAATATTGTTGTCGTGTTTGAATCGGCGTGCTTGATAATAGGTAGAAGCGATTGCTTCCATATTGTGTATCTAGCAGTGATTATAGGGGTCCCTGGTCTTCCACCTGACAGACAGAAATCTGATGACCTCGACTGACTTCTGATTGAACTTCTCCTCCCAAATGGATGGCGGGTTGCAGTCCATGTGGTAGATTTCAGGAAATGGCTTTACTAGTGGCTCCCCGAGGTCCTAATCTTTCCCATGCCGAAATGCGGGAGGTTTCTAGATGTTGATCGTGACCCCTAGCTGAAGGAGCCTGCTAAGTATTTTGCAGAGCCTTGAGTGCAGTCTGTATCATCATCATTTGATCTTCGTGCCGCTTGAGCACTGTCAAACGAGCTTGTCGTTCTGGATTGAGATCCTTCTCTCGAATCTCACAATCTTTTGTCAACTGAAGTTCAAGTTTCAGCGTGCTTTTCTTCTTCTGCGTAGAGATTAGCCTGAACTCGATGAGCTATCCTAGATCCACATAAATTTTGAGCTCAGTTTCTGCGGCTTGTCGTCTGGATGAAGCCATAATTAAAAATTGTAGCAAAAGACTGCCTTAGGATATTGTAGAAATGCAATCTTTCCCACAGACGGTGCCAAATGTAATGGCCAAATTCTGTAGCTCGATATGATTTTGAATTAGCTATCATACCAATGAAACTGTAACAATACTCTAATATAAAGAAAGAATTGGAGACAAGTATTTTTAGCGTAGAAAACCTCTGAACAGGTAAAAAACTATGACCTCGTATGGAGAATTTTTGTAAAAGTATCTTTATTGCTTGGAGTGGATATCTTTATTACAAGTGATCTCTAGAATATAGAAATGCTTTTGATCTCGGAAATAAGAAGTTTGAGTAATTTTTCTGGTCCTTGTCTCTTCTAAAACTTTTTCTTCATATAGGCTTACCCACAGCTCTTCATCTTGCTAGAACATGTTTTCTGAATAACGTGGTTTGTGGTGGCGGACTGAATAGCTGACGAGTTCATGGGAGGCATGTGTCTTTGATTGGATAACATTTTCTGGGTTTAGCTCGACCCACGTTCTTGAGTAGTTTGTGGGGATGCTTATAATGTTGACTAGAGTGTTGAGTGTAAAAATTGCTTGAGCCAGAGATGGAGGTAAATCAAACTGCATGAGCTCGATTATGAATGAGATCGAGGGATAAGTCCCAATAGTATACAGAATAATAGGGGCTTTACTTTCGCTCCCTCCATAAATAATGAATGAAATAATTTAGGACCAATCTTAGAAGAAGCGCTTTTATCGACTTACTTGTAGAGTGTTGTACGATCCATGGTATTTCATCATTGTAATCTAATACAGTTCTGTTGTAACCCATTCTGATCATTAGCTTCCCCCAAATCCACTTCGCAGAGCAGCATTCAAAAAATATATGAGTTTCAACTTCTTCATTATCCCAGCAAAACACACATTAGGATTGGTTTACAAGACCCTAGGACTTGAGTTTTGTTTTTTCTTTGAGAGCTCCCCAAAACATAAACCATGTAATAAAACTATGTCTTGGCATGTTCCCCGAATATCAGACTAAATTAGCCCATCTCCAAATCGGATTATGGTGTATAATTTCCAGATAACTATTCTTCAATGTGAATTTCCCAGTTGAAGTTGGACACCAGATTACCTGATTGTTGCTTTCTTTATCAATCTCCACATGAGCAAGATCATCCCAGATCTCAGCTAACCTGTAGACATAGTTCCCTGAAGGGTTCCATCTACTATTGTATATGATGTTTGAAACAGGGGAATTCATATACAGGACAGAATCGTACTTCATATCTTCTGTGGACTTATAACTTAGAACTCTAAGAAGGTGTCATGGGTCTCTCCACAAATTAGACTCATCTCCTTTTCCAACTGAATAATGAACAAGAGTAACAGCTTCAGTTCTAGCTTTTAAGCATCCAAGACCAAGAACAGTCTTGTAGATATTTGAGAGCCCAGAAGTTCTTATTTATGACCAAATTTGCATACATCCATTTAACTAGTAAAGATTCACTGAAAGCGCCAATTTGCCACATATTCTTTAAGGTTGCAGCTTTGTTCCAGACTACGAACTTCTTAACCTCAAGACGTCCTTCATTCATAGGATGACAAATGGTATTCCAGCCAACTAGACATACTTTCTTATGTACATATGTACCTGTCCAGAGAAAGTGTCTACCCAATAAAGTAAGATCTTTAATAGTTTGTTGGGGCAGAGTAAAGAATCTCATAGAAAAAAACCTGCATACTGCTCAGGATAGCTTTTAACAAAGTTAATCTTCAGTATATGATTGGAATCTAGCTTTCCAGGAGTGAACTTTTTTAAGCATTTTCTCAACCAAGGAAAGATAATCGGAGTGCTTTAATCTTGAGGTAATAAGAGGTAGTCCCAGATATTTCACAGGCAGAACACTTTTATCAAAGTTAAGCACTTCCATAATATCACTGGCATCATAGTTAGTAATACCTGCAAAGTAAAGTTTACTTTTATCCAAGTTCACTTGAAGCCCAGTGTTGTGCTGAAAGTTATCAAGAGTAGTAGCAAGAACTTTGGCTGTCTCCTCGTCACCCATAAAAAATACAATCAAATCATCAGCAATACATAGATGTGAAAAAGGCAGATTGTAGCATTTTGGTTTTAGCTTGAACCTTTCCATATCTACTTCCCTCATGAGAGTACTTGAAAAGATTTCCATAACCATGAAAAAAATATAAGGAGACACTGGATCACATTGCCTTATTATGCCACTCATCTCCAGAAACTAGACAATCGGCAACTGGCAACCTGTTTGAGAGGTTGGATACTCGTTATGAGTTTATTTTTGATTGAAAATAATCTAAGATAGTTTCCAAATGACTCGCAATACTCCCGGTTTTAATTTTTGACCCTTACAGATTACGTACCTCTCGTATGCTTTAGATCGTAATTCTAAGAAGTTTGGCTGCCGACAACTCATTTGAGAGGTTGGATCCCCGTTAAGTTCTTCTTTTTGATTGACAATTATCTATGATAGTTTCAAAATGACTCGCAACACTCCTAATTTTTATTTTTGATCCTTGCAGATTTTTCACCTCTCGTATGCATTAGATCGCAATTCTGAGAAGCTTGGCAACCAACAACTTTTTTGAGAGGTTGGATCCATGTTAAGAGTTTCATTTTGATCGGCAATTATCTTGGATAGTTTCCAAATGACTCGTAACACACCCGGTTTAAGTTTTTAACCTTAAGGATTTCGCACCACTCGTATGCTTTAGATCATAATTCTTAAAAACTTGGCTGCCATCAACTTGTTTGAGAAGTTGGATCCCCGTAAAAAGTATCTTTTTTGATTGGCAATTGTCCTAGTTCTAATTTTAGACTGGTATGGATATTGCATCATTCCCAACCTTTAGATTGCAATTACGAAAAGCTTCGCTACTCGTTTAAGAGGTTAGATCCCCGATAAGTGTTTCTTTTTGATCTAAAATTATCTAGGATACTTTCATAATGACTCACAACAATCCTAATTTTAATTTTTGACCCTTATGGATTTCACACCTCTCGTATCCTTTAGATCACAATTCTCAGAAGCTTGGCTACTGACAACTTGTTTGAGAGGATAGATCCTCGCTAAGAGTTTCTTTTTGATAGACAAAAAGCAAATATAGTTGCAAAATGATTCATACTTGTCCTAGTTGGAGTTAAAAATTGGTACAGATTTTATAACTTTCCCATGTTTTAGATTGCAATTTTGAGAAGCTTGACAACTCCTTTGGGAGGCTGGATCTCAGTTAAGATATTATTTTTGATGGACAATTATCAAGGATAGTTTCCAGATGACTCGCAACACTACCAGTTTTAATTTTTGACGCCTACGAATTTCGTACCACTCGTATGCTTTAGATTACAATTCTGGGAGACTTGGCTTCCGGCGACTCATTTGAGAGGCTGGATCCCTGTTAGAAGTTTCTTTTTGATAAACAATTTTCAAGGATTGTTTTCAAATGACTCGCAACACTCCCAGTTGTAATTTTTGACCATTAAGTATTTCGAACCTCTCGTATGCTTTAGATCGCAATTCTGAGTAGCTTGGTTACCGGCAACACATTTAAGTGGTTGGATCCCCGTTAAGAGCTTCTTTTAGGTTTACAATAATCTAGGATAATTTCCAATTGACTCATAATACTCATGGTTATAATTTTCCACCCTTAATGATTTTGAACCTCTTGTATGCTTTAGATCACAATTCTGAGAAGCTTGGCTTGCTGACACTCATTTGAGTGGTTGGATCCTTGTTAATTTAAATTTTTATGACAACAAACTAGGATTTTTTCCAAATGACTCGCAATACACCTGATTTTACTTTTTGACCCTTATGGATTTTACACCTCTCGTATGTTTTAGATCGCAATTATAGGAAGCTTCGCTTTCGATAACTCGTTTAAGAGGTTGGATCCATCTTAAGAGTTTCTTTTTGATCGACAACAAGCAAGTATAGTTGACAAATGATTCGTAATAGTCCCAGTTTAAATTTTAGACCGGTACGGATTTCGTAAATTCTCATGCTTTAGATCGTAATATTGAGATGCTTGGAACCTCGCTTTAGAGGTTGGAACCCTATAAGAGTTCTATTTGATCAACAATTATCAAGGATAGTTTCCAAATGACTCGCAACACTCTCGGTTTTAATTTTTGACCCTTGCGGATTTTACACCTCTTGTATGCTTCAAATTACAATTCTGAGAAGCTTAGCTGCCAGCAACTCTGGGAAGGATTAGATCCCCGTTAACTGCTTCTTTTTGGCTAACAATTATCTAGGATAGTTTCCAAAGGACTCGCAACACTCCCGGATTTAATTTTTGACCCTTACGAATTTTGTACCTTTTGTATGCTTCAGAATGGAATTCGAAGAAGCTTGGCTACCATAGTCTTATTAGAGAGGTTTGAACCCCGTTAAGTATTTCTTTTTGATTTACAATTTTCTAGGATAATTTCCAAATAACATGCAGCACTCCCCATTTTAATTTGTAACCCGTACGGATTTCGCACCTCTCGTATGCTTTAGATCAAAATTCTGAGAAGCTTGGCTACAGGCAACTCGTTTAAGAGGTTGGATCCCCTTTAAATATTTCTTTTTTATTGAAAATTATCTTAAATAGTTACCAAATGACTTGCAACACTCCCGATTTTAATTTTTAAACCTTACGGATTTCGCACTTCTCGTATGCTTTAGATCGCAATTCATAGAAGTTTCACTACCGATAAAACATTTTTGAGGATGGATCCCCGCTAAGAGATTATTTTTGATCGATAATTATCTAGAATAGTTTCCAAATTACTAGCAACACTCTCGGTTTTAATTTTTGACCTTTACGGTTTCGTACCTCTCGCATGCTTTAGATCGCAATTCGTAGAAGCTTGGCTACAGGCAGCTCGTTTGACAGATGGGATGCCCATTAAGAGTCTCCTTTTGATTGATAATTATTTAGGATAGTTTCCAATTGACTAGCACCACTCTCAGTTTTATTTTTGGACCCTTATGGATTTTGTACCTCTAGTACGCTTTAGATCGCAATTCTTTGAAGCTTGTCTACCGACAACTCCTTTGAGAGGTTGGATCCCCCTTAGAAGTTTCATTTTAATCAAAAATTATCTAGGGTAGTTTCCAAATTGCTCGAAATACTCCCGGTTGTAATTTTTGGCCCTTACGGATTTTATACCTCTCGCATGCTTTAAATCGCAATTCTAAGAAGCTTGGCTGCCAAAAAATTATTTGAGAAGATGGATCCCCGTTAAGTATTTCTTTTTGATTCACAATTTTCTTGGATAGTTTCCAAATGACTTGCAACACTCTCGGCTTTAATTTTTGACCCTTATGGATTTCACACCTCTCGTATGCTTTAGATCGTAATTCTTAGAAGCTTGGCTACCGGCAACTTGTTTGAGAGCTTGGATCGCCATTAAGAGAGTGGCTTTGATCGAAAATTCTCTAGGATAGTTTCTAAATTACTTGAAACACTGCCGGTTATAATTATGGGCCCTTAGGAATTTTATACCTCTTTGTATGCCTTAGATCGCAATTTTGAAAAGCTTGGCTACTAGGAACATGTTTGAGAGGTTGGAACCACGTTAAGTATTTCTTTTTGATTGACAATTTTCTAGGATAATTTCCAAATGACACGCAACACTCCCTTTTTAATTTTTGACCTTATGAATTTCTCACCTCTCGTATTCTTTTGATTACAATTTAGAGAAGCTTGGTTTCCGACAACTTGTTTATGAAGTTGGATCCCCGTTAAGAGATTCCTTTAGATAAATAATTATCCAGGATAGTTTCCAAATGACTAGAAATATTCTCAGTTTTAATCTTTGACCGTTACGGATTTCGCACCTCTCGTATGTATTACATCGCAATTTTTAGAAGCTTGGTTACTGGTAGATCGTTTGAGAGGTTGGATCTCCATTAAGAGTTTTCTTTTGACCAAAAATTATCAAGGATGGTTTCATAATTACTCGATATACTCCCAGTTGAAATTTTCGGCTTTTACGGATTTTATACCTCCCGTATGCTATATATTGTAATTCTAAGAAACTTGGCTACCGACAACTTATTTGTGAGGTTTGAACCTTATTAAATATTTCTTTTTGATTGACAATTTTCTAGGATAATTTCTAATTGACACGCAACACTCCCAGTTTTAAATTTTTGACCCTTAGGGATTTCGCACCTATCGTATGCTTTTGATCGTAATTCTTAAAAGTTTGGCTACCGACAACTCGTTTGTGAGGTTGGATCCCCATTAAGTGATTCTTCTTGATCGATAATTATCTAAGATACTTTCCAACTAACAAGCAAGACTCTCGGTTTTAAGTTTTGTCCCTTACGGATTTTGCACCTCTCGTGCTTTAGATCACAATTCTTAGAAGCTTGGCTACCGGCAACTTGTTTGAGAGGATGTATTGCCATTAAGAGATTCGTTTTGATCGAAAATTATCTAGGATAGTTTCTAAATTACTTGAAACACTGCCGGTTATAATTATGGGCCCTTACGGATTTTATACCTCTTGTGTGCTTTAGATCGCAATTTTGAAAAGCTTGGCTACTAGGAACTTGCTTGAGAGGTTGGAACCACATTAAGTATTTATTTTTAATTGACAATTTTCTAAGATAATTTCTAAATGACACGCTACACTCACGGTTTTAATTTTTGACCTTATGGATTTCTCACCTCTCGTATGCTTTTGATTGCAATTCTGATAAGCGTGGTTTTCGACAACTTGTTTGAGAGGTTGGATCCCCGTTAAGAGATTATTTTTGATAGATAATTATCCAGGATAGTTTCCAAATGACTAGAAACTTTCTCGGTTTTAATTTTTGACCCTTACGGATTTTGGACCTCCCGTATGCTTTAGATTGCAATTCTTAGAAGGTTGGCTACTGGTAGCTCGTCTGAGAGGTTGGATCCCTATTAAGAGTTTCTTTTTTATCGACAATTATCTAGGATTGTTTGCAAATAACTTGCAACACTCTCGATTTTAATTTTTGACCCTTATGGATATCACACCTCTCGTATGCCTCAGATCACATTTTAAAGAAGCTTGGCTACTGGTAACTCGTTTGCGGATTGGATCCTTGTTAAGTGTATTTTTCATTGGCAATTATTTTGGATATTTTTAAAATGACTCGCAACACTCCTGGCTTTAACTTTTGGCCCTTACGGATTTCGGACCTCTTGTACGCTTTAGATCAAAATTTTGAAAAGCTTGGCTACCGACATCTCGTTTGAGAGGATGGATACTGGTTAAGTATTTTTCTTTGATTGACAATTTTCTAGGATAGTTTTCAAATGACTTGCATCACTCCCAACTTTAATTTTTGACCTTTATGGATTTTGCACCTCTTGTATGTTTTAGATCGTAATTCTGAGAAGCTTGGCTTCTTGCAACCCGTTTGAGAGATTGCATCCCTGTTAAGAGTTTCTTTTTGATTGACAATTATTTTTTATAGTTTCCAAAAGACTCGCAACACTCCAGGTTTTCATTTTTTACTCTTACGAATTTTGCACCTATCGTATGCTTTTGATCGCAATTCTGAGAAGTTTGGCATCCGGAAACGTGCTTGAGTTGTTGAATCCCCGCTAAAAGTTTCTTTTTGATTGACAATTATCTAGAATTGTTTCCAAATGACACGCAGCACTCCTGATTTTAATTTTTGACCCTTACAAATTTTGTACCTCTCGTATGCTTTAGATCGTAATTCCGAGGAGCTTGACTAATATGAACTTGTTTAGAAGTTAAATTCTTCTTAAGAATTTTTTTTTGACCGACAAAAAGCTAGGATTGCTACCAACTGACTCGCAACACTCCCTATTATAATTATTGACCAGTGCCGATTTTGCTCATCTCCGATGCTTTATATCACAATTCTGAGAAGCTTGGCCACAGGTAACTCGTTTTAGAGGTTAGATCCTCGTTAAGAGTTTCTTTTTGGCCGACAACAAGCTAGTATAGTTGCTAAAAGATTGACAATAGTCTCAGTCTAATTTTAGATCGGCACAGATTTTGTAATTTTGAGAAGCTTTGCAACTCGTTTGGGAGGTTGGATCCCCGTTAAGAATTTCATTTTGATTGACAATTATCTAGGACTTTCCAAATGCCTCTCCACACTTTTGGCTCTAATTTTTGAATATTATGGATTTTGCACCTCTCGTATACTTTAGATCATAATTCTGAGAAGCTTGGCTACCGTCAACTCATTTGAGATGTTGGAACCTTGTTAAGAGTTTTTATTTATCTAGGATAGTTTCTAAATTACAGGCAATACTCTCAATTTTAATTTTTGACACTTATCGATTTTGTAATTCACTTATGGTTTAGATCGTAATTTTAAGAAGCCTGGTTACCAGCAACTCGTTTAAGAGGTTGGATCCCCGTTAAGAGTTTATATTTGATCGACAATTATCTAGGATAGTTTCTAAATGCCTCGCCACACTCCGACTCTAATTTTTTAGCATTATAGATTTCATACCTCTCGTATGGTTTAGATTGCAATTCTGAGAAGCTTGGCTACCGTTAACTCATTTATGAGGTTGGATCACTGTAAGTGTTTCTTTTTCAATGATAATTATCCTGGAGAGTATCCAAATGACTTGCAATACTCCTGTTTTTAATTTTTGACCCTTATAAATTTTGCAGCTCTCGTATGCTTTAGATCGTAATTCTCAGAAGCTTGGATACCGGTAACTCGTTTGAGAGGTTGGATCCCCATTAAGGGCTTATATTTTATCGACAATTATCTAGGATAGATTCTAAATGACTGGCAACACTCCCTGTTTTAATTTTTGACCCTTCGGATTTCGTACCTTATGTATGGCTTAGATCAAAATTCTGAGAAACTTGGCTACCAGCAACTTATTTGAGAGGTTGGGTCCTTGTTAAAATTTTCTTTTTGTCCGACAACAAGCTAGTAGATTTTTTAAATTATTTGCAATTTCTTAGTTCTAATTTTGACCGGTACGGATTTCACAACTTTCCCATGCTTTAGATCGCAATTCTTATAAGCTTAACTAGTCGTTTGAGAGGTCGAATCCCTATTAAGTGCTTCTTTTTGATCAACAATTATCTAGGATTGTTTCCAAATGCCTCGCCAGATTTCCGACACTAATTTTTGAACATTACAGATTTCGCACCTTTCGTATGCTTTAGATTGCAATTCTAAGAAGCTTGGCTACCAACAACTCGATTGAGAGGTTGGATCACCGATAAGTGTTTCTTTTTTATTGACAATTATCTAGGATAATTTCCAAATGACTTGCAAAGCTCCTGATTTTAATTTTTGACCCTTACGGATTTTGCACCTCTCGTATGCTTCAGATCACAATTCTGAGAAGCTTGGCTACTGGCATCTCGTTTTAGGGATTGGATCCTTGTAAGGTATTTTTTTGAAATGACAACAAGCTTTGATTTTTTCCATATGACTCGCAATATTCTCGGTTTATATTTTTGACCCTTACGGATTTCGTACCTCTCGAATGCTTTAGATCGCAATTCTGAGAAGCTTGGCTTTCGGCAAATCGTTCGAGAGGTTGGATCCTCTTTAAGAGTTTCTCCTTGACCGACAACAAACTAGTATAGTTTCCAAATGATTTACAATATTTCTAGTTCAAATTTTAGATAAGTACGGATATCGCAAATTCCCAAGCTTTAGATCGTAATTTTGAAAAGCTTGGCAATTCGTTTGTGATGTTGGATCACTGTTAAAAGTGTTTATTTGATCAACAATTATCAAATATAGTTTCCAAATGACTCTCAATACTCCCGGCCTGAATTTTGGAAACTTATGGATTTCGCACCTCTAGTATGCTTCAGATCGCAATTCTGAGAAGCTTGGCTGCGGATAACTCGCTGGAAGGATTAGATCTCCGTTTAGTATTTCTTCTTTATTGAAAATTATCTTGGATAGTTTCCAAAAGACTCGAAACACTCCCAGTTTTAATTTTTAACCCTTACAGATTTCGCACCTCTCGAATGCTTTAGATCAAAATTCTAAGAAGCTTGGCTACGGACATCTCATTTTAGAGGTTGGAACCTCGTTAAGTATTTCTTTTTGATTGACAGTTTTCAAGGATAATTTCTAAATGACACGTAAAACCCCCGATTTTAATTATTGACCCTTACAGATTTTGTACATCTCATATACTTTAGGTCACAATTCTTAGAAGCTTGGCTACCTGCAACTCGTTTAAAAGCTTGGATCCTCATTAAGAGTTTCCTTTTGATCGATAATTATTTAGGATAGTTTCCAAATGACTAGCACCACTCTCAGTTCTAATTTTTGACACTTACGGAATTCGTACCCCTCGTATGCTTTAGATCGCAATTCTAAGAAGCTTGGTTATCGGCGACTCGTTTGAGAGGTTGGATTCCCATTAAGAGTTTCCTTTTGATCAAAAATGATCTAGGATAGTTTCTAAATTACTGAAAACACTCCCAATTGAAAATTTTGGCCCTTACGGATTTTATACCTCTCGTATGCTTTAGATCACAATTCTGAGAGCTTGGCTACCGGCAACTTGTTTGAGAGGTTGGAACCCCGTTAAGTATTTCTTTTTGATTAGCAATTTTCCAGGATAATTTCCAAATGACACGCAACACTCCAAGTTTTAATTTTTGACCCTTACAGATTTTGCACTTTTCGTTTGCTTTTGATCGCAATTCTACGATACTGCTATCGAAAACACGTTTGTAAGGTTGGATCCCAATTAAGAGATTTTTTTTTATTGATAATTATCTAAGATATCTTCCAAATGACTAGCAACACTCTCAATTTTTATTTTTGACCCATACAGATTTCGTACCTCTCGTATGCTTTAGATCGCAATTCTTAGAAGCTTTGCTACCAACATCTCGTTTGAGAGGTTGGATCCCCATTAATAGTTTCTCTTTTATTGATAATTATTTAGAATAGTTTCCAAATGAATAGCACCACTCTCGGTTTTAATTTTTGACCCTTACGAATTTCACACCTCTCGTATGCTTTAGATTGCAATTCTTAGAAGCTTGGATACCGGGAACTCGTTTGAGAGGTTGGATCCCAATTAAGAGTTTCTTTTTGAATGAAAATTATCTAGGATAGTTTCCAAATTACTCAAAGCACTCCCGGTTATAATTTTGGGCCCTTACTGATTTTATACCTATCGTATGCTTTAGATCGCAATTTTGAGAAGTTCGGCTACCGGCAACTTGTTTGTGAGGTGGGAACCCCGTTAAGTATTTAATTTTGTTTGACAATTTTCTAAGATAATTTCTAAATGACACACAACACTCTCGGCTTTAATTTTTGACCCTTATGGATTTTTCACCTCTCGTTTGCTTTAGATCGTAATTCTGAGAAGTTTGGATACCGGTAACTTGTTTGTGTGGTTGGATTCCCGTTAAGTGATTCTTTTAGATAGATAATTATCTAGGACAGTTTCCATATAACTAGTAACACTCTCAATTTAAATTTTTGACCCTTATAGATTTTGTACTTCTCGTATGCTTTAGATCGTAATTCTTAGAAGCATGGCTACCGGTAATTCGTTTGAGAGGTTGGATCCCCGTTAAGGGTTACTTTTTGATTAAAAATTATCTAGGATAGTTTCCAAATGACTCGCAACACTTTGTTTTAATTTTTGACTCCTACGGATTTCGCACCTCTTGTATGCTTCAGATAACAATTCTGAGAAGCTTGGCTATCGGCAACTCGTTTGAGTGATTGGATCCCCGTTAAGTGTTTTTTGTATTGCCAAATATCTTTCATAGTTTCCAAATGACTAGTAACATTCTTGATTTTAATTTTTGGCATCTACGGATTTTGTACCTCTTGTGTGCTTTAGATCGAAATTCTAAGAAGCTTGGCTATCGGCAGCTAGTTTGAGAGGATGAATCCTCATTAAGTATTTATTTTAGATGTTTAATTTTCTAGGATAGTTTCCAAATGACTTGCAGCACTCCCGGTTTTAATTTTTGACTCTTACCGATTTTGCTCCTCTAGTATGCTTTTGTTCGCAATTCTGAGAAGCTTGGCTTCGGGTAACTCGTTTGAGTGGTTGGATCCCTGTCAAGTGTTTCTTTTTGATCAAAAATTATATAGAATTGTTTGCAAATGACTCGCAGCACTCCCAGATTTAATTTTTGACCTTTCCAAATTTTGCATATCTCATATGCTTTAGATCGTAATTCTGAGGAGCTTGACTACCTGTAACTCATTTAAGAAGTTGGATCCTCATTAAGTATTTATTTTCAACCAACAATAAGCTAGGATTGATACCAAATGACTCACAATACTCCCTATTATAATTATAGACCGGCACAGATTTTGCATATTTCTTATGCTTTATATCACAATTCTAAGAAGCTTGGCCAGCGACAACTCGTTTGAGAAGTTGGATCCTCGTTAGGAGTATCTCTTTGACCGACAACAAGCTAGTATAGTTGTTAAATGATTTGCAATAGTCCCAATTCAAATTTTAGACCGGCATAGATTCCGTAACTTTCCCATGCTTTAGATCAACATTCTGAGAAGTTTTGTAACTCGTTTAAGAGGTTGGATCCCCATTAAGAGTTTCTTTTTGATCGAAAATTATCTAGAATTTTTTCCAAATGCCTCGGCACACTCTCGGCTTAAATTTTTGAACATTTCAAATTTTGCACCTCTCGTATGCTTTAGATTGCAATTCTGAGAAGCTTGGCTACCGACAACTCGTTTGGGAGGTTGAATCACCGATAAGTGTTTCTTTTTTATTGACAATTATCTTGGATAGTTTCCAAATGACATGTAATACTCATGGTTTTAATTTTTAACCCTTACGAATTTCGTACCTCTCGTATGCTTTAGATTGCAATTCTTAGAAGCTTGGCTACCGGCAACTCATTTGAAAGGATGGATCACGTTAAGAGTTTCTTTTGGAATGACAATTATATAAAATAGTTTCCAAGTGATTCGCAACACTCTCTATTTTAAATTTTGACCCTTATGAATTTCGCACCTCACGTATGGTTTAGATCGCAATTCTGGGAAGCTTGGCTACCATCAACTTGTTTAAGATGTTGAATCCTGGCTCAAAGTTTCTTTATGTCCGACAACAAGCTAGTATAGTTGTTAAACTATTTACAATTTCTCTGTTATAATATTAGACCGGTACGAATTTCACAACTTTTACATGCTTTAGATCGTAATTCCTATAAGCTTAGCTAATCATTTGAGAGGTTGGATCTTCATTAAGAGCTTCTTTTTGATCGACAATTATTTAGGATTGTTTTCAAATGCCTCGCCAGACCCCCGACACTAATTTTTGAACAATACGGATTTCGTACCTCTCGTATTCTTTAGATCGCAAATCTAAGAAGCTTGACTACCGATAGCTCATTTGAGAGGTTGGATCACTGATTAGTGTTTATTTTTGATTGACAATTAGCTATGATAGTTTTCAAATGACTTGTAATATTCCTGGCTTTAATTTTTGCTCCTTGCGGATTACGCATCTCTCGTGTGACTTAGATCGTAATTTTTGGAAGCTTGACTACCGGCAACTCATTTGAATTGTGGGATCCCCGTTAAGAGTTTCTTTTTGATGTATAATTATCTAGGATAATTTCCAAATGACTAGCAACACTCTCGGTTTCAATTTTTGATCCTTACGGATTTTGCACCTTTCGTATGCTTTAGATTGCAATTCTTAGAAGCTTGACTACCGGGAACTCATTTGAGAGGTTGGATCCTCATTAAGAAAAAAAAAATTGATCGACATTTATCTTGGATAGTTTCAAAATAACTCGAAACACTCCCAGTTTTAATTTTTGACACTTATGGATTTCGCACCACTCTTATGCTTTAGATCGCTATTTTGGGAAGTTTGGCTAACAATAACTCGTTTAAGAGGCTGGATCATCGTTAAGTGTTTATTTTAGAGTGACAATTATCTAGGATTGTTCCCAAATGTCTCGCAGCACTTTCGAATTTAATTTTTGACCCTTAAGGATATTTAACATCTCTTATGTTTTAGATTGCAATTCTGAAAAGCTTGGCAACGGACAACCCATTTTAGAGGCATGATCCCCGCTAAGTATTTCTTTTTGATTGACAATTATCTAAGATAGTTTCCAAATGTCTCGTAACACTCCCAGTTTAAATTTTTAACCCTTGCAGATTTTGCACCTCTCGTATGCTTTAGATCGCAATTCCTAAAAGCTTTACTACCGGCAACTCTTTTGAAAATTTGTTTCCCCGTTAAGAGTTTCGCTTTTATTGACAATTTTCTAGGATAGTTTCAAAATGACTCACAATACTCCTGGTTTATATTTTTGACCCTTACAAATTTTATACCTTTCATACGCTTCACATCGCAATTTGGTGAAGCTTGGATACGGGCAACTCGTTTGAGAAGTTGGATCTCTATTAAGGGTTTCTTTTTGATCGACAATTATTTAGGATATTTTCCAAATGACTCGCAACACTCCCAATTTTAAAATTTAGCCCATACAGATTTCATACCTCTCGTATACTTTAGATCGTAATTTCGAGAAGCTTGGCTACCAAAAAGTCGCTTGAGAGGTTGGATCCTTGTTAAGTGTTTCTTTTCGACCGATAGCAAGCTATGATTGTTACCTAATGTCTCATAACCCTCCCAGTTTTAATTATAGGCTGGTACGGATTTTCCACATCTCGGATGCCTTAGATCATAATTCTGAGCAGCTTGGTTACCGTCAACTCGTTTGAGAGGTTGGATTCCCGTTAAGTGTTTCTATTTGACTGACAACATTCAAGTATATTTTTCAAATTATTCAAAATAGTCCCAGTTCTAATTTTAGATCGGTACAGATTTTGCAACTTTCCCATGCTTTAAATCAAAATTCTGAGAAGCTTGGCTTAGATCACCGTTAAGAGTTTCTTTTTAATCGACAATTATCTAGGATAGTTTCTAAATGACTTGTAACACTCCTAGCTTTAATTGTTGACCCTTTCAGATTTCCCTCCTCACGTATGCTTTAGATTGCAAATTTGAGAAGCTTAGCTACCGGTAACTCGCTTGAGAGGTTGGATCCCTATCAAAAGCTTTTTTTTACCGACAATAAGCTTTTTTCTTACAGATTTCTCAAACTAGTTACCAATTGATTCTCAATAGTCCCAGTTAAGAGTACGGATTTTGCAACTTTAGAATAGTCTCGGTAACTCCTATTTTAGAATAGCACGGATTTTGCAACTTTCCCAAGCTTTAGATCGCAATTCTGATAAGCTTGGCTACTAGTTTGAGAGGTGGGATCCCCGCTAAGAGTTTCTTTTTGATCAACAATTATCTAGGATATTTTTTAAATGCCTAGCAACACTCCCAACTTTAATTTTTGACCCTTACAGATTTCGCACCACTCGTATGCTTTAGATCGTAATTCTCATAAGCTTGGCTACCGGTAACCTCTTTGTGAGGTTGGACCCCCGTTATGTTTTCATTTTGATAGAAAATTATCTAAGATAGTTTCCAAATGAATCACATCACTCCTGATTTTAATTGATGACCCCTACGAATTTTGAACCTCTAGTATGCTTTTGATCATAATTCTGAGAAGTTTGGCATCCGGCAACCTGTTTGAAAGGTTAGATCCCCGTTATGATTTTATTTTTGATTGTTAATTATCTAGGATAGTATCCAAATGACTCGCAATACTCCCATTTTCTTTTTGATCGGTAATTATCTAGTATAGTTGCCAAATGATTCTCAATAGTCCTAGTTCCAATTTTATAATGGTACGGATTTCACAACTTTCCCATACTTTAGATCGCTATTCTGATAAGCTTGGCTACTAGTTTGAGAGGTTTGTTCCCCGTTAAGAGTTTCTTTTTGATCGACAATTATCTAGGATAGTTTCTAAATACCTCGCAATACTCCAAGTTTTAATTTTTGACCCTTACAGATTTCGCACCTCTAATACGTTTTAGATCACAATTATGAGAAACTTGGCGACTGACTACTCGTTTGAGATGTTGGATCCCTGTTAAGTACCTCTTTTTGATTGATAATTTCCTAGAATAGCTTCCAAATAACTCGCAATACCCTCAGTTTTAAATTTTGACCCTTACGGATTTCGCACCTCTTATATGCTTTAGATTGCAATTCTTAGAAGCTTGGCTACTGGCAACTTGATTGAGAGGAAATATCCTTGTTAAGAGTTTCTTTTTTGGCTGACACAAAGCTAGGATAGTTACCAAATAACCTGCAACAATACCGGTTTTAATTTTTGACACTTACGGATTTTGCACCTCCCGTATGCTTTAGATCACAATTCTGAGAAGCTTTGCTACTGGCAACTCATTGAAGAGGTTCGATCCACGTTAAGTGTTTTTTTTTTGACAATAGGCTAGCATAGTTTCTATATTTTTCGCAATAATCCCGGTTCAAATTTTAGATCGGTACGGATTTTACAACTTTCCCATGCCTTTGATCACAATTCTAAGAAGAATGGCAACACGTTTGAGAGGATGGATCCACGTTAAGTATTTCTTTTTTATCCACAATTTTCTAGGATCGTTTCCAAATGACTCGCAATACTCCCAGTTTTAATTTTTGACACTTACAGATTTTGCACCTATAGTATGCTTTTGATCTTAATTCCGATAAGCTTGGCATCCGGCAACCTGTTTGAAAGGTTGGATCCCCGTTATGAGTTTCTTGTTAATCGTTAAGATTCTAGGATAATTTCCAAATGACTTGCAACACTCCTAATTTCTTTTTAATCGATAATTATCTAGTATAGTTGCCAAATGATTCTAAATAGTCCCAGTTCTAATTTTAGAATGGTACGGATTTCACAGCTTTCCCATGCTTTAGATCGCGATTCGGATAAGCATGTCTACTAGTTTGAGAGGTTGGTCCCTCGTTAAGATTTTATTTTTTATTGACAATTATCTAGGATAGTTTCTAAATGCCTCGCAATACTCCAGGTTTTAATTTTTGACCCTTACAGATTTTGTACCTCTAATATGCTTTAGATTGCAATCATGAAAAACTTGGCTACCGACAACTCGTTTGAGAGGTTAGATCCCTGTTAAGTGCTTCTTTTTGATTGACGATTTTCTAGGATAGTTTCCAAATGACTCGCAACACTCTCAATTTTAATTTTTGACCCTTACAAATTTTGCACCTCTCGTATGCTTTAGATCGTAATTCTTAGATGCTTGGCTACCGGCAACTCAATTTAGAGGTTAGATCTTTATTAAGAGTTTCGTTTTGACTTACTCCAAGCTAAGATAGTTACCAAATGACCCGCAACAATCCCGATTTTAATTTTTGACACTTACGGATTTTGCACCTCTCGTATGCTTTAGATCACAATTCTGAGAAGCTTTCCAACCGACAACTCGTTGAAGAGGTTGGATCATCATTAAGATTTTTTTTATGACAACAAGCTAGTATAGTTTCTATATTATTCGTAATAGTCTCAGTTAAAATTTTAGACCCATACGGATTTTACAACTTTCCCATGTTTTAGATCGCAATTCTTTGAGCATGGCAACACGTTTGAGAGGTTGGATCCCCATTAAGAGTTTCGTTTTGATCGACAATTATCTAGGATAGTTTTCAAATGACTCACAACAATCTCGATTTTAATTTTTAAACTTTCCAGAATTCTTACCTCTCGTATGCTTCATATCACAATTCTGAGAAGCTTGGCTACCGGAAACTTGTTTGGGGGATTGAATCCAACTTATGTATGTTTTCAATTGCTAACTTTCTAGGATAGTTTCCAAATGATACGCAACACTCCCGGTTTTCAGAGAGTGTTGCGTATGTCGCAACACTCTGAATACGTATCATTTAGAAATTATCCCTCTTGTATGCTCTAGATCGGAATTTAGAAAAGCTTGGCAACTGGCAACTCGCTTGAAAGGATGAATCCCCATTAAGTATTTTTTTTATTGGCAATTTTCTAGGATAATTTTCAAAAGACTCGCAATACTCCCGGTTTTAATTTTTGACAATTACGGATTTTGCACCTCTTGTATGCTTTGAATCGCAATTCTGAGAAGCTTGGCTGCCAACAACTCGTTTGAGAGGTTGGATCCCAGTTAACCATTTATTTTTGACCGACAACAGGCTAAGATTGCTACAAAGTGACTTGGAATAATCTCGACTATAATTATAGACCGGTACGGATTTCGCACATCTCTGATGCTTTAGATCACAATTTTGAGATGCTTTGCCACTAGCAACTCGTTTGAGAGGTTGGATCCTCATCAAGAGTTTCTTTTTATCAAAAATTATCTAGGATTGTTTCCAAATGCCTCGCCATACTCCCGACTTTAATTTTTGAACATTATGAATTTTGCACCTCACGTATGCTTTAGATTGCAATTCTAAGAAGCTTGGCTGTGAGCAACTTGTTTGAGAGGTTAAATCCTTGTTAAACATTTATTTTTGACCGATATCAGGCTAGTATAGTTGCCAAATTATTTGCAATAGTCCCAGTTCTAATTTTAGATCGGTACGGATTTTGAAACTTTCCCATGCTTTAGATCACAATTCTAATAAGCTTGGCTACTCGTTTGAGAGGTTAGATCCCCGTTAAGAGTTTATTTTTGATCAACAATTATCTTGGATTGTTTCCAAATGCCTTGCCACCAACCCGGCTCTAATTTTTGAACATTACGGATTTTGTACCTCTCGTATGCTTTAGATCACAATTTTGAGAAGCTTGGCGGCCGACAACTCGTTTGAGACGTTGGATCACCCATATGTGTTTCTTTTGATTGAAAATTATCTATGATAGTTTCCAAATGACTTGCAATACTCCTAGTTTTAATTTTTGCCCCTAACAGATTTTGCACCTCTCGTATGGTTTAGATCACAATTTTCAGAAGCTTTGCTACCGACAACTTGTTTGAGAGGTTGGATCCCGTTAAGAGTTTCTATTTGATTAACAATTATCTAGGATTGATTCTAAATGACTGGCAACACTCCTTGTTTTAATTTTTGACCCTTACGAATTTCGTACCTCACGTATGGTTTAGATCATAATTCTGAGAAGCTTGGCTGCCAACAACTTGTTTGAGAGGGTAATCCTCATTAAAAATTTCCTTTTGATCAACAACAAGCTGGTATAGGTTCTAAATTATTTATAATAGCCCTTGTTCTAATTTTAGACCGGTACAGATTTTGTAACTTTCCCATGCTTTAGATCGTAATTCTGATAAGCTTGGCTACTCTTTTGAGACGTTGGATCCCCGCTAAGAGCTTCTTTTTGATAAAAAAAATTATCTAGGACTGTTTCCAAATGACTCGCCACACACCCAACTTAAATTTATGAACATATTGGATTTTGCACCTCATGTATGCTTTAGATCGCAATTCTGGGAAGTTTAGTTGCCAATAGTTTGTTTAAGAGGCTAAATCCTCGTTAAAAGTTTTATTTTGACCGACATCAAGCTAGTTTAGTTGCCAAATTATTTGTAATTGTCCTAGTTCTAATTTTAGAGCGGTACGGATTTTGAATCTTTCTCATGCTTTAGATCACAATTCTAATAAGCTTGGCTACTCGTTTGAGAGGTTAGATTCCTGTTAAGAGTTTCTTTTTGATCAACAATAATCTTGGATTGTTTCCAAATGCCTTTCCACCCACCCGGCTCTAATTTTTGAACATTGCAGATTTCACACCTCGCGTATGCTTTAGATCGCAATTCTGAGAAGCTTAACCGCTGACAACTCGTTTGAGAGGTTGGATCACCCATATGTGTTTATTTTTTATTAAAAATTATCTAGGATAGTTTCCAAATGACTTGCAATACTCCTTGTTATAATTTTTGACCCTAAGGAATTTTGCACCTCTCGTATGGTTTAGATCGCAATTCTTAGAAGCTTTGCTACCGGCAACTCGTTTGAGAGGATGGATCTCATTAAGAGCTTCTATTTTAATGACAATTATCTAGGATAGTTTCAAAATGACTGGTAACACTCCCTATTTTAATTTTTGACCCTTATAGATTTCATACCTTACGCATGGTTTAGATCAGAATTTTGCCAAGTTTGGCTACCAACAACTTGTTTTAGAGTTTGGATCCCCGTTAAAAGTTTCTTTTTGTCCGACAGCAAGCTAGTATAATTGCTAAAGTATTTGCAATTTCTCAGTTCTAATTTTAGACAGCTACGGATTTCGCAACCTTTTCATACTTTAAATACCAGTTCTGATAAGCTTGGCTACTCATTTTAGATGTTGGATCCTCGCTAAGAGTTTCTTTTTTATCAAAAATTATCTATAATAGTTTCTAAATGACTCACAACACTCCCAGTTTTAATTTTTGACCCTTACAGATTTCGCATCTCTCGTCTGCTTTAGATCGCAATTTTGTGAAGCTTTTGCTACCGGCAAATCATTTGAAGGGTTGGATCCCCGTTAAAAGTTTATTTTAGATCTATAATTATCTAGGATAGTTTCCAAATGACTAGCAATAGTCTTAGTTTTAATTTATAACCGTTATGGATTTTGTACCTATCGTATGATTTTGATCACAATTTTTAGAAGCTTGGCTACCGGAAGCTTGTTTGGGAGGCTGGATCCCCGTTAAGAGTTTCTTATTGAGCGATAATTATCTAGGAAAGTTTCCAAATGTCTCGCAATACTCCCGGTTTTAATTTTAGACCCTTACAGATTGTGCACCTCTCGTATACTTATGATCACAATTCTGATAGGCTTCGCTGCCTGTAACTCTTTTCAGTGATTAGATCCCTGTTAAGTGTATTTTTATATTATGAATTATCTAGGATAGTTTCGAAATGACTCACAACACTCGCAGTTTTAATTTTTGACGCTTACAGATTTCGTACCTCTTTTATGCTTTAGACCGGAATTCTGAGAAGATTGGCTGCCGGGAACTCGCTTGAGAGGAAGGATCCCCGTTAAATATTTCTTTTTGATTAACAATTTTCTAGGATAGTTTCCAAATGACTTACAACAGTCCCTGTTTTACTTTTTAATACTTATGGATTTCGCACCTCTCGTATGCTTTTGATCAAAATTCTATGAAGCTTGGCTACCGGTAACTCGTTTGAAAGGATGGATCCCCGTAAAGAGTTTCTTTTTGATCAAAAGTTATCTAGAATAGTTTCCAAATGACTCGCAACACTCCCATTTTTAATTTTTGACCCTTACGAAATTCGCACCTCTCGTATGCTTTAGATTGTAATTTTTGGAAGCTTAACTACCGACAACCTGTTTGAATTGTTAGATTCCCGTTAAGAGTTTCTTTATGATCTATAATTATCTAGGAAAGTTTCCAAATGACTGGCAACACACTCAGTTTTAATTTTTGACCCTTACGGATTTCGTACCTCTCGTATGCTTTAGATTAGAATTCTTAGAAGCTTGGATACCGACAACTTGTTTGAGAGGCTGGATCATAGTTAAGAGTTTCTTTTTGATCAACAATTATCTAGGATAGTTTCCAAATGACTCGCAACACTCCCAGTTTTAACTTTTGAACCTAACAGATTTCGCACTTTTCTTATGCTTTAGATCGCTATTTTGGGAAGCTTGGCTACCAGTAACTTGGTTTAGAGGCTGGATAATTGTTAAGTGTTTTTTATAGATTGATAATTATCTCGGATAGTTTCCAAATGTCTTGCAACACTCCCGGATTTGATTTTTAACTCTTAAGGTTTTTACACCTCTCTTATGCTTTAGATTGCAATTCTGAGAAGCTTGACAACCGACAACTCATTCCAGAGGCATTATCCCCGCTAAGTGTTTCCTCTTAATTAACAATTATCTAGGATAGTTTCCAAATGTCTCGCAATACTCCCAATTTTAATTTTTGACCCTTGCGGATTTTGCAACTCTCGTATGCTTTAGATCTCAATTCTTAGAAGCTTTGCTACCAACAACTCTTTTGTGAATTTGTATCCCCGTTAAGAGTTTCTTTTTGGTTGACAATTTTCAAGGATAGTTTCCAAATGACTCATAATACTCCCGGTCTTAATTTTTGACCCTTACGGATTTTGTACCTTTCGTATGCTTCACATCGCAATTCGGAGAAGCTTGGCTTCCGGCAACTCTTTTAAGAAGTTGGATCCCCGTTAAGAGTTTATTTTAGATCGACAATTATCTGGCATAGTTTCCAAATTACTCGCGACACTCCAATTTTTAAAATTTAACCCATACAGATTTTATACATCTAATATGTTTTAGATCGCAATTTCGTGAAGCTTGGCTACCAATAACTCGTTTGAGAGGTTGGATCCCCATTAAGTGCTTCTTTTTGACCAACAATAAGCTATGATTATATACTAGGTTGTTGTTGGTCAAATAGAAACACTTAACGAGGATCCAACATCACAAACAAGTTACCGGCAGCCAAGCTTCTCAGAATTACGATCTAAAGCATTCGAGATGTGCAAAATCCATAGGGGTCAAAAATTAAAATCAGGAGTGTTGCGAGTCATTTGGAAACAAGCCTAGATAATTATCAATCAAAAATAAGCTCTTAGCGGGGATGAAACCTCTCAAACGAGTTGCCGGTAGCCAAGCTTCTCTGAATTGTGATCTAAAGCATTCGAGAGGTACGAAATCTTTAAGGGTCAAAAATTAAAAATGGGAGTGTTACGAGTTATTTGGAAACTATCATAGATAATTGTCGATCAAAAAGAAATCTTAGCGAGGATCCAACCTCTCAAATGAGTTGCCAAGCTTCTCAAAATTGTGATTTAAAGCAATGCAAAGTTGCGAAATCCATACCAATCAAAAATTAAAACTGAGACAATTATTACTCATTTGGTAAATATACTAGGATGTTGTTGGTCAACTAGAAACTCTTAACGAGGATCGAACCTCTCAAACAAGATGTCGGATGCCAAGCTTCCCAGAATTGTGATCTAAAGCATACGAGAGGTACGAAATCCATAAGGGTCAAAAATTAAACCGTGATTGTTACGAGTCATTTGGAAACTATCCTAAATAATTTTTGATCAAAAAGAAACTCTTAACGGAGATCCAACCTCTCATCGAGTTGCCGAACTTCTTAGAATTTTTATTTAAAGCATGGGAAACTTGCGAAATCCCTACCGATCTAAAATTCAAATTAGGATTATTGCAAATCATTTGGAAACTTTACAAGCTTGTTGTCGGTCAAAAATAAACACTTAACAAGGTTCATTCCTCTCAAATGAGTTGGCGGTAGCCAAGCTTTTTAGAATTGCGATCTGAAACATGTGGGATGATCGAAGTCCGTAAGGGTCTAAAATTAAACACGGGAGTATGTCGAGTGATTTGGAAACTATCCTAGATAATTAAGAATCAAAAAGAAACTCTTAACGGGGATCTAACCTCTCAAACAAATTTTGGGCAGCCAATTTTCTCAGAAGTTCAATCTAAAGCATACGAGAAGTGCAAAATCCATAAGGGTCAAAAATTAAAACCGGGAGTGTTGCGAGTTATTTGGAAACAATCCTAGATAATTGTCGATAAAAGAGAAACTATTAACGGGGATCCAACCTCTCAAACGAGTTGTTAAGCTTCTTAAAATTGCGATTTAAAGGATGGAAATTTTTTGAAATCCGTACCGATCTAAAATTTGAACTGGGATTATTACGAATTTTTTAGAAACTATACTAGCTTATTGTCGGTAAAAAAGAAATTCTTAACGAGGATCTAACCTCTCAAACGAGTTGCCGGTAGCCAAACTTATCAGAATTGCGATCTAAAGCATCGGAGATATGGGAAATTCGTACCGGCTTATAATTAAAACTGGGAGTGTTGCGAGTTATTTGGTAACTATCCAAGATTGTTGTCGGTCCAAAAGAAAATCTTAACAAGGATCCAACCTCCTAATCGAGTTACCGGTAGCCAAGCTTCTCTGTAATGCGATTTAAAGCATGGGAAAGATACGAAAACCGTACCGATCAATAATTAGAGCTGGAACAATTGCGAATCATTTGGTAACTATACTAGGTTGTTGTTGGTAAAATATATACTCTTAATGAGAATCCAACCACTCAAACGAGTTGTCTGTAGTCAAGCTTGTCAGAATCGCAACTTATAGCATCAGCGATATTTAAAATACGTACCGGTCTATAATTAAAGCCGGGAGTATTGCGAGCTATTTGGTAACTATCTTAGCTTGTTGTTGGTCAATAAAAACCTGTGTACAAGGAATACAACTCTTATACGAGTTGCCGGTAGCCAAGCTTCTCAGAATTGCGATCTCAAGCATTTTATTGGTGCGAAATCCGTAAGGGTCAAAAATTAAAAATGGGAGTGTTGCGAGTTATTTGGAAACTATCCTTGATAATTATCGATCAATTAGAAACCCTTAACGAAGATCTAACCTCTTAAACAAGTTATCAGTTGCCAAGCTTTTCAGAATTGTGTTCAAAAGCATACGAGTGGTACGAAATTTGTAGGGGTCAAAAATTAAAGTCGAGATTGTTACGAGTCATTTAGAAACTATCCTAGATAATTGTCGATCAAAAAGAAACTCTTAACGAGGATCCAACCTCTCAAACGAGTTTCCAGGCTTCTTAAAATTGCGATTTAAAGCAATGGAAAGTTGTGAAATCCATACCAATCTAAACTTGGAGCTGGGATAGTTTTTACTTATTTGGTAACTATACATGGCTGTTGTTGTTCAAATAGAAACTCTTAACGAGGATCGAACCTTTCAAACAAGATGTCGGAAGCCAAACTTGTCAGAGTTGCGATCTAAAGCATACGAGATGTGCGAAATACGTAAGGGTCAAAAATTAAAATCGGGAGTGTTGCGAGTCATTTAGAAATTATCCTAGATAATTGCTGATCAAAAAGAAGCTCTTAACAGGGATCTAATCTCTCAAATGAGTTGTCGCAAGCCAAGGTTATCAGAATTATGATCTAAAGCATACGAGAGGTACGAAATTCATAAAGGTTAAAAATTAAGCCGGGATTGTTACGAGACATTTGGAAACTGTCCTAGATAATTTTCGATCAAAAAGAAAATCTTAACAGGGATCCAACCTCTCATCGAGTTGCCAAACTTCTAAAAATTATGATTTAAAACATGGGAAACTTACAAAATCCGTACCGATCTAAAATTCGAATTGGGATTATTGCAAATCATTTAGCAACTATACTGACTTGTTGTTGGTAAAAATGAAACTCATAATAAGGATCCAACCTCTCAAATGAGTAGTCGGTGGCCAAACTTTCTAGAATTACGATCTAAAGCATTCGAGATGTACGAAATCCATATCGGTCTATAATTAAAATCGGGTGTGTTGCGATTCATTTGGTAATTATCCTAGCTTGTTGTGGGTCATAAAGAAACTTTTATCGAGGATCAAACCTCTCAAAAAAGTTATCGGTAACCAAGCTTCTCAGAATTGCGATCTAAAGCATACGCGATGTGCGAAATCCGTAAGGGTTAAAAGTTAAAACCGAGAGTATTATGAGTCATTTGGAAACTAGCCTGTATAATTTTTGTTCAAAAATAAGCTCTTAACGGGGATCCAACCACTCAAACGAGTTGTCATGTTTCTCAAAATTGAGATTTAAATCATGAGAAAGTTTAGAAATCCGTACCGATCTAAAATTAGAACATAGACTATTGTGAATCATTTGGAAACTATACTAGCTTGTTTTTTATAAAATAGAAACTCTTAACGAGGATTCAAACTCTCAAACGAGTGGTCGGAAGCCAAGCTTCTCTGAATCGCGATCAAAAGCATCAGAGATTTGTGAAATCCGTATCAGTTTATAATTAAAACTAGGAGTGTTGTGAGTAATTTGGAAACTATCCTAGATAATTTTCGATCAAAAAGAAACTTTTAATGGGGATCCAACCTCTCAAACGAGTTGCCCAACTCTTAGAATTACGATTTAAAGCATAGGAAAGTTGTGAATCCATACAGATCTAAAATTAGAACTAGCACTATTGCAAATAATTTGGCAACTATACTAGGCTATTATAGGTCAAATAGAAAATCTTAACAAGGATCCAACATCTCAAACGAGTTGCCGGAAGCCAAGCTTATCAGAATTGTAATCAAAAGCATCATAGATGTTTGAAATCCGTACCGGTCTATAATTAAAGTCGGGAGTGTTGCGAGTTATTTGGTAACTACCTTGGCTTGTTCTAGGTTATAAAGAAACTATTAACGAGGATTACATCTCAAACAAGTTGACGGTAGCCAAGTTTCTCAGAATTGCGATCTAAAGCATATGAGAGGTACAAAATCCGTAAGGGTCAAAAATTAAATCTGGGATTATTGTGAGCCATTTGGAAACAATCTTAGATAATTCTCGATCAAAAAGAAACTCTTAACAGGGATCCAGCCACTCAAACGAGTTTTCGGTAGCCAAGCTTCTCACAATTGAGATCTAAAGCATACGAAAGGTGCAAAATCAGTAAGGGTCCAAAAATAAAACTAGGAGTGCTGCGAGTTAATTTAAAACTATCCAAGATAATTGTTGATCAAAAAGGTACTCTTAAAGTGGATTTAACCTTTTAAACGAGTTACCAAGCTTCTCAGAATTGCGATCTAAAGCATAAGAATGTTGCAAAATCCGTACCGATCAAAAATTAGAACTTGGACTATTACGAATCATTTGGAAATTTTACCAGCTTGTTGTCAATCAAAAATAAACTCTTAACGAGGATCCTACCACCCAAATAAGTTTCCGGTAGCCAATCTTTTCAGAATTGCGATCTAAAGTATACGAGATGTACAAAATTTGTAAGGGTCCAAAATTAAACCCAGGAGTATTGCGAGTCATTTGGAAACTATCCTAGATAATTATGGATCAAAATGAAACTTTTACTAGGGATCTAACCTCTCAAAAAAAAATTGTTGCCACGCTTCTTGGATGTGCGATCTAAAGCATACGAGAGGTGCGAAATTCATAAGGGTCAAAAATTAAAACTGGGAGTGCTGCGAGTCTTTTGGAAACGATCCAAGATAATTTTATATCAAAAAGAAACTCTTAACGGGTATCCAACCCCTCGAATGAGTTGCCAAGCATCGCAGAATTATGATTTAAAGCATGAGAAAGTTGCGAAATCCGTACCGATCAAAAATTAAAACCGGGAGTCCTGCGAATCATTTGGAAACTATCCCAAATAATTGTCGAACAAAAATAAACTCTTAGCGGGAATTCAACATCTCAAACGAGTTGCCGGTAACCAAGCTTCATAAAATTGCGATCTAAAGCATACGAGAGGTACGAAATCCATAAGGTTCACAAATTAAATTTGGAAGTGTTGCGAGTCATTTAGAAACAATCCTAGATAATTTTCAATCAAAATGAAACACTTAACAGGGATCCAACCTCTAAAACAAGTTGCCAAGCTTCTTAAAATTGTGATTAAAAGGATGGGAAAGGTACGAAATCCGTACCGATCTAAAATTAGAACTGCGATTATTGCGAATCATTTGGCTTCTATACTAGGTAGTCGTTGGTCAAATAGAAACTCATAACGAGAATCCAAGTCGTTGGTCAAATAGAAACTCATAACGAGAATCCAGCCACTCAAAAGAGTTTTCGGTAGCCAAGCTTCTCTGAATCGCAATCTAAAGCATCAACGATATTTAAAATCTGTATCGGGCAATAATTAAAACCGGGAGTGTTGCAAGTCATTTGGAAGCTATCTTAGTTTGTTATCGGTCAAAAAGAATCTATTTATGAGGATTACAACTCTCAAATAAGTTATTGGTTGCCAAGCTTCTCGGAATTGCGATCTTAAGCATATGAGAATTGCGAAATCTGTATGGGTCAAAAAATAAATTCGGGAGTGTTGCGAGTAATTTGAAAACAATCTTAGATAATTCTCGATCAAAAAGAAACTCTTAATGGGGATCCAACCTCTCAAACAAGTTGCCGGTATCCAAGCTTTTTAGAATTGCGATCTAAAGCATACAAATGGTGCGAAATTTATAAGGGTCAAAAATTAAAATTGGGACTTTTATGAGTCATTTGGAAACTATCCTAGATAATTGTTGATCAAAAAGAAACTCTTAGCGGGAATCCAACCTCTCAAACAAGTTCCCGGTAGCAAAGTTTCTAAGAATTGTGATCTGAAGCATTCGAGATGTGCAAAATCTATAAGGCTCAAAAATTAATACCGGGAGTTTTGTGAGTCATTTGGAAATTATCCTAGATAATTGTCGATCAAAAAGAAACTCTTAACGAGGATTCAACCTTATAAACGAGTTGGAAAACTTCTCTAAATGTCAATCAAAAGAATGAGAAAGTTGTGAAATCCGTACCTATCTAAAATTAGAACTGGGACTCTTGCGAATCATTTTACAGCTTTACTAGTTTGTTGTTGACCAAAAATAAACTCTTAACGAGGATCCTACCTCTCAAATGAGTTACCAGTAGCATAGATTTTTAGAATTGTGATCTAAAGAATCGAAGATGTATGAAATCCGTACTAGTCAATAATTAAAATTGGGAGTGTTGCAAGTCATTTGGTAACTATCCTAGCTTGTTTGCTACCAAAAATAAATTCTTAACAAGGATCCTACCTCTCAAATGTGTTGTCGGTAGCCTATATTTTCATAATTGCGATCTATAGAATTGAAGATGAGTAAAATCCGTACCAGTCTATAATTAAAACCGAGAGTGCTGCGAGTCATTTGTTAACTATCCTAGCTTGTTGTTGGTCAAAGAGAAACTCTTAAGGAGGATTACACCTCTCAAACGAGTTGTCGGCAGCCAAGCTTCTTGAAAATTTGATCTAAAGGATATGAGAGGTACGAAATCCGTAAGGGTCAAAAACTAAATCCGGGATTATTGCGGCTCATTTGGAAATAATCTTAGATAATTCTCGATCATAAAGAAACTCTTAACGGGGATCCAACCTCCCAAACGAGTTGCCGGTAGCATAGCTTCGCAATATTTTGATCTAAAGCATACGAAAGGTGTGAAATCCCTAAGGGTCAAAAATTAAAACCGGGAGTGTTTCGTGTCATTTGGAAACTATTCTAGATAATTATCGATCTAAAAGAAACTCTCAATGGGGATAAAATCTCTCAGACAAGTTACCAAGCATCTCAAAATTGTGATTTAAAGCAATGAAAAGTTGCGAAATCCGTACCAATCTTAAATTATAACTTGGACTATTACGAATCATTTAGCAACTATACTACATTGTTATTGTTCAAATAAAAACTCTTAATGAGGATCCAACCTCTCAAAAAAGTTGCTGGTAGATAAGCTTCTCAGAATTACAATCTAAAGCATACGAATTGTTCAAAATCCGTAGGGGTTAAAAATTTAAACTGGGAATGTTACGAGTTATTTGGAAACTATCTTAGATAATTGTCAATCAAAAATAAACTTTTAACTGGGATCGAACCTCTCAAACGAGTTGTCGGTAACCAAGCATCACTGAATTCTGATGTAAAGCATTCAAGAGGTACAAAATTTGTAAGGATGAAAAATTAAAACCGGGAATATTGCGAGTCATTTGGAAACAATCTTAGATAATCGTCGATCTAAAAGATACTCTTAACGAGGATCCAACCTCCCAAACGAGTTACCAAGCTTCTCAAAATTGCGATTTAAAACAATGGAAAGTCGTGAAATCGATACAAATCTAAAATTAGAACTAGGACTATTGTGACTCATTTGGTAACTATACTAGGTTGTTGTTGGTCAAATATAAACTCTTAACTAGGATCCAACCTCTCAAGCAAGTTGTCGGGAGCCAAGCTTCTCAGAATTGTAATCTAAAGCATGCGAGTTGTACGAAATCCATAAGGGTATTAAAACATGGAGTCTTGCGAGTCATTTGGAAACAATCCTAGATAATTTTCGATCAACATGAAACTCTTAACAAAGATCCAACCTCCTAAACAAGTTGTCGGTAACCAACCTCTCATAATTATGATCTAAAGCATCGGAGATGTGTGAAATCCGCACTGGTCTATAATTAAAGCCGGGTGTGTTGCGAGTCATTTGGAAAATATCCTAGATAATTTTTGATTAAAAAGAAACTCTTAATGGGGATCTAACCTCTCAAACGAGTTGCCAAGCTTCTCTGAATTACGATTTAAAGCATGGGAAAGTTGCGAAATCTGAACCAAACTAAAATTAGAACTGGGACTATTGCGAATTATATGGAATCTAAACTAGCCTGTTGTCGGTATAAAATAAATTTTTAACGAGGATCCAACCTCTCAAACGAGTTGCCGGTACCCATGATTGTCAGAATTTTGATCGAAAGGATCGAAGATGTGCGAAGTTCATACCGGTTTATAATTAAAACCGGGAATGTTACGAGTCATTTGGTAACTATTCAAGCTTGTTGTCGGTCCAAAAGAAACTCTTAACAAGGATCTAACCTCTTAATCGTGTTGTCGGTAGCCACACTTCTCAGTAATGCGATCTAAAGCATACGAGATGTGCGAAATCAGAAAGGGTCAAAAATTAAAACCTGGAGTATTGCGTGTCATTTGGAAACTATCCTAAATTTTTTTTGTTCAAATTGAAACTCTTTATGGGGACCCAGCCTCTCAAACGACATGTCGGTACCTAAGCTTCTCAGAATTGCGATATAAAGCATATGACAGGTACGAAATCCGTATGGGTCTAAAATTAAATCTGGAAGTGTTGCAAGTCATTTGGAAACAATCCTAGTTAATTTTTTATCAAAAGAAAAATCTTAACGGGGATCCAACCACTCAAACCAGTTGCCGGTAGCCAAACTTCTCAAAATTGCGATCTAAAGCATCAAAGATGTACAAAATCCATACCATTCTATAATTAAAACCGATAAATTGTGAGTGATTTAGTAACAATCCAAGCTTATTATCGGTAAAGAAGAAACTCTTAACAAGAATTCAACCTCATAAATGAGATGATGGTAGCCAAGCCTCTCAGAAATACCATTGAAAGTATACTAGATGTACGAAATCCATAAATATCTAAAATTATAATCGGGAATGTTACGAGTCATTTGGAAACTATCCCAAATAATTGTCAAACAAAAAGAAAATCTTAACGGGCATCCAACCTCCCGAACGAGTTGCCGGTAGCCAAGCTTCTCAAAATGTCGATCTAAAGCATACAAGAGGTGCGAAATCCGCAAGCTTCAAAATTTAAAACCGGGACTGTTAGGAGTCATTGGGAAACTATCATAAATCATTGTCGATCCAAAAGAAACTCTTAACGGGTATCAAACCCCTCGAACGAGTTGCCGATAACCAAGCTTCTCAGAATTACAATCTAAAGAATACGGGAGGTGCGAAATCCGTAAGGTTCAAAAATTAAAATCGGAAGTGTTGCGAGTCATTTGGAAACTATCCTAGATAATTTTTGATCAAAAGGAAACTCTTAATGGGGATCCAGCCTCTCAAACGAGTTGCCAAGTTTCTCAAAATTGTGATTAGTAGCATGGGAAAGTTACGAAATCCGTACAGATCTAAAATTAGTACTGGAACTATTGCAAATCATTTAGGAAATATACTAGGTTGTTGTTGGTCAAATAAAAACTCTTAACGAGAATCCAACCACTCAAATGAGCTGTTGGTAGCCAAGCTTCTCTGAATCGCGATCTAAAGCATCAGCGATATTTGAAATCCATACCGGTCTATAATTAAAACTGGTAGTATTGTAGGTCATTTGGTAGCTATCTTAGCTTGTTGTCGGTCAAAAAGAAACTATTTACGAGGATTACAACTCTCAAACGAGTTGTCGGTAGCCAAGCTTCTCAGAATTGCGATCTCAAGCATATGAGAGGTAAGAAATCCGTATGGGTCTAAAATTAAATCCGGGATTGTTACGCATCATTTGAAAACAATCTTAGATAATTCTCGATCAAAAAGAAACTATAAACATGGATCCAACCTTTCAAATAAGTTCTCGGTAACCAAGCTTCTCAGAATTGTGATCTAAGGAATACGAAAGGTGTTAAATCTGTAAGGGTCAAAAATTAAAGCCGGGAGTATTATGAGTCATTTGGAAACTATCCTAGATAATTGTTGATAAAAAAAAACTCTTAACGGGGATCCAACCTCTCAAACAAGTTGTCGGTAGCCAAGTTTCTATGAATTGTGATCTGAACCATTCGAGATGTGCGAAGACTGTACGAGTCATTTGGAAGCTATCTAAGATAATTGTTGATCCAAAAGAAACTCTTAAGGGGGATTCAACCTCATAAACGAGTTGCCAAACTTCTCAGAATTGTGATTTAATGCATGGAAAAGTTACGAAATCCATACCGATCTAAAATTAGAACTGGGACACTTGCGAGTCATTTTACAGCTTTGCTGACTTGTTGTTGACAAAAAATAAATACTTAACGAGGATCCTGCCTCACAAATGAGTTGTTGGTAGCCTATATTTTCATAATTGCGATCTAAAGAATCGAAGATATGTAAAATCCGTACCAGTTTATAATTAAAATTGGGAATGTTGCGAGTCATTTGGTAACTTAACTAGCTTGTTATTGGTCAAAAAGAAACTCTTAAGGAGGATTGCACCTCTTAAGCGAGTTATAGGTAGCCAAGCTTCAGGGAAATTTGATCTAAAGCAAATGAGAGGTGCGAAATTTGTAAGGTTCAAAAATTAAATCCGGGATTATTACGAGTCATTTGGAAACAATCTTAGATAATTCTCGATCAAAAAGAAACTCTTAACGGGGATCCAACCTCTCAAACGAGTTCCCGGTAGCATAGCTTCTCAATATTACGATCTAAAGCATACGAAAGGTACAAAATCCTAATGGGTCAAAAATTAAAACTGGGAGTGTTTCGAGTCATTTGAAAACTATTCAACATAATTTTCGATCTAAAAGAAACTCTTAACGGGGATCCAACTTCTTAAACGAGTTACTAAGCTTCTCAAAATTGTAATTTAAAGCAATGGAAAGTTACAAAATTCGTATCGATCTAAAATTGGAACTGGGACTATTGCAAATCATTTGGCAACTATACTAGGTTATTGTTGGTCAAATAGAAACTTTTAACGAGGATCCAACCTCTCAAACAAGTTATCGATAGCCAAGCTTCTCAAAATTGCGATCTAAAGCATACGAGATGTGCAAAATCCATAGGGGTCAAGTATTAAAGCCGAGAGTATTACGAGTCATTTGGAAATTATCTTAGATAATTGTTGATTGAAAAGAAACTCTTAACGGGGATCTAACCTCTCAAACGAGTTGTCGGTAGCCAAGCTGCACTATATTGTGTTCTAAAGCATTCGAGAGGTGTGAAATCTGTAAGGGTCAAAAATTAAAATCGGCAATGTTGTGAATAATTTGGAAACTATATTTGATAATTGTCGATCAAAAAGATACTCTTAACGAGGATCCAAACTATTAAACAAGTTTCCAGGCTTCTCAAAATTGCGATTTAAACCAATGGAAAGTTGTGAAATCCATACCAATCTAAAATTAGATCTAAGACTATTGGACTCATTTGGTAACTATACTAGGTTATTGTTGGTCAAATAGAAACTCTTAACGAGGATCCAGCCTCTCAAACAAGTTACCGGAAGCCAAGCTTTTTAGAATTACGATCTAAAGAATACGAGTTTTGCGAAATCCATAAGGGTCAAAACATAAAACCGGGAGTGTTGCTAGTCATTTGAAAACAGTCCTAGATAATTGTCGATCAAAAAGAAACTCGTTACTGGGATCTAAGCTCTCAAACGAGTTGTATGTAGCCAAGCTTATCTGAATTGTGATCTAAAGCATACGAGAGTTGCAAAATACGTAAGTGTCAAAAAATAAAATTGAGAGTGTTGCAAGTCATTTGGAAACTATACATGATAATTATCGATCAAAAATAAACTCTTAACTAGGATCTAACCTCTCTATCGAGTTACCAAGCATCTCAAAATTACAATTTAAAGCAATGGAATGTTGTAAAATCCGTACCAATCTAAAATTAGGACTGGGACTATTGTGACTCCTTTGGAAACTATACTAGGTTGTTGTTGGTCAAATAGAAACTCTTAAGGAGGATCCAACTTCTCAAACAAGTTGTCGGTAGCCAAACTTCTCAGAATTGAGATCTAAAGCATATGAGTGGTACGAAATCCATAAGCGCCAAAAATAATACTTGGATTATTGCGAATCATTTGGAAACTATCCTATATAATTTTTAATAAAAAAAACTCTTAATGGGGAACCAATCTCTCAAACAAGTTGCCAAGCTTCTCAGAATTACGATTAAAAGCTTAGGAAAGTTGTGAAATCCGTACCGATCTTAAATTAAAACAAGGACTACTGCAAATCATTTGGCAATTATACTAGCTTGCTGTCGGTATAAAGGAAAATCTTAAAGAGGATTCAACCTCTAAAATGAGTTGTCCATAGCAAAACTTTTTAGAATTGTGATCTAAAGCATCAGAGATGTACGAAATCCATATCGGTCTATAATTAAAATCGGAAGTGTTGCGAGTCATTTAGTAACTATCCTAGCTTGTTGTCGGTCATAAAGATACTCTTATCGAGGATCCAGCCTCTTAAACAAGTTAGCGGTAGCCAAACTTATCATAATTGCAAAATCCATAAGGGTCAAAAATTAAAACTAGAGTAATGCAAAATATTTGGAAACTAGCCTATATTATTTTTTATCAAAAATAAACTCTTATCGGGGATCCAATCAAACGAGTTGCCAATCTTCTCAAAATTGCGATTTAAAGCTTGAGAAAGTTACAAAATCTGTACCGATCTAAAATTAGAACGTGGACTATTGCGAATAATTTGGAAACTATACAAGGTTTTTGGTTTTCAAATAGAAACTCTTACCGAGGATATAACCTCCCAAACAAGTTGTCGATAAACAAGCTTCTCAGAATTGCTATCCAAAACATCGGAGATGTGTGAAATCCGTACCGGTCTATAATTAAAACCGAGTGCGTTGCGAGTCATTTGGAAACTATCCTAGATAATTATCAATTAAAAAAAAAACTTTTAACGGGGATCTAACCTCTCAAATGAGTTGCCGGTAACCAAGCTTCTCAGAATTGCGACCTAAATAATATAAGAGGTGCAAAATCCGTAAGGCTCAAAAATTAAAACCGGGAGTGTTTCGAGCCATTTGGAAACTATCTTAGATAATTTTTAATCAAAAAGAAACTCTTAACGGGAATCCAACCTATCAAACGAGTTGCCAAGCTTCTCAGAATTGTGATTTAAGCATCGGAAAGTTACGAAATCCGTACCGATCTAAAATTAGAATTGGAACTATTGCGAATCATTTGGAAACTATACTAGGTCATTGTTGGTTAAATAGAAACTCTTAACAAGAATCTAACCACTCAAACAAGTTACTGGTAGTCAAGCTTCTCTGAATCGTAATCTGAAGCATCAACGATATTTGAAATCCGAACCGGTCTATAATTAAAACTGGAAGTATTGCGAGTCATTTGGAAACTATCTTAGCTTGTTGTCGGTCAAAAAGAAACAATTTATGATAATTACAGCTCACAAACGAGTTGTCGGTAGCCAAGCTTCTCAGAATTGCTATCTCAAGCATATGAGAGGTGCAAAATCCGCAAGGGTCAAAAATTAAATCTAAGATTGTTACGAGTCATTTAGAAATAATATTAGAAAATTATTGATCAAAAAGAAACTCCTAACGGGGATCCAACCTCTCAAACGAGTAGCCAAGCTTCTCTGAATTGTGATCTAAAGCATACGAGAGGTGCGAAATCCATAAGGGTAAAAAATTAAGCCGGGATTGTTGCAAATCATTTAGAATATATCCTAGATAATTTTTGATCAAAAAGAAACTCTTAACGGGGATCCAACCTCATATCGAGTTGCCAAACTTCTCAGAATTACGATTTAAAGCATAGAAAACTTGCAAAATCTGTAGCGATCTAAAATTTAAACTGGGATTATTGCAAATCATTTGGCAACTAGACTAGCTTGTTGTTGGTAAAAAAGAAAGTCTTAACAAGGATCCAACCTCTCAAATGAGATTTCGGTAGCAAAACTTTTCAGAATTGCGATCTAAAGCATCGGAGATGTGCGAAATCCGTACCGGTCTATAATTTATATCGGGAGTGTTGCGAGTCATTTGGTAACTACCTAGCTGGTTTTGGGTCATAAAGAAACTCTTATCAAGAATCCAACCACTCATAAATCTTGCCGATAGCCAAGCTTCTCAGAATTGCGATCTAAAGCATACGCGATGTGCAAAATCATCAAGGGTTAAACATAAAAACCGAGAGTATTGCGAGTAATTTGGAAACTAGCCTACATAATTTTTGATCAAAAAGAAACTCTTAACGGGGATCTAGCCTCTCAAACGAGTTGCGAAGCTTCTCAAAATTGTGATTTAAATCATGGGAAAGTTGCAAAATCCATACCGATCTAAAATTAGAATAGGGACTATTGTGAATCATTTGGAAACAATACTTGCTTGTTATCGGTAAAATAAAAGCTCTTCAAAAGGATCCAAACTTTCAAATGAGTTGCCCAAAACCAGGCTTCTCATAATCATGATCCAAAGCATTGGAGATGTGTGAATCTGTACCGCTCTATAATTAAAACTGGGAGTGTTACGAGTCATTTGAAAACTAACTACCTCTCAAACGAGTTGCCGGTAGCCAAACTTCTTAAAATTCCGATCTAAAGCATCGAAGATGTGCAAAATCCGCCCCGATCTTTAATTAAAACTGGGAGTGTTGCGAGTCCTTTAGAAACTATCCTTGATAATTTTCGATAAAAAATAAACTCTTAATGGGAATCTAAGCTCTCAAACGAGTTTCTGGTAGCCAAGCTTCTCAAAATTGTGATCTAGAACATACAAGAGGTGCGACTTCCTTAAGGGTTAAAAATTAGAACCGGGAGTATTGCATGACAATTAGAAACTATCCTAGATAATTTTTTATAAAAAAAGAAACTTTTAACGGGGATCTAACCTCCCAAATGATTTACAGGTAACCATCTTCCCAAAATTGTGATCTAAAGCATACGAGAAGTACAAAATCCGTAAAGGTCAAAATATAAAATTTGGAGTGTTGCGAGTCATTTGAAGACTATCCTTGATAATTTTCGATCAAAAAGAAGCTCTTTGCGGGAATCCGACCTCTTTAACGAGTTGCCATGCTTCTCAGAATTTCGATCTAAGGCATGGGAAAGTTGTAAAACCCGTACCAATCTAAAATTAGAACTGGGACTATTCAAAATATTTTGGCAACTATACTAGCTTGTTGTCGATCAAAAAATACTTAACCAGGATCTAATCTCTCAAACGAGTTGCCGGTAGCCAAACTTTACATAATTACGATCTAAAGCATCAGAAATGTACCAAATCCGTACCAGCCTATAATTAAAACCCGGTGTGTTGCGAGTCATTTTGTGACTATCCTTGCTTGTTGTTAGTCAAAAAGAAACTCTTTACGAGGATCCAACCTCACAAACGAGTTACCGGTTGCCAAGCTTCACTGAATTACTATCTAAAGCATACGAGATATGCGATATCCGTAAAGGTCATAATTTTAAACCGAAGTGTTGTGAGTCATTTGGAAACTATCCAAGGTAATCGTCGATCAAAAAGAAACTCATTACGAGGATCCAAGCACTCAAACGAGTTGTCGTTACCTAAGCTTCGCAGAATTACAATTTAATGCATTCGAGATGTGTAAAATCGGTAAAGGTCAAACATTAAATTCTAGTGTGTTGTGGGTCATTTGGAAACTATCCTAGATAATTTTCAATCAAAAAGAAACTTTTAGCGGGGCTCCAACCTCTTAAACAAGTTGCCAATCTTCTCAGAATTACGATCTAAAACCTGAGAAAGATGCAAAATCTGTACCGATCGAAAATTGGAACTGGGACTATTGCAAATCTTTTGGCAACTATACTAGCTTGTTGTTGGTCAAAGAACTCTTAAGGTGGATCCAACCTCAAATGAGTTGCCAATAGCCAAGCTTCTCATAATTGCGATCTAAAGCATCGGGGATGTGCGAAATCCGTACCGGTCAATAATTAATACCGGGAGTGCTGCAAGTCATTTGGAAACTTTCCTGGCTTGTTATCGGTCAAAAAGAAACTCTTAACAAGGATCCAACCTTATAAACGAGTTGGTGGTAGCCAAGCTTCTCAGAATTGTGATCTAAAGCATATGAGAGATGCGAAATTCGTAAGGGTCAAAAATTAAATCCGAGATTGTTGCGAGTCATTTGGAAACAATCTTAAATAGTTCTCGATCAAAAAGAAACTTTTAATGGAGATCCAACCTCTCAAATGATTTTCTGGTAGCCAAGCTTCTCAGAATTAAGATCTAAAGCATACGAAAGGTGCAAAATCCGTAAGGGTCAAAACATAGAATTAGGAGTGTTGCGAGTCATTTGGAAACTATCCTAAATTATTGTCGATCAAAAAAAACATTTTACGAGGATCCAATCTCTCAAACGAGTTGCCAAGCTTCACAGAATTGTGATTTAAAAGCATGGGAAAGTTGTGAAATCCGTATCGATCATAAATTAGAACTAGGACTATTGTAAATCATTTGCCAACTATAATAGCTTGCTGTCGGTCAAAAAGAGCCACTTAAACCTCTCTAACGAGTTGCCAGTAGCCAAACTTCTCTGAATTGCGAACTAAAGCATCAAAGATGTGCAAAATCTGTACCGGTTTATAATTAAAACTGGGAGTGTTGCTAGTCATTTGGTAACTATCCCAGCTTGTTAATGGAAAAAATAAAACTCTTTACGAGGATCCAACCTCACAAATGAGTTGTCGATAACCAAGTTTCTCAGAAATGCAATCTAAAGCATACGAGATGTATGAATCCGTAAAGGTCATACATTAAAACAGGAAGTATTGTGAGCCATTTAGAAACTATCCTAGATAATTGTCGATAAAAGAGAAACTCTTAACGAGGATCCAGGCTCTCAAGCGAGATGTCGGTAGCCAAGCATCTCAGAATTGTGATCTAAAGCATACGAGAGGTATGACTTCCTTTATGGTCAAAAATTAGAACCGAGAGTATTTCTAGACATTTGGAAACTATCCTAGATAATTATTAATCTAAAAGAAACTCTTAATGGGGATCAAACTTCTCAAATGAGTTTCTTGTAGCCAAGCTTCTCAAAATTGTGATTTAAAGCATACGAGAGGTGCAAAATCCAAAAGGGTCAAAATTTAGAACTGGGAGTGTTGCAATTCATTTGAAGACTATCCTTGAGAATTGTCGATCAAAAAGAAACTCTTTGCAGGGATCCAACCTCTTTAACGAGTTGCCAAGCTTCTCAGAATTTCGATCCAAAGCGTGGGAAAGTTGCGAAACCCGTACCAATCTAAAATTAGAACTGAGACTATTCTAAATCTTTTGGTAACTATACTAGCTTGATGTCTGTTAAAAAACTCTTAACCAAGATCTAACCTCTCAAACGAGTTTCCGATAGCCAAGCTTCTCATAATTGTGATCTAAAGCATCGAGGAAGTACAAAATCTGTACTAGTCTATAATTAAAATCGGGAGTGTTGCGAGTAATTTGGTAACTATTCTTGTTTTTTGCTAGTAAAAAAGAAACTCTTAATAAAGATCCATCCTCACAAATGGGTTACCGGTAGCCAAGCTTCTCATAATAGCGATCTAAACCAAACGAGAGTTGCAAAATCCGTAAATGTCAAAACTTAAAACTTGGAGTGTTGCGAGTCATTTGGAAACTATCCAAAATAATTGTTGATCAAAAATAAACTCTTAACAAGGATCTAACCTCATAAACGAGTTGCCAAGCTTCACAGAATTGCGATTTAAATGCAAGGGAAAGTTGCAAAGTCCGCATCTATCTAAAATTTGAACTAGGACTATTGTTAACCATTTGTAAACTATACTAGCTTGTTATCGGTCAAAAAGTAACTCTAAATGAGGATCGAACCGCTCAAAGGAATTGCTGGTAGCTGACCTTCTCATAATTGCGATCTAAAACATCAAAGATGTACGAAATCTACACCAGTCTTTAATTAAAACCGGGAGTATTGCTAGTCATTTTGTAACTATCCTAGCTTATTATTGAAAAAAATGTAACTCTTAGCGAGGATCCATCCTCATAAACGAGTTGCCGGTAGCCAAGTTTCTCAGAAATGCAATCTAAAGCATACTAGATGTGCAAAATCCAAAAAGATCATAAATTAAAACAGGGAGTGTTGCAAGTCATTTGGAAACTATCCTAGATAATTTTCGATAAAAAGGAAACTCTTAACGAGGATCCAAGCGCTCAAATGAGTTGCCGGTAGCCAAGCTTCTAAGAATTGCGATCTAAAGCATACGAGAGATGAGAATTACTTAAGGGTAAAAAATTAAAGCCGAGAGTATTGCGAGACATTTGGAAACTATCCTAGATAATTTTTTATCAAAATGAAACTCTTAACCGGGATCCAACCTCTTAAATGACTTGTCGGTAGCCAAGCTTCTCAAAATTGGAATCTAAAGCATCCGAGAGGTACAAAATCCAAAAATGTCAAAATTTCAAACTGGGAATGTTGCGAGTCATTTGGAAACTATCCTTGATAATTTTTGCTCAAAAAGAAACTCATTGCGGGGATCCAAGCTCTCAAACGAGTTGCCTGAAGCCAAGCTTCTCAGAATTGTGATCTAAAGCATACGAGAGGTTAAAAATAAGAACCTGGAGTGTTGCGAGTCATTTGGAATCTATCCTGCATAATTATCGATAAAAAAGAAACTCATAACGGGGATCCAACCTCTCAAACGAGTTACAGGTTACAAAACTTCTCAGAATTGCAATTTAAAAACTTGGGAAAGTTACAAAATCCGTATCGATCTAAAATTTGAACTGGGACTATTACGAATAATTTGGAAACTATGCTACCTAACTGTCAATCAAACAGAATCTCTTAACGAGGATCCAGCCTCTCAAATGAGTTACCAGTAGCCAAACTTCTCAAAATTACGATCTAAGGCATCGAAGATGCGCAGAATCCGCACTGGTCTGTAATTAACACTGGGAGTTTTGCTAGCCATTTGGTAACTATCCAAGCTGAATGTCGGTAAAAAAGAAACTCCTAGCGAGGATCCAACCTTACAAACGAGTTGGCGGTAACCAAGCTTCTCTGAAATGCAATCTAAAGCATACGAGATGTGCGAAATCTCTAAAGGTCATCAATTAAAATTGGAAGTATTACGAGTCATTTAAAACTATCCTAGATAATTGTCGATAAAAAAGAAACTATTTACGGGGATCCAGGCTCTAAAACAAGTTTTCGGTAACCAAGCTTCTCAAATTGCAATCTTAAACATACGAGGGGTACTAATTCCTAAAGGGTAAAAAATTAGAGCCGAGAGTGCCGAGAGTAATTTGGAAACTATCCTAAATAATTGTTGATCAAAAAGTAACTCTTAATGGGGATCCAACCTTTTTAACGAGTTCGCAAGCTTCTATGAATTATGATCTAAAGCATGGGAATGTTGTGAAATCTATGCCTATCTAAAATTAGAACAGGGACTATTACAAATCTTTTGGCAACTATACTAGCTTGTTGTCAGTTAAAATACTCTTAATGGGGATCAAACCTCTCAAATGAGTTGCCGGTAGGCAAGCTTCTCATAATTGCGATCTAAAACATCGGAGATGTGTGAAATCTATACCGGTCTATAATTAAAACCAGGGTGGAGCAAAGCCCGTCGGCCAAAGACTCTTTAGAAAATACCTTGAAACACAAAAGTCCTTGGATGAGGTTATTTCATCTGGTAGAGGTATCTAAATAATGTTTACAGAGATGAGGTTGGAGAAGAGACAACCAAAATAAGAAAGGAAGGAAGAAGAGCAGAAGCAAATCAACAATGGTAAGCCAAAATGGATTTGGAACAAACAAAGGAAGATCGCAAAATCATGGATAAAGACTTGAGTAATCTTTCTAAACATGTATTGCAATACTATTAACAAAGGCAAGCTGAGGTCATAGAACGTCTGAACAAGAATGGCGGACCAAGTACCGGTCCAGGTTATTAAATACAATTTAACTTTGGTGAAGAGAGAAGTTTTTTTTCCAAGAACGTAGTTTACCTTCCAATAATGTATTCGTTTGAAGAGTATACTTTGTTATTGAAAAATATAATATTTTGAAAAACTATTTCTTTCTAAGAATATTGTGTTAAAATAAATACAAGATTTATGTAATATCAAAAACTTGTTCAATAAGATTGTACGACAATAAGCATTAAATTACATCAAGAACACTCAGATAATACTTAATTGCAATACTAGGAACGAAGATTTCCCTTCGCAGCCCACAAAGTCTCGATTAGATCATCTTTTAGATCAAAGTGTAGTTTTCGACTTTGAATTTGGCTTATTTTCGTTATAAAAGCTTCTATTGTTCTGCGTTTACGTATAATAGGTTCCCCTTTGAGAATTTTGGGATCGTCCATATCGTAGCCTAAGTATGATGGGAATGAACCTCATTCCTCTTCGACGATCATATTGTGCATTATCATGCACACCTTCATGATATTGTTTAAAACCTTGGGTTTCCACAATTAAAGAAGATTTTTGACAATATTGAACCGTGATTGTAAAATCCCAAATACTCATTTTACGTTTTTTTGACAACCTTTTGTTGCTTGGCAAACAATTTTTGTTTTGTTGTAACCTGATTGGATATGGTTTGGACAAGTGTTCCCCATTCGGGATATATGTCATCCACTAGGTAATAGCCCATACCATAAGTTTTCCGACAATTGTATTATTGCCAAGCGAAGCGTACTATCGGCCAGGTCAGTAAAAAGATGTGATTGTTGTAGGACATTGATATTATTACTAGACCCTGGTAATCCAAAAAAAGTATGCCAAAACTGAAGGTCGTGTGAAGCAACCGCTTCAAGAATCATAGTAGCCTTGTGATAATGACCAGTAAATTGACCGTGCCAAGCTAAGAGACAATTTTTCCATATCCAATGCATGCAATCAAGGCTTCCTAACATGCTGGGAAAGCCCTGTGACTCTCGTATCACTTTTAACCTTTCGATATCGGCCGCATTTGGTGCCCAAAGATATTCCTCGCCAAAAATTTCTATAAATGTAACACAAAATCTTTGTATACTTAACAAGGTTATGCTTTCTTCAATTCACAAATACTCATCAAAAAGATCTGCCGTGACACCATAGGTTAGGAAATGTAGTACCACGACTATCTTTTGATACGGTGATAACCCCATAGTTTTTACATTATTGGGTTTTTGGATAAAGTAATCATCATGTACAACAACTGCATTAAATATGGGCATAAACATTTGTCTACTCATACGAAAACATCGCCAAAATTCTTTTGGCTTATGTTTGCACCCCGTGTTAAAGTAGTCCTGCATAATACTGCAATGCCCCAATTCATGTTCTCGCTTCTTTCTCTTATCCTTGCAGCCGCGATGACTCGAAGTTGCATCATGTACTACTATGTTTATTGCATTTTGGTGCATTTCGTCGTATAATCAAACATAAGATCGTCAGAGGAAGACGATACACATGGAGAATCATCAATTGATAAAAAGGATGATGAGAAAGACATTTGAGGCTGTAGAGTTGAGAGAATGGTGTTGAAGGTGAAGGAGGAACATATAGAGAGAAAAGAGAAGTGTTAAAGGATAAAGGGAAGAAAAACTAGCCGTTGTGAGAGATCAAAGTAAGCGGCGATGTTTTGATTACCGCACGGTAATCAAAACCCTGCCGTGAGCCCATAATGGCTAGTTCCTCTTGTGGGTCCTTCCCAATAGCTTGGCATCCCAAGGGCCATTTTTGCATCCTAACAATAAAAAAAATAAAATAGATATATAGATGTTGGCTGGAGATGCTCTAATAATAGTCTTTCCTGTTCAACTCAATAATACCAAGTTTTTAACCTCTAACACAGGATTCTTCAGTGATATTTGGCTGGAATGAAGACTGTGCCCTTGCCGCGTCAAGCCAGTATTTTCCTGAGAATCCACCTCTCCGATAACTTAACTTCAATCAGTTTTGGGCCTAAGTTAATATTCAATTCAAGGCCCACACATAACTTTGATACCCTCTTGTAGATTTATATAACAGGTAGAATATTCTTAAGGTTAAATGTGATGAGTTTCATAAGATACGGAAGAGTATTGATAGACGGGTTAGAGGTGTTCTACTATCCTATATTTTAAGAAATGGGATATGTATATATATCATCTCTAGTACCCCATTCATTTAGTTCGTTACACAATCAGTTCAAAGATTATCAAAAAAAAAAAATATATATATATATATATATATATATATATATATTGTAACATCCATCATTAAAGATAATAATGGTCGTCAAACGGTCATATTATAAGACCTATAAATAAGACTAGAGAATTTCAGATGAAGGACGGATGAATGCTCACTCAACACTCTATACATAACTATTCAAAACATCCCTTATAATAGTTAGCAATCCTCAATAAAATCTCTCTCTCTCTTTCTAAATCCTTAAGAGAGGTCGTAGTTTTTAACCTATTCAAAGGATTTCCGCGCTAAACTTTGTACTAATTGTCACTCTTTATTTACTAGTAATTCTGAAGATCATTGGTGTAAAGACTAGTTCGGATCACAAAATTTTGCTATTATATTTGTCATCGTCTGTGGGAATGAAGTTCTCAAACTCATTGTCTCAGGAACAGTTGATTATCTTTCTTCGAAATGACACTTCTAGACCATAGTACACCGATTTCTCTAGGAGAAAGAAACGTCGTACTTGCAGTATTATGGGCTACTCTAAACTCTTAAAGTGAAAGGCGAGCCACTTTAGAGCAGCAGCTGGCAGGTGTATAAGATGTATTAAAGGTTCTGCAGGGTCAACAGATCGCAGCCCAAAACAAAAAAGGCATGCTACCGGCTGCTTCATAGATTTCCGTTCTTGACATAATAGGACCTCATGCCAACAATCTGAGAGGTAAAGTTTGGTCTAATCATAAGCGACCTGGGGGCAAGCTACCTCTGATATAGGAAGTTTGCCAAGAAGTTGATGGAGGTCTTGCTGGATTCAGACAAGCAGAAGATCCACCCTGAGGAATAGTTCGTATTCTGGCACATGATCGGCTAAATGAAGGAAGTGACGACTACAACCCTCATGAAGGACCCGTCCCACGACCGACCACTACAGCTCATCAGTACGTGACTCAGGAACATGTTGAAAAATGTATCAAAGAACTGTTCGATGCCCAGGCTCCAACAACTAAAGGCATTCACAACAGGTTACAGAAGAGCCCGATTGCTCAGGAACTATTGGATGGCGAAGTTCCCACCATTTTCCACATACTAAAAATTTGAAAATACAAGGGAAATGATCCAGTGAGCACGTTCAGGAATTCTTGGATTCTCAAGGCTTACATTCTACATCTAACCACATTTTATGCCGGCTCTTTCTTACCAGCTTGCAAGGCCAGCCTTTACAATGGTTCCACTCATTACCAGAAGTATCCATTACAACTTTTGAACAATTATGGGAACTTTTCGTCAAGAACTATTCGCACAACAGAATTAAAGAAGAGAATATGTATTCTCCGTTCAGCCTTAAGCAGGTACCAGGGGCCATGATATCAATCTTAGAATATGTATTCTCTAATCACGGAGGAGACAGGAAGTGGACCAAATCTAATGGCGATTGAACTCGGAAAGGCAATAATAAGCCAAAACCTTATCTTCCCAAAATGACTGTTACCATAGCCAACATATATCGTATACTTCAAAAGGATAATTTTTTTTGCAATGCCCAGCATCTCCAACCTATCGAGAATAAACCATATTATATACGCCACAAAGTCTGACATCATGAGACGGAATATTACCTCGCATTACAGTGACTGTTAGAGTATATTTTTGAGGATGGACGAATACATGAGTACATCGTGGACGTTAAAAATTACAAGAATGGGAGTTATAAGCTTTATATGGAGATCGTATAGGTCGAAGAAGCGGTAGAGGAAAAACATTTATATCACGCCCCAAAATCCGATAACCAGTGAGCTTGACCAATTACTAGATTCGAAGCTGTGCAGGTCGAGGAATCCACTGATTCACCCCCACGAACAACTAGCCATAGAAAAATTCTGGCTCAGTCATTCACTTAAAGCAATAATCATCAAAGTAAAGAAGGAATAATAAAGCCGAAGCAAATGATATATATACATATCCGACTGGAAACAAAATACAATATCTTGAATAAAGTACAGCGACATATGCTGAGATCACATACAAGAATGTCTAAACTAAAGAAGATCTGTAGCGGCAAAACTGACTCCATTCAGGCTGAACCTCACAGCAATCCAAGCTACTCCACCTCTGAAAAGGGGGGAACAAAGCGAGAGTGAGCAAAACCATAGCTCACTAAATACCCAACAAAGCTAAATAACCTAATAATATAATAGGTGCAGAGAAGGGGGTGAGGTGAATGAGATAGAGAAAGTTTTAAGGTAAAGGAATAGTAAACTAAGTTACTATGATCGAGATAAAGAGTTATAAGCATAAAAGAATAGAATATATAAGTAACCAGAACAAGGATAAAGAATTCTAAGAGATGAGGAAATGAGGATATGAGGAGATGATGCAATAATATGCTAATGATATGATATGATGAATTAGAGTCCAAATGTTGAATGATTTAATGATTTGAAACGTGATCACAATCCTATTGCAATATTAGTTGATCAGCCGTTAGCATGTTTATCTTAAAGAGATCTGTTAAGGGGATACAATGGGTACGATTTTTGTCAAGCACGACCAAGCTAGTGGATGCTCACATGATCTAAGTGTTCTGGGATTTTCAACCCATGGAGCCAGCGTTCGAACTGTATTTTCATTATAAGGAATTTTAACCTCACCGAGGATAAGTCTAGCACTGGATTCGGACTGCCTCATACCTTCCCACACTCCCGGATGGGTATTAAAGGTTTGATAGTGACCACAGTCAGTTCTTCACCTAATATTTTAACCCTATATAGGACTCCTGCGATCCTATCGAAGGTTAACCGATTCGGAGCTGCGTTATGTATCTGATCTCGCTAAGTTAAAAGGGTTTTACATGATTAAAAGATACAACTGATCCAAAGGATCAAAACACAACAGCCGTAAACCCGACATCACACATAGGACGACCACCTGCATAAGAGCGTCGTAACAATCCTAAAACAAAATGAGCAGCGACTCAGTTGCACCATCTAAACCTAGATGAGACCGCAACCTAACCATCACCACAACTAACCAACATCAGTCTCTAGAAGACTGAAACCATCTACAAGAACATAGCTACGAGAAATACTACACTAACAGCTTCTAACTAAACCTAAAGTCCAATACCAACAATAAACCAAGTTACAGAATAATTAACATATAGGTTAACAACTTACTGAGAAAATAATATCAGACCATAACTAAATCACATGCACCTCTCTGCACAGAGTATTACTCTAATCAGCATCTATTAGCTAGTAGAGGAATTTAGAAATAAAGGGGACTCACCTTATAATATTTTCGAGTCCTGATGAAACTAAAACTAGAACTCCATAACCCAGAATTAGCGATACGGCTAACGGAATACAGGACAAGTAACAACAGACAATCATAATAATAATTAATCAAACACTACAGGAAACCAATAAATAACCCAAACCCTAGAAATCAACCCAACCTCTAATCGGGCGAAAGGAACGGAAAGGAATAAGAAATTACTCACCAAGGATAAAGGCGAAGAATCGGCAAGCGAGGGAACGGATTGGATTCAAATTTGTAAAGACGGGATTTTGATTTGGGGGAGGAAGAGTGAGAGAATGTTTTGAATTAAAGAGAAATGAGGTTAAAGGACCCACATGTAGCTTAAAACGCGCCTCTGTTGGAATATAATATATTTCTATTCGAATAGAACGAAGCAAGTAGAATCTTGTTCGAACAGAAATAAACTTGTTCGAACAAAATGAAACAGGATGAAATCAACTCAACAGACATCTATTCAGACAGAACAAATGTTATTCGAATAGAATGAATTAGTTAGGAATGTATTCGAACTAAAGAATTTTTGTTCGAACAAAATGAAACACGTAGCTATGTATTCGAACTGAGGTAAGGTCTGTTCGAACAGAACAAAACAGTTTGAAACATGTTCGAACAGAGAAGGGTCTGTTCGAATAGAATGGGACAGTTAGGTCCCAGAACACCAAAAAGATTCCTTTCTAAAGGAAACTGGAAAACCCAAAAATAGCAATACTGACCCCCCACCCCCCCCCCCCCGGATCACACCACACCACAAACACAAACAACAACAACAGCAACAATAAACCACCAAGCCAATCACGGGATCCCCTAAACCACAGCACAACCACCTCCTCATAATAACCACTGAAACACCGAAGATGCAAAAATGGAATCTAACCCCAAAAACCTGCCCAAAAGGAATAAAATGAATGCATAAAGGATAGAAGGAATATATGTGGAATATATGCGAACACTTAACGTAAGGCAATAAATGCATATGCTAAATGATAGGAATATATACAGAAAAGGGATATATACCAATAAATAAATAATAAAAAATGCGGGTCATTACAATCTACCCTACTAAAAAGAAATTTTGCCCCGAAATTCTACACATACCTCAACCCGAGAACAATTGTGGATAACAGTCTCTCACATCCACCTCTAATGTCAAACTCCTGCATCGGTAGTACTGGGAGTTTTGCCGATAGGACGCGACCATAAATAACTATAGGGAAATCTCTGCGAATACGAGAGATGGACACCGAAGAATCGAGAGGTGTACCCACAAAAATCTCCTCAAGCAATAAAGAAGACTCAAAGCCAATAGTACAGAGGAATGCATATGCTATCAATGAATGCGATGCACCGGAATCGAAAAGAACATGAGCGGGCAGATAAGAAATATGGATCATACCTTCCACCACAGGTGGAGTGGTGTGAGCACCTCGCCTCCCCACTGTGTACATCCTACGTTGTCCGCTGCTCTGGCCCTAGCCTTGCTGTAATCCCAGATGATGCGGTCTCTATACACCGAGATGGCCTTAAACTAGCTGTCTACTCTGTGGACCCTGGAACTGTCGCTGTGGAAACTGTTGAATCTGATGCGGTCGTGGCTGATAACCAACTAGACTCTGAAACTGTCTCAATGGCTGTGGACCTCTGGCTGGTTTAGGACAATGTTTCTTGACGTTCCCCATCTCCACGTAGTTCCAATACTAACGAGAAGCAAGCTGTGCTCTCTCAAAATACTGTCTGCCCGTAACTCTGGCTGAAGTACCTTCAAACTTCTGCCTCTTTGAGCCCAAGATATCGTACTGAGTCTGAACTGCCTTGCCCTTATCGGGTCTTTGGTCCTGTCTCTGCTGGCCCCTCAAGTCCTTAGACTTGCGATCCTCGACATCGATCTGATCTAAAGCCAAAGCTTTAGACAAAACCTTTCTATATGTACTGGCACCGGAAGTAATCAAGAACTTCCTAAAATACGGACGAAGACCCTTTAGGAATTTCATCTTCCTCTGCTCTTCATCCTTAACAATGAATGGAACGCAACGAGAAAGCTCCTTAAATCGTTGATCGTACCTTGATATGTTCATATCGCTCTGCTCCAACATATAGAACTCAGAAATGCAGGCGTCCCTGTAACTCTGTAGAAAATACTGAACAAAGAGGCGATCCTGGAAGAATGTCTAAAGTATCGGAGTCTCTACTATGGTCCTTTTGGCCGTATCCCACCAATGATCTGCCTCTCCCTAAAGTAGATACGTCGCAAATGTCACCCGCTAATCGTCAGGACACTTCATCGCGTCCAAAGTCTTCTCAATAGACTTGAACCATGCCTCTACCCCAGAAGGAACTAACGTGCCAAAAAATGCAGGATATTTGTATCTCTGGAACTGCTCTAAGTAACTGTGCTCTCTGGCCACTGGGCTCTTAGCCTGCTCTGAAATCACTGGATTAGGTAGGGTACCCTGATGAATCTGAACCCCGGGTACAATCCCCACACGGGCCACAAGATCTAAAACTATCTGCTAGTTCTGAATGATCGAAACAGATTCCAAACTCTCCTGACTAATCGTTAGCTCACCATCTACTGCACTATTGCGTACATTCCCATGAATACCCCCACGGTTCCTTGCGCGACCTCAGCTTCTGCCACCTCTAGCCATCTGTACGAATAAAAGGAACACAACTCAGGAAAGGAGGAAAGGAATTGGAAACATAAAGAAATACGATAAAATGCGTAAAATTAAAAATGAATCGATCCTAACTCCGTCTAAAGAATAACTCGTCATATGATTTGCAAGAACTGAGATAGGGATTAACCTACGCTCTGATATCAAGTCTGTCACGCCCCAAAATCTGATAATCAGTGAGCTTGACCAATTACTAGATTCGAAGCTCTGCAGGTCAGGGAATCTACTAATTCGCCCCCACAAACAATGGAGCTATAGACAAATTCAGGCTCAGTCATTCACTTAAAGCAATAATCATCAGAGTAAAGAGGGAATAATAAAGCGGAAGAAAATAATATATATACATATCCGAAGGGAAACAGAATACAATATCTCGAATAAAGTATAGCGACATATGCTGAGATCACATACAAGAATGTCTAAACTAAAGAAGATCTGCAGTGAAAAAACAGGCTCCAATCAGGCTGAAGCTTACAACAATCCAAGCTACTCCACCTCTGAAAGGGGGGAACAATGCGAGAGTGATCAAAACCATGGCTCACTAAATACCCAATAGAGCTAAATAATCTACTAATATAACAGGTGCAGAGAAGAGATTGAGGTGAATGAGATAGAGAAATTTTTAAGGTAAAGGAATAGTAAACTAAGTGACTATGATCGAGATAAAGAGTTATAAGCACAGAAGAATAGAATATATAAGTAGCCAGAACATGGATTAAGAATTCTAAGAGATGTGGAAATGAGGATATGAGGAGATGATGCAATAATATGTTAATGATATGATATGATGAACTAGAGCCCAAATGTTGAATGATTTAATGATTTAAACCGTGTTCACAATCCTATTGTAATATTGGTTGATCAACCACTAGCATCTTTATCTTAATGAGATCTGTTAAGGGGATACAATGGGTACAATTTTTGTCAAGCACGGCCAAGCTAGTGGATGCTCACATGATCAAAGTGTTCCGGGCTTTTCAACCCACGGAGGCAACGTCCGAACTGTATTTTCATTATAAGGAATTTCAACCTCACCAAGGATAATTCTAGCACCGGATTCAGACTGTCCCATACCTTCCCACACTCCCGGATGGGTATTAAAGGTATGATAGTGTTCAATGCCATTTCTTCACCTAATATTTTATCCCGATATAGGACTTCTGCGATCCTATCGGAGGTTAACCGATTTAGAGCTGCATTATGAATCTGATCTCGCTAAGTTAAAAGAGTTTTACATGATTAAAAGATACAACTGATCCAAAGGATCAAAACACAGCAGCCGTAAACCCTACATCACACATAGGACGACCACCTGGATAAGGGCGTCGCAACAATCCTAAAATATAATGAACAGCGACTCAGTTGCACCATCTAAACCTAGATGAGACAACAACCTATCCTTCACCACAACTAACCAACATTAGTCTCTAGAAGACTGAAACCATCAACATGAACACTGCTGCAAAAAATACCACACTAACAGTTTCTAACTAAACCCAAAGTCCAATACCAACAACAAACCAAGTTACAGAATAACTAACATATAGGTTAACAACTTGCTGAGAAAATAATTTCAGACCATAACTAAATCACCTGCACCTCTCTATACAGATTACTACTCTAATTAGCATCTATTAACTAGTAGAGGAATTTAGAAATAAAGGGGACTCACCTGATAATAATCTCGAGTCCTGACGAAATAAAAACTGGAACTCAAAAACCCATAATTAGCGATACGGCTAACGGAGCACAGGACAAGCAACAACAGACAATCATAATAATAATTAATCAAACACTACAGGAAACCATTAAATAACCCAAACCTAAAATCAACCCAACCTCTAATCGGACGAAAGGAACGGAAAGGAATAGGAAATTACTCACCAAGGATAAAGGCGAAGATCACGACGAAGAATCGGCGAACGAGGGAATGGATTGGATTCGAATTTGTAAAGAATGGATTTTGATTTGTGGGAGGAAGAGTGAGATAATGTTTTAAATTAAAGAAAAATGAGGTAAAAGGACCCAACATGTAGCTAAAAATGCGCCTTTGTTGGAATAGTATATATTTCTATTCGAACAAAATGAAGCAAGTAAAACCTTGTTCGAACATAAATAAACTTGTTCGAATAAAATGAAACAGGATGAAATCAACGAAACAGACATCTATTTGAATAGAACAAAAGTTATTCGAATATAATGAATCAGTCAGGAATGTATTCAAACAGAGGCAAGGTCTATTCGAACAGAACAAAACAGTCAGAAACATGTTCTAACAGAGAAGGGTCTGTTCGAATAGAATAGTACAGTTAGGTCCCTGAACTCCAAAATATTCCTTTCTAATGGAAACTGGAAAACCAAAAAATAGCAACACTGACCCCCCCCCCCCCCCCCGTATCACACCACTCCACAAACACAAACAACAGCAACAAACCACCAAATCGACCATGGGCTCCCCCAAACCACAACACAACCACCTCCTTCTAATAACCATCGAAACACCGAAAACGCAGAAAAATAATCTAACCCCATAAACCTGCCCCAATGGAATAAAATGGATGCATAAAGGATATAAGGAATATATGCAGGCACTTAATGTAAGGCAATAAATGCAGATGCTAAATGGATAGGAATAAATGCAGAAAAGGGATATATACCAATAAATAATAATTAGAAAATACAGGTCACTACAATTTATGCCATATCTCCCTCAGCCACTTTAAGGAGACTCATACCATTAGCAGGTCGGTCAGATGCAAAAAAAGATATCTTGGCCAATGTCATGATCTGCCCTTGGTAAACAAAAATACTCGTTTATTCCTCGCATCCATTTCCCAACGTACAGGGATCTTTTTCAATGATTGTAACATTTGGCATGTCAACTATTATCATCATGATGCACTCGTGATTATGCTAAAAATGAGAAATGTCATACTATATTCAATGATGGTGGATATTGGCAGTAGCATCAAACTACTTTTCCAAAGCATGGTTGATCAGATGGGACTGGCTGACAAAGTTCAGCCTGGTAATGTTGACATCAATGGGTTCAATAGCTCTAAGGAAGAATGTGTAGGAAAGATCATACTTCTTGTTACAGCTGGACCGACAACAGTTGATGTAGTATTCATGGTTATCAATGTAAGATCACACTATTTGGGGATCATGGGACGCTCCTAGCTGCATAACATGCGAGTTATCCCATCAACCTATTATTTGGCGCTACGATTCAATTGGAATGGCAGCATTTACAAGATTAAAGGCAGTCATATGCTAGCCCGAGCTTGTGAATATTTTATTACCACTGTGACAGAACCATCAATACTACAGCTCGTGTAGATATTACAGAAAACCATAGAGAATATTACATAAATCATTATGGAGAACTTTACAGAAAACAAACTGCCAAGTGCTGAAACTACAGAATACGTCAAGATCAGTGGAGATAAAAGGGGTACCTACATTGGAACTCTTTTATCTACGACAAAGCGCAATACTCTTATTCAAATTATCAAAGACGACAGTGATGTCTTCGCTTGGACATTTCACAAAATTCTAGGCATTGATCCAAATTTGGCTTGCTATAAGCTTAGCTTGAAAAATAAGGCTGAGCCGGTCAAATAGAGATAAAGAACCTTTGCACCAAGGCTACGGGAAGAAGTCAATAAAGAGATCGATAAACTCATTGAAGTTAGTTTTATATGAAAAGTCAACTACCCAGAATGGATCTCAAATATTGCCGCAGTACAGAAGAAAAATGGAGAAATTAAAGTCTGTATGGATTTTATAGACCTCAATAAACATACTCTAAAAGATTGTTTTCCACTTTCCATCATCAATCATCTACTCAATTCTATCGCAGGGCATGAACTCTTATCCAGGATGGACATCGCATTAGGGTACAACTAAATACCTCTGTTATTACAGAGCATGGTTTGTATCGCTACAAAATCATTCCTTTTGGACTCAAGAATGCAGGAGCCAGTTACCAAAAATTGATGACACAGATGTTCAAAGACCTTCTCGGGAAAATGATGGAAGTTTACATTGATAATATGATGTATAAAAATCTCAAGAAGGAGAACCATCTCACAAACTTGTACACAGCTTTTGAAATTCTTTAGTTCTACAAAATAAGACTCAATCCTGATAACTGTCAGTTTGGAGTCCAATTAGGCAAATTCATGGGACATTTGATCAGCAAGCAAGGCATAGAGGCTAACCCAGATCAAATTTATGTACTGTTATCTATACATTCTCTAAAAACAAAGAATGACGTATAGAAGCTAGCTAGCAAGATAGCAGCAATCAATTATTTTGTCTCCAAATCTTCATATCAGTGTCAATGGTTATTTGACCTACTGTGTGAAAGGATAAAGAAAAAGAGACCTAAAAAAGATCTTGAGATCGAGTGGATTGCAAAATGTGAAGCAGCATTTCAGGAACTAAAACGTTATTTAGGAAAGCCACCAATAATGAGTACGCCTAAAGAAGGAGAAGAGCTCACCATATATCTTGCCATTACTAATGAATTACTGAGTTTAGTCCTAATTCGACTTGATGGGAAGATGGAGAAACCTGTCTACTTCATCAGCAAGACTCTCACTCCGGCAGAAGTACAACATACTAAGATTGAGAAACTATTGTTAGCTCTCGTTTACACGTCACATAAATTAAAATAGTATTTCCAAGCTCACTCAGTTCGAGTAATGACAAAGTATCCTTTGCGCAAAATCTTGTCCAAACGAGAGAAATCCAGACGAGTCCAGCAATGGTCGGTAACTCATGGTGAGCACAATATACGTTTTGAACCACAACATTCTGAAAAAGAGCAAGCAGTAACAAATTTCCTTGCTGACTTTCCAGTAGATGGCCCTAACTGGGAAGAAGATAATACTGACATCAATGATGAATAGTTTGGTAAAAATTCATATTGGATATCCAAGAAAGGTTGGCACCTTCTAACTGACATTTCTACCGGACCTGCTGGGTCAGGTATCGACCTCATCCTTATCACGCCTTCTAATGACAGAATTGAAAAAGCAATCTGACTCAACTTTGAAGCCACCAATAATGAGACCGAATATGAAGTATCAATCCATGGTCTAGATCATGGCTCTAGAGATTGGGATTCCTGAGTTATCTGTGTATACGGAATCTTTACTCATAGTGAACCATTATACAGACAAGTTTCAGAAAAATAGAAAATTGATTTATTATACCACAGCAGTAGCCGACCTAATAAGCAAATTCGAAAAGGCTGCCATCGAGAATTTTCCTCGCAGAGAAAACAGACATTCTAATTCCCTTGCTTATCTTGTGGGAGTCCTCGGAATGGAGGATCTATATATAAAGATTGAAGTAATATCCACCCCCAACATTAACATCATTAGCTCAAATTCTATTAATATTGGGGGTGGTAAAGAGGATGAGGACGATTGAAGACGACTTTTCCTCATAAATATCGGGCCCAAAAATAAGCTCGATGGAAAACTCCCCAAAGATCCTACCGAAAGGAGACGTGTACTTGACAATGCTCGGCGATACCTCATTGCCGATAACATCCTTTACAAAAAGTCAGTGACATGACCCTATCTATAATGTTTACCTGGTAAAGAGGCTCAAGACTTTTTGTACAAACTTCACAAAGGCACTTGTAGATCCCATGTCGCAGGATGACCTTTAACAAACCAGGCCCTTGCACAAGAAATCTTTTGTCCTAAAATGAAAACTCAAGCCATCGAATATACGAGCAAGTGTGATGCCTATCAACGACATGGACCACAAATTTGAACTCCAGCCTTGGAACCACATTCTAGCAAAGTTGTCTAGCTATTCAGAAGATGGGCCCTCAACCTCGTGGGAGAGTTCCCAACTACATCAGGAAAACAAAAGCACCTCCTAGTAGCAGCGACCTACTTCACCAAATGAGTAGAAGCAGTTCCTTTGTGTCAAACATGAGAAGACGAAGTCATCAAGTTTATATGGAACACCATTATAATATGGATTGGCTGCCCTCACCTCATCAGAATTGACAATGGACCTCAGTTCGTTGGCTCTAGGATCATTGAATTCCTTAACCGGTATAACATCATCCGCTCTCCTTCAAATCCATATTACCCATAAGAAAATGGTCAGGCCAAAATCACCAATCAAACTATCGTCGATAGAATCAAGATGCGTTTAACAGAGAAGAAGGGTAATTAGGTGTGGGTTACCACATGTGTTATGGGCGTATCAAACAATACCTCGAGTATCGACTGGATGTACGCCGCTCATGTTGGTACACAGTACCGAAGCGATCATCCCCAATCAATATTATCACCTGTTACACGACCATACCATGACAGACGAAGAAAATAAATTCTAGTTGGTATATAGCATGAGTTAGATCGATGAAACAAGAGACAGAGCCATCATGAACTTGCGAAGATACCATCAGGCTTTAGTCGAATCATATAACAAACGATTTCGTCATAGAGAGTTCAAAATTAAAGATCTCGTCTTCCGAGAAATACCAAAGCACAGAAAGGAAGTCAATACTGGAAAACTTGCAAAAAAATAGGAAGAACCTTTTATTATTATTGGAAAAAGTAGACTTGGCTCTTATGACCTCGCCACAAAATATGAAGATCGAGTACCTAATCACTAGAACACAAGGAGATTGAAGTTATATTGAAGATAATAATCTATCACAATGTACTTTTCTAATAAATCTATCAACTTGTGCATCGCTCTTACATCAATGAAATACTTATGTTTGATCACCCTACATTACAATACTTTTCTAATATATCATATAAGTACTTCTATAAATAGATTACATTTCAAAGAATCATAGATTTATAGTGGGTTCACCTCATTCTATTATATTACAGATCGTTTGTTGCTTCAGCCAATCTGATCTTCTATTACATTATAGATCGTTTGTTGCTTCAGCTAATCTGATCTGCTATTACATAATAGATCATTTGTTGCTTCAACCAATCTGATCTACTCTTACATTTCAAATTGTTTGTTGCTTTAGCCAATCTGATCTTCTATTATATTACAAATCGTTTGTTGCTTCAGGCAATCTGATCCACTATTATATTACAGATTGTTTGTTGCTTCAGCCAATTTGATATACTATTACATTATAGATCGTTTATTGCTTTAGCTAATATGATCTTCTATTACATTACAGATCATTTGTTGCTTCAGCCAATCTGATTTACTATTACATTACAGATTGTTTGTTACTTCAGCCAATCTAATCTTCTGTTAAATTATAGATCAATTATTGCTTCAGCCAATCTGATCTTCAATTACACAACTGGTCGCTGGTTACTTCAGCCAAACCAACCTTCTATTATACAGCATGACGACTAGTAGTTCTACAAAATGACTACCAGACTTCTGCATTACAATTAATTCATCAAAAGCTTAATATAAATATATACAAATTACTAATTCTATTATCAATCCAACTTTAGTATGCTCTATCTACTATATTTTCATTAGAATAGTACGCATAATTCCTTCTCAATCACTCGAGCTATTACTTGAGCTATCAGGCAACACGTCACCACATAAACTTTCCCCACGAAGTCGCAGACGCATCAACTCTAGCACCTTCCTAGTAATAATTTTGTTTCCTTCTTTAACCTTACTCTTCGTCAGAGCACCAATCCTTGGCATCATACGTTCTAGATACTCAACTCGCACCAACCACATGCTATACTGCACACTATTTGCAATCAGGTTGTCATAAACTGTATTGCTTTCCGTTTCTGATCTCTTGAACTTCGACATAAAGAAGGAGAGCACTGTCATCATCTCTCTCTCATGCAAATCACCTACTTCGCGTTTTACCTTATCAAGAAAAACAAGATCTACAATTATTCCCTTAGCCTCCTTCAGCATAGCTTCCAAACTTTTGCAGCGTTCTTCCAATACTCGTTTTTCATCCAACGTTACGTTATTACAAGCTTCCATCACTATAATGAATTCTTCCATATGGGCCAACAAAGCCATCAATTCCTTTATTTTAGACTCATTCTGACTTCTCTCTATAACCCCTTCATCAAAATTTACTTCAGCCTCCAACTTTGTCTTCGCGCTAAGCAGTTCCCCAATTTCTTTTTGGTACTCCAGAGTATTTAACTCTAAGTTTAGACCTGCATTCTTTAGTGTCCCTATCTTGATCCATTGCCTTTTGATTGATTCGTTCTGTTTACTATATGCCTCTTTTAACTCTTTCACTCTCATATGTACATAACTATTCAGAACATCTTTTGTAATAGTTAGCAATCCTCAATAAAATCTCTCTCTCATTCTAAATTCTCAAGAGAGGTCATAGTTTTTAACCTATTCAAAAGTTTTCCATGCTAAACTTTGTGTTAATTATCACTCTTTATTTACTAGTTATTCTGAATATCTTTGGTATAAAGACTAAGTTTGGATCACGAAATAAGGCTATTACAGGTAGCTTAAAGAAATTTGAGGTAATTAGGATTTCTCACCAGTATGGAATTTAAATTATGTAGATTATGAAATTTTTTTAATTAAATGTCAGTTCTTAATTATTAGAAATTTGGAGAGATATTTGCGTTGATTATTACTTAGTAGAAATAGAATTTGGTTTGGATCACTAGCATGGAATTTGGTTTATTAATAGTAGAAATTGGGAAGCAATGTGTTGGTTATTGCTTAATTCACCTTTTTTGGCTGTTAGATTTTCTGAATATATGGGGATTGGGATGTTTGAGGCATTTATGCTTGTTGGAGTTTACAATGTTGGTTTTGTTTGAGAATTTATTTTGGCAAAATTGTATTTATGTGTTATTGCATATTAGTACATATGGGTCAGTTTTATATTAGAAATGTCTCATAGGCTATTAGGTCAAAAAAACTCTAATTTTGATTTTTTTATATGCGTTTCTTGCAGGTTGAATATTGCCCACTTAGTGATCAAGGTTGTCATACTGTGGAGAGTTACCCTTGGGTTTATAGCAAGTGCAGAAAACACAATTGTAATGGCATAATGAAACTTTGCATTTCAAAGACAACTAAAAACCCAATAGGAAATTCTTAGCATGTCAATACTCAATTTATGGGGGCTTTCAATGGCTTTCAGAAGCAAGTGGGATATAAACTGTATCAAGTACAAGTTCCTTTGAAGGGGGATGTTTTGGGTGTGCTGCTACTGAACATTGGTAGAATCATTGTCCATGGAAAAGTGTTATTTATGGAAAAAAAGGTTGTGGGTCTCCAATGAAGTTGTACACCTCTAGAACTGAGAGCAGCAAAGACAAGAAGTTTCTCAAGTGTCAAAACATATTATGTGGGAAGCTCATATGGCTTGAAGATACTATTGAAGAAAGTGTAAACCATAATGCTGGAACTGAGGATAAAGTGCACATAGAAGTGAAGATCAATGTAACAATGGATTCAAATGAGTTTTACAAACAGCTTAAGGGTAACTCCAGTCTAGGTTGAATGTAATTGGTGTAATTACAAGAGTACTCCAATTGTAATTTGAGAATGTAGTTGGCACAATGCTTATGAATGTAACACTGGATTGTAAGAGTACTCCAGTTTGTGTACTTTTGTTTATGAATGACATTGTGTTTATGATTGTCTTATGTATTTGTGTTTATAAACATATGATCCAGGATTTGATCATTTAGCCTCCTAAAATGATGTCATGTCATTCAAACGACATTTGGAGTCGTTCAAACGACCTGACATCTCAAAGAAAACCAATTCTGGCTACAAGTATTTTTGGTCTTAATTGATCATGTCGTTCGAATGACATTTGGAGTCATTCAAATGATCTGGCATCTTGAAGAAAACCAATTATGGTAGTAAGTATTATCAGGTTTAATTGATCATGCCGTTCGAATGACCTAGCATCTTTAAAAAAGCCAATTCTAGCTAGAAGTATTTTCAGGCTTAATTGATCATGCCGTTCGAATGACATTTGGAGTCGTTCGAACGACCTAGAATCTTTAAGAAAACTTGCACACAAAGAACATATTCTACAAGAATACAAAGTGATCCAACAAAGCTGTATATTCACCAAAATCTATTTATACATCCACAAAAAACTGTATATACATCAACAAAAAAATGCATATTAACAAGCTGTATATCCAACAAAGTATCACTAACAGAAGCACCACTAAATGCATTCGAAAGTTAAATATGCCATCAACAAAAGTTGTGATCACTCAAAAATTATGTTGCACATCATAATTTAGGAAACACTACTTATATGATCCATTTTCTTCTAGGTTGAACAAATACTTTCTTGTAGGGATTTGAACTTGAAGCTTAAGCTTGATACTGTTGGTTTTGCAACTGTCTTGGAGCTCTTACTAGAGATTGAGATGCTTGAGTATCACCTTGTGAATGCCTTGGAGCTTGAGAAGTAGATACTTGAGTAGCACCTTCTGATTGCCTTGGAGGATAAAAATTTTGCTTTACTCTACCCCTAGCTCCACCTCTAGCTTTACCTCTATCTCTAACTCCCCATGAACCAGTTCTGCCTATAACATTGTTTCCTCTAGTTCTTCCTCCCATTATATTTCTTCCAGTCCTCCCTCCACCTCTAGTTTTTTCTAAATCTCCACCTTCCCTTGCACCAGTTCTTCCTCCCATTCTATTTCTTCCAGTGTTCTATCCACTTCCTATTCTACCTGCAGTTCTCCCACCTCTTATATCCACTGGTAAGACAATGTTTCTCATAAAATTAGTCCTACTAGTATTTGTGTCAAGCCTTTATTCAGTTTTAACCACTGTTGGTGTTGGTACTACAGGTGGACCCTTACATGTTGTTTTGTTATGACCAAAGCATCCACATATACCACATATTTTCTAATGTCTTTCGTCATCTGGATCATGTATCCTTTCTTTTCTTGGCCTTTCAGGTCCTCTCACTAATGGTGGTGGTAAAAGGTAAGGAAGTTGAGGCTGCATGGACATAAACAAACAAAAAAACTTTAAGAAAACATATGATATTGGGACATATAAGAGTTAATTATTATAAAGTTGAAAAAGTTGTACCTGTCCACACTCTGAAGGATCAACCAAAGGATATATAGCATCTTTGTATGTCTTCACATATGAAGACACTTTGTGATATTCAGAGACAAAATTGTCAGTTAACCAAGCATTGTCACATATGGACATATTAGGTATTGTAATAACATTAAAAGTACTCTAACATGGAAATAATACTAAAGAATACTTACTTGGCCCATGAATATCTATAAGGGACTATAACAGATATAACATGGACACGTGGAAGTCCAGTAACCTGCTACTCATGACAATCACATTCATGTGTCCCTAAATTGACTCTCCATCTATGCCCACTCACTGCCAGTAAGCTTGGCCAATAACCTAAATTGACTCTCCATCCCAAAATTGACAATCACATTCATGGAAGTCCAATAACCTTGGCCAGAATTACCGTCTCTCTTCTTAGTCCCTTCAATCTAATATTGACCATACTGCCTCTTTAGCTTATCAGTATGTGTTTGTGCTCTAGGCACTAACACCAAACCTACATTTAGAGAAGCATAACAATTATATATATAAGCATAACAATTATATATTTCCAAATTGTAAATTAATTAAGTTAATCTTACCTTTTTCTTCCCAATCCATTATTTTTTGCCTCCTATCAAACATTAACTTCATCAGCATTAAGTATAATTTACCTAGTACTTTATGAATTATTTTATTCCTAATCTTAAGAATCCAGTTGTTGAAAGACTAAGAGAAATTATTTGTGATATGTTCACACCTAGTAGTGAAGTCAAAGTAGGATCTAGCCTAATGTTTAAATGGTTCTTTCATCAACCAGTCATATGGCCATAGGCTGTCTAGCTTCAGTTCATCTAACAAATTCTTCTTCTCTACCTGTTTATATACTCTTGCTGCTTTCCAAGCCAAACTCTCCAAATGTGTACCCCGTAGACCTGTTTGATATTCTTATACATGTGCCTGAAACAAAACCTGCCATAACACACTAATAGCAACTTAAGTACTTTCTACATCAATAAGTCATTTCTGCCTATCTGAGTTAAACGTTAACTTTGCATCATATAGAATAAAGTAGAGATGCATTATCTACAGAAATGAGTACCTTATGTCTTTACACTCAGACCTACAAAAGTATACTCCTAATGGGAAGAGGCATTGTTACCATCCAATCCAATAGCTGATAGGCACACACCCTCGTATTTACCCTTCAGAAAACATCCATCTAAGCCAACAACAGGTCTGCAACCATTAAGAATCCATCAATACTTACCTTAAACATCACACATGTCCCAGTCCACTGGCTAGTATCATGGTCTTTATTAACAGTAGCTATGCTCCCAGGATTTGAATGTAATATATGTAGACACAACTCTGGTTGCATGATGTATCCCTCATCATATGAACCTACTATCTTCTCCTTGCAGATTGACCAAGCATTCCAGGCTGTATAATATGAAATGTCTACACCAAATTGTGTTGATATCAAGTCTTGGACACCTGCAGGTCTAGTAGTCCTCACAGACCTCATCACTAACTCAACTTGTTTGGCTACCCAAGTAGAATTTGCCAATCTGTTCTTAGCTCTACCAGTGCAAGTATGCAGGAGGTTACTACATTTTCTTAAAGTGAATGTCTGACCATCATTAGTCCTCCTGGTATAGAGCATCCATTCACAGTTTCCATCAATATAATACAATCTAACCCTGTAATTTTCATTTTTTTCTTGATAATACTCAAACTTATTTATTATTGACCAATGTCTAATATATATCATGCACTCATACACAGTTTCCCACTCTATCCCAACTCTAAATTTGCCACAAGTAGGTTGAGGAGGTACATTATGAACTACATCATCTTCTTCAGCAAAGATGTTATCATACTCCTTAGCTAGATCTCTAAACTCATTATTAGATCTATTTATGTCTACCAGAGTGGGACCATCATCACCATCTTGAGATGTACGTAGAGTAGTATCCTTCTTCTGTATTTAGATTGTCTAGATCTAATTCTGCCCAATTATCAATATTTGCACACATATCCCTAACTCCTTTACCATGCTCTCCATTAACAATATTTCCACCTACATCCCCAACTCCTTCACCAACAACGTTTCCACCCACATAAATATTTTCTACAATAACCGCATCATCACTAAAATATAATGTTGGAAGCTCATCTAATGCCTCTTCAGGTAGCTCAGATGGTCTTGGTTTCTTAGGTTTTGGTTTACCCCTTGTTATACTATTTTGTTATCTCTTCCCTTTCTTCTTTGTTTGATCTTTACCCCCCCCCCTCTGTGCCATAATCTTACCTTACCTTTTTGTTTGTATTTGAACTTGTTCTGCAACTGGTTCTGGAACTTGGACTTCAACTTGAACTTGTTCTATATCTTCTTCATTAACCAATTTCAAAAGAGCTTTTCTTCTTTGATCTTGACTTTGTGACTAACTTTTTTAGCCTTTGAGCTTGAATATTATAAATAATAGGCTCCACACTAGGTTCAACCTGAGTTGCAATCTCTTCAATAGGAACATTATCATCACTATCAATTAAAAGGACTTCAGGAATTGCATCTAGATCAATGTGGTCCACAATTCCTAAAGACACCTCATCCCTTTGTTAAATATAAAAGTTAACATCCCACAAGCTTTCTACATCACTCATCTGCCACATTTTGAGTAAATCTACATCATTTCTCACTAAAAATTTGTTACCAAGATATAATGTCATAACTTCTAACACAATACCAAGCTGGAATGCTGCATTCATCTCTGACATTATAGAAAAAGAAAATTCTAATAGTCCATGGAAATAAAATTTGTCCCCATCAGCATTATCCATAATATGCTTATGAGCATCAACATAGAGGTATTGGGTATATCCTATATCTCTTTTAGGGTCTTCCCACCTCCCCCCCCCCCCCCTTTAATGTAACACCACATTAATAGAATCCCTGGTGATAGACATACAAACAGACACAAACAGTTTATAAGTTAAAGAGATCTCTAAGTTAAACAAACAAAAAAACAGTTTATAACCATAAAAGCAAATAAACTAACAACATCAAACAACACAACAATAGTAATTCAATTCCAAAAAAAAACCTAATTATTAATTATGCTTTTTAGGGAATCGAGATAATATCAAAATTGACATAATGTAAACTACAGATAGAGTGAGAGAGAGAGAGAGAGAGAGAGAGAGAGAGAGAGAGGAGTTAGAGAGAGAGTGAGTAAGTGAGAGAGAGAGAGAGAAAAAAAAAAGAGAAAGAGCTAAGTGGAGAGATTTACATCCCAAAGTAGTGAGAAATCAGTTGTTATAAACCCAAGGGTAACTCTCCACACTATAAGAACCTTGATCACAAAGTGGGCAACATTCAACCTGCAAGAAACACATATATACAACATCAAAATTATAGTTTTTTTGACCTGATCACATATTAGTCATTTCTAATACAAAACTGGCCCTTATGTACTAATATGCAATAACACATAAATACAATTTCACCAAAATGAATTCTCAAACTAAACCAACATTACAAACTCCAACTAAACTTAAATGCCTCAAACATCCCAAACCCCATACATTCGGAAAATCCAACAGCCAAACCTCAGACCCCATTATAAAAATTCTACCAAGGTTACACATCAAACATTAAGCAAAACCCATAATTGTAATTGATGAAATAAAACTAAAAAAGTACAGAAAGACCCCATTATTCTCTTTTACCTCACTTTGGAACTATTTTTCGAATACAAAAGCTTAATTTCGTACCTAAAATTGAGTTTCTCGAAATGGTATTCTGGCAAAACTAGAGAATATGTTTTCAATGGCATTCTCAAAATGAAGAGATAGAGAAAAAAATGTTGTGAATGAGTGAGAGAGATGATTAAAATCAGTTGGAGGGAGCGTAAAATCGGTTAAAGGGAGTGTGAAATTAGTTAGAGGAAAGAGGAGAGAATGGTAACCAAAAATAGTCTTAAAGATGTCAGGTCATTGAGCGACATGAAATTAAACTTCAAATGATCACGTGCTTGTCACGTGAGGGGAAAATGGTCCTAACATATTTTTTTTATCAAGTCGGCGTTAGTCAAGAAGAAAATGGGGGGTCATCACTCATAACTGACAAATATGGGGTAAACACTATTATCAAAAACCAAATGGGGGGTATATAAGCTAAAAACCTCTTATCAAAATTTATTAAACAAATTAACCATTTATAACCATGTGATATTTCATTACAGGAGATTCTAACAAAATCTCGCACGGATAAAGATCCTCAGCAATGGCTACTCTAAATTTAAGGGTGAGGTTTTAGGAAAGCATCTAAGAAAGAAAAATGATAAACTGAGTTTAGTTCATTAACTAAACATAACAACATATACCATTCATTAATTTAAACCTTTCCTTCATAGAGAGAGAGAGAGCGAAATAAAATTAAAATGATGGACATTTCCTAAGATGGAATTGATTCCATCGAATTTTTGACAAAACCAAATATGTATCATCAACAACTCTACTACAACACACATTATTAATGACGCCCATCCCCATCATTATGGCTTTATCTCAAACATTCCAGGTAGTGTTTATCAAATACCCGATAATAGGTTCTAAAAGCACAAAGTTGGCCTATTATTTTATAAAATTAGAGATCTAGAACAAAAATCGCCACCAATGGGGTATCAATAATCATGTTGATGTCTTTCAACTCTCGATGTCATCTCTTCGTCTACCTCCATCTATGTCTATGCACTTTTATCATCTCTCCTACTCTGACAATCTCTACCTCTCCCTTGATTCGCCATTAAGCAATAAGAGAGAAGGCATTTTGCTACTATTATATTTTGTTATTTTGTAGCTTGCCCATTCACATATAGACATGTGGATTTCACCTCACCTATCAAATATACTCCCTAGCCCTGCCCGAGATTTTAAGGGGCAACTCTTTGGTCACCGCTAAAATTTCATCTCCATTTCAGGTTTCAACCGACGACATCAAATATTTTTTTCTCTAATTCTTATCTTTGGCGATTTTTGCATATCAAAGCCCTAATCTCTCTAAAAGAATTCCATTTTTTTCACTGGAAATGAAGTACTCTAGGGTCAAAAAAAGATTTCATTGAATGATTGAAAGATTAGTAACTAGGGTGCGATTCTCTGTTTAGGCATTAATTTTCTTCACCTTCCTCACCTAAGAGTTGAAGTTTAATATCCAAAATCATGGATACAAGATGGTACGGGGTGGTATGCAATAAGAATTGAGGTTGGTGATTGCGATGAACTCGAGTAATTGAAGAACTTAAGTTCTCTACTTTTACTCGATAAAAAATACTAAAAAAAACCAGACTTTAGGGAATTTTTTGCAAGATTGTAGGTTCCGGTATTAGGAGCCGCATTTGGAAGTGCTTGAGGATTAATATCTAGGTAACAATCCGAATACGAGAATAATAATGTATAGAAAAAAAATATGACTCTCTAAAGAAATCAAAATTAATCCATTCAAAGCAAAAGTTGCAGTGGCATGAAGAGAAAAACATCAAATAAACTAAGCCCCAAGTTAATACCTTTGGATCTTTCTAAGCTTATTCTTTAAGAATCAAACATTCCCCTGACCCTACACTGTTTAGGATCATTTTTTAACCTTCCTATACTGTTTGGGACCTAGGACCATACACTGTTTGGGCGGACGAGGTAAAGAGAACTGAACGATGGAATAGGGCGCATGTTTCCCCCAAGGTTCTAGGTAACCTATGGCAGTGTGGCTTATCGGACGGAGTTCAGGAGAGTAATCCCGCCTAGGAGGTACCCGGGGAGAATGTTTGTATAGATTATGGGGTTATCCAAGACGTGGTATTGGAGTCACATGTAGTGGACAACCTAACAGTGGGTGGGGGCGGAAGGTAGGGACACTTTAGAGGGCCGGTGTGGTGAGGGTCAGAGTCGTCCTTGATGTGTGAAGGTACTTATGACTTTTAAGGTTGTCTTTGATACATTAGGAATCTAGGTCGAGCGTGAGGAACGAACGGTTTCTGGTGTCGTCACATTTTCGGGGTAGGGGAGACCCTGATAGGGGAAAGGGCTTGATACTGCCTCTGGTAGGGGAAGTTGTTACATATCCTTAGTAGCTCGTGGGAGGTCTGGACTGTTACCAATTTTCCCAGGCTTGCAGACAAGCGGATAGCCCAGCCGCATATGAGTTCCTATATAGGGCGGGTTCCTGGGTCCAGGAGTAGCAACCTGACAGGTCCTTTCCTCCATCTTCGGTTATCATCCGCCGTTTAATGGGTGGTCTGTTCGGACATATGGGGCAAAGGCACATGTAGAATTGGACTATACAATCCAGATATCACCAGTGCTAGCTTAAGCAGGGACTTTCACCTCAGGTGCGCAGTCTTTTCTATCTTTATTTCACAAATTGACAGGACATATACCATTGGACAATATGCTAAGGTTTGAGTGGCTCCGCGGAGACCACCTGGAGCCATTATAATAGGTATTGCATAGAATATCGGTGGTTTGGGCAGATCGGCGGTAATTCGTCAATATTCGGGGGCTTATTCGGTCTTCGCAAGGAGATATTATTTTTCTCTCCAAAACCACACGATCGTCTGTAGAAATGTAGTGGTAAATAATAGTAACTCCCCTCCACTGGTTGATTATTATAGCGTAAGGATCATGGGCGCGCCAAACGGTCATTTGTGTCTATGGAAGGACATATTGATAGTAAGTGGTCTTCTGTAATTAATATTACTATTAATGTTATGGTGAAACTACAATCCTGTTGAAACCCTTGATGATTTCTTCTTTTATGGCAGCCTTATCAGCAGGACAGAATGAGAGGCCAGCGGCTACTGTGGAAGCCACAGGCAATTGTGTATAATGGTACGTAGATGATTAAGGGGGATTTTAATATAATTTTTGACTACGCTTGACCAAAATGGAGGGGGGACCGTATAAAGACAGCTAAAAAGTGGTGATGCCAATGCGGTTATCACAGCAAGCAAGTCTATCCGCACCCTGGGTTCTTAGGTAACCCCTGCACATGGAATAACAAACGTCGTGGTATGGCTAATATCAGGAAGGACTTGATTAAAGTCTACCCAATGCAGATTGGATGTTTAGCTTTCGCTACTGCTACGGTTTTTACCCGCCCTTGGTTCGGACCCTACTCCTTTCCTTGATATACTCCAATAATTTTTAACTCCCCACTCGGTTAAATGTTTTTGTCTCCAGACCATGTAGGACTAGAAAATCCCTGCTCCCCAATTAATCCAGAAACTTTGGCCATGTTTCAGAACGGGGTTCCAGATCAATGGGTAAATGAAAATTTAAATACAAAGGGGCCACAGGTCCTGGAATACAAAAAATATCTAAAAATGTCACCTGTAGAATTCTAACTGCTTAAAGAATGAAAATTAAATCATTCAGCCCTTTCACTCTGGCGGCAAATTCCATGTGAATGTTAGAGCTTTTGAAGTTTGGACGAGGACAAGCTAGGGAAGAAATGTTCTAGCATCAAAGAGTTCATGCAATTGGTTGTCAGAAGGGGATCAGGAATACAAAGTTCTTCCATTTGCCAACCTTCTAAACGGAAAAAAAAAATCAATCGATGGCTTAAGAGAAGATGGCGACTAAACTTCATAGGAAACTTTGACCTGAGTGGAAATCTGAAGTTCTTACTAATTTAGCCCTTACATTTTACGCCGGTGATAATCAGGCTTTCTACTGTGCGAGGAAAACCCAAGAGGAAATTTTGGAGCCCCTAATAGTATGGCCCTAATAAAGCTCTGGCTGGACGGGTTGGCCCCGCAATTTTTTCCATAAAGCTTGTAACGTGGTAGGCATTGATATCAACAATCTAGTCACTAGTCTTCCTTAGGTTATGCCCAAACATATTTGAGTAGCATTTCCTTGATTCGACAAAGAGGAAGCTAACAGAATTAATCGAAGATAGTGCATCATTCGCGAATATGTCACATATGCGACCATAGTTTCTCGACCCCTACTAAATAGCCAGCTACTTAGGAATAGAGCCGTGCAGGGAGATCTAAGAAGTTTCCCACTACATGCCACAATAGGAAACTATTTTAGTTTGTCACAAACTTTATCTACTAATAGTTTATCGCATAATGGTGGGACCGACCACATAAATTTCTTTATCATCTAGGGTTTTGGGAATCATAGTGCGCCTTGCACTATTGAAGTGTTATTAAGTGTTAAAATCATAGGGCAAACAAGCCTTAGGCCACACTGAAAACACGTGATTAGTAATTTCTAGACAGTGGCAATGCGTCATGATCTGCCTACCCAATAATATCATCTAGTCATTTCTTAGACAAACAAGGGCACATGCATCATATCTGCCCCCATAATAATCTTCTACATAATTTCTTAGACAAAACAAGGGCAATGTGTCATTTATCTGGCCCACCTCTATAATGGTAGGCTCCAGTGGCTACTACGGTGGCGATTGATGAGGCTTCACAAAATGGTATATATAGCATTGTCTTTACTATTTTCTACCCTAAGACAACTATGAAGTAGAAAAAAATGAGGACAATTTAGGAAGTATAGAAAGCTTTGGTCAAATTGGTTTGAGTTCCTTAAAAATAATGGCCCCCCCGATGATTTAAAGGGAAAAGTAGCCGAAAATTGTTAACGACGGACTACCATTGAACGTTTGTAACCACCAAGAGCATTTTTGTGTAGTAGTCTGCGTTTATAGAGTGACCCTCCCATCGGTTTCGGCAGTCATATAGGCAAAGAATATGTTATCAGATCCGTTACCTTACTATTCATACATTCTTACCTCTTCTCAATACGTACTTGTAATAACGAGCAAATATTGATTTTCCACAAAATCCATCCTAACGGGATTTCGCGGATCGTAGTATTATTCTTGGACTTT